>CM062525.1:20941837-22141837 GCA_031439595.1 Pterocarpus santalinus
GGTCCTCCATGCCCTATAGATCGAGGTTTCCTTGCATGGATCAATAGTGAACATAAGCTACACACAAGTAACATAATAGTTAGCTCCATTATAATAAATAAGCAAGCATATGAAATAAAAAAAAAATCAATTATAAAAAAATGATTATTTTACCGTCCACTCTCTACACCACAATTGCTGTTTAGCCTCAGGCGTCTTCAAAAAACTCTTATAAGAGCCACAGAAGTTCTCGTGGAACACCTCGGTAATCCTATGCAGGCCCGAAGTTGGTGGAATCCAACTGTGTTAGAAACAATAGACTAAGTCAAATATCTATTAATTAAATTTTCTATCACAATTAAAAAATTATAATAAATTTAAATTTGAAAATACTTACTACGATTTATTGTCATATTTGAGCTTCATGCGCTAATTTGTAGAGCCCTATGAAGGGGAAAACAATGAGGCCTAGGCACACTGCGAGTCCAGCTGGCTAGGGTTAGGGGAAGGAGTGGAGCCAAGTACGGGTGAGGTGCGATCCTCACCTCTTGCAGGTGGGTGTGGAGATGGAGTAAGCCGAGGGGGGAATGAAGGTTGAGACCCTAGCTCCATATACCCAAGGTTGGGTATCATAACAAACTCCTGATGATGTGGATGATGACCAAAAGAAATGGATGCAATAGTAGCGGTGGATGCTGGCACAGTGGAGGTGGCGGGTGAAGCTGAGTGCGAGGGGGTAGACCATGCTTCCTTGGTCTACCTCTACCTCATCCAGAACCAGATCTTCGTCCTGCGATAGGTGACTTGTATAATATGTGTGTAACTTAACAAACATATGCAACAAACATAGTATGCATATAAATATAAATGCAAAGAATTAAACAAACATAATATGTACAAAATTGAAAACATAAAAGATATATTAACTAAATAAAGACACAACAAACTTAGCATCTTGTTAATCTGAAAGTTGAGGACTATGCTTATCACTCTCAGTTTCAACATTGTCATCAAATTTCTCTCCTCATCCTCATTCTTAATGTTGCCCCCTCCTATTAGACTGACTCATTGAATATTGGCTCGGGAGTTTGATTATGTCAACTTCCCCTGAGTCGGAACATAGATTGAAGGGGATGTCAATATCAACAACAACCTTGGAAGGACTTAAGTCATCAGTTTGATAAGCTTGTTCAAATACTTTATCAACCTCTACTCAACCTCGTGGCTTGCATTTTATTACAACCCTCTAATTAGATTTGCACCTTCTAAGGTATGGTAGGTAATAAACTTGTCTTACATTTTGAACAATGGTAAATGGATCAAATTTTTCATGTCTTTTAGTATAGTTAATCTTAATTATTTTGTAGTGATTGTATTTACGTGTTCCCCCGGGATGTGTTGGATCATACCATTTGCAAGCAAAAAGCACAATTCTTTTAAGAGGTTCACCAGGGTACTCCAACTTAAGTATTTCATTAACCACTCCATGTTAGTCACTTTCTCTATCTCCAATATCTCCCCTAACACAAACCCTAGTGTTGTCAGTTTTCTTCCCTTTTCCCCATTCAGCTGTATGATATTTCTAACCATTAACATGGTATCTTGGCCAACTTGTAGTTTTGGTTTTCGGACCCCAAGCTAAATTGTACAAGTGAGGATTAGTTACACTATTCCTCTAATCATGCATCTAAGTATAAACATAGGAATATCATTCATATAACAATACAAAAACAAAAACACAAATAGTAAAACAAATTCACTATGTGATATATAAATGATTTGAATCATTTGGGAAATTGTTGATGGATTGTTGACCATATAGTTGTTCAAAATGCCTGTAAACATTGAACAGAGTACAAGAGAAGACACATTGTCATAATTTATCATTATACAGGATTTGGGGAATTAAATAACAAATAATATAAGAAAATAGTTTAAAGTTACCTTCTAAATGACTATACTTCATCACAATTTAGTAAGATATGTAAATGAGCAGACTTCCATTCACTCCCAGTCAACCATCAATCTATGGATTGTCTAGTAATACAGCCAAGTTGGTTGAATATTGACAAAGTTAGTTCATTTGAGCTTTTACCACCATTCTCATTTCAACCAACTTTTGTTTTCCTAGATTGGACATGCAACTCAAATTAGTAGGAGCAAAAGTTAGATGTCTCCTTCGAAATCTATGTCTAACATATTGATTCCTCTACTTTAGCTCTATTCTTTACCATTCTTTTGAACCCTCCTATTTTCCACTCGAATGGATGCATCCACCTATATTAGACTAGCCCATATACCCATGCTTCATATGCCAAGTGTATAGGCAAGTGCTCCACAGAATCAAAAAAATCAGGAGGAAAGATTCTCTCTAACTTACAAAAAATCATAGGAATATTCTTCTCCAGCACCAAGAGATCATTGACCCTAAGAGTAAATGAACGCATATCTCTGAAATACTCACACAACTCAGCTAACGGCCTCTAAACATGATCAGGTAGTTCTCTTAATGCAATAAGCAGCAAACACTTCATAAATATATGACAGTCATAACTTTTCATGCCTAAAAACTTCCCTTGTGCAATATTCACACACCTACCCAGGTTTGAGGCATAACCATCAAGCAGTCTTAACTCTTGTACCTACTTACATTCATCTTGTCTCTACACAGAGGTCGATGTATAACTGGCCTTAGGCTTAGACCAATGACCATCTCTTAAAGGTTGTAAATTTAACTTAGGACATCTACAATACTGTTCTAAATCCATCCTTGCTTTCTCATTATTTTTAATTCGATCACTATTCATCATAGTGTGGATAATATTATTAAATATATTCTTCTCAACATGCATCATATCTAAATAGTAACAAGCTAAGTGATCCTTCTAATATGGTAGTTCTCAAAATATACTTTATTTGGTCCAGTTGTGTTCTACTCCATGGCTAGGCAATCTAATGGATTTCCCAACTTTTGTAATCTACTGAAGTTGCCTAACCCTGTCCCAAATTTGCTAACTAGTAAGTCTAACAAGAGCTACCTCACTCTCTATGGTGTCCTTTCTAAATTCATACCTACTATGCCTATAAATATGATCCATATCTAAAAACCTTCTATGACAGTCAAACCTAAAATTCTTTCCACAATACTTTAAAGTGAATGCTTTTGTATCCTCCATACAAATTGGACATACCAATTTTCCCTACATCATCCATCAAGACAACATCTTGTAAGCTAGAAAATCATTAATGGTCCACATCAATACTGCCCTTTAGCATAAAATTCTGCTTGGTTGAGATGTCATATGTCAAAACACCATCACACCATAACTCATTCAATTCATCAATTAAAGGTTGAAGATAGACATCAATCTTGGCCTTGGGATTATTGGGACCAGGGATTATACAAATTAAGAAAAAGTAGGGATTTTTCATGCATATTTCAAGCAAAAGATCATAAGGAGTAACAACCACATGCCAACAAGATAGTTTACTAAATTGATTGTTAGGATTAAAACCATCAGCACATATCCCTAACCTAATATTGCGAGGATCAAATGCAAAGTCAGGATAGGTTCAATCAAAATATTGTCAAGTTTCACCATGAAAATGATGTGTCATTACACTTCTTCGAATCTCAAAGCGCCACCTCATGTAACATGCTAAACTCATTGATGCATAAAACCTTTTAAATCTAGGTATTAAGGGCAAATAGTGGATTCTTTTATGTGGAACATCTTTATACGTCACACTTCCCCCTCTCTTCAGCTTAAACCTAGGCTCTTCACAGAATTTACAATGAGTTAGGGCAGCATCATCTTTATAATAGAGTATACACCCATTCAAATAGCAATCAATTTTCTCTTCATCCAACCTAAGCTTAGAAACTAACCTTTTGGCTTGGTCAAAGTCCTTTGAGATAGTTTTTGAATGTGGACTAATCTCACTCATTAATGAGGCCCACTAATTAAAGAAACTTTGACTTTGATTCGTCTCTGACTTATTATTCAACATTCTTACCCCCAAAAGACAACTGAGAATGCATACACCCTTCCCATAAAGGTCTATTAACTGCCTTTAACAAACCATAAAATTTCTCATTATTCGGATTAGGAACCTCTTCTAAAGGTTCAAAATACATTCCAAACTCATAGCCAGTAGCATCGAAAATTATTCCCTAATAACGACTAAGGTTATTCTCCCAAGTCATATTACCACCCTCTTCATTATGTACATGAGCCCAGTCAAACTACTTCCAACATAACTCATACCAAAATGATTCTTTGGTAGAAGGAGTTCCCCATGCTTAGTCCAAACCCAGTAATCAGGCTTAAATCCATCCTTGTACATGCAATATCTAATGGACTCAATGTTTAAAAATCTCCTACATTTACCTTTACGATAAGGACACTTGATTATCCCTTTATGTGTAAACTACTCTATTTTAACATAAGCCATTATGAATTCTTTAACCCCCTTATAAAATTCAAGTTTAATTCCTCTCGACCTGGGTGCAATCTATAATACTTTAATGCTCGATTTGGAGCAAACATTATATCTTAATAATATCATATACCTATAAAGCAATACATTACACATCAATCAAAAAAATTGGGCTGAGTCTCCCTATAAATTAGGAGTCCCCACTAATTATTTAAACAATAATTTTTTAGTCCACATTAATATTCTAATATTTTAGTCCACACTTACAATATTTATTTAATTGAAGTAGTATTGTAAGTGTTAAAAAAGATTTGGGCAGAGTCTCCCCTTAAATTAGGAGCTTTCACAAAAATTAATTCAACAATTTAATACAAATAACAATTATTTATTGCATAACAATAATTATTTAATTCAAAGAATATTCTAAATGACCAAAATAATTTGGGCAGAGTTTTTTCTTAAATTAGGAGCCTCCACAAAAATTAATTTAGTATTTCAACACAAATAATAATTATTTATTACATAATAATAATTTTTTAATTTAAAGAATTTTTTTCAATAATAAAAAATATTTGGGCAAAGTCTCCTCTTAATTTCGAAGCCTCTAAAAAATTTATTTTACTAGATAAATACAAATAATAAATACATACAGTCATGCAAATTAATCAATTAATACAAAAAACTACTATAGAGCACATCCCCTTACTTCATATCATGTAGGCACATAACACCACAGCACACAATTCAAACAATAGGAAGCAACTTTAAGCCTTTTTCCAGCCATGCAATCACATCCTCCTTCTTCCATCCTATAACTCTGCTAGAAAATTTAAGTCTTTACTATTTCATTAAAAATGGACTTAAAAAGAGAGTACAATATACATGCCTAATATACCACAATGCTTAAATCAATAGAGGCACCAGAATAGAAGTGCTTTGAGTGCTCCAAATGAAATCTTTAACAATTAGCATAATAAAATAAGTTAGTTAACTAACCAACAAAATAAAAACTTTGAGTAAAGAAATGGAATTGAAAAAAAAGACTAAACGAAAAAACTGAACTAATTAAAATGCTCAATAATATATCAAGAACATAATGGTGGTATCCGATGGTGAAATAGAAGCTCCGGTAGTAGTGAAATGGCCAATTGCAATATAGGGGGCGAGAGAGAGTAGAGAGCGAGATGGACGAATGTCGCGAATGAGGAAAAAGAAGAAGAAGGGGGCTTGAGTTTTAACATTTGGTGTTAATATTACCGATCGATTTTCTGTCGATAAAAACCAAATGAAACGAATCATTTCACTAATCAACAATTATTGATGGATTTGCCGTCTATAATATAGAAACCCAAGAGTCTCAAGTGGTTAAAGGAATTTTCAAATACCAATGGAAAAACTTGTCGATAATATTAAAAAAAATAAAAAATAAAATAAAATAATAAAATTATTACCAAAGAATTATCTATCGGTAACATCAGCTAATTAATTTGTTTACCAATAGCAAATACATCAGTAAAATTTTCATTTTTTAGACATTATAATTTAAATAAATAATTACATACCGATGAAATGTCCATTGGTAATTTTTTAATTTATCAACGGATTTTTTGTTGGTATATTTTTGGATTTTAAAAAATATAAAATTAAATTTCATACACTTATTGAAGACATATCCGTCCGCAAATTTTGTGGCACTGTTAAGCACAAACATTTATTGACGCCTTTTCCAACAGATTATATTTCATTCGATAAAATACCAGGTCAAATTTTTTTTTGAGATTTTTTGATGGTATATCTGTCAATATTTTTGATGGATTAAATCGATTGGTAACTTCCGTCAGTTTTTCCTATTTTCTAGTAGTTAATAAGGAATTGTCTTATAAGCCTTCGTATGACAATTAAAAGCGACATTGCTTCCACTACTGATGGAGGTGAATTTGGTGAGCTCGTGGATGTGGAGGTTGTGATTTGGAGTGAAGGTGGTATTGCTGTGTATAGGAAGGCATAGATGTAGGCAAGGAGGGAAGTGTTTATGGTTGAGGCTGGGTTTGTTGTTCGAACCAGTATGCGCCTTTGATTGGTGGAACTGATATTGTCGAAGTGAAGGTTGTGGTGGTTAATGGAGATAATATGTATAGTACAACATATGAAGTTTATGGGTTATTTTGCACCATTGTTGTTCTTGCCAACAAATTCAGATAGATTGTGATCCGAGCAAATTGGTTGTTTTGATGTATTTATCCCTCTTTGCATCGCTATCTAACAAGCCTTACCCCTAACTTTATGAGCTGCCCAAATTTTGTGAAGCTTATCAAGACAAATTATTAAGGGGTTCTATTAAGTCCGTTTAGAATATGTCCGTTAGCAAAGGGGGTGTCTGGTATATTAAAAAATTAATTTATTATAGTACAAAATAAACTGCATAAAAATGAGCTAATTTGTGATTAAATAATCTTTGGTTTGACATACAATTAAAAATTAGTTTAATCAGTTTTTCTGGTTGTTGGAAAAGGATTAGTTGGTAGATAGAGCGAGAAAAGATAATATTAGTTAGAACCAATTTAAAATTGATTTTTTTTAAAAAAAAAACTAATTTTAGGCCAAAATTAATTTAGATAAGAACCAATTTCAAAATAGTTTAGCAGTTACCAAATAAATTTTACTTTAAACATGGCCCAATAGTACCTATTTATTTAATTTTTTATGGTTGCTAAACATTTCCTAAGGATATAGAAAAAGTCCAATTTAGTAACCATCCAAATATTGGGTGCGTTTGTTTCTGATTTTGAAAAAAGTGATTTTAAAATTTAAATTTTATATATAATAGAAAAAGTTGAAAATTTATTTTTTTCATAAACTACTATTTTTAACTTCTCTAAAAAAGTTAAAAATTATTTTTTTGAGAATCTAATTATTTTTTAAAATTTATCTAAATATATGAAAATTAATTTTTTAATAAAAAATAATTTTTTGCTAAAGAAAGTACAAACAAACATACCCATTATCTAACTATTATGGTCCATAATAAGTCCGATTCAATTGTAAAATTGAGCGATAAGTAGCACCAAAAATTTACTTTAAAAGAGATTTTATGAATTTTAACCATTTAAAATTTATGATTAAACATGAATTTAACTAAAAGCATGAATATACGACCAACACTAGCAATAATTTAGGGTGTATTGGATAAGGGAAAACTTGATACGATAGCCATCCGCACCGCAATCTAGGAAAGCAACGAAGACAAGCTGCAAATATTTTCAAAAGAGATATTAACAAATAAAAATTGGTGGGTTCAATAATGGCCGATAAGGCGCAACAACATTACCCGTTCAATTTCAGGCACATAAGCATATTTGGAGCACGTGAAAAACGACTGTATTAACGTAACAGCGTTAGCCACCGTGCATCCCGAAAGGACAAAGACGACAGTGGTTACGATGATGTGTTCCTTGCTCAACGATGCCACGTATGCGGTATTGGTTTTGTGAATCCAAAGTTCAACTTCAACCACAAGCCACCAGGGGAGCAGGAGAGGCGTTGGTCTGGTCCCCCCCATGGAGAGCCCACGACCTGTTGTCCTCTTTATCTCCTCGTCACTGGGTTGTTTAACTGGACCCTGTCCTTTTCTTTGTGAAATTTTCTTAAATATTTAAGAAGGGCCAATATTTTAAGACCAAAAAAAGATAGGGCCAATATTTTCATAAATAAGAACTTTAGATTTTAATAAAGATCGTCATTTTAAAGAAGTATAAATAAATTATTTATCAAATCGTTTGCTCAATAATATCACATGGCTTACCAAATCGTCTAAAATTTATCACAAAGCATTAGAAAATTAATTTAAAAATATAAATTTAATTTGTCGTACATTTATGACATACGTAAGGAGTATTTGACAAATTAAATGAGTCTGAGAATTGATTATAATTGAGTCTAATTTTTAATCAATATTATTTGATAATTATTTAAATATTTTTAAATTAATTTTTATTTAAATTAATTTGAACCTAAAATTAGTTTTAAAAAAATAATTTTAAATTAATTTTATTTCATCCAATTTTTTTTTTTTCTATTTTATATATTCTCACGACTATTATTTTTACTTCACATCAATTAATTATTTCTCCACTAACGTTGACAATCGTCTGCTGCCATCGTCCAGCACCATCCGTTGCCGTCGTCCACCACCATCTGCGGTCGATAGCCACATTATCCACCATTATCTACTGTTGTTCGTCATTGCCATCCGCCCCTTCCTCCACCATTTGCTGTCATTAGCCACCATCATTTTCCATCGCACGCCTTGTCTGTCTACGGGGGCCGCTACCGCTCATTGTTGCTAGCCACCACTACCCATTGCTGCTAGATTCTATTGCTCATCATCGCCACCTGCCACCCGCCCCTCGTTATTGGCCATAGTTGTCTCCCACTATCCACTACCGCCGACCACCACAATTCACTAGATTAGTTTTTTAATGACTTAATGAAGAAGAATAAGGTATAAAAGAAGAAAAAGAAGAAGAAGAATACATATGTAAAAATTAATTTTTAAGTTATCGAATTAAACAACGTTTAATAAAAAATTAATTTATTTTTATACTGATTAATATAATTAGTTCTATTTTGTACCATATTAATTTAATTTTTGAGGTCATCAAATCCCCTTTAAATATATTATTTAGCCCCAAAAATAATTAGCTACAGTGGAAATATATTATTACCTAAATGAACTTTACCTATAATATAAGGTAATTGTTTAAATCTTGGAATTATTGCTCTAATTCTTCTTTAGGTATCAATAACTTTGAAATTAAACGTTTTTTAAAAATATAAGAGTAATTCTTATTAATTGAAGAATACTCTTATACTTGCACACTAAAAGCATAACACGTAATGCAAAACAACTGTATACAGTAAATTAAATTCGAAATAATTTATAATAAAATTTAGATTAAATTTAAAATTGTCACTATTTATATATTTTCTTTTATATTATCACTCAATAATGTAACTAATAAAATTATATATTGTTAGAGTTTAATTTTGATACACTTTTCATGTAACATTTATTATACTGTTAATTAATTATATATCATTCTTTGCATAAATTTTGAGCTGATTATTATAATTGTCAAATTTTTTATTAATATAATAATATAAAATTAAATAACAACATAAAATTGTTTATAATAATAATGTGTTGAAATTAGATTCACATTGTTATATCATTAAAAGAGAAATTTCAATATAGTTACTAAAAAATTATAATTTTTATAATAATGTAATAATATAAAGAAATTTAGCAAAAATATTGCTTTTGAAAATACATAAAATCATTTTTCATTAGTTACGTGAAATAATATTTATAGTAAAACGTACAATTTTTTGTCTTTTGTATGCTAGTTTGACTAATGCAATGGGTCTTTGGTTAATATTTTACTTAAGTTTAATTTTTTATATTTTTCTATTAGTTAATCATTTATAAGTATCTTATTTTTATTAAATAAAATTAAGAATAAATATAAATATCATGAAATTACTACTTATTAGTTTTTTTTTTTTCGAAATATAATTTATCTCTTTGTCCACTTTCTTGACATGGCACCCAATACGTCACACTCCTCCACAACTGCATTCAATTATTAAGATTGTCATATTCCTCGTTACTTCATCTCCATTTTCAAGTCACCACTACCGGCATCTCGCGGGACCAGGAGCCATTGGTATTTGATCTGTTCAGTTTTGTTTTGCAGAAATTCTTAATGGTCCGGAGCACCACGTGGAGTTTTGTTTTGTGTGTTGGAGAGGGCTTGGTTTTCTGTGGCGAAAACTGCTGGTGTTTGCTTTCGAACCGTCAATGGTAATAAATTAATAATCTCATAAAAGTGATGGAGAGGCAGCGTCATGGGCCAACCTCGCCAGCTATAGCGCATTATATTTACCCTTTTATTTTTTTTATTTTTAATTTTAATTTTGAGTTTACGTTTTCTGCTTGGGGATTCGCAAAATAGCTGATTATAGTGATGCTGATTTCATTCATATCCCAATCCCATGATTCCCGCTATTGCAAAGCCATCACAGCAGCACCGTTTCGTTGTGGTCTCCACCATACTCAAGTCTCGATGTCGTGAATATGCATCTTTTGCTTATGATATTTACGACGTCGCTTTACTACTTTTCTCGTCCTTAAGGACTAAGAGTGTGGTCTCCTTTTACATTCACTTTCTCTTTATTGGTACTATAGATTATGCTCTTTGTTCATTATAATTTTTATTTGTCAAACGAATTCCCCAGGTTGATCACTTGATTGACAAAAAGTGATTATGGCGTGAACAGGAGTTTACTAGGCCAACTTTCTTACTAAAAAGGGCTTGCATTAGATCGTGCTTTACGAAGAAGAACAACCTTTCTTTTCAGCTGTGTGAATTTTTTAAATAGTAAGTTGAAATTTATAACACAAGTTCAAATCTCAACAGAGAAAAGCATGCCCTTCCCCCACGAGGAGGGGATGTATATGTGCGTATGATATTGGTTAAACTTTAAAACATAGATTGACTTTATTCCCTTCGATTGTTGTAATAATTGGTGTTTCTGAATAAGTTAGGTGAGATGTGACAGTGGTTTAGTTTAACACCAATTGGTACATAACACATGCGAATATAACGGAACAAACTGAAGTTGATTACTTTAATTAATTTAAGCGCAAATTGTTAAGAGCAGTAAGGTACTGTTCATTGTTCAAGAAGCCGTGTTCTATTTCGAAACTGCTATCCTCCGCAGACGGCCACCAAAGTTAAGGACATTGGAATCCCTCATGTTAAAACAAGACACCGGATAGAGGAGTCTGATTTTGTCCACCCACCCAATCTTTTCCTTCTCCATCTTTATCACTTTTGTTGCCATCTTTACTTTTGTTAGTGTCCTTGTTCAGTTTTCACATAATTAAAATTATTTATCAAAATTTATTAAAATTCAAGGACGATAATTAGATAAGTCAAAAGAATAAAAATATTCATTATTTAAAAGTCAAAAATAATTTCACATAATTCTCACAAAATTTCTAATAATAAAATTATATCTATTAAAAATTTTTATAAGCTTTTTCTTTATTTTTGTTTTTTTTCTAACCAATCATATGTATACATTAGTTTGAGTTTATGACCAATCATATTCGAATTATAGTGATACTTATATGGAAAAATTTTTGTAAATATTTTTTTATATACATAACCTAAAATAAAATATTTAAGAATTGTTTGATCTTTATTTTATTTTTTACCAAAGACAGTGAAATTAAAAATTATTCCTAAGGGTGTATGTTAGGGAGAGGGGATGAGAGTCGAATATAAGAGATTTCAAATTCAAATAAGACATGTAGATAATAACTATTAGGCTGTGAAATTTGACCTCTTCTATTTATATTAACAAATGTTGGTGATATAATTTTTTCTCCTCTCTTCCTTTTTGTTAATTTATTTCCTAAACTATGCAACTGCGTGTCACGTATTGTTTTCCTTTCCTTGACTTTTACTTCCTTTTTGGTGTTGAGAATCTGGCCAGGAGGAATGGAAAATATCTCCAAACTGTTCATATTATGGGTTATAATTAGCACAGAACAAGCTTTATGTTGTATGCGTGGTCCAGACTTCATTTTGTCCAATACAATGGCAAGTGAAGATTGGCCGATTTTGTTACATATTTTTCTTTAATTTTACATAGATACTTGAACTACACAAGTTCATCGGAAACTAATTCAACCGTATTGATCTGTTTGCTTGTTTTTCCTGCCATATTTACATTGAAAATTGAATATTCCAAACAGGTTTTCGATATCTAAATTCTCTTTTGTGCGTTCAAGGTATGTGTGTTTTGAGAAAGTTAAGAGAAGAGGTATCACCAGCTGCTATTATGCAAAGACACCACACATCATATAATTTAAAAATTAAGATATAATAGTGTATTCATATTTTTTTAACTTATAATACACTCTAAAACTCACTCAAATTCTCTTGCTACTTTGAACTCGTAACTTAAAACTCAAAAATTTAGAGACGTTAATGGTACTTAGAAAACACTTTGGATTTTGAAATATATATCTTTGAAATTTTGAAATGAGAACTCAAAACTCGGATGTTCCATACCATAATTTCAAAGAATTTGAGTTCCAATTTCCATTCAACTTTTTTCGTTCACCTGTCCCAATTTTGAGTTCTAAATTTTGAGTTATATGTAGAGAGAAAATTTAAGTAAAATTTAGAATGTATTACAAATATGAGCAATATAAATGTATCATTATATTTTAATTTTTAGATTATAAGGTGTATGACATTTATAAAAGAAAAATATTTGGAGGACGCATTTTTTGTGATGTAATAAGTAATATATACAGAAAAAGTGAGTAAAATAATAAAAATATTTGAATAATGGGTCCTAGATAATTATCGTTATTTTTATTCATTTTTTATCTAAAAATTTACCAGTATCTTTTATATATATGTTGGTAAATTTTGTATACATAAATATAAAATTTATCAATATTTTTTAATAATATGCTGATAAATTTTATATCTATATAGAAAACTTACTAACATTTTTCAATAATATACTGGTAATTTTTTTAAAAAAATTAAATAAAAATACAATGATCATATAAAATCTATTATTTAAACAATTTTGGCATTTGGTCATTTTGCCTATTCATATCACATACTAATGTAACAAAAAATGCGTCTTCCTCTCGCAGCTTTTTGGCTTTTGTAAAATCAGGTTCTGCTTTCTATTGAAACAAGTTGTCCTTGCAGACTTGTACTACTAGTAATAATGGAATAGTCTGCAACTTGGGGGTCTAATTATATGTATACAAAGTTAAGGTCCGATATGATATGACTGTTTGTCAAGGGAGGAGGAAAAAAAAAAAAAACGATTTGCCAATAAATGCAGTTGCTATGTATGATGATTACGGTATGTATTCTTTTGGTTAATAACTGTTAATTTCATTATTTTAATACAAACGAAAAAACTTAAAATTGATTTATAATTATAATATGGGTTTATTAAAATACTACTGTTAAATTTTATTATAGAGTAAAAAATATAATATCATTATTTCATAAAAAGTAATTATATTTTTTAACCAATAAAAATAAAAAATAAAATTAAAATTTTAATAATAAATAATTATATTAATATATAAAACTGACAACTATTATGTAGAAAAAAGCCTTTTACTTGACTTAACAACTATTATAAACAAAAAAACAATTACACCCATTCTCATCCAATACTGTGAACGGTTGTATGCATTGGGTATGACATTAAGAAATAAGGCATTCCTCAATGTTAAGACCACTTTTAAATTTTATATAATATAGCGCATCAATGTAGCTTCATTCAGCCGTTATACTTTCTTTAGACCAATTAAATTACTGCATGAAGCACATGGTTAATTGAACCTGATTGAGTGTATTTATTTCAATTTTTTTAAAAAAATATAAAATTAAAATTTTT
Source organism: Pterocarpus santalinus (assembly GCA_031439595.1). Classification (NCBI taxonomy): domain Eukaryota; kingdom Viridiplantae; phylum Streptophyta; class Magnoliopsida; order Fabales; family Fabaceae; genus Pterocarpus; species Pterocarpus santalinus. Next base: position 20,955,767 of record CM062525.1, read on the forward strand.
TATATAATTAAAAAATTAAAATTTTTTATTTAATTTAAAAATAAAAATAAATTATTTTTAAAATTTATTATTTTTTCATTTTTTATTAAAAAATAAAAATAAAATTTTTTATATTTCAATTATTTTTAAAAATTTATCTAAATTGTCAAAAGTAATTTTTTTGGCAAAATATCTGACCCAATTATATCAAATACATCCTATGATTGATGTTGCACTTTACGAAGTAAATAGTAAATACTCCTTTTATTTTAAAATATCTATCTAATTTTAATATTTTAAAATTTTAGAATATTTATTTATTTTTAATATTAAAATAGTATTAATTTTTTTAATTATATCTTTAATTTAATTATCACCTACTATCATTATAATCAAAGTTAAAAATATGTTAGACTAATTCACTATTATTTATATAAAGAGAATATTTATAATATTAATTATATTAATAGAAGTATATTTCTTTAGACAAGAATAATTTCGTCCATTTATATAATTTTATGTCATTATCAAAGTTAATTATTTTTTCTTAATTTATATATTTTTAATTTTAGACAAATATTCTGAAACGAAAGAAAAACTACATATCTCATATACTAAGCATTAACTATTTTTCAAACTAAATTGGCCATTGTTATGCAAATTCAAGGCACATTAGAATAAATGAAAAGGAAGACATGAATGGTTAAATATACGAAATTTTTAAAAGAAAAAATGTATATTTTTTATACGTTGTCATAGTTTTATTAAATTAAATAATTTATGTTCAAAATTTTAAATAAGTGTTTGATTTTGTTTTTAAAAAATTAATTTTAGATAGAATTAATTTTAAAATAAAATAATTTATATTTAATAATATATTAAAAATAATTTTAATAAAAAATAAAAAAATTTTATTCCTCTTAAAACCAATTTTAAAAATCAGAATTAATTTTGATAATAATTAACCTAATAAAAAAATAATGTTCAATCAATTTTACTCGTTAAAAATCAATTTTGAGGGTCCAAACTAGCAATCAAACACACGCTAAATCTATCTACTTTTCAACAACTCTAATATAAATACCCCCTTCTAGATTAGAAGTAGTGAATGAAAACCTAAAATTTCTAATCATTGCTCAAGGGCGAGGGACAATCATGACAGGATCGAACTTATAAGGGTACATATAAAATGAGGGTATCATTTTAGATACGTCATAGATGTCAGTGGATGTGGCCCGGTTGGCCCTAATTATGGACGCATGGCCAAAGTAGGGTGGAAATTTCACACGTAAAAATATTAAATATATTTTTAAATTTTAATATATTAAATATTATTGTATTTAATATTTGTTTAAATCATTAAGAAAATGTTAGGATATTAATTAAGACGATACACCATTAGCCGGAAAGAACATGACCAATTAAGGAGTAGTCTTAGATTTGGATTGAATAATTTATAAAATTTCTATTTTATTATTTAATTATATGTTATTTTTCTTTAAAAATATTTGAATTTAATAACAATTATTTTAAAAATTATGTCATATAATAATATAATAATATAATAATTTTATATTACCGATATATCAAAATTAAACTCTTATTTATAAGTATATGATGCTTAAATATAACCCCGGTTAAGCAACAAAAACCAACAAAAATATCTGCAGAATTAAAGTTAAAAACACCGACTGCATTACAAGAATTTTTTTCTTCACACAAGTTAAGAAATATAAATATAAAGTATTAAACAAAAGTTAATATTTAAAATTTGGAAAAATGAATTTTTAATAATTAAAATAATGTGATAAAGTATAATAATAAATACTTTTTTTGTCAACGACAAGAAATATTTCTCAAACTGCATTAAGAGCACACCTTCAACAAAATTCTGCTTTTTTTTTTTTTTTGTCAACCTTCGACAAAATTCTTCGCTTTTTTTTTTTTTTTTTGGTTGTCAAGGAGGGGAATGGAAGTGGGAACGGGAGTGGGATGGGTTTAGATTCTAACCTTGAATGTAGGGGTGTTTGCAGCTCCATTTAAATTAAATTGGATTAATTTCATAGATTAATTTATATGTATTAATAACATAAAATAACTTTATACGTCATTTAATAAAAATATAAGAAAATGTCAAATAATGTTAGGTAACTACCCACTATAATAAAAAGTCTACCATAATTTGATACTTTCTTATATTTCAATTGATTGATAATATAAAATTATTTTATACTGTCAGTATATATAAATTAAACTTTTAATTTAAAATTTAAAATCAATCCAATTTTTATCAGGTTGAATTAATCAATTTTTGACAAAATAAAATTTTAAGTTTAGAATATTATAAAATAAAAATAATTTTGGTCCAAAATATGAATAAATAAAAATGAAAAATAAAATAACTTATTTAATATGTATAAATATTATTTAAGTGAGAATAGTACATAAATAAAAAAATATATAATAAATTAAAATTATTATAAGTAAAAGTATAAACTTAAGAATAAAAAATTATATTATACAATATTATTCATTTTGGATTGGATCAGTTTTAAAAATTAAATTTGAAATTCAATCCAATCCAATCTATGTGATTTGTGAAAAATAAAATCCAATTCAATTCAAATTTTTGTAGTTTTAATTGATTTTCAATTTGGATTAAATTGATTTAATGATTTTGGTTAGGTTTGATTGAATTTGTACACTTTGGTGTAATGAGGCTACAATTTTTAGCTACTTTGCCTCATGCCCCAACAACAACAAAATTCTATTACAAAACCAATGTTGAAGAGTAAAGACATAAGCTCATCTAATAATACCGGCCTTTTAGTCAACGAGTGAAGCCCAACGTTGCCTATATTAGGCGATGTTGTCTAGCGACAGGTCACCATCTTTTCTTTTTCTAGTAGCTTTGCTAGTCATTTTACAGTTTTAAGTTGTCAACACAATTTGCAAACATTCACTAATGGTGTGTTTGGATGGAGGAAAGAAATTGGAAGGAAAGAAGCTGAAAGGAAAGAAATTGAGTGGAAAGAAATAGAGTAGATTTTTATTTTTCATAGGTATGTTTGGATGAAGGAAAAATGAGAGGAAAGAAAAATAGAAGGAAAATGAATTTTCTTCATTTATTTGTGTGGAAAAGTGAAAAGAAAGAAAGAGGTAATGTCGTTAAATGACAATTTTACCCTTATATTATTAGAAAAAGTATTTTAATTATATTAATTTTTATTAAATAAATTTTTTTACTATTTTTAATTTAACAGGTAAAAATAATATCAACATATTAAATTAAATTAATATTAATAAAAATAAATTATTCAAAATTATTTAAAATAAAACTAATATTTTTAGTTAATATAATACTTCCTTGCCAACTATTCAAGAAAATCATAAGAGATTATTTCAATTATAAATATGGAGCCATATAAAAAATTAGCAAAAATATAAAAATTAATACAATTTTATCATAATATCTTTTCCTTTTTTTTTATTTGGTGCATAAGAGGGCCAAAGCTTAAGGAAATTAAAAAAAAAAAAGAGCATATTACAAGGCTATACTATGGGGCATACAAACCCTAATCTCCTCACGCTTCAAGTACTCCCATATAGCGTCTAGGGGTTCAATCCAAATTTGAAAAGTACATTGCATGCTCCAGTACACAAATTTGAAGAGTTACAACCACAAACCACAAGTGGCAACTAAAATGCACCTTGGCAATCAAAGGTGCATCATGCACTGCATAAATCCAATGGTAGTAAATCAATGATGTAAGGTACATTAAGGACAGCCTAATACACCATAAATTCCACTATTTGCTTCTCTATCCTGATGTAAGGTGATTTCGACGTGAACAAAGGAGCATAGAGGTTTTGTTGGAATAATAAAAAGTTGCACACTTCTCCCCCGAATTTCCATCCGGGTGTGGGATGAAACAAAATTGAGTGGGCCCCATATCATTTTTATACTGTTCAATCTTTCTCCCCGCATTTTCCTTCCCAACCAAATAGAAGAAAATGGTCATCTTCCATCTAATTTTCTTCCTTTCGCTCTCTTTCCTTCCAATTACCTCCCAGCCAAACACATTGTAAAAGGAGTTAGATCGGCTTAATATTTGAAAAAGGAGTTAGATCGACTTAATATTTGACCGTATACAATAAGATCCCTCAAATCATATAGGGCTCGATTCTTCATTACCTCTTCAATGATGTCATTAAGGGGTGTTCAGATTTTTCTCTAATTAGTAGAATTATTACACCACTCAGTAATTATAAGTCACTTTAAATAAATAGTCGTCCGACCTTTATCACCACGATGGTTGTATAAAATTTTATATAAGAACTTTATTAGGAGCTATACAGGAATGTTCATTCTTAGACTAAATAAATAAATCAACCCTGGATATTACCCGCATGGAGCAGACCTCTGACCCTATAATCTAGGCTTGAGCAATAGTCGTAAAAATTTAAATAAGATTCAAGTTTGAATATGATTTTCACCATGTCTGCTCTTTTGGAAACAAATCCTATCCATAATCTTGTGGTGATTTAGTATTCTTGATATCTAGAATTGGCAACATAATTTGAAATTTCATAAACTTAATTCAAACAATGAACCAATTTGTTGGGTTATTTTCGGCTAAGTTAGTGTTGAGTTGGGTGCTAAGTATGCCAGCCTTTGAAATTGGCTAGCCTCAAATTAGCATTTTCAATTTCAAGAATCAAACGATTACTCTAAGGAGGGAAATTTATTCCTTAGATATAGGTTCCCAAGATACTTAATGATAAGTACTTGGCTAAGATCAATTAAAAGAAACCAAGACCAAAGATTAAACGAGAAGAATGTAATCGACAAAATTCTATTGATACTTGAATAAGTTACAATAGAGATCTCATGGGATCCAATTACAATTCAAGGAGGATGGTGTTACAAAGTAACAATATTGAAAACTTAAACTGGAAAGGAAAGTACAACGCTGGAAACATAAAGGCTAAAGGTAAAGGGTAAAAATAACAAGTAAAACAAACAAAGATAAGTGTTATGATGTGGGCTCCGAGTTCCCTATAATTAGTGGGTTTTCTCCTATTTATAGGTGAGTGTCCTCTCCAAAGTTTCCTTCTATAATCACTTGTTCATTTTAAAACTACTCTCGGCTTAACATTTGGACCCTTAGATTAACTTTTGTATTAGGAAAACCTCCCTGGATACCACCAGGTATGCATCAGCTAAGGCACGAGTATTAGGTCTTGTGAGTGGGTCAAAACCTGAAGCTATGTGCCTTTCGGCTGGCTTAGTGTATGTCTAGCTCGGCCAAGGTAAGGTCCATAGTTTTGTGCCTCCTCAGCCAGCCTTCTAGGGCGATGGGCCAAAGTTAATTTGGCTTGCCCCATTTTAGTGCCAACATAATTCCCTTTACATTATGCTAGCCGAATAACCATGATTGAGTCTAGAATAATGTAACGACTTCATTTTATCATTCATGTTTTTACTAGCCATTAGCTATTCTCTAGCCATAGCTCAACCATTATAATGGCTAGTTTTACTACCTTTTAAGTTGAATATGGTGACTAACTCCCACTTTTATTTTCACCTCTTGTTTATCGTTGAGCTTATTCCTTTGTTTCCTCCCTCTTTGTATTTGCCTTCTCTTTCTCAAATCATGTTTTCTACTTCTTCTAACTCCTAAAACACTAGTGCTTCTCTCTCATTTTTTTTCGATAAATACAGAAGGCTAAACCTCCAAAGTAGAGGCAGTACTTATAGTACAACAAAGAAAACCATGAACAAAGCAAAAAATAAGAAACAAAACAGTAAAGAAGCAAAAATAACACCAAATACCAATCACTAGCCACCTGTTACTATCGAACATGAAGCTACCTATTTACTATAGAAATGAATCAAGAAATACAATACCAATCGCTTGCTACCTATTACAGCCAAAAGCATCAAACATGACCCTACTTATTTGCTACATAACCGAATCCAGCTAGAGAATTTTGTTAGCACCTAAACTAAGAACACTTGCATGCATTAACACCATCATTTAGATACTTCAACACCATTCATTTGTCCAAACCTGCCACCTTATGCCATAGCAACACCATGCATTTGTCAATAGGAAAAACCTCCTTCCGAAAAATTATCTTGTTTCTTGCTTCCTACATAGACCAAACCATGCTGAAAAAACATACACACCATTTCTTTCTTTGATTCTTTGTCAAATTCATCTCGAACCACAATTTGAAGGTGTACCCCAGCTCCACCATCATAACCTAGTCAATTTTCCACTTATTAAGGCAAGAGCACCATAGTTTCCAAGAACAATTACAGGAGAAAAACAAATGACCAATACTCTCCAAATGTTTGTTACATAAAGCACAAGTAGCTTTGTTGCTACAAATTATATTCAAGCTAACTAGCCCATCCTTGGTATTTAGTTTGCCCAACACCAAGAACCAAACCAGTAATTCAACTTTTAAGGGGGCCAATTTGCACCGAACCTTTGCAACAAATTTGAAAGATTTGTCACCTATATTCTACAACTTTAAAAGTGCATCAGAAAAGGATTTCATTGTGAAACCCCTAGCATTTTTGAAACACCAAATACTCCTATCAAATTGGTCCCTATTTAATTGAGCTTGGTCCAGTAAGATCTGTAGCTAGGTCACTAATTCCTTTTCCCAATCAAAGAGCTCCATTTTCCATAGTAAATTCTAGCGCCACGTTAGCCCATCCTACAATCCATAGTCTTTAATCTTTATATGTTTCTGCAAAGATATTGAGTATAGCCTAGGAAACTTACTTTCAAGGTTGAATTATTAATCCACAAATCCTTCCATATCAAAGTTGCTTTACCATTACCTACATCAATTCTTATTTTGTTTCTATAAACCTACTCCATCTCCTCATTTGGCTTCCAAACATTATAGATGGCTAGCCAGGTCCTACTTCTTTTGGAATAAGTTGTTCCACCACTGGTCGATCCAACACCAAATTATTGCAATAGCACGCAACCTTCTTCTATAATGAATTATTTTCTATGGAGAATCGCCACCACCACCTAAACAATATCGCTACATTTTTAATGACCATATCTCCCATACCCAAGCCTCCCTATTTCTTTGGCATTTGAATTAACTCCCATTTCAGTAAGGGATGAAATCGGTCACCTTTACTTTTTCCCCAAAAAAATCACCTTTGCATAGAGATTATCTCCTTGGCTATAGTTTTTGGCATTCTAAACAACTCTAAGTAATACATAGGTAAGTTGTTCAAAATAGATTTAATTAACAAAATTTTGCTAGCTTTCGATAAAACACTAAGCTTCTAAGCACTTAATCTTTTCCTATTTTTATCTAACATTGGCTGCCAAGTCCTTACTCAAATTGGGTTAAGCCCCAAGGGTATACCCAAGTATCGAATAGGAATAGAAACCTATGAACACCCTAATCCTCTTTTAACTTGATACACCCAGACTCTATCACAATGTAATAGGATGAGTGCAGATTTATCATAATTTATCCAAAGTCCAAACATAACCCTAAAGTAGTTTAAAATGCGCCGATAGTTTATAAGAGTCTCATACCTTGCAGAACATAGTAATATCATGTCATCGGCAAACTGAAGATGGGAGATATTAATCGCATCACAGCCAATCTACGGTCTATTAATGAAATTTTGTTCATCCGCTCTAAAGATTAATCGATTCAGAACTTCAGCAACCAGGACAAAAAGGAAAGGGGATAACAGGTCTCTTTGTCTTAGGCCCCTCTTCATAAGAAATGGTTTGGTTGGAGAACCATTGACCATAATTGACATATTGTCATTTGTCAAGCATCCATAGATCTAATTCTTCCATGTATTACCCAAACCCCATTCGTTGTAGAACATGATCAACAAAGACCCATCTGATTGAGTCATATGCCTTCCTAAAATCCTACTTCAGCAAAGCTGCACTTTTCCTTTTGTTCCTCAACCATTGAACAGCTTCACACACAATCAGAGCACCATTGAGTATCTGTCTCCCATGCACAAAAGTTGTTTGTGCCTCACCAACAAGATCACCCATAACCTTTTGTAGCCTATTTGCAAGAGATTTCTCAATCACCTTGAATACAAATCCAACCATGTTGATAGGCCTATAGCCCTTGATCTCTATAGCTTCTTCAATCTTTGGGATTAATGTTACCCATATCATGTTGAGCTTTCTTGGTAGAGAACCTAAAAAAAAAAATAAATAAATAAAAACACATGTACAAAATCCCCCCAAGTGTATCCCATAATTTCTTGACAAAGTTCAGGTTAAAGCCATCAATTATTAGAGCTTTGGAAGGATCACAAGACCACTTTGCATCTATAATATCCTCTGTTGTAGGCATCATTTCAAGCCACTGTGAATTTTCAGTCGAAATTTTGTTAACTAATCCATTCTCAAATTCAATGAAACGGGCCTCATTTTGACTATATAAAGCTTTAAAATATCTTCTGATTTCATCTCTAATACTTCTAGGACTTCTCAGTATTCTTCTGCCTTTATTTTATTACAACCATAAATTTCCTTCTTCCCCTAATCGATTCCATCATCTAAAAGTACTTTGTATTCTTGTCAGTATCTTCTAAAACCTATTATCTGGACATTTGTTTCCAGTAATAGTCTTTGCGACCATACTAGATATTTAATTACCCTTTAAGTGCATTCAATCTTGTTGTTGCTACTTCATCCAGTCCATTTACTCCTATATTTCTTTCACTGATCGCTACCTCATCCTCAAGAGTGCTTATCCTCAAATCAATATTTCCAAACACCTCTTTATTCCACTTTTTTTATAGGAACTGTAATCTTTATGAGCTTATCCACTAGATTTAGATTCCCCATATTCCTCCATTCCTCCTCCACCAATTTGGAGAACACTGGATGGGAAAACCATGTATCTAGACTCTGAAAGGGTTTCAGACCCAATTCATAGAATCAAACTCAAGTAGAAGTGGCACATGATTTGCCATGAAACATTTTAAACACCTAGTTTCAATGTTGGGAATTTTACTAAATAAATTGGGCTTACAAGGGCTCTGTCAATTCTGCTATAAGAGTTGCCTCGAGACATGTAAACTTGCACCCAGATAAAGGCAAATCAGATAGCTCCATCTCATTGATCCACCAAACAAAATCATCCATCAATCTTGACATAGTTACACACCCTAATCTCTCCTCAGGACAAGTAATTTCATTAAAATCCCCCATAATTATGAGAGAAGTATCTAATGAAACTTTTAGCTTAAAGAGTTCTTTCCAAAAATGTTCTTTTTTCCTCAGCAATAGGAGGCCTATAAATAAGAACTATAGCCACACTAAAAGCCATATCCCGTGTGAAGCCTTTAACATAGCCAACAAGATCCCTGAACCACTGATTCAACATTCAAGAAATTTTTCTCACACACACAGAGTAAACCTCTACTCATGCTAATTGTATCCATAGCAGCCCATTGAAACTCATTATCGCACCAAATCTTAATAATTAGACTCTCCTTCGTTTTTTATCATTTAGTTTCCGCTAAGCCCACAAAAGACAATTTCTTATCTCTAATCAGTTTCCTTATTTCTCCTAATTTCCCAACACCCTTTAACCCCCTTACATTCCAAGATATCATATTCATAATGGAGATATAACATCACCTAGCTTGCGTGCCATTCTTCTTTGTTTTTCCACCCCATTTTCTTTTCTTTTTTCTATGATCCTCTTTCCTTTCCATTAGCTCTTTGATGATTGCTTATATTGCCACTGAATCAATATGTGTTGATAAGCCAAGTTCCTTCCCTAACTCCCCATGTTGCCTCAGCTTCTTGATCATTGTCACTTGGAGAAGATTCTAGTGTAGCACTTCCTTCTTCCTCACTGGCGCTAGATTCTTAATTGCGCTTGTGTTCAGATTCATCAATTGAAATTATCCTTAGGTTAGCAATGTGCTTGAACCCTAGATGGGGACCTAGGTCCAATACCTCATTTTGAGAGGTCTTCTGTTCTTTGCCTATAGCCAGAACTATCACTTACTTCGCAACTTCTAGGCCTAAAGCAAGAAACTTCGCCTGGTATCTTTTTTATTCTTTGGCCCAGTTATAACACCATTCAAATAAGATCTTGGATCTTTGGAATTTACCTTAATTAACTCCCCTTTAGGCCTATTTGTAGCTAAGCCGAAATCTTGAAGTACTTCTATTGTTAGCCATTCATCATCCAATTTTTTAGTCATTGTAAAAGTTGGATCCACCCTCTCATTAATGTCCCGATTAGTTATAGGAGTCTTACCGAGTATCATATGGGAATTAATGTCATTAACCGCTTGTTCCCTTGTATTCCCCCCATGTGACACTTGATTTTCGGTAGTTAGGGACATGTTTCTTTGTGCAAACTTCATCAAAATATTCTTCGTCGGTGACATGGCCTAAATCCAAGACTTTTAATGCATATTCATGCTCATACAATCTGGAATCTTTATATGTGTGTAATTTTCTTAATGTGAACATCGTACCCTTCACCGGTAATTGATAGATAAATTCAACCTTGAATTAAGGTGAAATGGCAAGTGTCAATTAATATCTTGGCCACCCCAAAACCTTACTTTAACATTGTGCTATCATCAAACCATACCACCTTTCCCCATGCATCGCCAATCTTAGTCAAATTGTTAATCATCCATGCATGAGGAGGGATTCCCATACATTCGATCCATACCCTCCAGTTTTGACATACTTCTTCCATCTTCCATTGTCTGATGTCTTGTAAAAAATTAGATAATGGGCCTCGATCACCTTCAAGGATTTTGCTTACCTCCTCTTCAGATTCAAGAGTAATGAGAGCTTTGTAATTACCTATTTCCTTCACTAATGTAAATTTATGGCATGCCTCCTTGATCTGGATTGCTAGAGTTTTAATAAAGAAAGGATCCATAAATTCACCTGCCACTAATCTAGCAAACTCCTCCATAGTCTCCTCATCTACCTCTACATAAATAACTATAGTGCGATCATGCTTAGGCTCAGCCAAAACTCCTTTCTTTGATGTTCCTGCTTTGTTCTTTTGCCATGGTTCTGGTTCTTTTCCTTTCACTACCACGTCCTTATATAGTTTTCCTCTAGTCCCATGTTTGAAATCTCTATGTCCAGTCTTCTCTCCAATTTTTGTTTTACCCTTTGATATGTCTTTATGTACATTAAACTTATTACGCTTATATTCAAACATTGTTACTAATAGCTTACAGCTCCTTATTACTACCCATGCAATCTCTCCATGGCTAGCAATGCTTATTCTTTTTCATGAACCGAGGAAAGCCAAATGGAGCCCTCAAAGACCTTGTAATCTTCATCGATACAAATACATCCACAACGTCCCCTTCATAGGAGCATAATTGCCATAACCAATCCTTTGTCACAGACTCAGGAAGGTTGTCAACAAAAACTAAGAAAGTAACTTCCTCTAATTTACTCCAAGCATCGTGGTGGTCAATATTTCTTCTTCTTTTTTGCTTGTGTGCTCTCATACCCTTATCCTTAGCTTCAAACGCCGTGTCGTACACTATCCTGAACCTCGTACCTACATGATGATGTTTCCTTTCCCTTCCTCTCTTCATCACTTTCTCATATTTCTTGCTCTCTCTCTCTCATCATTTCTCTTTCTTAATAACCCTAATTTCTCTTCTTCTTCATTTTCTTTTTCTTCTGTTCAAACCTTCCTAGCCAAAGAAATGACAACCTCTTCTTCTGCCTTTGCTTAGGGTCTTTGAGAAGGAGAATTGCAGATTCATCCTTAATCCAACCTTATAAGATCTTAAGCAAGGATCTACAGTTATTGATTCCTTTTTGTTTCTCCCCATATTTAAGCTTCTTCTCACTTCTCTATGGTACTATATTTTTCAGTGTCCTTCCAGGATTCACTCATGGCCTAAGCCATCAACACAATATGCTCAATGGCTCGACCAAGTTGTGAGTGAGAAAGGAGAGGATGGAATAAGTGAGGGATTTTTGATAACATTATCCTTTCTAAGAAGGAGATCCCCCGAACTTTGGCTTACTATATGGCTTTTTTAGCTTTTGGAATGCCTCAGTTAACATATTTGTTATTCCATTAGCATGATGAGCTCAACCTTGCTTGACATCGCTGCTATTGTGGGCTTACCAATTGATGATGACGAGGTGTCATTTTTACAGTGTCCTCTCTAATGACCTTGGCCTCAAGGTGACAAAGAAAAACTCAGCCTACTTTACCTTTATTGCTTCGTTCAACAAAGGAAGAGGCACAATGGATGACCTTAACACAAAGCATACCTCCTTTTTTGGCTATGCAAGTTTTTTTATTTACATGAGCTCAATAGTTGTGGTGGGGGAGTTTGCCCCTCCATCAATACCATTCTTCATCGATGCTATCTCAACCAAGGTGCCTTATTTTTGTCCTTCCTCTACAAAAGTCTTTTCACACTGGCTACTTGGCTGAGAATGGTGAAGCGATCAAATACGTGTCTGACCCTCTTTGGTTTTTGTAAATCTAGATCTATCAGTATTTCCCAAAGTTCTTTGTTATCGCTAACTTTACCTATACAAGGCAATCCTTTATCTATGGTGACTTGTACACCCAGTTTCCCTCTTTGCCATTTTCTAACTTCTAAGTGGCTAATACCTTAATCGAGATGAGGACATGAACCTTCCAGTAGGTATGTTCTTATCAAAGTAGGGATTGTGGGTTAAGCTAGGTGCACCAACGCCTTATCACTACTATGGACTCAAAGCTTTCCCAAGTCACTCTGCAGTGGAGCAGTATTCTCATAGCTTGTGTTCTCCTCAATGCGTGAAACTAAATTGTAGATACAACAAAACCTCGATCAAGCCATATAATTCCCAATGCTTAGCTTGACAATTTAGCTTCGTTCAAAGGATGCCAATTCCCGATGAATCATAAGTTGTTCATGATGAAAGGATAGCTTTTATGCTAATAAGTTGCTAATTGGGAGCTAACCAGCATTGAGAATCTAAACAGCTTTCAATTCCAAAAGTTTAGACTGGCTCCCTTGGCTGCACTAGGGTTCACCATATAGTGGAAAACAGCCTTCAAGAAGTTGCTTAGACAACCTCTAAGTGCCTTGTTGGCCAAGTTGAAATATGATAGCATTCTCAGGTCTCTCTAGCAACTAATACTGCTTTCAGGAAAAGAAGAGCCACCAACAAAGTCCCAGCCTATAATTAAGGGACTTAAGGAAGCCTTGGCTGCCAAAAGTAAGTTCTTCTCCACGTTTCCTAATGTACTGATGGCACTCTAAAGTTAGTCATATTCCTTCACAGTTGCCATTTAAATCTCTTTATTGCTTAAGGGCAAGGAAGAAATGTTAGAGTTCACTTGCTGAAAGGCCATACGTGTAAGAAAATATGGCCCCAAAGTTGAGGAGGAGTGCTTAGCAACCTCTTTCCCCTTAATCTCTAAGTATGGCCTTTCTTCGAAAGGTCATACCACCAACCAAGCCTGGACCTAGATCGAGTTTAGCTGTAACGGTAACTTTTCTTCTTCTTTTCCATTTAAGTACTAATATTTCTATTCTTTACTAAATATGTATTTTTTCAATAGAAGAGAAAGGCATAAGTTGAAGCAACTTCTCCAAAGATAGCTTAGTAAAAGAAGGCTATCAGGTCATGAGATTGCCCTCAGATGATAAGGAAGAAGAAAAAGAGGCTAAAATGAACCTTTAGCCAATCACTGCTGCCAAAACCCTCCAAGCCGTCACTCCTGTCGTTGATCTAGCTCCAACCTCAGCAGAAGAAGAACCTAAGGCTGCTTCATTGATTAGCCAACACCTCTAAACTATCCATGACGAATTGGAGCATACTTTCCCCACGGTCCTGGCCACCTTAGGACATTTGCAGAAGTCCCTACTAAAAGTGGCCAAGTTAGTGGACGCCACTATTCTTGTTGAGGTTAAAGAGGGTTGTCAGCAACTAGCTGTGAGGCTGAAGACACTATCCTTAAACTAGAGAATGTATGAGACTTGGAAGTTTGCTGGCTTGAGAGACTTAAATTAGCTAGCATAGTTTAGGGTTCAAAAGGATAGTTTTAGGGCTGAATTTCAAGCAGTTGGCACTAGTTAGAAGGCGAAGCAACAGTAATAATAATAACAAGTAATCCAAAATAAGACCACTCATGCTAATAATGAAATTTCAAGGCTCCAAGCTGAACTATAACAATTGGAGTCAGAGCTAGCAGCCATGACTGTAAAACTCAAGTTGAATTCTAAAACCAAGTTTCGGCTATACAACCAAGCCAAAACCTTGGATGGTGAGATCCACTTGCTCAAGAAGAATGAGCAAATCTTGGAGAATAAAGTTGAAAGCAACATCTAGCACCTCATCAAGGTGGAAATTTCGTGGTTTGAGTGCAGGGACATGTTGGCCATTACTAAAAAAAGGCTGGTAATGCTGCTGTTGCTCTTATAGTAATAGACATAATCTTCGCTTCTATTTCTCTTGAGCAAACAACCACTATGGTTGACCCTAGTCTTGTGTTAGCTGATCTCCCATTTGAGCTAACTCTTCCTCAAGAAGATCTTGGAGGAGGCTACGAGAGAAATGGTTAAGCTGATTCAAGTAGAAGCGAATATTAGTGTTGATGCTAGTGTGGATGGTCAAGCTACTGGCCTACCTTTAGTTAGTGACTTGGCCCCCATAGCTTCAAATTCCCTTTGTTTTGTATGTATTTTGCTGTTCCTTTAGTTACTTAGCTAGTTTATAGCAAACGCCTTCATTTCCATGAATATTAATTCTTTCCCACATTGTAGGGTAATATCTTTTAGGAAACTTGCCATTTATGCTTCTCGTTACTCCTCTCCTTCTAGTGTAGCTAACTTGTATATCCACCATAAATAACTTCACTAACAATGAAAGGTCCTTCCTTGTTCAGAGACCATTTGTTGAATTTAGAATTCTTCATTTTGATTGGTAGTATAAACTTCCACACGAGATCTCCTTCGGCAAATTGCTTAAGTTTGACCTTCTTATCGTATAGTTTTGACATTTTCTTATTGGCCTAGATATTCTCCAAGGCCATTAATAAATCTTCATTGGCTAATTCTAACTCATGGAACATGGCTTGAGAATACTCTTTTGGTTGCAACTCATGTTGCTTGGCCATTCTAAGTGAATGTGTAATG
Source organism: Pterocarpus santalinus (assembly GCA_031439595.1). NCBI lineage: Eukaryota > Viridiplantae > Streptophyta > Magnoliopsida > Fabales > Fabaceae > Pterocarpus > Pterocarpus santalinus. The sequence goes on from CM062525.1 coordinate 20,970,927, forward strand.
CCTTCCTAAATGCAACTTATGCTTAAGTTATACTATCGCACTTAGTAGTTGTTACCAATTCATTGGCAGACCTTATTTATTTACTTACCGTGTTCTCGGAGGATTTGCATAAAACTTATTTGTTGTATTGAATAAAGTATAACAAGCAAATTGAAGAAAGTGGAAACTTTACTTGAAACATACTAAAATCCACATCATAGTCATACTTATTAGCATACATACCAACCTAGTAGCTTTACTTAACAACATTTCCAAAACTCATAAAATAGCTTTGGTAAGAGCTTCAACGACAATGTTAGTCATTTAGTACTATAATATATATGCTTGACTTCGATCTTTCGCCAATGAGCCTGTCTTGGTTTGAACCTCCCACCAAACTTGCCTTCCAAGATTACTTGCACTATCTAGAGACGACATGGGAATACACAAGGATAAGAAATGTAATTTTTTTCAGTAGGTAGTCTTAGGCTAACAACAATATTGCCATCATTATTGCCCCAGCCACATTGGTTTATTGTAAAATGGTGAGCATACCCAAAAAACAAGATTCATGTTAAAATTTTGAAAATAGGATCTTCCGAAGTGGGTTTCTTTTATCAAGCATTGAATCCAAATAGATTAATAATTAATAAATCTTACTTATCATGGTTCAAAAATTAAGGTAAAGATGCTTATGAAAAAGAAGTAATACTCCTTAACCTGCATGTTCCTATTCTCTTTACTTATCTTTAACTTTCTTTACTTAACACACTTAGACATTATCTCTCATCGTCCCTAGGGCGCGTACATGTATCTGTACTTGAGCATTACATGCCACTGTCCTTAGGTGTAACCTTACACATGCCTAAGCATTATGAGTTGCCATCCTTATGATACAATCCTTTACATGAGTAGGTATTACACTTCGTCATCCTCAAAATAATAACTTATGCCTACCTGAGTGTTACATATCATTGTCCTTAGTAAGCAAATTCCATCATATGTGATCCTGTCATCTTAGCCCACTGCTTGGCGGAGGCCTGACATGTCACTTGTGATCGAATCATCCTAGCCCACTACTTAGCGGAGGCACGACATGTCACTTAATTTATTTATGAAATTTTGAAGTTCATACTATATACCTTTCATGTTACTATATTCTCATATAACTTAACATACTTCTACTAAACCTCATAAGAATTATATTTTAGAAGTAAATTTGGCAAAGTTCTGGTGCACAACAGCTGTACTAGAGGCTCCTCAAGCTTTGAAATAGTTAGTCATTTAGTCAACAGTTTAGTTAAACTCATATAATTATCACAATCCTAAATAGCAAAGATTCCCATGCTCAAAAGAACTACATAAACTCAACCAATAATTTAGAGACATCATAAGTCATTCCAATAGAAAACTTAAACACAATCACATAAAATACCAAATCCACCTAGAAATTTGGAAATTCACCAAAAATTCAAATTAAATCATCCTAGCCTCAAATTTCACAAGGACTATGCTATACAAGTCTGTTCTCAAATCTCTTTAATCCTACTAAATTTTGAGGTATATAGCTTAAATTATTCAAGTTTTTCCTACTACTATCCTGTTATGGGCTAGACTTGAGTACTTAAAAGTGGAAAATCACTAAAAATTTATCTTTCATTGTTTTACTTGAAATTTTACATGCTTATATTCATGTGAATCCTTTTTAAAAAAAATAAAGCCCCAATCAATTTGGCTAAATAGAACTTAAGTTATAAGCTCTACATTAGGGCTGCTCTATATTAACACTTACAAAGCATAAGATAACTTCGTGGAATTACTGAGAGCAATTTCTAGTGAGTTTAAAATTGAAAATTTGTAGCCTTATTCTGCCACTTGTTAAATTCCTAAAAAATTAGTTGCATTCAAATTGAAGGTCTATAGGGCAAGTTATGGCCATCACAACACATTCTGTGCATGTTTGTTCCCCTCAGCCTATATCCTAATTCAAAAATTCATAATTTATTAATCTTAAGTTCAACGGACCTCAAATTTAGTGGTATACTCTAAGTTTCAAATAAAATTAACTCCACCTCATTTTGAGTTTCCTAACTTTTGTTATAAATCATGGATTCCTTGCTGTCTAGTTTTACTCACCAAGACAAAAATTTTGTTTTGTAGTCTTTTGAATTTTTAACTCAATATTACTTACTAATTCAATTTTTCAAGCTCTAAATCAATAGAACAAGATTACATAGCATCTTATTTAGCCACCAAGAAGCATAAAAAATTAAAAAAATGAAGCCCTAGCTTCATGAAAATAAACTCAACACAACATAAGTTCTAGGACACCTACCTTATTTCCAAGCTAGGAGACTTTTTAATATTTGCTCCTTCGGACTTTAAAATCTCTTAAACTAAGCAAGACATGACCAGTCTCTTGTCCCTTGGCCTATGGCTAAACTCTTTTTGAACCAAAAAGGGAGGTTTTGCTTCCTTGTTGGTTTGAATAATGGTAATAGGGCTTAGGTTTCAAGTAGGATTTGAGAAGAATAACAAGAATGCAAGGTTTTGGGAGCTTGGAAACAAAACTAAAGGAGGAGAGTGAGAGAGAAAACTAATGATTTTGAAGGGTGGAGAGACAAAAAGAAGAAGTTGAGTGTTTTTTTTTTTGGGCGATATTTTGTCTTTCTTATGTGTTTAATTTGTGATTGGTTATTAAAAAGTAAGGTTAGGTAAAGTTTGTGGTTAAAACTAAGTGGTTAACTCTAAACCACAAAATTTATCTTGTCATATGATAATTAGGTTCTCTTATATTTTAAATTCCTACTTGATTGTTTTCTTATGTCTCAACGAACTGTTGCTACAATTTTTATGGCGTGCTTAAGATTCTAGTACTAATGAAATTTTAACTATATTACATTATCACCTTTATTATTCTACATTATCCTCTCTATTTATAAATTTAGTGTTAATTAATTAATCCTTAATAGCATAATTATGCACGTAATTAAAATGGGATATTACATTACATCCCACCTTTTACAAGAATTTTGCCCTCATAATTCATTGTGCATAAACAAGTTTAGAAGCAAGCTAATTCTGAGTCCTTTGGTTTGGTTAAAACTTGATTACCCTACATCAGGTCCTTGGGTGGGCCTACCTCTTCAACACTTAGGTTGAAAACCCTTCCTTAATATTGTGGCCTAGTAGCAAGTTGCTTGCCTTTGGTCAGACATTCTCTCTTTATATGTCTTGGTTTGCTATAATTGAAGCATACGTTCTATCCAGCCCAATAGGGCTTATCTTTACGATCTTGTCCATATTTTGGGCATCTACGGCTCAAGCTATTTCTACAACTATTCACCTTTAACATTACCATGTTGGAATTGTTTGTTGGTTTATGAGGTGTCCTTGAATCCCTGGTCTTAGGAAACTTGACTCTTTTTAGTAGTATCCCTCATAGCTTTTGCAGTAGCAAGTTTCTTATTTTAATCATCCACCAGCCTACTCTTGTTTATAAGGGTAGCATAATCCTTGATTTCCAGTAGCCCCATCGAAGCTAAGATTTCCTCCTTTAGGCCTCCCTCATACTTGATACACTTTCAGACCTCGTTAGGGTTGCGCTAATAGATGGTGGAGAATTTGCATAACTCCTCAAACTTTGCAATGTACTCAAACATGCTCAAATTCCCTTGTTGGAGTTGTATCAATTCCAATTCCTTGGCATTCTTGATAGAAGTAAGAAAATACTTCTAGTAGAATATATCCTTAAATACATCCCACGTAATGACAATTTGTGCATTCTCCAACAATCTCTTGGTGTCGACCTACCAAAATTCTACATTTGCTTCTAGCATATAGGTAGCAAAAGCCACCTTCTGTTGCTCGGTATAAGCCAGCACAAAGAAGATCTTCTCCATTGCCTTGTTCCATTTTTCAGCCTTATTCGAGTTAAAGGTTCCTTGGAAAGTTGGTGGATTAGCCTTCCTAAATTTGGCGAACTTCAAGTATTCCAGGTCAATCTTTGCACCTTTGACATTTCTGCTATTATGCACTTCTAGTTGCCTCTCCATTCGTTCCATCATATGGTTAGCAGTAGTAGCTTGTTCCCACATGGCAAAAGCTATTTCCTACAACACACCCATAAGGTCTATGGGATCTTTAGGAGTGAGTTCTTCTCATAGTCTACTACGCCTGCTGGAAGCCATTAGTTTTTGGTCATACAATACAAAAGACATTGAGGTGATCTGACTCAATACTAAGCTTGGTGTGATAGTAACTAACCGCTCACACAACCAGGCAATTATGCATGTATAGCTCTATATCTTATCTAAGTAGACAAGATTTAGCGCATGATAGAATCTAAAAGTTTTAGAGTATGCTTGAAGCTCAGTTAGTCCAATCCTCAAGCTTTTACCAGGATGAATTGCTTTAATATCAAAATACAACACTGTACAAAATGCAACTCATGCTTAATTCATACCTTGCACTTAGAAGTTGCTACCAATTCATTAGCGGACCTCGTTTATTTACTTACTGCGTTCTCGAAGGATATGCGTAAAATTTATTCGTCGTACTGAATAAATTATAACAAGCAAATTGAAGAAAGTGAAAACTTAAAACACACTAAAATCCACATCATAGTCACACTTATTAATATACATACCTACCTAGTTGCTTCACTTAACATTTCCAAAACTCGTAAAAGAGCTCTACTAAGAGCTTCAACTACATTGTTAATCATTTAGTTCTATAATACATGTGCTTGGCTTCGACCTTTTGCCGACAAGCAGATCTTAGTCAAAACCTTTCAAGAAACTTGCTTTCAAGGGTTACATGTGCTATCCAAAGATGACACTGGAACACATAGGGGTGAGAAGTGTAATTTTTCTCAGTAGGTAGTCTTAGGCTAACAGTAGTAATGTCATCATTATCATTCCAGCCACTTCGATTTATTATAAAAAGGTGAGCATACCAAAAAAAAAGATTTATTTTAAAAGTTTGAAAGTAGGATCTTCCAAAGTAGGTTTCTTTTATCAAGCATTGAATCCAAATAGCTTAACAATTAAGAAACCCTATTTATCATGGTTCAAAAATTAAGGTAAAGATGCTTATGAAAATGAAGTAATATTTCTTAATCTATATGTCCTTGTTCTTTTTACTTGTCTTTAACCTTCTTTGCTTAACACACCTAAGTGTTATGTCTCACTATCCTTGGGGTGCCTACATGTATCTGCACTTGAGCATTATGCGCCGCCGTCCTTAGATGCAGCTTTACACTGGTGTGATCATTATGGGTCACCATTATCTGGATACTATCCTTTTCACATGACTAGGCATTACGCTTCGTTACCCCTAGAATAATAACTTATGCCTTCCTGACCATTATGTATCACCATTATCTGAAGGCAAATTCCATCATACGTGATCATGTCATTCTAGCCTACTACTTGGCGGAGGTCCGGCACTTCACTTGTGATTGTATCGCCCTAGCCTACTATTTGGTGAAGGCCCAACACATCACTTAATTAACTTATAAAATTCTTAAATTCATATCATATACCTTTTATGTAACTGTATTGTCAAATAACCTAACATAATTACATCTTACACTTCTACTAAATCTCACGAGAATTATCTTTCGAAAGTAAACTTGGTGGAATTCCAATTGTACATGTGCTATACTGGGAGTTTTCCTAAGATTTGAAGCAGGCAGTTATTCAATCAACAGCTTAGTTAAACTCATATAATTATCATAATCCTACATAGCAAGGATTCCTATGCTCAAAAGAACTACATAAACTCATCTAATAATTTAGAGACATCATAAGTCATTCCAATAGAAAACTTAAACAATCACATAAAGCACTAAATCTGCCCAGAATTTTCAAAATTCAACAAAATTTCAAATTAAGTCATCTTATCCTCAAATTTCATAGAGATTATGGTCAACTAGTCTATTCTCAAAACCTCTTTCGTCCCACTAAATTTTGAGGTGTATAGTTTAAGTTATTTAAGTTTTCCCTATTGTTGACCTATTATGGGGCAAACTTGTGCACCTACAAGTAGAAAATCATTCACTGCCAATTCCAAGGGTAACACGATATCTTGACCATACATTAACTGATAAGGAGTTAAGCATGTAGCATTGCTCTTAGAATTTTTGTAAGCCCATAACACTTCAGATAGACCTCATGCTATCTCCTTAGCTTATCCTCAACGATCTTCTTAATCATATCTATTAGGATTTTGTTAGTGGTCCGAGTTGTTTGTTAATATAGAGAGGAATAGACTAGCCAAAATCCAAATTGCTAGGCAAAGGCCTTCATCTTTTCTCGTGTGAACATAGTTCCTTGATCTGTTGTAATGGTTTTTGAGACCCCAAATCGATATATAATTTGTTTCTTTATAAAGTGATTTACATTAGTTTGGGTCACATTAACCAATGATTGAGCCTCCACCCACTTAGTAAAATAATCTATGGCCACAATGATGAAGGTATGATGCTTAAATGATGGGGTATGGATCTTACTAATTAAGTGCGTGTTTGGTTCTGTTCTTGTACAATTGATTCTGGATAAAATTGATTTTATTGGAATTGAGTTAGTTAAAATTGATTTTATTGGAATTGATTTGGTTAAAATTGATTTTGAGATAAAGTGGTTTATTTTTAGTAATTGATCTAAAAAGTGATCTATGTTTAGATAGTATTGATCAAAATCATTTTTAAATGTATAATTTACAAAGAAATGCCTAAAATCAATTTTGGTGAAATGAAAAAGTAACAATTTTTCACTTCTGTCCAAAATCAATTTTGAAGTAAGAATTAATTGTGGTGGAGGTGTTTAATAGGAAATCAAACAAGTTGAAAAATGCCTAAAATCAATTCTAGTGCCCCATAATTCATTATGGCATGCCCAAATGGTTGTCCAAACATGCTATAAGTCTATAGCCTAACCCCTAAAAGGCCAAAGTTTTATAATGGCATATAACTCCTTGGCTAGTACTCTCTGGAGCGGTCCATGCATTTGGCAAGCCTCACATCTTTTAGCATATGCTTGACAATTAGCCGCGATGGTAGGCCAGTAATATCTATATTGATGGATCAACTATCTCATCTTAGGGTTTGATTTATATGCCCTACATAATCCTTTGTGCACCTCATGTATTATTTTCTTTGCCTTAGAATGATCTACACATCTAAGTAGTCCTATTTCCTTCAAAGCTTTCTAGATTGCATTTCTAAACATAGTGCAATTAAGTGGTGTGGGTCCATGAGTGATGCCACTTATAGTACTACTATCTTTTCATCTCCTTGATTAAAAGAACTTTGTGGCCCTCATGAAACTTAATTTACTTGTTTTTCATAAGGTAATAAAAGATTTAATCAGTCTTGGAAATATCAAATAATAGCCCCTTTTTCAAGCTTAGCCACTTCCTTCCCTTTTAATGGTGTAAGGACTAGGCAAGTATATGGCTTACCTTGTACAAATTCAGCTACCATTATATCTGCTTGCACATTTGGTTAATCTTCCCAGCCATCCTTTTTGGCCGAGTCACACTCTATTATTGAAATTAATTGAGGTCCTCAAGGGCCTGCTTGATTGGATCATTTTGCTCATTCTCTACAATGAACTGCTATACCCTTGAGGCTCTTAAAGCCAAATGAGCCAAGTGAAAATACTTCATGGCAATAAGCTTTTCCCCCAACTGGGGGTGCATAATATTCCTCATTATAGTAGCACTCTCAGAATCAGGGAAGTGTACACCACAACGACTGCTTGCCCTCCTGAATATTTCCTGAAATTTAGTTACTGGCTTATTTGGGAATTGCTTGAGACTCATCCACTAGGCTATAAATACCTTAGGTTTGGGCTTATAAAAAAGATCATCGAAAAGCCTTTCCATGTTGGTCAAAGCTTGAATCGAGTTAGTTGCCATAAAAGAGTACCAAGAGAATGCAACATCAGTGAAAGATATGGGGAAAAGTTGAAGCTTACATTACTCATTTTGGTTTGCCTTACTATACTAAAACATGAAATAACTTACATGCTCTAATGTTGACTTCTTGTCTTCTCCAAAAAAAGTAGAAAAGTCTAGAGTCTTATAGCCTCAAGCAAAGGAATCCTCTTAACCCAATCAGGGCATGGTCTTCTATAGACAGGTCTATCTAGAGCTCTAAGTTGGACCCTAAAATGTCACCTGATGGCTTTAACATTCATGTTTAGGTGCATCAACATTCCCCCAAAGGTCTATTTGGATAGGTGGCACTTGAACAGGAGATGGTATATCTTTATGATAACCTGCTTGATATGCAGGCCCTTGCATGGTGAAGTTTGAATGTTGAAGGGCTTGGAGTAGATAGTGTTGGGGGTTAAAAGTAAATTGGTTAGGTTTGATAATTGTTTTGCAACCTCTGTAAGTGGTTACATTAGTCATGGTTGGTTATGAATATGAAAATTAGGCGATTACATTGTTAACCATTCTTACCCAAGGCTAAGTTATGGGGTAACCATTTTTTAAGGTCCATATTTCCACTTCTAATGAAATTGCCCCATCATAAAGGCTTCATGATGTGTGCTTCCCTGTTGCCAACTGTTGCCATCATGATTAGTAGGTAACAACAATAATTTGATGCTCCCAGGAATGTTTAGTGGCCTATGAGCCATGCTCACTTGACCATATCCCGGGTTAGGTGGTTGAAAAACCTACCCTCAGGCTGATTAGTTGATTTGCCCATAGTGATTGAGTTTCCCAAGGCACGGACATTGCGGAGTTTTCTTTCAAGTTGGCTTGTTGCTAGGCCACTTGCATTTCATTTTGCACTATTAGTTTAACTATATCAACTAATTGTTTAGACAATTCAAACATTAAATCATTTAGCCCCACATCTATTTGTTCTCGGATAAATGAAGTAGTCATAACAACTAATTGTCCTTTCTTTGTAATATCTCCAACTCTGGGGAGGTTTGGGCCTAAGATAAGGGAAAAATAGTAAATAGGCAAATCATAATAAAAGAAGGGGTAGAATTATAGTTGTTAGATCACAATAGCAAAATTGTAAATAATGAATTATGGTTGTCAGGAAGGGCATTAGAAGAAAAATCCCGATTTTGGGAAAATGCGGGCCCTATGACACTAGTAGATAATTAGAATATAGATAATAACTTTATAACTGATATTTTCTATACACAATTTTGAATAAAAGTACGAGATTACTCACACAGTACATAATATCTTGGGTAACTCAAAATATCCGAATTAATGGCCGAGGACCTTGAATTAATCCTCAAGGGTCCCATATCATCTTTGGGCATGAAAAATCGAGGAAAATAATCCTATAGCGACTAGACAAATATGTGAGGAGAGTAGCCAGGGTATGTGGCCAGAGATGAGCCACAACGACCCTAGTTGGTAGATTTATCACCATTGTTCACTCTACAGAATATCAAGACAACCTCATCCTTTCCCCTTCTCCTTCTTGAAGGCGCCACCACTATCATTCTCTCCTCTTCATCTTCTTCTTCACCACCATCATGGCCATGAGCGTCTAGCTCATGGTTAATGGCCTTTTTTGCCTCAAAATACTCTGCTCTTTTTATGAAAATTAATCATCACTTTCTCTTTTATAAAACCTTTATATAGGTTGTTGCCATGAGGGAAAAAGGAAGCTAGGAGTTGTTCTTGGCTCTTTTGTTTCCATGGCTTCAAGAACCTTGAGGTATGTTCCTAGAACTTGTTATATTCTAGGGTTTTCTTGATTCCTTTTTGATTTATTCATTCAGAGCTTTGTATAATGTTAATAGGACCTTTTCTAGTGATTTGAAGTTAGGAAAACTTGGTTGGTGTTAGAGAGAAGAATAGGAAACCAAAAGAATCATAAAACAAAGAAATAGCTGCAGAGGAACTTAGATGCAATTTGTACAATGAAGGGCATACCTTGAGTTACAATATTCATTGAAGTGAAACTAAATTTAGATGAAACCTGACTTGAAGATAAACCCAACTATATAAATTATAGGTCCATTGGGCTTGAAATGAAGGAGTTATGATTTTTAGAAGCAAGATATTAGTTAACACCTCTTATCCTGACCAGTGTGTGATAAAAAAGGAATAACTTGCCCCAAATATCTTCAAATTCAATGCAACCACTTTTATTAGAAAGCTAACACATAGCGAATTATGTCAATAAATTTTCAAAATCAAATCATGAGTAGATTGTTCCCAGTAACTCCTTAAAGTTAACTTATACTCTGTTCAAGTTGAAACAGGGCAGCTTAAATGAAGAGCTCATAACTCTAGTTGTATTTACCCAATTAGGGTGAAACTTTTAGATTTAAAAGAGGGTTGATATAGGTGCATTGTGGAAGAATTTTGAATCAAAATAATATAAGGACAATTTTTAGTGATTTTCTAATTTTAGATGTATAAGTTTACCCTAAAATAAGGTAATAGCAAGTAAAACTTCAATAACTTAAGTTGTGCATATCAAAATTGAGTGAAACAAAAATGGATTTGAAAGTAGACTAACAGGGCTACATTTTATTAAAATTTGAGATCAAAATGAATTAAAATAGAATTTTAGTGCAACTTAGAAGTTTTAGGTAGATTTTAGGAAAAGAAAAACAACTTGTGAATTACATGATTTAGAGGATCCAAAATCATGTGAGACTAAATGAATTGAAATATTTATGCAATTACATATTAGAATGATATCATGTTAGAGTATTGTCTATGATGATTATGCATGAACTATTATTGGCATTATGTTAAGATCATGATTTTTTGTAACTAGCTGGTTGTTTTCCTATTATCTATTTTGCCAAGCTTCATATTACAGATATTATGCTGCCAGATTTCCAGCATAAGTAAGTTGCAAATAAGTAATGTAGCATGATTATGAGCATTACATGTTCATATGACTATATCATCTCAATGAAGAACTGCATATGAATCTATGAATTAGGAAGTATATGAACATATAAAATAACATTCCTTTACATAGAGGTAGTTATAAAATCCTTCCCTGTGGAGAGTCCCTTCATCACCTGAAGGTAGTTATGAGATTCCTCCCTGTAAAGAGTCCCTCTACCTTAGAAGCAATTGGATAAATGAGATCCCTCTAAATTAGAGGTACATAGGTCCCCATGTAGGTTAGTACTATATAACGGCAGTCATGAGTTAAGCTCATTCCTAGATCAAACTATCAAAGGGCAATAAAAATTAAAGACATATATAGATATCCTAGGGACAACGATACATAATGTAACATCCCCCATTTTCTTAAGTGGAGTATAATAAAAACTTTGAATTATTTCTCTTAGGCAGTGTGGGAATTTCTCAGGCAGTGGTATACCTCGACAATCCTCACACTCAGAAATATAGGGTAGCATAACACTGCCATTAAAAATATGGCACTGCCATATGCTAAAAATTAAGAAATAACAAAAGTGCCCCTATCAACTTTTGTTAATTACAATCTTGCCCAAAAGTTTTAGAAATTATACTTTAATCCCAAGTGAATATTTCCACAATAACCCTAGAACTTTTTATAAAATGACCTTTATATCCCCACATCGGTAGAATTACCCAAATGGGGTTTTAAACGAAGTAGAATCACGTAGTGAAACCGTAGAAGTTTAAACCTCTACTGATTGGGCCATGGAGGCTGTCTGGTGTGAAATGATGTGGGGTGCCCCTGGACTTGCTCAAAATTATGGATATGCCATTAACAACGGAAAATAGAAAATAGAAAAGCTCTAAATTTGCAAGAACAATTATTTCACGTTAACAAGCAATTTATTCGATCTTATTGACTAAGTAGGGTTAATTAGAAGTTAATTAGATGTTAATTAGAGGGATTGGACTTAGGAACAATTAGAATAGAGATATAGAAATTCTCTCAGAGTCATTTAGTAAAGTTTTGCCGATTTGAAGAAAATTGGCGAAGATTCGGTATTTTAAACTGTCGAAACCGGACCAATAGAAATTATACTATGAGAACTCTATGATGGAGGGCTAAGATTTAGCCAAAACATCCCTACAAGTGGCACCTCAATCAATCATAAAAGAAGGAAGCCAAGCCAAGTTTGAAGGAGGATTGAAGTCCACCAATCAAAAGCCAACTCCCTTCATAAGTTTTCATTTTTTTTCCTTCCTTCTCCCTTTACATTTTCGGCTTACCCACAAGAGGTGCAGTCCAACCCTTATTTTCCCACTTTCCTTCATCTTTTTCCACTTTCTCTCATCCCTAAGCTCAAGCTCCAACTATCAACTTCACTCCAAGATCAAGTTCCACAAAGATTCCACACCACTAAGGTAGAAATCCAACTTCTCTTCTTGTTTGTATTGAATTGAGCTATATGGGGATCTTGTTACCCTCATGATATTCATGTGATTTGAATTAATGATTATGAATTATAATTGATTATGCATGTATGTTGTGATTAGAATTGGAGTTGGTATGAAAAAACTTGAAGAAAAGAGAAAACTCATGAAGTTGTTAGGGTTCTTCCTTGGCAGTCTGTATAGCAGAGTGTACGGCTCTACCTACAGTCATTTAAAGTTAATGAAACTATTCTTATATGAAACTAGACATTCAGGGCTTTCCATACATATATAATATAAGGCCATTGGATTAGTATAGGGATAGTTATGAATTTTTGCAGTTTGACTTAGAAATAAGGATCTTCATCTGGGCAGTATGAGTTGAGAAAGGTGTAACTCACCCTACACAACTTCAAATTCAGTGAATCCAACGTTGTTTGAAAGCTAACATATGAGGGAACATCCCATAAAAATTTCAGATTCAGATTCATTGCCATCTTTGCCCATTACATCAATGAATTCATCTTAAGTTCAATCTGGGCTGGAACAGGGTAATCCACTAGGGTCAAGTTTTAGAGCTTATATCTCAAGTTATACTCACTCAAATAATATGCAACTTCTTTCATTTGAAATCTTGTTCTGTTAGCTCTACATTGATATAAATTTCACATGATTTCACCTAGATTTCCATTTTTGATGAATTTTCTCTTATAAGAGTGTAATTCTGGCCAGGAATAAAACTAGATCAGGTATACTTAAGGTTGAACTCGGGAGAGTATACTTAAGGTTGAACTCGAGAGAGTATACTTAAGGTTGAACTTGGGAGAGTATACTTAAGGTTGAACTCGGGAAAGTATACTTAATGTTGAGCTCGGAAGGGTATACTTAGGGTAAAACTTGAAAGGGTATACTTAAGGTTGAATTTGGAAACTTAGTAGACAGAGAGCTAGGTCGGATATAATTAATGTTGATTTCAGAAGCTTAGTGAATGGTAAATTAGATCGGCTATAGTTAATGTCAGAACTCGAAATTTAGGAAACACCCTCATAAAAGTCTTGGAAGGCCAAATGTAGACTAAGATCGGAGATCAGGATCAATCTAGGAGATCAAACATAACATCGGAAGTCGGAAATCATAAAATCTAGGAAGACCGAACACAACCCCAGATGTCGGAAATAATATGATATCGGAACTCGGATCCTATTTAATCTTGGAGGTCGAACTTGGGAACATCAATAGGAATTAAACGCTTGCAAAATGTATTAAGATTTAAGATTTTAAAACTTGCATCTATTGATATTGTTATGATCTTGGTATGAATATGATGTTTTATATTGGATTTGCTGTTGGATTAAAATTTCCTGGTTGTCTGGCACTATTCATGGGGAAGCGGACTCGATCCGTTATGCTGCCAAAATTTTGGCAGAAATATATGGATTATACGACTGTTATAAACATTTATATGTTATGCTCATAAGATTCATATATGTAACAATGATTTAAGTATGATATGTGTAACAACACCCTTCCAAGTATAGTATTATGCTTAAATCATAATACCTCACCTAGGAGCTGTTACTGTCACTTAATCGGACATTGTCTGGCAACAATTTTCGGCCGCCTTCAATCTTAGTAGTCAACTCTGCCTCAGAGGACCTTCTTCGGAACTTCTGAACTATCTGGAGATAACATGGAAATAAACGTAGGAGTGAGAATTATAAATTCTCAGTAGGATTCATTCATTGTCATACATAATGTCATCGTTGTTATCTCCAGTTACTTCGATTTATTATGAAAATATGTGAGCATGTTAACTAGACTATTCAATTTTATAGTTTGAAAATATATTGTCCGAAGCAAAGTTCATTTTATTCATACACTTGTAATTTAGCCAAGCCAATACAAAATCAATTCATGAATTGTACTATAAATAATAACTGAAACGTTAATTTATAATAGTACCAATATACTGAAAACTTCAAATCTGTACACATCTTTACTTGTACTTGGATTTTATGCAGAATACACATATTTTTCCTTTATCTTTCTTTACTTGTTACATATATCTCAGAGTACGATTGCCATGTCATACTCTATCAGGGTGTGATCGCCATGTCACACTCCTTAGGGATATGGGAACTTCATCATATCCTTTATCATGAATATTTATATGCCACCATAAATTTTTGGAACTCACACTGGCTGGGTTATGCCATGCCTCATATAAGCCTTATCCCCTATACTCACACTAGCTGGGTTGATGCCATGCCTCATGTAAATGGGATGCTTGCATATGCTTTAATCTTTATTCTTTACTGTGCTTGGGTAGTCTAATCTAGGAGTGAGCTCAACTCGTGACCGTCGTCACATATAACTGACCTACATGGGGATTCACATGCCTCTAGTCTTGGAGGGATCTCATTTTGGCCACGTGCCTCTAAAGTGAAGGGATCTCGTCTGGTCACGTGCCTTAAGAATAGAGGGATCTCATCTGACCACGTGCCTTCAATGTAGAGAGATCTTATCTGACCACGTGCCTCTAAGGTAGAGGGATCTCATAGTTTTATACTGCCTTCACAGGGAGGGATTCAATGTGCAACTGCCTCCAAGTGAAGGGACCCATATCTTATCTTATTTAACTGCCTTCACAAGGAGGGATCTCATAACTGCTTCTAGGTGAAGGGATTTACATTTAATATATTCATATCCTTTCATTCTCATACATAATCATGCATAGGCATGCCAAATGCACTTATCCATATGCTTCATCATTTACTTTCATATATCATTGCATCTAGAATTTCATATTCATAACTTAGATTTTCCTAACACAAGCTATTATAGCTTCATACGATTCTGCCGAAAATTCAGCAGCATAACAGAATGTGTCCACTTTCCCATGAATAGTGCCGGTTAACTAGATAGTTATTCATACATAAAAATCAATGCAAGGTATAGATACTCTAATAATCAAACAAAATTTCATATCTTTGATCTTGAATTAATTTTCTACCACTTCCTTGTGATTTTACCCGGTTCTTGTAATTTAGGCCATGAATTCATTTTAATTCATCTAGACCTGAATTTTGATATGTTGAAGTGTTATGTGTCTATTTTCTAACCTCTTTGGTCCCATCTAATTTTGATAAATATAACTCAAGTTATTTAAGTTTTATCCCGTCCTGCCCTATAGCTAGCTAGAATTACACACTTAGAAGTAAAAAGCTACTAAATATCGAAAACTAGTTCAAATCATATCAAAATTGGTCTCATTTTAAAGCTAACAGGACAAGCTTTCATTTGCAACAAGTTCCATTCCATTTGACTTAGTAGGACTCGAGTTATCTGCCCCGCAATTTGACCTTCCTGAACTGTCCTATTTTGGCCCGGTTTGGATATAGGGCAATTTTCTTAAATCATTGGAAACAAACGGGACCTTATCTAACTCTGAAATTTTTATTGGATATTCTCATATGTGTAAACTTTCTAAAAAAGTTGGATTTATTCAATTCCAAATAGTATAAAGCGAGTTCTGCCCCAAAACAACTTAATCTGCCTAGATTTAAACTCAAAAACTTAGGTCAAACTTCCAAAATTCATATCTCTCTCAATACTAATCCAATGGCCTTATATGATATATGTATGAAAAGCCCTGTATGTCTAGTTTCATATAAAAATAGTTTCATCAAATTTAAATGACGGTAGGTGGAGCCGTACACTCTATCGTATAGACTACCGAGAGTTTTTGATTTTCCAACTCCTCAGCTCTTCCTACTCTCATCCTTTCTTGCTTCCTATTTGATTTCAACATCACAAACAACCAACAAATCAGCCAAATATCCTCATTTTCATTCACTAATCACATAAAGAATTGAGAAAATGAACCACCACCAGCCACCCACGATCAGAAAATCAAAATAAGAATTAAACCTCTACCTCTTATTGTGTGTGATTTGGCTTGCTTTTGGAGTTTGAATTAATAAAACTTGGTTGAGCTTGAAGGTTTGATGGAGTTGGGTGAGTGGAGAAGAGAAGAAGAGGGCTGGAGCAACGGAGAAGGCAGTGCAAGTCAGAATGAATGAAAAGGGGAGGAAAATCTGATTAAAGGAGTAGAAGGGTAGTTGGCTTCAGAGGCTTTGATTGGTTGAAACACAAGAGGCTGAAATTTAGCCAACCTTCCTCATTTTTTGTAGCCAAAGTGGCGCCACTTTCATGGGTTAAGTGGATGAGTTCTTAGCTACTTAATGTAGGGTTATAAGGTGTAAAATCCTATCGGTTTGGTTCTGACAGTTTAAAATACCGTAATCTTACCGATTCCCTTTAAATCGGTAAATCGGTTTCAAGAAAATTTTTATGAAATCTTCTATACTTCTAACCTAATTCCCTCATATCTAAATTCAATTAATTGCTAATCAATTGATCCTAAATAATTATTCAGTCAAATTTTAATTAATCTCAATTACTTGATAAAAACCAAACAATTAGGCGAAAAACGATAAGAAAATTTCGATGGATGTTACAATATGAAGTATATGAATGAATGCATGTAGCATATGCATGCCTAGTCATGTCTAAAGAAGAATAAGACTTATGAGAATTTGCAAGAAAGACGTGCCAAGCTACCACGTGAAGTATGACATAGACCCAGCTAGTGTGGGCCAGAGCGATACTGTTTAAGACTTGGACCAGCCCTCGAATAGATTTAAGGGGAATAGACCGGTGTGAGGGTCGGGGAAAGTAAACCTGTCACTTATATATAGATACGAGCTCAGACCTGAAAAGCAGACTATTACTCAGGGGTGAGAGAGGCCATTCACCTTCTAGGGACCAAGTACAGAAAAAAGCAAGATCAAATTGCAAGTTAAAGAAAGAGATGAATTAAATCAAGTGCACTTGCATACAATCAAGTACAAACATCTATATGCATTTCTAATTATCTCATTATGTCATGATGTTATTATGATTCTTACTAAAGTATACTACACTATTCGTGTTTCTATGTCTATCGTATGATATGCCTAGAGGTGGTTAAAATATAACCCGCTTTGAGGAAGGTGTTTTCAACTTAAAATTGAACCACTACTTGTGTATATGTGTTCACATTTTCATAAAAAACCGAAGTGGCTGAAATGTTTATGATGACACTGTATGAGTAATAGTTCGAGTTTACCTATTAAGAACCTTAGGTTCTCACTGCCTGCTTGTATGTTTTTCTTTTCCATAAATATTCCAGTATCTGAGTTGGAAATCGAGTGTGAGGCAGAGTACTGGGACATTTTCTGAGTAAGACTCAGACGCAAACCAAACCAAGAGACTATTGAAGCTAGCTAGGGACCACATCGAAGCAAGTTCTGTATATTATATTAGTCACAATCTCTTTTAACTTGTAATTATTTTATCCTCTATGTATCAGATACGACGAAGTTTATGTATGAACTATTAGTTAGTAATAAAGTACGCAGTTAAAGGGCCATGTATTATATTTTCCATATTTTAAAGCTTCTTACCACAGTGACACCCCTTTAATATAACTTCATGACTCAAGCATGGCTTATATAATAAAGAGTGTTACACATAACGCTTAGACGTGTTAAGTAAAGAAAGTTAAAGAGAGTACAAGTGCATTTGCATGAGTATATGATGTGCATTTGCATATGCATAAAGTATATTATATTGTTGATCTATTATTGCTGTTATGAAAATGCTTTCCCAATTGACAAGTTTGTGAATATAACCTAGTTCGGAAGGATATTTTTGAACTTTATAAAATGAAATCTATAGTTGATATGGCATGATCACTTTTTTATAATAAATTGAAGCAGTTGGAGATGATATGATGACGATACTGCATGTGGTAGTCTAGGATGTCCTACTGAAAATTTAAAATTCTCACCCTTATGTATGTTTCCATGTTATCTCCAGCTAGCTTAGGAAATATTGATAATGGCCATCCTGGACAAATTTGATGAAGAGCAGATGAACGACTAAAAGTTACTATCAGACAAGGTCTATTTATTTACTCCTAAGTATGATACTATGACCTAATCATAGTATTATGCTTAGGAGGGTGTTACATTCTTTGCCTCGGTTGATGTTGACTGGGCAATGTTTGAAGAAGAAGCAACATAATTAGCCAATGGTTGGCTAACGATATCCTACATTGGTTGCAAACCTGTGCCCCTCGGAGGGGTACAAAGAGCACTTCACGTGGTTACTTGTATTACTCCAACCTTCTTGCTTGTTTGTTTTGTTGGAGGTGGTTGAGGACTTGGCATAATAAATTTTCCTGGTCATAGGAACATATGCTAAGTATGGTCTAATCCTAGTCTTGGAAATTTTAGTGTTTGACCTATTGGATTCCCATCAGACATGCCAAAAAATATGTTGGGCTATTTTTAGCAAAGTTAGTATTCTGTTGGGTGCTAGACGTGCCAGACTTTTAAATTGGTTAGCCTCGGATTAGCCTTTTTGATTCCAAGAATCAAATGATTACTCTAAGTAGGGAAATTGACTTTTAGATATGGGTTCCTAAGTTACTTGATGATAAGCACTTGGCTAAGATCAATTAAAAGACACCAAGACCAAAGATAAAACAAGAAGAATGTAATTAACAGAATTTATTGATATTTGAATAAGTTACAATAGTGATCCTATGAGATCTAATTTTAGTTCAAGGATGATGATGTTACAAAGTAACAATGTTAGAAACTTAAATTGGAAAGGAAAGTACAATGCTCGAAACATAAAGGCTAAAGATAAAGGGTAAAAATAACAAGTAAAACAAATAAAGATAAGTGTTATGATGTGTATTTCGAGGCCCTTGGCAATTGGTGAGTCTCCTCTTATTTATAATTGAGTGTACTCTCCAAAGTTTCCTTTTATAACCACTTGTTCATTTAAAACTACTCTCAGCTCAACATTTAGACCCTTTGATTAATCTCTACATTAGGAAAACCTCCTTAGATGTCGCCACGTATGCATTGGCTAAGGCACGAGCATTAGGTCTTGTGAGATGGGTCTAAACCTGAGTTATGTGCTTTTTGGCTAACTTAGTGTATGTGTAGTTTGGCTTGGGTAAGGTCCATAGTTTTGTGTCTACTCTGCTAGCCTTCCATCGCTATAGGCCAAAATTAATTTGGCTTTCCCTATTTTAGTGGCAACACAACTTACTTTCATAAATTCCAATCATAGGAAGTAGAAAGTTCTTTTACTTAATTTAAGAAAAAATTTGTTAAACATCCTTCAACTTTGTTCAATGTACACTTCAGTCCTTTAACTTTCAAAATGCGCAACAAATAGCTCCAAATGTTCAATCATGTGCACTTCACCCTAAAATTGTTGGCCATATTAATTTTTGCATGGGATTCAATAAATATTGTTCACATTACACTCAAAAAATGTCAAAACATGAGGGCATTTTGGCAGTCAGTATATCATTCATTCATCTTTCTCCATGGTTGTCATCAAGAGAGCTCTCTGATATCTAATTCTACCATCACCTCTACCATGCTCTTCTAAGCTTACCAGCAGCACCAACTAACATGTTTCATTCGATGTTGATTTATCATTAGAAATTGCAAGCATAATCAACAATATCATATTTAAGATGGAGCTCAAACATTTCCTCTTATCCACTCTAGATGATCCAATAATAAGTTGGGTTTTAAATAAAGCCAGTTTTTGGAGTTACAACATCAAGTTTGCTTTTCTTTAACCTACTCAATTTGTTAGCTCATTATCTTCTCCATTATTCTCTTATTCCTAGAATTATTATCCACTCTTTTTTCTCTTCAATTTGGAATTAGGTAGAGCCAATTTTAGCTTCTCGCAATGAAGAGTAAGAAGAACCCCTTGTTGATGGGTACACCAAGTGTGCTCTTAGTAGTTTCATTAAGTTAGTGTAAATAGGTTGAAGGTTGTGTTATTCCCAATTGAAATGGTTGGGTTGAGTGTTTTTTATATTAAGAAGGAGATTTTTGAGTTTTTGGATGAAGGTTAGAATGAGGAGAAAATAGGTTTTAGGTTTATGGATTAGGTTGCTAAGTGCTCAATTTATGTTATTCTTATGAGCTTTGGAGAATTTGAGATTTCCATGGGAGATGTGAATGGTGATGTTTTCAGGATTGTTATGTCACAAGTGACAAAGTTTTCGGAGATCTATAGCAAGAAGTTTTGGTTAGTCGAAAGTTTTGGAGATCTATAGTGACAAAGCTTTCAATTCAATAAAGTTTATCAAGATTATTTGAATTCTTTGCTCTTATATGGCGAAAGAGAACTTTTAGAAAATTAAATGCAATAAAAATAAGTCTAGAGAAGGACTTACAAGGAACTCCTCCTAGGGGTGGCAATGGAGCGGGTTTTATCTCAACTCGAACATGCCCTACACCTTATTAAACAACCTCAACTTGCTCCTATCCTACCCGCAGGTTTTGACATTCAAAACGAGAACTCTACCTGCAGACAATCCAACCCAACCTGTACCCTACCTGCTACTTCTTTGAAGTATCTAAAAAATTATTTTAAATTTTTTTAAGATGAAAATTATTTTAAAATTTAATTTGTACATAGGGTGTGTTTTGTATAAGAGTAAAAATAAAGTGAAAATTTTTATAGATTAGCTTCATATGAAAAATTATACATTAAGAAAATTCATGAAATTTTTACCTCTATCTTTACTCCTATACTAAAAACATCCTTAGAATAGAGGACTTTGACTTGGTTTATGGCCTCGTCAAATCCTTTAGCATATTGTTCGTCCGCTTCACCCTCGAGATTCTCGGCGTCATTTGTCTTGGCAGCAAGTGCCTCCCTAAGCTTGGGCACCTCAACAATGTGAAATTGCCTCCGATCTTGCACCTTCACCTCCAAGAGGGTGACCTTGTCTTGGAAGGATTTCTCTTGCACTTACCACTCTTTCTCCTTGGCGAGCACTTGTTCTCGGCCCTCTTGACTTTATCCTCCAAGCAACAAATATACGCAGAATAAGCCTCCCTTAAGCTCACGAGCTCCTCCTTTAGCTTTGTGATGGCTTTCCCATCAAAGCATTCTCTTAACTCCAGTTGTCTTGCACAATAGCTCGCCACTTGAATCCACTTATACGTCACATGGCCCCAACAGCTTCAAACATATTAAAATCATAGTCGGACTTAAGAAGATTCTCCCTTTTCTAATGGACTAGGAAATCAGGACACCATAAGGAGAAGGGAGAAGCATTGATCATGAAGTCATTGAGGAGATGAGAATCCTCGGAAGTCCCTGAGCAAACCTTTTTTAGCCGAGAAGGTGTGTTTCCAGCAGGAAGAGGCGTAGATTACCATTAACATGTGGCCTCCAAGTCTACTATATCATTAGGAGCCCTCTTTTTACCCTTTTTCATAATAAGAAGTTGGAAGTCTGAAGCTGTTTCCAAGCTTTCCTTGATAGGCTTAGAGTTAGCCCTCGAGGCATTTCCTTAAGCGGCTTGAGCTCGACTGTGAGTAAGAGCAACCTAAAGGGAGTCCTTTACCTCTATCTTTACACCCATACTAAAAACACCCTTAGAATAGAGGACTTTGACTTGGTTTATAGCCTCGTCAAATCCTTTAGCATATTGTTCGTCCGCTTCACCCTCGAGATTCTCGGCGTCATTTGTCTTGGCAACAAGTGCCTCCCTAGGCTTGGGCACCTCAACAATGTGAAATTGCCTCCGATCTTGCACCTTCACCTCCAAGAGGGTGACCTTGTCTTGGAGGGATTTCTCCTAGACTTACCACTCTTTCTCCTTGGCGAGCACCTGTTCTCGGCCCTCTTGACTTTATCCTCCAAGCAACAAATATGCCCAGAATAAGCCTCCCTTAACCTCACGAGCTCCTCCTTCAACTTTGTGATGGCTTTCCCATCAAATCATTCTCTCAACTCCAGTTGTCTTGCACAATATCTCGCCACTTGAATCCACTTATACGTCACATGGCCCCAACAGCTTCAAACATATGAAAATCATAGTCAGACTTAAGAAGATTCTCCCTTTTCTAATGGACTAGGAAATTAGGAAACCATAAGGAGAAGGGAGAAGCATCGATCATGAAGTCATTGAGGAGATGAGAATCCTCGGAAGTCCCTGAGCAAACCTTTTTTAGCCGAGAAGGTGTGTTTGCAGCAAGAAGAGGGGTAGATTACCATTGAGATGTGGCCTCAAAGTCTACTATATCATTAGGAGCCCTCCTTTTACCCTTTTTCACAATAAGAAGTTGGAAGTCTGAAGCTGTTTCCAAGCTTTCCTCGATAGGCTTAGAGTTAGCCCTCAAGGCATTTCCTTAAGCGGCTTGAGCTTGACGGTGAGTAAGAGCAACCTAAAGGGAGTCCTTTACCTCTATCTTTACTCCCATACTAAAAACACCCTTAGAATAGAGGACTTTGACTTGGTTTATAGCCTCGTCAAATCCCTTAGCATATTGTTCGTCCGCTTCACCCTCGAGATTCTCGGCGTCATTTGTCTTGGCAACAAGTGCCTCCTTAGGCTTGGGCACCTCAACAATGTGAAATTGCCTCCGATCTTGCACCTTCACCTCCAAGAGGGTGACCTTGTCTTAGAGGGATTTCTCCTGGACTTACCGCTCTTTCCCCTTGGCGAGCACTTGTTCTCGGCCCTCTTGACTTTATCCTCCAAGCAACAAATATGCCCAGAATAAGCCTCCCTTAACCTCACAAGCTCCTCCTTCAGCTTTGTGATGGCTTTCCCATCAAAGCATTCTCTCAACTCTAGTTGTCTTGCACAATATCTCGCCACTTGAATGCACTTATACATCACATGGCCCCAACAGCGTCAAACATTTTAAAATCATAGTCGAACTTAAGAAGATTCTCCCTTTTCTAATGGACTAGGAAATTAGGACACCATAAGGAGAAGGGAGAAGCATCGATCATGAAGTCATTGAGGAGATGAGAATCCTCGGAAGTCCCTGAGCAAACCATTTTTAGCAGAGAAGGTGTGTTTGCAGCAGGAAGAGGGGTAGATTACCATTGAGATGTGGCCTCCAAGTCTACTATATCATTAGGAGCCCTCTTTTTACCCCTTTTCATAATAAGAAGTTGGAAGTTTGAAGCTGTTTCCAAGCTTTCCTCGATAGGCTCAAAGTTAGCCCTCAAGGCAATTCCTTAAGCGGCTTTAGCTCGACGGTGAGTAAGAGCAACCTAAAGGGAGTCCTTTACCTCTATCTTTACTCCCATACTAAAAACACCCTTAGAATAGAGGACTTTGACTTGGTTTATAGCCTCGTCAAATCCTTTAGCATATTGTTCATCAGCTTCACCCTCGAGATTCTCGACGTCATTTGTCTTGGCAGCAAGTGCCTCCCTAAGCTTGGGCACCTCAACAATGTGAAATTGCCTCCAATCTTGCACCTTCACCTCCAAGAGGGTGACCTTGTCTTGGAAGGATTTCTCCTGGACTTACCACTCTTTCTCCTTGGCGAGCACTTGTTCTCGGCCCTCTTGACTTTATCCTCCAAGCAACAAATATGCCCAGAATAAGCCTCCCTTAACTTCACGAGCTCCTCCTTCAGCTTTGCGATGGCTTTCCCATCAAAGCTTTCTCTCAACTCCAGTTGTCTTGCACAATAGCTCGCCACTTGAATCCACTTATACGTCACATGGCCCCAACAGCTTCAAACATATTAAAATCATAGTCGGACTTAAGAAGATTCTCCCTATTCTAGTGGACTAGGAAATCAGGACACCATAAGGAGAAGGGAGAAGCATCGATCATGAAGTCATTGAGGAGATGAGAATCCTCGGAAGTCCCTGAGCAAACCTTTTTTAGCCGAGAAGGTGTGTTTCCAACAGGAAGAGGCGTAGATTACTATTAACATGTGGCCTCCAAGTCTACTATATCATTAGGAGCCCTCTTTTTACCCCTTTTCATAATAAGAAGTTGGAAGTCTGAAGCTGTTTCCAAGCTTTCCTTGATAGGCTTAGAGTTAGCCCTCGAGGCATTTCCTTAAGCGGCTTGAGCTCTACGGTGAGTAAGAGCAACCTAAAGGGAGTCCTTTACCTCTATCTTTACTCCCATACTAAAAACACCCTTAGAATAGAGGACTTTGACTTGGTTTATGGCCTCGTCAAATCCTTTAGCATATTGTTCGTCCGCTTCACCCTCGAGATTCTCGGCATCATTTGTCTTGGCAATAAGTGCCTCCCTAAGCTTGGGCACCTCAACAACGTGAAATTGCCTCCGATCTTGCACCTTCACCTCCAAGAGGGTGACTTTGTCTTGGAGGGATTTCTCCTGGACTTACCACTCCTTCTCCTTGGCGAGCACTTGTTCTCGGCCCTCTTGACTTTGTCCTCCAAGCAACAAATATGCCCAGAATAAGCCTCCCTTAACCTCACGAGCTCCTCCTTCAGCTTTGTGATGGCTTTCCCATCAAAGCATTCTCTCAACTCTAGTTGTCTTGCACAACAGCTCGCCACTTGAATCCACTTATACGTCATATGGCCCCAACAGCTTCAAACATATTAAAATCATAGTCAAACTTAAGAAGATTCTCCCTGTTCCAATGGACTAGGAAATCAGGACACGATAAGGAGAAGGGAGAAGCATCGATCATGAAGTCATTGAGGAGATGAGAATCCTCGAAAGTCCCTGAGCAAACCTTTTTTAGCCGAGAAGGTGTGTTTGCAGCAGGAAGAGGGGTAGATTACCATTGAGATGTGGCCTCCAAGTCTACTATATCATTAGGTGCCCTCTTTTTACCCCTTTTCATAATAAGAAGTTGGAAGTCTAAAGTTGTTTCCAAGCTTTCCTCGATAGGCTTAGAGTTAGCCCTCAAGGCATTTCCTTAAGCGGCTTGAGCTCGACGATGAGTAAGAGCAACCTAAAGGGAGTCCTTTGATAGCTTAGGGGCCATTTTTCGCACAAAAATTAAGGAAAATATATTAAGGAAAATAATCATAACAAAAAGCAGGAAAGGAAAAACTATAAGGAACTCATTGAGATGTTTGAACACCTTGGCCCTCTCAGAATCCCATTTCAACATATTGGTGCAAGAAAGCACCTTCTTCTTGGTTGTCAAGTGCTTAAAGAGAAAGTTGAGGATGACTTGGTCGTAGATGAGGAGGTTTTGATAGTCAACAGTGAGAACACTCTTTGAAAGCCTATTACAATAGAGGGGAAACTTTGCATGACCTTTTTCGTCCAAGAAAAAGGGGGAACTCATGCTTAGAAGCCAAGACTTTGAAAAATTCATCCTTAAATCATTTGAAGTTCGAAGTGAAGAGCTAAAAAATATTCTCCCTAGCTCAGCTACTAAGGGAAATCCATTTTCCCTTCTCAATGTCTTCAGCTTAAACAAGGAAAAAAGAACCCTGGTGGTTGGTGGAGAGCCCAGGAATTTCATATGGATTTCAAAAGATCAGATGAATGCCCAATTGTTTGGATGGAGCTAGGAAGGGGCTACATTTATATAGTTAAGCATTTGACCTCAAAATCTGTGAAGGAAGCCTAAGACTTAGGGTGGTAAAGAAAACATCATATACAAAGAAAAAATTTGGCAAGGAATCATCGGAAGCTTTATTTATGTGACAAACTCGATCACTAGGCCTACAAGGCAAGCATATTACATAATGCTCTTGCCCAGAACGAGCTATCTTACTATCCATATGGAAGTGATCTAGGATCTTCTGATCAGTGTACAAAGAGTAGGCATTTTTGATGTCGTTAGCTACCCAAAAATAAAAGTCTAACTTCCTTTTCTTCTTGAAAGAATCCCTAATGCTTTTAGAACTTTCTTGAAGGTCTTTTCCTATATCTGATAATAAAGAAACCGATGGCTAAAAACAAACTCTAAAAATGAGAAAACAGAAAGAAAAACTAGTGAATGGAGGAAGGAGAAAGAGAGATTAATCCTTTACTATCCTACAATTTCAAGGGAAAATTATAGAAAACTTCTAGAATAAAAGTGGAAAAAGGAAAGAAAGAATGAAATACTTGCTAGAAAGTCTCTGGAAAAGGAAGAAGAAACATTGAGATATTGGAACTGGAATGAATCTTACGACAGAAGAAGATTGCATGAAGTAATAAAGATCGAGAGAAAAGCTAGAATAAGAGAAATGGGAATTTGAGAAAACGCATAAATGAAGTCATAAGAAATGAAAAAAAAAAAATTGAAGGAATAGTTTTTAAACCTGCTCTCAGAACATTGGAATTGATTCAACGGATCAAGATGTTTCCCACCAATTAGGACAAATCTTAATCGTCCAAGGAACTAATGGTTGGGGGCTTGATCTAACAGCTAGCATTCAATGCAGGAATTGTAACAATAACTGCGCAATAATGACGTGATAGTGAAGGCTCCATAGTGTGCCATATGTTCTCGCATGTTTCCCCATAGCCCCCAAGGGAGTTAAAACATTTCCAAAATATTGTCAATGATATAAGTTCGAAACATAAGCTTGGAAGGAAAGTTAAAAGACTTAAGCTAGGTCATAGAGCTCAGAAATAGGAATTGGGAGTATAAGATCGGATCATTATTGATAATAACAACTAAGCTTAGCACTTGTGGATTGAACAAATTTGTTGGACCTTAGAGCTCGGCCTAAGAGAAGCTCAACAAGGGCCTTCTAGAAGGATTCTTCCTCAAGTAAGTTTAAATTAAGTCAACGACTGAAAGTAGCTAATGCATTAAAGGTAGTTACCACGCATAGGGGAATCCTACGAAAATAGGGATATATGGAATTATCGAGAAATGAGGAAATATAAATTCAAACTAGGATATAAGAAGGGGGTTTGAAAAGAGCCAAAGATAGATAACTGATCCTTTTTCACTTGTACTTGAGTGGAACATAGTTTTAAATTGAGCATTGGAGTCTCTTGTAGGCCCTCCACTAGAGGAGTGAATAGGTGCTCAAACTCGTAGAGGATAACATCAAATGACATCAGAATCTGGTCAGAATACTTAATGAAAACCTATTATTTAAATATAATTTCTTTTTTATGTAAATGATTTAAAAAAATTTATGAAAGTTGAAATTTTTTTCTTAAATTTCTACTCATGCTAACCAAAAGAAAAATCATGTTAACTGAAAATATTTATTCAAAATAACAATTTCACAAAAGTTTACATACAGACTTCTAAAGTTAACAATATTTATATTTATAATAAGTTTCAACAAATATTAGAAACATACACGGTTGTACATTTCATACCTATTTTGGCAGCAATGTGTAATTAACAACATGTGAAAGAAACTTTGACAACTTTTTTTTGTCCAAAGCAAATGCTGAAAATGAATTTGTCATTCTTGAACTTATTAACTTTGCTAAATGTTGAGCAATCGCTACCAAATTTTTCTTGATTTTTCTTTGCGTGAAGAAGTTTGCAATTAATCATTAAATCTAGCTCCATCATAAACACTCGAGTTCCAATTACACAAAGAAGTTTGCTTGGTCAATTGTTGTATTTTTTCTTTTTCTTTTTTATTTTTTGTCAATGCATGCACACTTTTATGAGGAGGGGAGAAGGGTTCATATACCACAAACCAGACTTTTCCTAATATTGAATCTGAGTGTAACTAGTAAGAAGCGGAGAGATCCATCACTAAACTAACACCTTAACTACACTGTTATATTTTTTCTTAGATAGCCAATTTTCATTTGGAGGAAAACATTAAGAACAGGGTAAGGATTATTAGCCCACCAAGGCCCATCTAGTATTCGATCTAAGATGAGAAACTTCTTTTATGGGGCGGGTCCAAAATCAGCCCAAACTGCAATGTGCTGATGGCTAAGCTAATTACAGCCTGAATTTTCACTGCCTCATTCAAATTTGGAATACCCTTCCCTCAGGTAATTAGAGAGGTTTTACGTGGTTATGTTCCATGCCCCATGTAATTCTCTTGTACATTTTGGGCCTTGGGCCCCTCAGTTAAAAAATCAAAATAAAATTGGGGATTCATCCACTTTGTTCTAGAGCGCGTAGCATTTAACAACCACGTGTCAAGCACCAAAAAGCCACGTGTTAAGCCAAAGGCCACGTGTCTGATTCCAAAAAATTAAAAAAAAAAAAAGAGTGGAGAAAGGCTGAGCAGTTATGAATCTAGCGGTGGGGATTCTACGTTCCCCGCTCACTCTATTTACCAGAACCAGAATTTCCATCACCTCCTCCGCCAAGCTGATTCAGTCATCTTCGTCGCGGCCCCCCATGGATCAGGCCAAGCGAGTGGTCGTCTGCGGCGGCGGGGTCATCGGCGTCTGCACCGCTTTCTTCCTCGCCAAGAAGGGCGCCGCCGTCACGCTCGTCGAGAAATCCGACGTGGCATGCGCCGCCTCCGGAAAATCCGGGGGATTCCTCGCCCTCGATTGGTGCGACGGGGGGCCGGTAGAATCACTTGCCCGCGCCAGCTTCAATCTCCACCGTTCGCTCTCCGCCGAGCTCGACGGCCCCCGATCCTACGGCTACCGTCCCCTCACCACTCTCAGCCTCACCGTAACAGAATCAGATAGCCCTTCCTCTTCTGCATCCGGTTCCAAACCCTCCGGTGCCTCCACGGTTCCCTCTTGGGTGGACGGGCCAGCTCGGAGTCCCAGAACGATTGGGACCCTCGAAACGACGGCGCAGGTGCACCCGCAACTGTTCACTCGCACGCTAATCGGCAAAGCGGTGGAGGACCATGGGGTGCAGGTGGTTGTTGGGAAGTTGGAGCGGTTGGAGGTGGTTGGGGACCGACTTGGATCCGTTGTGCTTGAAGGAGGGCGAGGTATCGATGCGGACGCGGTTGTGTTGGCGTTGGGCCCTTGGTCTGGTAAATTGGAGCTGTTGTCATCGCTGTTCAGAGTCTATGGCCTTAAGGCACATAGCATTGTTTTGGAGCCTAGAGAACCCAATGCCATAACCCCTCACGCTCTCTTTCTCAGTTTCTATCCATCCAAAGGCGGAAGACCTCTAGACCCAGAAGTATACCCGCGCCCCACAGGTTTGCTAATAGAGAATTTTTCACAGACTATAGTATTTAAGACCATAGTTAAAGAAAAGTTGTTTATTTGCTTTTCAATTTTAAGCAAACAACACCACTGTTCATAGGGTTTTGTTGATTTTGTTATGGTCAGGGGAGGTGTATGTGTGTGGGATGTCGGCGGAGGAAGAGGTTCCTGATGACCCTGAGGAGATTAGGGGTAACCCGGAGTCGATCGGGATGCTGAAGAGGGTGGCTAAGACGGTGTCGAGCCATCTTGGTGAAGGAGGGGGGGCACGGGTGAAGGCAGAGCAAGCGTGCTTCTTGCCGTGCACTGATGATGGCCTGCCGGTGATTGGAGAGGTTCCGGGGGTGAAGGGGTGCTATGTGGCAACAGGGCACAGTTGCTGGGGTATTCTGAATGGGCCTGCTACTGGTGCTGCAGTGGCTGAGCTTGTTATTGATGGGCGTTCCAGCATTGTTGATCTTAAGCATTTTAGTCCTGCTAGATTTGTTGGGCGTAGGAAGGCTTAGATTGTTGTTATATGTCATGTAACCACGAAATAGAGGAATAATTAATTGCTGATTGGAGCAACAAACCGTGAGATATGTTGTAAGTAAATTTCGCTTGATAGCTTTGATGCGGTATTTGCATTGCCAAGATCATTCTTGTTTTGAAGGTTAAAACTGATTCCTCACTAGTTCAGGCCTTCTACATTTGCACGTCAACATTTTTGTGATCAATTTTGTAGTTTGCAACAATGCAATGTATATTTTCACGTGTGAAAATATACATTGCGTGTTTGGGTTGGCGTATACACCACCGAACGCAGATTCTTGCTCATTGAATGCAGGAAACATTTTGTTTGGGTGTTTTGCGTTTGTATTGCTTCGACAGGATATCAACCTTAAACCCCTGTTCTCTCCAAAGCTATATTTTTCCGCTTCCGCGTTTGATTTGCCCATGGGAGCAGTGAAGGCAGAAGTTATTTTTCCAGCTACCATTTTTGATCTTCCATTGAGCATTGGAGGCAGAGTGTGAGATGAGAGCGGCTCTGGGTCCCTCCAAGCTCCATATTTATGGTACAAATTTCAGCTCCTGTCTCCCCTTTTCTATTTTCTTTTGTAATATATTGTTCCTTTTTCGAGTTTTTTTCTGCAGTCATTGTCAAATTGATATTCTGAGGTCCCCCGCCGCCCGCCCGGGGGGGGGGGGGGGGGTGGAATCTTTATTTGTTAAAACTGTAAATTCATGATGATATGGATAGATTAAAGCTGGATTTTTCTAAGTGGGGGATATGGAGTGAGTGATGGGATTCCAACGTGAATCTTTACCTTTATGGTAGCACCGTTGGACCATTACAGTGTGTGTGATTGTGTTTCTGCTATTATATCCATGCTTACTTATTTAAATGACACTAAATTGTGATACTCATATGAATAAGCACTAATTTAAGTAGTTTTTTTACTAGTTAATGACTTAATGCTATGGCATTTGAGTTTAATAAAACCGAACACAGGAATCAATTGCTTATGAATGATAAACTTCCATGCATCATCACCCTGGATGCTTTGTAATTAAGAGAGTGCATTTCTTGATGGGTTAGCACAGAGTAGAGCAGCTCCATTGGTAGAAGGAAGTAAAATTTGCACATCTGCTAAGAGCCCTTGAATGCGGTGTCTTACTTTGAGGAATCTAGAGTCCCAAACAAACTGTCCGGGGTATTCTAGCATGAGCTCTGCCGTTCTCATTGGTTTTGTGTAGGCCTCTGATCTCTTGTCTAAGAATAGCACCTTAATGACCCCATTGGCTGTTAAGAAAGGGCTGCAAGAAGCAGCACTGCCCATTTCTGAGACAGAGACAAGGGTTTCAAAAGTGGGAATTTGGTTAGAAATGTTGGAAAGTTGGAGCTGAGGAGTTTGACAAAGCTTCTTAGAATGTGGCTGTATTTATTTAGACTAGCCGCCTGTCAGTTAGGAAAGATAGAAAGAAAATAGTTGGTTGTCTCTTTTTTGGCTGAAGGACCATAGTTGGGTAATCAGTTGATATATCTTTATCACGATATTTATTTTATGCTTTTAATACTGAAGTTCACTCTTAAGTGATATGTTTTTAAAACTTATTTCCCATCTGGAAGCAGCCTAATTTTATGCAGATAGGAAATATAAGAGACAGTAGGTATGTGTCTTTGGGCCTTTTAAGCAGATAATCTATAAGCCTGTTGTGTCACTTTAAAGATCACCATTTTTAAATATTCAAGTTTAGAAAAGCCACAAATGAAAAATATGGCAACCTGGCAAATTTGGCCTATTTTGACTTCAATGTATGGAAAAACCAGCGCATTTGATGTCAAAGGACCATCTGCCTTTGATGGCAAACGTCATATCTTTGCTTGATATCTAGTTACTATCAAATGCTAACTTGCAATATATTCCATGAACTCATTTTATATTAAGTGCATGAACTCGTTATATGTTTTTGGCTCTTTTTGTCATTTTTTGATCAACTTGGATCCTCTTCAGCTTTATTGTTACCAGCTCATGTGTTTGATTCACAAATAGAACTGAGGAAGTTAATAATCATCCTGGAGTAGCTGTTGTCATATTTCAAGCCAATGCTTCTTTAGCTTTAATAATTTTGTTAATGCAACATGATGATATAATTGAGTGACTTTAATGGTTATCCATAGTTTGATGGTGCTCTGTGTAAGTATCATTAGCTTGGGTTGTTTTTCAATTGTGAAGCATATGCTCTATTGAGTAGATTATTTCTTGATTGATACATTTTTATTTATTTATTTATTTTGCTATTTTAAAAGGATTTTGCAAGCAGCAGCTTTATATTGGGTGGCCTGACATTCAAACTCAAGTTTTTGATCTACTGTCCTGCCTCTTCTTATTCCCTCATACCCCAAAGTAAGGAAGAAAAGTTTCTCTTTGTTCTGTTTTTAGGCAAAGCTTTTCTTTATTCATGTATCTCTCTTTCGGACGAGAGCATTGGGTTGTTATCCATTGACCATTTCTTTTAATTTTTTTCAACAAGTTAATCTAAAATACTTGTGTACATGCTCCTTTCTGCATCAAACCTATGGATTGTAGAGAGTCTCAATCTATAAGCAAGGACGGCCCCGTACTCCCACATTTTTTGGTCTTCGAAGATTGGAACTCTTGGTGTCTTCCTGAACTTCACTTACATCAGCATAGTTACAGAGACAGTTGTATAAATTGTCGAAGCATGGTTATAAATTTTATATCTTAGGCAGAATAAATTGTTTTCATTGTCATTGTGACATTTGATTTCCCTTTATGCAACATTCATTTCCTGACATTGCAGATTATGGGACCTCTTTATCTTTGCATTGCACTCTCTTGGAACATATTATCTCAGACTTTGTAAAATATCACCATCATGATCATTGTCAATTTAAAAACACATATATCTAAATGTGAGATTTCAATTAGAAAACAAATGAAGCACTTTCTATTGCCTATTTAGCCTGAATCTCTAACATGAGGCATGCATATTAGTGCGATCTGTTATTGTGTATTTTTTTTTCCTTTGGGCGTGCAAATATCAATACAAGTGTGATCTGGTTTATGTGAAGAGGTTCATGTTTGTTGTGTCTCTATTGCGATATGTTGGCGTGTGTATACCAGCTACTTTGAGGATAAAGAAATTATATTATTCAATTTGTGCAATACAAGTTTGAATGTTTACTGTCTCTATTTTAATTATTATTATTATTATTATTATTCTTTTGGACGTGCCTTTTTAATTGATTGTTGAATATCTTTGCTTGCAGAAATCTGATTTTATTTTCTTCTTTAAATAACAGGGAACTTTATAGTAATGAGATAACTGGAAAATCCCAAATGTGCTTGAAAAGTTGACATATTTGTTGAGCTGATGAACATAGGGAGGTCCATCTTCAAATTTAACTATAGTCCCTTCCAAATAAATAAATGTTGTTAGGGATTCAATTCGAGATCAAATTATGAAACACATGTAGCTTAATTAGTAATGTACCCATTTCAAATTTGTATTACATTTTGGGTTCTCGTTTAATTTATTAAAAAAAAAAAAAAACTCATTTTCCTTTGTTGCCTTCATGCACTAGGTTAATTTGTTTTTCTTCTTGACATATATTTTACAATTATATTAATTAAAATATACAATTATATTAATTCAAATTTTAATTTGATTACTTTTTATGCATTTAGCTGTAAATATTATTTATAGTTTAATAGTGGTACCAAAAGTTATTCAAGTATCCTAAAAATAATATTTATTAATTTTATCTATAATATCTATATAATTTATTCACATATCTTAAAAATGAAAAAATGAAATAGAATAATTTTAAAATCATAATATAAGCTCATATTTTTTTTGGTAATTTTATATCTAAGTGATTTTGATTATTATCATCTAAATAGCATTTATTTTATCATAAGCACTTTTGAAATAGAAGTTTTTAAACATAAATCATGTTAGTACCAATTAATTTCTGGCCAAACTCAAGTTTAAAGAATCAGGTTAATACAAACTTAATTTTGTAAATTCTAATTGAAACACATACAGATCTGAAGAACGTAGTTTATTGTGCTTTTCCCTCTTCTTGAGCCAAACACGTCCGGAATAATGGATATCATCAAGAGTGAATTCTATAGAATGTCTTATAAAATTTTAAACTAAAGCCACGGAGAAGTTCCCGCGGCAGTGTAATTGTGCTTAATTTGGCTACTTGCCATGCTAGCAAAGACGTTAGTTTTTCAAATTTGCAATTAGTTATGTAAGATCTAAGGGATACCAGATGTTGGCAGCACTGCCAACCAGCCTCTCCCGAAGGATCATCTTGGATTCCAACATGCGAGGCTTCGGTGTTTCTTTGTTTCCAATGTTGTTTACCCCCTTGAATGAGGGAGGTTTAGGGTTAGGTCAATCACGTGTGAGGGATACTGTGCCTGTGGATTTTGCGGTGGTGTCATTGCTATGTTCTAGCTCAGGAGTACGATTTGCAGTGGTGCCCTTGTAGCCTTTTGGTGTTAATGATGGTGTCTTGTGCTATGATGGCATTGGTGTTTTCTTCCCCAACAGGCCGACAGTGGAGGCATGATGAAGTGTTGGTGGCTCTTACCATTGTTTGGATTGCTTACGGCATCTCAAGATGCTTCATGGCTCCGTGCTTCGTGTTGTATTTTCATGTGTCGTGTTTTGAGTTGTATGTTACGTGTATTATGTATCGAGTTTTGATTATTGTGTTTCTTGTGTTTTTGGGTGTCCTGTTTCATGTTTCTATTTTAGAGTAGTATGATATACTCTTTTGTTTCTATCTCTTTATTGAGAGTTAAGCCTTATCTAATTATTGCCCCTTGGAGAGGGGTTGTGTAACATCCAAGTGTAGGTTAGTCGTATCTTTTCTTTTTGTTTCTTGGGAGCCCCTAATTAGGGAAGAGAGGAAGGGGTTAACAACTAACGGCATTTTTACATTGAAACCTTGATGTTGCACTCATGATTTGTGTTTTTGTTTTGTTTCTTTTTTTTCCCCTTCATTCCTTTGAGGTACTAAATTTTAATCATATGTCCAAATTCCAATCTTAATCTTCTTCTTAGAAGTTAGCTTCCTTCTTTTATGTGGTAGTACCAAATATTGTTTGTGTTCTTTTTCCGAAAAAAAACAAAGGTGATGTGAGGATCATGAACTAATTTTTGCATAATGATATTGAAAACTCCATTCTAATAGAGAATTTTTTAAGCCTTGCCATAGTAGGAAGAGACTTTCACAAAATTGCCCTTACCTAAAGATGAGGAGCTTGGCACTTGGGAGGGCTTAGACTTCGCTGGGCAATTAATGGGGAATCTTCAAAACTTGTGGATCAAATTGCACGAAGATGGAAATCAAGGGTTGCTATTGGGATTGTGAGAATGAGCTAATTTTTGCAGCCCAAGTACATAGTGAGATTGTGAGAATATCACCCAATAGTGAGTAGGGTTGTACGGTTGAGGCATTGCCTCAATGGTGCATACTGCATCTAGAGAAGCTCTGGAGTCATGTTCAACTCCTACATTTGCACTTTGTTTGAATGTGAAGAGAAAATGAGATAAAAGAAAATGGAAAGAAAAAAATAAAGAGAAAAGAAAATAAAAAAAAAAGTATATTTTTGTTTCTATTTTTTGGATAAAGAGAGAATAAAAAAATAAGAAAAAAGAAAATGAAGGATATAATAAAATATAAATGTTATTTTTATATAATTTTTAAATAATTTTATAAATTACATAAATAAATAATTTATATCAAATATCAATTAAAAACTAATATTAATGTTAAAAATATTTTTTATAATTTTT
This sequence comes from Pterocarpus santalinus, assembly GCA_031439595.1. NCBI lineage: Eukaryota > Viridiplantae > Streptophyta > Magnoliopsida > Fabales > Fabaceae > Pterocarpus > Pterocarpus santalinus. The sequence goes on from CM062525.1 coordinate 21,006,490, forward strand.
CGTATATAAATAAATATGTTTTATAATATCAAACTACACATTTAATGTTTTCTTTCATGATATATTTTTTTTTTTATTCTCAAGGTCTATCAATGAAGGGTTATTATTGTAATTTAAGTGATTTCTTTCTTTATCAACCAATTTTCTTTGTATCTTAGGATAAAAAACTTTTTAAGTGTGGGTCTCACATATTTTTTTCTCTTCCACTCCTTTTCTGCGCTAAACCATACACATGGAAAAATTAAAATGGGCCCATTTTCTCTCATGGTGTTTTCACTCTTTCCATTTTAATGTGTACCAAACAGAGAGTTGGGGTCCAACTATCCAAGCACCACAATAAGGAAAAAAAAAAAAAAAAAGGTAGGGCTGCACATGGATCGAGCCAATTTGGGTTTAGCATAATATAAAATCCAAACCAATTGATTGAAGTCGGATTGGGTTGGGTTAGTTTTTGAAAAAAAAAAATTAGGAAACCAAACCAAACCAAACCAACCTAAAGTGATACAGGTTGGTTTGAGTTGGGTCATCAAGTTGTACCTTTCTCTTTTCTCTGTTATTCAGATCATGAAAAAGGAAAAAAAAATCAAAGCATATCCAACAGTAACGACAACCAGCATCAAAAATAAAAATCCATAATATTTCAGCAACATGCAACAATCTAGGATGAATAAAAATAGGGGGGAAAAAGCAAATTTATATATACACATTAGATTTGTTGTATACTTTGCTAAAAATCAAATCTTTTATCGCATATTTGTAATATTCTTTCCCAAAAACCATATTTGCAAGCTACCATTCCACCACCAACAATAGATTTGCTACGAAGAAGAGCAACAAACGGCAACCACGAAGGAGGAGGAAACATGGCAAGTGGCGGCCATCGACAACAGTTCACGGTGGTTTGCATTCACGGGCTCGCAGTCACTTTTGAGTATTTCATGTTTGCCGGCTTCTGTCTAGCTTTGACACTTCACTGGCAATGATGGAGCGAGCAGTAGCACAAGGCTTATGGGGATGGTGCAACAGCATAAAAGGTGAAGGCAAAGACATAAGGGTAGGTTTGGGTATTGGGGAGAGAGAGAGAGAGAGAGAGAGAAATGCGAGAGTCTAAGAGAAAAGGTGGGTTTGGGTATTGTGCAAAATGAAATGAGAGAAAGGGTGGGGATAAGGGGAGTTTCATGGGTCACCGGCAGGTTAGTTTCTTGGAAGAATAAAGAAAAACAAGACTCTTGGGTCACCTGTCGATCCCAACTCAAAATTATGTCATTGGGTCGAGTTGGGTCAAATGGCAAGTTGGTGTTAATCCATGTGCATCCCTAACAGTGAGGAGCCTAGTACATGAGGGCTTGGGCTTCGTTGAACACATAGATAGGGATTTTTTCTTCAGACGAAGCAAAAAAAAAAAAAAAAGGGAAGTAAAGAAATAGAGAGAGAAGCATTTGTGGACTTGCATGACCTCTTAATTCTTTAGGTAAGAACATTTGGCACCCATCGTAAGGCCCAATAAATAGTCCTACCCATAGTGGCAATCACCCAAAGTCAAAACACAAACTCAACCTAACCAGATTTTGTAAAGAATCACAATTCAACCAACCCGCCATAGAAGGACTATGGCGAGAGCATAAGATTAGCAATAAGCGAGATAAGGTGACTATATCTCAAACATCCTAGCCTCATGATTCTAGGACTAGAAACACCATGACCACTATTACACTAACAACAACCTTAGCTCCCTCCTCTGAGTTCATCATGTCAGTTCCCTTGCCCAATAACTTTAAACTTTTGGTAACTCTAGAACCATATGATGGTGACGGTGACCCTTAGGACCACAAAACTCTGTTTAATTCAATGATGCTCTTAAATGGTGTTATTGACCCGATCTTATGCCAAACTTTTTCCATTTTGTTGAAAAAATAGGCTCTATTATGGTTTTCTACACTTATCCCAAGTTCAATCCATGACTTTGCTGAGTTATTTGAGAAGTTTTTGAACGATTTCTCCTTCAACACCAAAAGATATTAACATCCCTTATAAACCTTAAATAGGAAAATGTTGAGTCACTGAGAAATTATGTCACCACATATAGCATATCATCTATTTCCATTTCTATTTCCTTCCTCATTTATTAATCTAAGCATCGGAGTTCCTTTACAGCTCTCTCCTTTGTCGTGCATGCTCAAATTTAGACTTGTACAACCTTTAAGTTCTTTAAGTAAGAATAGTTTTAGATAGAGTAGTCGTAGACAGGAAAAAAATTACATATAAAATGAATTCTTGCATAAAATGCTAAAACTATAATTGATTTAAAAAATAGAAAAATAATTGAAAATAACAATAGTTCTATCATTTAAAGACTTTCAAGGGATGTTTTAAAATTTATTGGAGCACATGAGCATGGGAATATTATTGTAAGTGAAATCTAATTCTACTTATCACTTAACCAGATTTTACAAAATTTATGAAAGAGTTCAAAGTAATCAAGGAAAATAGATCGAACTAGTCTGGACTCCAAGCCCATCCGACTGAAAGATTCTTCCCTTTAATATCAACCGTCTCATAATATTGGTAAACTGACTTACTCTAACTAATATACTCAAAACCTTTCATCTCCTAAGTCACCTACTTTAATGATGTTGTGTACCTTAATAGCATAATATCATTGCTGACCAGCTAGATCACTAATTGTTTCACTGCCTAAAATAACTAGCCATCGATCCATTTATGGCAGGCCATGCATCTATAAGAATCTCTTCCATAAGTTATAGGAGGTATGTTCCAATTTAGCTTTTAACACTTATAGCACCTAATAGCCTTAGCTTATCATCTGCCTAGCCATCAATAAACTTGGCAAGAACATTCGGTATTGTCTGGGTGGAATTGGTAGCATGTTTTCCATTCTACACACAAAGTGCCAATTCTGAAGACAAAAATTGCATTCACAAATACCTTAATCTCATGCTATCATGCGTCCCTTGTGTTGTTGTATGTCCATGCTTTCCTTGTGTAGCAGAGCCACTCACTTAAGAAACACTCATTTCTCCAACAATTTAGTGATCTATTCAATTACTACTAAACGTGTTCATCTCCGCACATGTTCATCTCTCAACTCTTTTCTTCTTTTCTATTCTTTTGATATCGGTTTCTTCATGCCATCTTTTGCTCATCACATGACATTTCTGATAGCTTGTTTGATTTCTACCTTAACTAGTATTTTTGCATTCTGTTGCAAACACATCTTTACCTGACCTTTCTTCCTTAATTTATATTCAATTTTGCATGATTTGAGTTAACATTGTTGCCAACGAACATGTTTTTATGTTTTCTATCATTAGAAAAGAGGTATTTGTACCTAAATTTAGGCATTTTTGTTATTTAAATTTGTATAATATAATATACAATAATTAGTTATTATTGATGACCATATTAGTTATAATAATAATTACCTTTTATTTTCCTTTTTTTTCCCCTCTTTTGATGTTATGGGTGTGTTTAGTTAGGGTGTTAAAATGGGATGAAAATTTCATAGATGAGCTGCATGTAGAATTTTACAGGTGGAGCTTTTCCATAAAAATAATTTTCATGGAGCTCATGAGAATAATTTCCTTTAATTGATAATAATTGTCTTTAATTCATAAATTGTTATAATTTGATTCATGACAGAAACTTCCCCGTTTATATTCCAATTGATAAAAACTGATATCTCAAGAAAAAAGGAAACAAAGTGTTCAACTTGGGTTATTCGTTTAGGGGTGCTCTGTATCTTGTTTGTTCATAATAATTGAATGACTTTAGTTTAAATTCAAGAATCTTGATAGTGGTATAAGATGGATTGTTATATATAATTTGATCTTTTTTTTTATTGCGACAATAAGATTTGAATCTAAAATTTCATGTAAAATATCTAAATCTCTCATCACTATTACTCATAGTGGCTTAATCTTTTGAATATTTGATTCTTTTGAACTTCACTTTGTGTTTTCAATTTTAATATTACTTGTGTGTATTTATTATTTTTAAAATGAGTTGGTTTTTAATTTTTAATTAGGGTAATTAACAGAAATTGCCCTTCAAGTTTACCAAAATCGTACTCCACCCCAAAGTATCACAAAAATAACAATTTACCCAACTCATAAACCACTGCTAACTGCTAAGTGAGAATATTCCAGTAACTAATGTTACATGCATTGAAATTATAGAGAGAGAGAGAGAGAACCACTAACCACTATTAAACTAAAGTAAGCACTGGGCAAGAGATGAGATGCTCTATTATAGAACCCAATTCATATCTAAAAATAGAGCACAAAAAAAAAAAAGGTCAATAATAGTGCTCCTACTAAATATCTTTCAATTGGCTTATCCATCACAAATAATTCCAACAATCACCAACATTGTAAAAAGGGGTGTAGAAGTAACGCAACCCACGATATTCTCAACATAAAAAGAGAGGAAGGAGCACAAAGGGTTCAACGAATACATTCCCACCATTGAAATCAACATTTTAGACACATCCCAACTAATACATACACCATTGAAATCAGATGCCAATGGTTGTTTATTATGTCATTAGTTTGATATAAGTTGGCCACTGATTTGTCAACAATTGATTATTTTATGTTTAACATACTCTCATTCTTCCTAGAAATGAACCAACTTTCCTCTGTAGAAAGAAATCGGACAATATGCCACTTCAATAAGTATTTACATAATCATATAAAAATTAAAAACAATCCTACTTCACTATTTTGCATCAGGACTACGATTGAGCTTGCATATTTTGGAGGTCTCTTGGCTGGAAACATTACATAAAAGGAAGGATAGAAAAGGAAAAAGAAAAAGTAATTATATCCTTGTAGAATGCATCAAAAGTTTTATTCATAATACAATTATGGTTCTGCACAAGGAACCAATATTCATGCACACAAAAAAGAACCAATTTGAAAGAACACTGGGAGTAAGCGTGATGATCTAATAGTGGTAGATTAAAATCATTGATAACCAGTCAAGCACAAATTATTAGAATCCCAATGAAGCAGAAAAGATAAACTATCCATTGACTAACTCTAAATCACACTTAAAAGAAGCATGAGGCAAAACCCAAAGCCTGTCCTTCTCCCTTTGCCGCAAACTTTATAGCGGATCCGCACCACTTTGCCACAAAATCATTGAATGAGGCAAGCTTTTTGTGGGTTGAATTTTTCTTACCCTCTTCTCTCTCTCTAATTGCTCCCGAATATAGGAGTAGATACACAGCTTCTCAATTCCCACTAATTGTAGTTGGGTAACTAGGTTCAGTAGCTTAGATTAGTCTTGAGTGTGTCATCAAAAAGAATTTGACCATGGTTAATCTCTAGTGTAGGCTAACAGGATGCTTGTTTGGAAAAAGCGGTGTGGTGCAAACTATAATATTTATGACATTTTGTGGTGAAGTGCAATTTTAGCAAGCCCAGAGGATAATTTATGTAAATTACCCTTTTAATTATTGACTTTTATTAGATAAGGGACATAAGTCTCATTTCCCATGTCATAATAGGAAAATGACGAGAATTAATGTTATAATTGCTATGATTTATTAATTTTAACTATCATTATTGATAATTGATTGATTTTAATTATTATCTATTATTGCTTATAATTATTCAAAGTAAAATGCTTTTGTTTAGTTTATACTTTTATTACCTTTGGTTCGTTTTTATTTCCTTTAGGTAGTGTTTGGTATATTACCTAATAAGATTACTGGTAATCTAGGTTACCACTTAGAAAGATTGTCACCTTTTAAATTACTAGTAATATTATAATGCAATGTTTGATATGCATAGGTAATCAAACTGGCAATATACATTATCCTATTTGATTTATTAAAAAAATTACCAAGTAATATATATCTTTTATCATAATGCCTTTCAAATAAAAAGTAGTAGTAGTAATAATACTAATAATAATTAAAAATAATACAAATAATAACAAAATAAAAAATAATATTAATAATAATTATTAATTATAATAATAATAATAACTACAATTATTAGAAAGAATAATATTTCTATTGTTCTCAAATTCTAAAGGGCAAAGACCCATAACTAGCAATTAGAAAGAATAATATTTCTTTTTAGAAAGATTGCAAATGCACCCTCTCAAATGTGTTCTACTCACTGCAATTACATTTCTTCCCATCTCATCCGCATGCCCTCTAACAAATATCGTCACCATTTATCTCAATGCAACAACCAAAAATATCCATTTGGAGAACATTGCTATGAAGATAAAGTGTTGAATTGCTTGATTCTGAGCATGAACTGGGTTAAGGGAAGGGAAGTTGAGTGGGTTGCTTGTCTTTTCCACCGAGCAACCAGTTTAGTCATAGAACTCTCAGGCGTGGTGAGAATTATTGTACTGCCACTTGAGGAAGATGGCATGTTGAGAACCAAAGGGAATAGGCCCACTAGACCCCCTAGTCCCCCCCACCCCGGGGGTGAGGACTTTGGTGGTGGGTGGCGATGAGGTGGTGGTGGGCAGCGGCGGTTCGTAGACAATGTGCATGTGGTGGGGATACTCCAAAGAGGCAGAGAAAACGGATGATGGGTATGAGAGAAGAGGGGTTTGGGGTTGAGTGAAGAGGGATCTAGGTGGGTATTTTTGTAATAATAAAAAATAATAGATTGCCACTTTTTTAGTAATCCAAATAGACACCTTTCAAGGGGGTATGGAGATTGCCAGAAGGAAGGTAATGTGGATTATCTTAAAAGTCTAGATTGCTAGCAATGTAGTCCAACCAAATGAGGTAATATTGTGGACTCAACACTATAAGAAACTATCGGTATTGCGACCGAATTTTTTCAGTCGCAAAAATAGAAATTTGCGACCGATTTGGGAATAAAAGAGGTAATACTAAATCAGTCACAAAATCGGTTGCAAATAATGAAATTTGTGACCGAAAAATCGGTCGCTAAATGAATAAACGAAAGTCAAAGATTTCATTAACTTTGTGACCGAAAAATCGGTCGCAAAATTTAACTTATTAAATCGTGAATACGGACATTAACTTTGTGATCGAAAATTCAGTCACAAATAACGAAATTTGAGACCGAAAAGTCAGTTGCAAATTTAACAAACTAAATACATTAGTTTTGCGACTAAAAAATCGGTCACAAAATTTAACATAGAATTATGAAATTTTGCGACCGAAAATTACAGTCGCAAATAAAGAAATTTGCGACTAAAAAATCAGTCGCAAAATTGCAAACAATGAGGTAAAGATTGGGGAAAGTATTGAAATTAACACTCTAACAAGATTTGCGATCGAAAAATCGGTGGCAAAATTATAACAAAATTAGCGATCGAAAAATCGGTCGCAAAGTTGCAAAGCACTAAACTGGCCGTTAAGAAAAGTCTCGAAATTTGTGACCGATTTTTCGATTGCAAATTTTGTTAAAGCGTTAATTTTGCGACCGATTTTTGAAACCCAAATTTTGTGCTTTGTGTAGTAACTTTGCGACCAATTTTTCGATCACAAAATTAACACTTTAACAAAATTTGCGACCAAAAAATTGGTCGCAAATTTAAAAATTTTCAAAATAATAGATCTTGAAATTTGCAACCGATTTTTCGGTCGCCAATTTAAAAGTTTTGACGTAAAAAAAGCTGTAGAACCCGTCTCTCCCCCCATTCTCTGTTATTATCTTCCATATTTACTCCCCCACTTTCTCTCCACCACTAACCCTCCCCCCACCCCAACACTCCCCCCCACCACAAGCCCACGCCGCTGCCGCCGCCGTGGTGTTTACACCGGAGAGGGAACTCGTGAAGACACCTCTGCTGCAGGTTGCTGTCCCGCTGCCGCTCCCCCCACCCTAACACTGCAGCTGCTGTCCCTGCATCATCACCATGTGCCACTGTGCCATTGTTCCCGATCTGCCGCCACTGTGCCAGATCCGCCGCCGCTACTCCTCCATTGTGGTGCTCTTATTTTTCTTTATTTTTCTTTTTTTTTTTTGCACAAATTTACTCTTCTGTTTGTTTTTTTTGAAATAAACTTGAAGTGTTTATTTGTTGTTATTAGTTTGCTGTTAGTTTCCCAGATCCACCGCCACTGCAGTTTGTTTGTTTTTTCTTTTTTTTCCAAATTTTCTATTCTGTTTGTTGATTTTTTATTTTATTGGTTGATTATTATTGTTAATGGGTTGTTGTTATATTTAGAATTTTGTTTAATTATATTTTCAGGTGAAAGTGAGAGTATGGAGTTGTTCTAATTTTTTTAATTCCTCATATCTATTATTTATGTTTTAATTTCTCATATTATTAGATTGTTTTTTTTATATTAATAATTATTCAATATCTACTTAATTTGCTGAAGACTAAATGGATAAACTAGAAGACAACATAGAGGTTGTGGAGGACTCAACTGAGCAAATTAAAGACTCAATAAAGTTGGTGGAAAACTCAATAGTTGAAGACTCAATAGAGAAAGTTAAAGACTTAATAGTTGAAGACTCATTAGATAAAATGGAAGACTCAATAGAAATTGTTGAAGACTCAATGGAAAATGTTGAAGATACAATAGAAATTGATAAGAAATTAATGAAAGTTGAAGACTCAATGGAAAGAATTGAAGAACCATGGAAATGAGAACTAGTTAAAACTATGCTAAAAATTTATCTTCCAAAGTTTTATTAAGAAGAACCTTGTAGTTTGGTTAACAATATATATTGTTATATTTTTTAGTTTATGTATATTGTGTTTAGAATATATGTAGTTGATAGTAGTATTGACAATATTTTGTATGTTGGAAAACTTGTTATTATTGAATATTATTTAGATAAGAAGATGCATTTAGATTGTTGGATATTATTTTCTGAACTGTTATTGAATTCAAGTGTATTTAATTTGGATTTATAATATTCTAGTGATTTATTTTTTTCTGTTTGTAACTTTGCAATCGATTTTGTGATTGATTAATGTTTCCGACTGATATAGAATTCCGTATTTGCGACCGAAAAATCGGTCACAAATTTTGCCACCGATTTTTTTGTCACAAAATCTTGAATTTGCAACTGATTTTTTGATGGCAAATTTACGGCCAATTTTTCGATGGCAAATTTGCAACCAAAAAATCAGTCGCAAAATAGTCAACAAATGACCAAAGTACATAATTGCTCTAAATCGGTTGTAAAATCGGTCACAAAAAATTAAATCAGTCGCAAATATATTTGCAACCTGCTTAAATGCAACTGAAAAAATCGGCCGCAAAATCAATCACAAATGGTCGTAGCGACCAAATTCACTCATTTTGCGATCAAAAAATTGGTCGCAATCAGCCAAAATTTTAGTCATGCAGGTAATTTAATCAAACATTAATGGTAATTCAGATAGATTACCCCATACCAAATGCTATCTTAATTCATATCACAGCTCATTACTCGCATGTCACTCAGGTGATTTGCATCATTTAATTTCCTTTTAATTGTTTAATTGAATTGAAATTTAAAGAATATGTATGGTATATTACTCCAAATCTACAAAATTATCAATGAAAATATTATTATATATATTTTTTGGATTTGAAAATTATTTCCACTAACTGATCTAATTTTCAAACTAACAATAATTGATTGATTGATTTGTGTAATAAATTTAATTATTGGGTTCGCTATGTCTATACTAAAAAATAGATAAAAGCATAAAAACAGTAATAAATTAAAAGTTAGAGATTAGTCCGTTCATGATTCATTTTTTTTGGTTTTTTTTTGGGGGGGTTTTTTGTTGATTCTTTCTTTTTAATAAATTAAAAGTTAAAGACCACTCCGTTCATGATTCTTTCTTGTTAATAAATTAAAGATTTAATTATTATGTAGCTATATCTAATTTTACTCAATTTTTAATTAGGCTTTTATTTTTAAAAATTTGTAATCAGATTTTTAAATTAAACAAAAATTTATAATTAAGTCCCTGTCTATACCTACTATTATACAAACGTGATTTTAAATAGAATATTTACGGAATATTCCTTTTACCCCAAATCTGTTAAGGACTTGATTACAAATTTTTGTTTAATTTAGGGACCTAATTATAAATTTTTAAATTATAATCAAACTTTCAAAAACAGAGTTGCCCTTCCATATCACACTTTGTTTTGATTATAGCAACCAATACACCTCCCAATACAAAATATGAGAAAAGCAAATGACAAAATTATCAAATATACATGAAAACTTGTTTCGTATACTAAACAAACACTAGTCACCAATCAAAAGCAGTCACGAACCACCATCAAACACCTACAACTCTAGCAAGTGGTCCAATGTTGGTTGGTTTGAAAGGAGGAAGAAAGAAACTATTTTGGCTCAAAACAATGATGGATTTTATTTTATTTTATCAATTTGATTTGGTACTTGATTGGCTTGTTTGAAGTTTGATTTGCGATTCGCAGATAAGTTTTTACTTTTTGATTTGGAATTGATTTTGGTCTAGGTATGACTTCATAATTTGTGGTTTGGCTCTAGTTTGTTATTCTGTTTGATTTTGCTTTGGTGGTGGGTGGAAAGAAGATAGCTAGCTCATTTGTAGAGTTGGGGTGAGGGAAGAATAGAGTATGAGTAATTTTAAGGTGAATAAAGAGTAGCCGGTGTATAGGTGTACCATCACAATTCGAACCTTTAGATAAGGTAGTACATGGTGCACCATAAAACGATGACCTATACCACCAAATATTTTTGTAATGGTGATTAACTTTAGGATCTTGATTAGAAATTTTCATTTAATCTAGCGATCTGACTATAAATTTTTAAAGGGTTAATTATAGTTTACTCCCTCGTATTATAAGTCATGTGCATTTTACCCCTTATATTTTAAAAATGTGCATCTCGACTACCTGTATTTTCATAAATGTGTACTTTATCTCAAATAAGTGCATTGTACTTAATTGAATTTTGGGTCATATGCAAATTGACCCCCTAAACTTTCTTAAATGTGCAATCTGACACCCTGAATGTGTAATATTTTTGTTCATAATTGATGAAAAAATCAACAGAAAGGCCAAAGTATACATTTATGAAAATGCAGATGGTCGGGATCCACATTTTTAAAATATAGGCGGTAAAATGCACATGGTCTATAATACAGGGGGTAAACTACAATTAATCCATTTATAAATTAATTAAAAATTAAATGAAACTATAGAAACCTGCAAAGTAATTAAACCTAAATTAAAAGTTAAAGGGTAGTTCATTCATTTTTTTTCCCCGATAAAAGAGTACTTCATTCATGATTCTTTCTTTTTGTATAAAACTATTGCATTTTAGCATTGTAGAGTAATTAATTGATATAGTATGTGATAACAACTATACTAAAATTGAATAGTAATTTAATGTATTATTACATTAGTAATATCATGCTCATCATATTAATTAATTAGTTGTCATATTAATTAATCAAAGGCTATTATAAGTGGTCTAGTAGTGAAGCGTTTGTGTGATATACATGAGGTCATAGATTCGAACCTCATTGCCACTGATATGCTAAAAAAATATTAATTAATCAATGGAAAGTATTGTATAATTGTTGTTTATTATAATAAATGGTATTATAAACTAATACATGGTCAGTTAAAGTGACAAATACTCCTTTCTCTTAACTAGTAATCTCTAGTTCAAGTCTTGAAAATGAAGTGACTAGTGTTAGGACAGTCATGCCTCCTATGAAATCTCATGCTTGACAAGATTGCCTCTAGTAGGAGGGTACCAATGATTTCAACCAAAAAAATGAACAATATTATAAAAGATATGCCACTTTTAATGTTGAGGAGATTCTATTTTATTTTAAATTGCTATTTATGGCATTTGATGTTTTTAATAAATTATGCAATTATAATAGAGGAAAGGAAACACTAATTTCCCAATTCTAGCTTATTTTGTTTCTATGTGCTAACTTTTGAAATGACAGTGTGTTTCTATTATTTCAATATAATAACAAAGACAAGAAGATGATGCTCGAGAATGCCTGTCAAAATACAACAATGGATCAGACTATCAAAGTCTAGCAAACCCCACACTATCTAAAACCCAACAACCCCATTATCACACTATTAATTCCACTTAGTTGAAGAGTTTCTCAAGCAATCAGACAGTCTAGCCAACCTGGATGTTGATTTTAAGTTCACCTAGACTGGATGTTGAGTCAAAATTACCTATCTAAGTCCATCCAAACTGGATGTAGAATCATAAGTCCACCCAAACTGGATGTCAAATCACAATTGCCAATCGAAAGATCCACCCAAACTGAGTGTTCACCTTAAATTCGCCCAAATTGGATGTCAAGCCACATTTGCCGATTGAAATCCACCCAAAAAGACAAGTTTCCCAAGTCTTTATATCTTATGCTAAGCACAAGTTGGCAAACTCTATTGTCAAAAGGTCGAATTTTATAAGTGTCGTTGAACTCAAGTTTTATAAGTATCTTAACTACTATAGTGCGATGTTTTAATCATTCTAAAAATTTCTTTGATCGGACAATCCACTCATTTGAATACTCCGTGATCAACTTTATAAAATATAAGTTATACCTCAATCAGAGAAATTTACATTAGTGACCTAATATGAAGCATGTTTACAATTCGGACTCTTCAACTATGGATCCATAGAGGCTTTATTCAACCCCTTTTCATTTCCTAGAGAAATTTTCAAAGATGTAAGTTCTGTTAGGGGTGTAATCTCTTCGACAAATCTTAGTATGAGGACAAAAGCAAATAAAGCATTAACTGAATCAAGGAAGAATTTGAGAAGGTTGATGCAAGTAAGGTTGGGAAAGATCGATAGGAAAGTAGCACAAAATAAATGGTTGTCGACAACAATGAGCTCATGAGGAGGAGATGGATAAAGAAATGATGAAGATATTTGTGAAAGAATGATGTTTTTTATCATTTGAAATATGGATAACAGCAGTTATTGAACAGGGATCATGGTAGAAGCTTTCGAACATGAAGTCATGCACCTATTTCTTAGAAGCCAAGCATTGGAAGGACCTACATATAACTCAGACGTGGGATTAAAGAATGGACGTAGATTTAAATACGGTTTGAGATTGAAGTTGGAGAACATGGGATAATAGGCTTAGTTTTTGAAGATTTCTTTTGTCTATAAATAGGACTTGTAGGATTAGAATAAAGGAGGGAATACTTTTGAGAAGTATCTTTCACATTCTCTCGTCACTCTCACATCAAAGGATACATAAGGGAAAATTAAGTACTCCATCCCATATTATTTTCTCTTCATCTTCTTTTTAGTTTTTTTTTTCATTGCTTTTAGTTCATCTCTTTCCAATTTCTCTTTTCCTTTAATTCCAATTTATATACTTTTTACATTTTAATTTCAAGTTTCTTTCATTTTCTTTTTCATTTCACTTAAATTTGTTTCTTTCTTTATCTGCATTTATTCTTTTTTTTTTTTTTTTGCTTCTTTTGCTTACTATTTAAAAATCCTAGGAGTCCATAAAAGAAACCACTTCCATTCTTCGAATTGAGATTGAGAAGCAAGGTGATTGTCATTAATTTGTTTACCAATGAAAAATTAGTTAAACAAATTGGCACGCTTGATGGGAGCAGGAGAAAATAGTGGGTATTAAAAAAAAAAACAAAACAAAAATGTATGGTACCATAGTGTCCACCATGTTAGGAAATTCTTCTTCTAATGCTAATAAGCATATACATGCCAATGATAATAGGAATAAGGGGTGATGGCATCTTGCCGACCTCAATTGTCTTTCAATCCTCACCTAATGTGCAAAATACAGTGGGAAGAAAACAATGGGTCAAACATGGCTATTAGGTCGATGCCAAACTTTGGGTTACCACTTGGGTATACTCCATTAATGACTCCAACGCTTATGGGTCAAATGCCTATTTTATACACTCATCTATTAGTTACCAATCCCCTTTATGGCTAATTTGCCACGATTCGGGACATACATGGCCCAAACAGGGTCGATGATAACCCAAAGTGTGGGAAGCATGGAAAACAATGGTGGACCCATATTCCTAAATATGCCTAGGGCTATGCCTACGAGCACTCCATCATATATGTTCGATTCTCTGGCCACATTTTGACAACAAGTCGAAGAGAGTCACCATGATCTGGTGAATATGTTAACACGACAAATGGCCAATGTCTTGACTACAATTATTGATTCGACAAATAGTAGGCTTGAAGTGTTAACTAAGCAAGTGAATAGAGTTGTCAGAGTTATTAACATGGAGGAAAATATCGAAGATCCTATAGTTCGACAAATAGCCAATTTAGCACCCCAACTAGAGGGTAATGATATACCTGACCTCGAATATAGTAGAGTCCACCTATTGGACAAAAACCAACAAGCTAATGACATGCTCCAGAGAGCTCAATGAAATAATATTGGGGGGGGGGGGAGGGTAGCAATATGTCAATCAAGTTCTTGAACAAATTCTAAATAGATTTGGCTTTAATGTTGGATATGCAAATCAACCTTATTTTGTGTCAGTTTTTCCTCATTTTATCAAATGAGTTGAATTGCTAGAAGGATGAAAGGCCCCTAAGTCACTAACTACATTCTCTAGAGATGGTAGGGAATCAACTGTAGAACACATAGCCAGGTGCACACTTGAAATTGGGCAAATCGCTCTTAAAATGAGATTCTTTCCTTGTTCATTGACTAAGAATGCATTTATATTGTTTTCTACCCTTGGACCATATTCAATTCATTCTTGGACCCAATTAGAGAGAAGTTTCCATGAACCATTCTTTAAAGGAGAAAAGAAAGTTAGTCTAATTGATTTGTTTAAGTCAAAAGGCTCCCAGGTGAGTTAATTAACAATTACTGGGCATGATTTCAACAAATGAAGAATAGGTGTTTTACATATATACTACAATATGAAATGGTGAAGATGGTAGCAAGTGGTTTGGAATACTATATTCAAAAGAAACTGGTGGGTCAATAATTTCTTGATATTTCTCAGCTTGCTGAAAAAGTTTGGCTAATTGAACAATTAAAGCCTGAGAAGGAAGAAAAGTTTAAAGAAAATATAAAGGAAAGATTGAACGATCATCATTTGCTAGATATGGCTCAACAAATAAGGCATTTAGAGGATGGAAACGAAGAAAGACAAGAAGGAGTTGTTAAGAATGAATTTGCTTCTGCCAACAATAGTTAAGTTTCTGGACTTAAAAACAAAAAACAAAAAAACCTTTGATGTATATAAAAAGAAAGTTGCCACATCATAAAGACTAAGTTGCATTTGTCGAAGAGTAACTCAACAATACTAAATATTTCTCTTTTTCCTCTAAGTCAAAAGATAAATATTTGAGGGGCATCTGTGAGGGGTGTAATCTTTCAACAAATCTTAGTATAAGGACAAAAGCAAATTAAGCATCAATTGAATCAAGGAAGAATTTGAGAAGGTCGATGCAAGTAAGGTTGAAAGATTGATAGGAAAGTAGCACAAAATAAGTAATTGTTGACAAGAATGAGCTCATGAGGAGGAGATGGATAAAGAAATGATGGAGATATTTGTGAAAGAATGATGTTTTTTATTGACATAAATGATAATAGTTTGATGAGGCAAAGTCGAAGATAAGACTAGTTAGAGAAGTTTGAAGGATTCAGGAAGGCATAGGACATGGTAGGGCCCATAGAGGCTCATGAAGCAAATCATTTGAAATATGGACAAAAGCAGTTACTAAACATGGATTATGGTAGAAGCTCTCAAACGTGAAGTCATGCACCTATTTTTCAGAAGCCAAACATTGGAAGGGCCCACACACAACTCAGACGTGGGATTAAAGAATGGACGTGGATTTGAAAATGGTTTAAAGATGAAGCTAGAGAATGTGAGATAATAGGCTTAGTTTTTAGAGATTTCTTTTGCCTATAAATAGGATTTGTAGAATTAGAATAAAAGGGGGAAATATTTTTGAGAAGTACCTTTCATATCCTCTCGTCACTCTTATATCAAAGGATACATAGTGGAAAATTAAGTACTCCATTCCAAATTATTTTCTCTTCATCTCTTTCTAGTTTCTTTTTCTTTACTTTTAGTTCATCTCTTTCTAATTTCTCTTTTTTTTTAATTCCAGTTTATGTACTTTTTGCATTTCAATTTCAAGTTTCTTTCATTTTCTTTTTCATTTCACTTTAACTTGTTTCTTTTATTTTCTACATTTATTTTATTTTCTTTGCTTCTTTTGCTTACTATTTAAAAATCCTAAGAGTTCATAAGAAGAACTATTTCCATTCCCTAAATTGAGATCGAGAAGCAAGGTTATCGACATTAATTTATTTACCGACGAAAAACCAGTTAAACAAGTTCCTTCTCCAACTCCTGAATTTTTAGACCTTTAGATTGGAGTGCCTTCTCTCTGTCTCTCTCTCTCTACTGGCTCTTACTTTATCTTTTTCTCAAAATTCTTTTTCTTATCTTACCAAGCTTCTCCCTATTTTTCAAATTTCAAAAGTTTTCTGAGCATTTTTAGCTACTTGGTTAAGAATCTTCCCAAACTACTGGAGTTGTTGACCTCTGTTCTCAGCCTATTGATCACTTAATAGACTGCTAATGTAATGTCCTCCTCTGTATAGTACTATGCTTGAGTCATAGTACCACACTCAGGAGTGTTATTGTTACCTGAGTGGACCTTAACTGACAGCAACTTTAGCCATCTTTGCAACTTCTCGAGCTGTCTACGGATAACACGAAAATATGAGTGAAAATTTTAAATTCTCAGTAGGAATCTTTAACTGTTACACATAATGTCATCGTTGTCATCTCTAGTTGCTTCGATTTATTATGAAAAAGGTGAACATGTTATACAAACTATTCGGTTTTATAGTTCGAAAATATACTATCCGAAGCAAGGTCTATTTTATTCACACACTTGTCATTTGGGTGAGCTAATACAGAATCAAATTAGGAATTACACTATGAATAATATCTGAAACGTGTTAAAACGTAATATCACGAATACACTGAACATATAAAATCTACATATGCTTTTACTTGTCACACATATTCCAAAGTATGATCGCCATGTTATACTCCATCGGGGTGTGATTACCATGTCATACTCCTTAGGAATATATCCTTCCTGTCACGTCACTCTATCGGGATGTGATCGCCATGTCACATTCCTTAGGATGTGGAATCATTATGTCACATTCCAGAGTATGATTGCCAAGTCATACTCCTATCAGAGCATGACCACTATGTCATATTCCTTAAGAATATGGACCCATCATCATATTTCTTAACTGCCTTCTCAAGGAGGGACCCAATTAACTACTTCCAAATAAAGGGACTCATATTTAATATGTTCATACCCTTGCATATGGAATTTCTACATACGTATTCTACTATTCTACCGAAAATTCGGCAGCATAGTGGATCATGTCCGCTTCCCATGAATAGTGCTAGTAATCAAGAAACTTTAATCAAACAGCAACCTCAATATATAATATTATATTCATACCAAGAATATAACAATAACAATAAATGCAAGTTTTAAACTCTTGAGTGTTAATCTATCTTGCAAGCTTTTAACTTCTAATGATATTCCCGAGTTTGATGCTTATTAACTGACTTCCGAGTTCCAATATCATCTAAGTTATGTTTACTTTCGGGATTATGAATATCTTGGTTCCCGACTTCCGAAATTCGGGTATAAGGTTTCATATCCTGATCATACTTCCGATCTCTAAATTAAGCTTCAATCATTCTCCCGACCCCTTTATGAAACATGTTTCTTAAGTTATGATTTCCGACATTAATCATACTCGATCTAATTTTTTATTCTAAGCTCTGATTTTCGACATGAACCATAGTCGATCTGATTTCTATCCACTAAGTTCCAAGTTCAACATTAGGTATACTCGATCTAACTCTCTGCCTACCAAGTTCCCGAGTTTAACTTTTAGTATACTCTTTCTAAGTTCAACCTTAACTATACCTTTCCGAGTTCAAGCCTTACGAATAACCTTCCGAGTTTAACGTTAAGTGTACTCGATTTAGCTCTCTGTTTGCTAATTCCCGAGTTCCGACTTTAACTAAACTTGATCTAGTTTTCATATATGTCTCTAGCCAGAATTGCACTCTTCTAAGAGAAAATTCACCAAAAATAGAAATCTGAACGAAATCATATGAAATTTATATCAATTTAAAGCTAACAAAACCAGCTTTCTAGTGAAAGAAGCTGCATATCATTTGAGTGAATATAACTTAAGATATAAGCCCCGAAACTTGACCTTCCTGAACTACCTTATTCTAACCTAGGTTAAACTCAAGTCAACTTCATTGAAGTGTTGGGAATAATCAACAATGGATCTAACTCCGAAATTTGTATGGATGTTCTCCTATGTGTAAGCTTTCTAACAAACTTAGTTTCATTCAATTCCATGCTATATAGGATGAGTTGTGCTCTAAAAAACCTAGTCTGCCCAGAATCAAACTCAGAAACCTAGGTTAAAATTCCAAAATTCATATCTCTCTCAATACTAATCCAATGGCCTTATATGATATATCTATGGAGAGTTTTGAATGTCTAGTTTCACATAAAAATAATTTCATCAGGTTTCGATGGCTGTAGGCAGAGCAGTACACTCTGCCAGTACAGACGTCGTGAGGTTTTCAAGGTTCCAGCTTCTATTTTGCATCCCTTTTTGAATTTTCACCCAAGTTCTCATCCAAACTCAACGTTTATGCATTTATCTAGCCATAAGAATTCATATAAATACCACATATCATCAAACTAATGGAAAGAATAAAAATCCTACTCAGCCACAATAGCATCAATAATAGATGAAGTTGAAGAATCCTACCCTGTCTAGTTGAAACTTGGTTGATTTAGTATCTTAGATGGAAGCAACTCTTGATGAGACTTGAAGAAAGGTTGGAGATGAAGTAGAGAGGAGTATGAACGGAAGAGAAATGAAGGGGACTCAGCCCCTTTTCTTGACCGAACTTCACAAGGACAAGGAAGGGATTGCACACAACTTGTGGAGCAAGGAGTTGTGTGATTGGTGGATTTCATCTTGCCTTCAAATTTGGTTTGGCTTCCCATCTTTCATGGCTGATCAAGGCACCATATAAGGAGGTGGTTTGGCTAAATCCTAGCCATTTATCCTAGGACACTCATAGCATAAGTTCTATTGATCCGGTACCGGTAGTTTTAAAATACCGAAATCTTATCGATTTCTCTTAAATCGGTAAATCGGTCTTAGAAAAATTCTGTGAGGTTTCCTATATTCCTAATCTAATTCCATCAAGCCTAATTACTTCTAAATCGTACTTATTTGGCTTTAATTAAATTCTTAACCGAATTCTAATTAATCCCAATTATTTACTAAAAGCCGAACAACTCGGTTAAAAACAATTAAAATTTTTCGGGTCTTACACCCAGTGCTCACATATTGGAGGCAAATACAAGAGAATGAGTTGTGTCTAGAAAAAAATAAGTTTTTTCCCTTTTAAATTGAATAAATGATTGATGGCAAATAAAAAAGAAGCTTCATATGCCTTTGTCTCTAATAATCATAGTGGGTAATGTGGGGTTTTTGATGTCTGTGTGATTGAAAGGTGAAGATGATATTAGTAGAAGATGATAATGTATAGCATTGTCAAAAGTGGCTGGGCCAAGGTAGGAAGAAAGAGTGGGAAGTTGAAGATTAGGGTAGAAAAATAATTCTAATACTTATTTTTAATATAATAGCATCGGTGACCACATGATCACAATCTCAATTCTCCCCACTTGAGAATCTGCATTCTATATTATTTTAGGATTTAATTCTTGTCTAGTTACTATTGTCTTTATGATCAACATAATCGTAGTAGAAGTAACATTTGCAACAAATGCTCGTTGAAAATTTTTTTTGCTTAATCTCCGTTGAAAACTTAGAAGAATGACACATGGATATAAAGTCTCATAAAAGGCTACATCAAAGTTGCTATTTTCCCTTTCTATCTTGATTTTAAAATGTTTCATCACTAATGTTGAGTCTATACACATTATTGCTTCCAATCTTAAAATAAAAAGAAATTCTACTAATCCGAGGGCGGAATATAATTAGTCATAGGCTTACTATTTTGAGTATTTTCCAATTCTTGAGCATATTTTCTTGAATCATGACAAACAACTATATATAGTCCAAGACCCCAATCAAATTAACTGAACAAATATCAAATTTAAAATTGGCTACTCCATGGTGGTGATTAATGAAGTAAAGATGTCGTTAATATTATTCCGATGCAAGGCCAGTCGGCCATGTGCTGGCTTAATGTATAAGCATTTATGTCGGAATTCTGGTAGTTGCAACAAGTCATTGTTAATTTGTGGCATTAATTAACCATAATGTTGCTCATGATTCACTTTACACCATATAATTTCAAATTAATTAATTTTCTTACCAATAATCTAATGACATATCTGTTTTATTCAACTTGATATAAAGTATAATTAATATGCGTATATTCTTAACTTAGATTATGCATGCATGTGTGGATCAAGTTGTACAAATCTGAATTAGCGATAGACAAAGCACAAGACAAAATGCCAGTGAGAAACAAACCTTAGTCAGCCTGGTGTTTAGGAGCAGCCACAAAGGACTTGAATCCGAGTGTCCCCCTGACACACATTTTTTAATATTTGTTAGACTTTGGACCAAGTCATGCCATGCCTTGCCATTCACGGGGTCGACTCCGCTTACCGAAGCTCAACTGCTGAAACCACCTATCCATTATTTGCTTCAACTGATCTTAGCTTTGTTGACAAGTTTTTAACCTCACTTTTCCTCATTGATTTTCGTTTTTCTTTGGCTAATTCGAATTAACTAATTAATCTTCTGTCTCTCTATGTCTGTGAACATGTACCTGTACCGGTGAAAAATGCTCGGTTGCTGAGCAACTGAGCAAAATGTCAAGATATTTGCAGATTCCACGGGTTAACTTATCTAACAAGCAAGGGAGAAACACGATCCGTTCATTGGGGGAAACAAAGTTGTAGAAAGCCTTGTGAGCTCAAAGGAACAACCATTGTGTTGTGTTTGTTCGGTTCAATGTTGATGAAAGAAAAAGGACAAAAACAAACGTTATGTGTAGCTAGGCGCCACTGGGTAAACTTATAACGACGCACTGAATAGTCAAAATTTCTTTTTGGCCCTTAATCATTGTACACCAACTTAAAGGCATAGGGGGCAGGATCTTTTCACAAAGTTTGAGATCACTTCAGCAGCAAAAGGTCTTAATTGAAAGAATTATGAAATGATATAGACGTTACTAAATCCACCACTAAAAATACACGAGAAGTAGTTTTTACCAAAAAAAAAAAAGTGAGCTTACAAAGTTCACAAAAAAATTGTGGGTCACTAAGGCAAAGAAGAAAAAAATTGAGTGGCGATCATTGTTTTTTGTGGCTCTATTTAAAAATAAATAAACAAAAGCCCGTGTAATATATATATATATATATATTCTTTCTACACTTTTTTTCCCCTCTCGTCATTAATTAGTATGGAGTTGGTATTAATATTTGCCAGTCTTTGTTGTTTTAAATTTCCTCACTTGGATTGGGGTTAGTTGGGCTTTTGCCAATATATGTACTTTCAGAGTTCAGAGCAGTACTATGAGCGCTCCTCGCTAGTTTTGGTTAACATACGGTCACAATCTTAACCATTGGTTTGGTGCATCTTAGATCATCTAGCGAACGTCCATAGTATAACCTTCCATGAAGCTATCTTTTTTTGGTCATCTTCCTCGAACAGCCATGACCCCAACCATTCTCCTTTCTAGTATCTCTTAGCATCTTTTTATTTGGGAAGAGAATATGTATTAAAGAAAAGCTAAACGTATATACTTTTAAGAGCCTTTTTAACCTTTTATTCTTAGCAAAGAAGAAAAGGGTGGATCTAAATGAAAAATAATTAAAGCAACTTTTACTATTAGAAGAGCTAGAAAGTAAAAGCTGAATAAACTTTAGTCAAGATCATGTTCGCCAAGTGAATTTCCCACCATATTAAAGCAGGTATTGGACCTTTTGAATCTTGGATTTAATCAAGTTTTAAAAGTGGAATTGCCTACTTTCTTGCCTATTTGTTTATTCAAATATGAGGTCAGTAAAGCTGCCACCAATTATTAAAAATGCAAGAACCAAGCTAATAAAGAATAGGACGATAATGCAAGCTATAATGCATTCCCATGTTTTATCTGAAATCAAGAATGCCTAGTTCCTCAAGTCTGAAACGGAGCTGCTCTGTATTGTGAAACTGTTGCCCAAAATTTCGATGGTGCCACGTTACTAATAATCTAAGCGCAAATCTACAACATATGAACAGACATGTGAACAGACAGAGATGCTGATCCGTTTGGTTTTTGTCCACCGTCAAAAAAATAAGGACACCTTTTTGCGCAGAATCGTTGTACTAAAAAATTGTTTTTGGGCAATCTTCATCACTGTTACGGATTATAAATTCATCCATAACTAAGGCAAAACAAAATCGATGCCACGCTGATTAGCAAACATAGGCTAGCATTATTGCTGTTGTACTCCGTATTTATTGTCTCCATTGTTAATCAATGGGGCCATGTCTTCTCGCGGTACTGAAATTCAATGTGGTTGGTCCTTAATATGTTCATACATGGCATAACATACACCGATTATTTAGTGACCGCGAGTCAAATTGAAAATGGTGGGCATTGAATTGAGACCATATTTAGTTATCTATTTTATTCATCCAATAACGACGTTCATATCTTTAAACAGAAATGAAAAATAATGACGTTGTGACGGAGTAACAGCATTGCGTTTTGGGACCCTCTTCAATAATGGTACTACTATATGTCTTGCTAATTCATAAATTATTACAAAGAAAAAGATACTGTGCTGATCACTGTTTCTTTTTTTTGAAAACATTTCCTCTTTTGATTCGTTAGCCTCTTTCTTCCTTCTTGTTTCTAACTGACACTGGAAGTGAAAATAAGGCTACCTAATTAGCTCTAGATTTTTCTTAATTTTTGATCCATCGCGAGTAAAGGACAAGAAAACAAATGCCAGCGATGACTACAGCAAAGTCGTACCGTTTTCAATTTATCCACAATTAAGTATCTAATTTTTTTTTAGTACGTAACCGGCTCTTGGAGTTACGCAATATAATACAACCCAAGAAATAATTAAGTAGACACAGCGATTTGATCATTCGAGGATTTCTGAAGTCAATCAAACCCAAGCACCAAAGAGTTATGCAAATCTCCCAACTCAACATCGCCTGCATGTCTAGTAGTGGAAAAGATGCTATTCCCGCATCACTTTACGAGTAGAGTACTAGGAAGAGAGAAAATACACCAACTGTGAGAGCAATTTACTATTTCGAGCTCAACCATAAATTATAGCACCGTAGCTGCTCACACGGGGAGGGTGAAGCATATTTGTGAGGTTTGGTTTTTTGGTGAGCTGTTTATCCTGCAACCTCCTTTTCCCCCTTCAAATATTTTTCTTTTCTTTTTCTCCCTTCCACATGGCCCTCTGTCCCATCGCAATAAATCCCCACAACATCCCACCCTCTTTTCTGTCTCTCCGTTCTCATTCGGAGAAGAAATGTGGGATCACTCTGTAAAACCATGAGCCACCCAAGCCTTGCTCTTTCTTCACGGTGGTGCACAATAATCTCCCTCGTTCTACTCGTTACCGTTAACAAATGTTGTGGCCTAACTAGAGACGGCGTCCTCTTACTTTCCTTCAAGTACGCTGTGCTAAGCGACCCACTTTCTGTGCTTGGGAGCTGGAACTACAGCGACGACACTCCCTGTTCGTGGAACGGAGTCTCATGTTCGACCGTACCGGGTGCAACGAACGGTTCCCAATACCGCGTAACGGCTTTGTCCCTGCCGAATTCTCAGCTCCTGGGTTCCATCCCTTCCGATCTGGGCTCCATCGAGCACCTCCAAATCCTCGACCTCTCCAACAATTCCCTTAATGGCTCCCTCCCCTCTTCGCTCTTCCAAGCCTCCGAGCTTCGGTCACTTAATCTCTCCAACAACCGGATCATCGGTGACGTTCCAAGTTCCCTAGTGCAGCTTCGGAACCTTCGGTTCCTCAATCTCTCCGACAATTACTTGGCGGGAAAAATCCCCGACAACTTGTCCAACATGCAGAACCTAACCGTCGCTTCTTTGAAGAGCAATTACTTGACCGGTTTCCTCCCCAGCGGGTTGCGAGCCCTGCAGTTTCTGGATCTGTCTTCCAACTTGCTGAACGGTACTCTGCCTCCGGGTTTCGGCGGTGACATCATGCGTTACTTGAACATCTCATACAACAGATTTTATGGGGGTATCCCGGTTCAGTTCGCGGAGAAAATCCCGGGAAACGCCACGGTTGACTTGTCGTTTAACAACCTCACGGGCGAGATTCCGGATTCCCCAGCGCTTTTGAATCAGAAAACGACGTCGTTTTCAGGGAACCCTGATCTTTGCGGGCGACCGACCAAGCACCCGTGTCCAATTCCATCTTCGCCGTCCTCCGAGCCGAGAGCGTCTGCTCCCACTTCGCCACCTGCAATCGCCGCGATTCCGAAGACGTTCGATTCCCCTCCTCTGGCGCCAGCTGGCGACGGTTCGTCTCCACAGAAACAGGGTGGCGGGCTCAGGAGAGGAACGGTTATAGGAATCGCGGTGGGCGATGTCGTTGGCATTGGGATCCTGGCCATGATTTTCTTGTACGTGTACCGCTTGAAGAGGAAGAAGGACGTGGAGAGCGCGATCAAGGACGAAGCCGCTGCGGCCAGGAGCGAAACGTCGTCGTCAACTTCGGAGTCGAGAGGGTTCACGCGGTGGTCGTGCTTGCGGAAAAGAGTGGAAGAGGAAGAGTCGTCGGAGACCACGAGCTCTTCCGACAGTGACGTGGAAGCAAGAGATGGACACAACCAGAAGGGCCAAGAGAATTTGAAACAGCACGAAGGTTCGGGGCAGCAGAACAAGACGGGAACTTTGGTGACTGTTGACGGGGAGAAGGAGCTTGAGGTGGAGACTCTTTTGAAGGCTTCGGCGTACATATTGGGTGCCACTGGGTCAAGCATAATGTACAAGGCCGTACTCGAGGATGGGACGTCGTTAGCGGTTCGCAGGATCGGTGAGAGTGGCGTTGAGAGGTTCAAGGACTTCGAGAACCAGGTTCGGGTCATTGCTAAGCTGGTGCACCCCAACCTGGTCCGAATTCGTGGGTTCTATTGGGGACATGACGAGAAGCTCATCATCTATGACTTCGTTCCGAATGGTAGCCTCGCCAACGTTCGTTACAGTAAGTATCTTCGTTCCTCAAGCCTCACTCTCTCTGTTTCACATAGAGACGCTGTTGTTGTTCTTGTGCACGTTAGCATTATGTGTTGTCTTTCGCTAGAATGCGCCGGGCTTGAAAGATTATGACGTTGACGATGGAGTAGGTGCAACTGAACCCTTTACTTCAATGGATAGATAGTCAACCCTGTCGTCGTGAACGTAGTGCCAACGATCGTTCAATGGCTTCCTTGATAGCGATGCGCGTGCCCATAATTGTGAACACCAATATGCCAATTGTTTCTTGCTGTTGTCACTCTCTTCGTTCAAAATCTCGAGTGAAACTGAAAATAGGACCGTCTTTTGTTACCCCCACTCTGGTCAATTAGTTATATCACTGCTGTAATTCTAACTATTTCGCACAAAAATTTCTTGTTATTTCTGGAATTTCACGTTTAAATAATCAATTTTTGTGTAATTGGGGCACCGACTTTGGTCAATGATTGTGCCACTGTAAGTAACTTTGTTCGTCTGCTTTGGAATGTCAGGAAAGGTGGGCTCCTCTCCCAGCCATTTACCGTGGGAAATCCGGCTCAAGATAGCGAAAGGAGTGGCACGTGGGCTCGCCTACCTCCACGAGAAGAAGCACGTGCATGGAAATCTGAAGCCTAGCAATATTCTATTGGGCAACGACATGGAGCCCAAGATTGGAGACTTTGGGCTTGAGAGGATCGTGACAGGTGATACTAGTTATAAAGCTGGTGGATCGGCACGTATTTTTGGGAGCAAGAGATCAACGGCCTCACGTGACAGCTTTCAGGACATTACATTTGGGCCTAGCCCAAGTCCAAGCCCGAGTTCCATAAGTGGTGTGTCTCCTTACCATGCTCCCGAGTCGCTCAGGAACCTGAAGCCTCACCCAAAGTGGGATGTTTACTCTTTTGGGGTCATGTTTCTTGAGCTGCTATCGGGTAAGGTTGTGGTGTTGGATGAGATGGGCCAAGGGCCCGGGGTTACGGTTGAGGATAAGAACCGGGCTTTGCGGATGGCTGACGTGGCTATCCGTGCTGAGATGGAGGGTAAAGAGGAGGCACTTTTGACTTGCTTCAAGTTAGGTTACAGTTGTGTGTCTAGTGTTCCACAGAAAAGGCCACCAATGAAAGAGGTGCTACAAGTTCTTGAAAAGATTCCATCATCCTCCTCTTCTACTTCCTCATCATTTTATTACAGCCACTAAACCATGATTTGCCACACTGGATTTGTAGAAAAAGAAAAAAAAGTGTACTTTTGATTGACTAATAGGTTTTCGTGTTTGGATGCAATGTTGTGAGTTGTAATTGTTGGAAGTCCATTGACTATATCTCTGTTGCGTGCACTAATTCATTTGCTAATTTCAAGGAATAGAATCTATCTTGTTTCCTTTTTCTGCTTCTACCTAACTCATTTAAGTCATAACTTTTTTTTCTTGTGATATATCTTGCAATCATGATATTTTCTTAACATAGCTGTGTAACAGACTGTATTTCAGATTCAGTCGAGTTATTGGATCAACATTTGCACTATAAATTTAAACAAAGAATAAAATATCTCAATAATTATACTACACAAAAGAATATTTTTTATAATTGACAGAACATAGTTTTGTTGTGATAAAAGGATATAATAAATTTAATAATACAATCTAAGTGACTTAGAGTTAGAGATGGAAAAACGTGTTGAATCTATCAGATTGGCCTGCATAACCCACAATTTTTTATACGGTAGGTTGATATTTTTGTAATACCCTACTAATTTAATGCTATGCTAAGTTATAGCATGAAATTGAGTAGATTGTGTTACCGTGTTAATATTCTGCTTACCTTTCATGATTCATATCACCTCTCATTTGTTTCTTTTTTTTTTTTAATTAATGAAACGGCGCGTTGCTATACAATGAGCGTAACGAAACTTAACAAAATACCACAAAAGATAAAGATAAGTAAAATAACATCAACTGTATACGTGTATATATATATCAGAAGCCATTGCTTTAGTTTATGTACAGAATTTCAAAATAGGATACATAAGTGAGGCTGGCGTATCAAAAAAACATAAGGTCCGTATCAGTCAAAATGATCCTACGGGTCCTTAGAGGACATTTCAAACCTACTGCTAGTCCTGCTGCTAAGTTTATGACCCAAAGCTGTGTGCTGTCAAAAGAGGGTCATGTTGTACAACGTCTCCATCGGCTAACCTACTCCGTCAGATAGCCGTTGGCCATATCAGGCCCGGCTAGAGAGTAATTTGCACTAGATGCCAAGGAGGAAGAGGGTGATGACCTGGTGGCCTCAGAAGGGTCACTCTTAGAGCTGAGCGGCATATCTGGAACCACCTGTGGGGGTGACTCTGGTGCAAGGTCAACAGGAGCTGCATGTGCTGTGGGTGCAGGAGGAGCTGGAGGTGGGCGCGCCATATGTAGTGGGATGACAGCGTACGGAGTAGTAGGATCGAAAGCAGGATGAAATAGAGGGACAGCAAAGTTCCTATTACTAAATAGGTAAAGGCGGAAGTGACAGGAGCCAGCTATATACAGAGAATCTAGGACAGGATCATGGTGAAGCTGCAGATCTAGAATCTCAATGAAGAGAGTGGCTGTGAAGTCCATCGCCAGTGTCTGAGAATGATGCGGACATACAAAACGAGGTGAGAATTTAAAGAAATTCTCAGTAGGGTTCGCGTATGGTGTTTAACTGATGTAACATTCATTCTCAGTTGCTTCGGTTTTTAGTTAATTATAAAAACAAGTGCTCAAACTGGACTATCCATTTTAATGAGTTTAAGAAACGTCTGGTCCGAGGCAAGGTTCAGTTTTACTTTAGACGGCATAAGAAATAGAGCAATTTAATAAATAAAGACTCTCAGAACATTGAGCAGAATAAGTGAACACACAGCAGTAAAACAGACAACCGTAAGCATCTTGAAATAACTATTCCATATAATCATGCATTCATGTAATCATGCAAACGTATTCTTGAACTTTTCTTCATAAACTTTCCCATTACTTCTCATCATTTTCCATCACTTGGTCCCCTGGGAGTTCTTGGCCATTTAGATTCCTGGGTAATAGTCTGCTTTTCAGGATCGAGCTCGTTCCTATACAGGAATGCCAAGTTTACTTTCCCCGACCTTCCCACTGATCTATTCCCCTTAACTCTTTATCCGGGGTTGGCCCAAGTATCATGGAACTTTCATCATCATATATTCCTTAGGTTCATCATAACATAACATTCATAACTTTCTTGAAAATGCACATGTATTAACATGTATATCATAACTCATGCATAGATCTTACCGAAATTTTGGCAGCATAACAGAATATGTCCGCTTCCCCATGAATAGTTTCAGTACATCATAATACCAATTTCTCATAGAAGTCACAATATTGCATTCATAATTCATCATTGAACTCATAGGAACATTAGTCCCATTAAGTTAGAGTTACTGCCTCAACATGATTATTCAACTTGATTTTTGTAAATCAAGCCATAGTTTCTATTTAACTCATTTCGACTTTAATTTTGGATATGTTAAAATGTTATGTGTCTATTTTCTAACCTCTTTAGTCCCATCTAATTTTGATAACTATAGCTCAAGTTATCTAGGTTTTATCCTGGCCTGATCAGTGGCTAGCTAGAATCAGACACCTAAAGTTAAAAATCGACTAAAAAGCGAAAACTAGTTCAAATCATATGAAATTGGTCTCATATTAAAGCTAACAAGACAAACTTTCATTTACAAAAAGTTTCATTCTATTTGACTTAGTAGGACTCGAGTTATAAGTCGCTAAATTTGACCTTCCTAAACTGTCCTATTTTGGCCAGGTTTAGACATAGGGCAATTTCTTTGAACCATTAAAAGCAAATACGACCACAACAAACTCGAAATTTCATTGAGAAATATTCTTCTGCGTGTAAGCTTTCTAACAAAGTTAGTTTTACTCAATTTGGGGTTATGTAAGGTGAGTTACACCCTTTTCAAATCACACTATTCGGATGAAAGTCATGATTCTTAGGTCAAACTTCAAAAATTCATTTCTCCCTCAATATTAATCCAATGGCCTTATATGATATATGTATAGAAAGCCTAGATGTCTAGTTTCATATAAAAATGGTTTCATCAAATTTAATTGGCGGTAGGCGGTAGCGTACACCTGTGTCTGCAATTTTTGAGGGTTTTTGGTTCTCCAGCCCTTTAGCTCTTCCTATTTTCAATCTTTCTTGCTTCCAATTCGGTTTTAACCTTACAAATAGTCAATAACCAGCCATATATCATCATAATCATTCAATCAATATATCAAAAACTGAGAGAATAAACCACCACCAGCCATCCAAGATCAGAGAATTAAGACAAGAATTAAACTTCTATCTCTTGTTATGTTGTGATTTGGCTTGATTTTGGAACTTGGATGAACAAAACTTGGTTAGGCTTGATGATTTGATGAAGTTGAGCGAGTGGAGAAGAGAAGAAGAGAGCTGAAATGAGGGAAGAAAGCAACGTAGAAAATGGGCTGAATGGAAGAGAAGGAATGTGTTATATAAGCATGAAGGATGTAGTTGTATTCTTGAAATTTGATTGGTTGGAAACATAAGAGGATGAAATTTAGCCACCCTTTCTCATTTTTTGTGGCTAAAGGGGTGCCACTTTTAGGTGTTAAGTGGCTGAATTTCTTGTGGTTGATTTCCAGCCACGCCTCCTTCTGGTTATGGTCTAATGTGGCTTAATTATCCTCCATGCAAAAATGAGAATTCGTTTGCACTTGGTATGAACTCGAAACTCGCATCTGTCTTGAGTAAAGTCGGAACTCGAATAACATGAAGTTTATTAGGTTTAAAGTCGGATATCGGGAATGGGTAAACTCGGATATCAGTTAATCAAGTAAGGTTAAGTCGAAAATCGGAATTCATATAAGTTCTGTTCGAACTTGGAGATCAACTTAGGGATCTGAACTCATGTCCATTCTATTGGACATCAGCCCTGAGATCGAAAATCGTGAAGATTTCACCTTTCATTTGAAACTCGAAGTCAAAAATCATGAGAATCGAAAATGAGGTCAGAAATCGTGAAAATTGTCTATTTCACTTGAATCTTAAAAACAAGGTCGGAAGTCGGAACTCGTGAAGGATGTTACAATTTTCAACAGCAAAAAAATTTTGGCTCGCATAACCCGCCGTGCTTAACCCATTAATTGAAGCGGGACAGGGCGGATTTGACCCGTGGGTCAATTTCTTTTTTGTCTTCACCTTTTTTTTTCCCTCACACAACACATAACATTTGGGCATTTTTGTTGGTATTTATGTAACATTGTTAGACTCTGTAGTTTAGTTTTTGAATTATGTTTTTTATTATATTTATGTTTTGTGGATTATGTTGTTGTCTTGTTGATTATAAATTTATACTTTATTATAGACATATTTAATTTGTAGAGTGTGAATTTTTTAATATGTTTGGGTTTTAATATTGGCTTATAAACTTCTCTGTTATAATTATTTTAGTTAGAAGTTTCATCTTATTCTTATTAAGAATTGTGAATTTTAACGTTTTTAGAGTTGAGTAAATAGTTTAATATTTGATAAATAAATGAAATGAGCTTTTTTGTATGGATGTTATTTTGTTGCATTTACTTAAAAATTTCTTTATTGTTTTAAAAAAAATTAGATTAATGAATTCATATAAGAAATTATTTTTTTTATTTTCTATTTTTTAACGAGCCAAGCTGCCAACCGACAGCGGGGTGGGGCATATTGGTATATTCAACCAAAATTGCTAATGCGAGTTGACTCACCCCACTCCGCTTAAATCTTGACCCGCGGCGAGGTGGAGCAAGTTGACCCGTTTGCCATTACAACTTAATGTTCTAGCTTGGGTTCAAAGGGGCTCCTTCATACAGATATACAGCTTATAGGATGTTTAGATGTCTATTTGGGCATCCAAGAATTGATTTTTGGGGGGGAGGGGGGAATCAATTCTGATTCTTTATGTTCTTATTTGGTTTCTCATATCAAAATCAATTATGATCTTAAAATTGATTTTAGGTAAAAATGAATATTTTTTCCTTTTCAATTTCACTAGAATTGATTTTGGTCATTTCATTATAAATTATACATCTAAAAATAAATTTGATTAATATTATCCAAACATAAATCACTTCTCAGATCAAATTAGAAAACATAAATCACTTTATCTGAAAATCAATTATAATCAAATCAATTCTAACAAAATCAATTATATCTAGTATCAATTTTACAAAAAACAAAACCAAATGCGCTATTAGTATTCTTATCTATAGGTTGAGATGAAGATGTCCCATCCAATTCACGATCACAATAGGTGTTTTATTTGGGGCTTCTATACAATGGTTTCAATTGTTCAATTCAAGCAACATAGGCTATGGTTGTTTCCGCATTTTGTAAGAAGACTATGCATTGTTTTGTCTTGAACAATGAGATTATACTATTTGGATACTTTCAATTCTAATGGGATTTGTATCCCAAACCCTAATTTACTTAGAAGTGATATATTGTTGCTTTCACGTTCAACCAAAATCATGTTTGGCATTTTTATCCTTTCTTCTAAAGATGATCCACCAGTGTTGGGTGAAAAAAAGACAAAGTTAACTTTGTAATATTTGCAGTAATTTTACAAGCAATATTTTAATCAATATCATTCAACCAATATTTATTTTCTCCAACGCACTTTTAAGATAAAAGTTTCCAACATAAATTACATTATACTAAACTCACTTATCAAGTTCATAAAACCATATTTATTTAAAATCAAGTTTGCAAACTCTAATCCAAATATATGCTAAATCTTTCAAATGGGAGAATGGCTCCATTATGACTTATAAATGTGGTAGTCATTTTTGTCTCTAAAGATGTGACATTAGTGTTGGAAATTTATTGAACTTTTTATTGATTTATTTATAAAAATTAGTTGAATGGCAAAAATGATATTTTCTGATATTCATTACTATAATATTATGATTGGATGGATTACTGGAAATCACATGTTGGGTTTTTGATGCAAATATTTTAATTAACTTGAATATATGTTGGCTTGATTGCTTGGTTATGATGAGTAGAAGAAGACAACATTGCATGAAAGGGCACATCCTTTTCCCTACACTCTATATATATGTGTGTAACTTAATGAGATTAGATACTTTTCGTGTGATTATTGTCTTATATTTGTCCATCAAATTTTAAGGGAGATGGTGAGAAAAATCCTATTTTTGGCACACATATCATATCAAAGCTATAGATACATGATTAAGAATCCATGATTATGTTTGTTTTGAAATGCATATCTAATGTTATTGAGTCTTGTGAAACCTTTTTTCTTTTAGTGAATTACTTTATTGCTAGTATGAATCATTTAAGAGAGAATTTTTTTTTTTTTGCATGAAATATATTTACATATATGTTAGTATAAGAATCATATTTTAGGATTTCAAAACATGGATATGCATGGTTTAGGACCTGCTCTAATATGTGAATATTAATATATTTGCATGCATGTTGTTACCTATATTTAAAGTTTATATTTTTTGGATTAATTTTGCTATTCTTAAATACATGTTCAAAGTTGTTAATTCATGTAAGAGATAAAAATTTTAAACAAATGCGTTCGCAATATAAACTTTGGATTCATACGTGCATGTTTAGTGTCTGAAAAAATGATATATTGCATCATTCTCATCATAGATGGTGGGACACTCACTCATATTTTCATATCCAACATCTAAACTGAGTTTTGAAATAATTGGTACAAGTAAGTTTTTTTTTTTTTTTGGGTAGGGGAAGGAGGGTTTGATCCTCAAAGTGTTTTAAACTTACAAAGATGTTTTTTTTATTTTCATGAGAAAATGATTAGAATGTGATACATTAAGAAAGTTGCTTTGAAAGGGTTATATTGTGTGTTATATTGTGGTTAAATTGAAAATTTTCTTAAAACTACTGGAATGATATGGGTAAACATAAGTTGACAAGCAAATAAATCTTTTGTGAAGATATTAATTTGTAGGCGAGTTCTGTGGTACACTTGTTTAATTATGGTGTCTAGTGCACCATTTAACATTTGAGAGTGTATCATGGAAGTTGACCTAACGGATGCTAAATGTCATGTCTCATTAACTGGTAATTGATTTAGAAATGACCATCTAACTTATAATTTTTTTCTTTATTTTTGGTAATTGAAACCTTATTTTCAACCATAATTAAAACTAAGAGAAAAATTAATGATTGTTGTCGGACATTGATCGAAGTAAAGAATTGCTTGATTGGCATTTGGATATTAAATTTTGGGTTGCACCAAGATTAGATTTTACTTGTGTCAAAGTTTGATTTTGGATGAGGCATGTAGATGAATGTGGGAAGGCGGATTTCTTTGAGAAAGCATAGAGTAGTGCTTTGAAGGCTATTATCGGCGACCTAGTGAAGAAGGGAATATGGCAAGGTGGTGAGGTACAGATAAAGAAAACCTTTGCAGGACATCCTCGTTGTAAAGCTTAGTCGTTTGTTTTTTGATGTAGCTTAAAACTATTAGATTGATTCAAAACAACTAGAGAAAATATTGAAGTGAATTAGATGTGGCATTCGTGGTGTAGATACAATTGAAAATGCAGGTGAAAGAGTTAGCAAGAAAGGTTTGTATATTCAGCCTTAATGTATGGTATGACTTAAGGGTGAACTCACAATCCCTGAGTCTTATAAATTTCATTTGTTAAAATTAATAGGATGTCATGGTTATTCCAAAGGAAGAAATAAATGCCCTTATATAGACAAAGCATGAGTCATTTGTTGCTGATGTGAGAGGAAAAGCGCAATTTGCTGTAGAAGAAGTGGTAACCATGGATTCCGAACCCAGATTGGTCCTGCTCCCCCCCCCCCCAGGGTTCATCAAATGCCTATATTAATGGTACCAATTTAATTTTTACATCGTTGTATTGTGTTTGACTTAACAATATATTCTTTGATATTGTAATTTCTCTATTTTGGATGGTTCATTGGCGAACCGTATGTATGAATAGTATTAATGATAGAGCTATAAATAGATGTTGGTAGAAGCAAAATTTAAATTGATTATTGAGTCTTGTGTATATAATAAAGTTTGCATGTTCCTTTCTATTTCCTTTTCTTTCTTCTTCTTCCATACACTTCTCATTTCCTAATTTACAAATATTTCAACCATTTAACATACATATTGCTACCATTCATCCTAACATAATAATGCAAACTATTCTCCGAATCAATGCTAATGACAAAAGCCAATCAGTTTCTATTTACCAGAATAGTATAAATCCATCTTGCAATTATATGCTTTTACACCTAATAATACAAACTTACAAACTAAATTTAACCATACTAATACCTAGATTGATAGGTTTCAAAAACTAAATGTCGATATTCAATAATCCTTAGATATTCCGCCAAGATCAACCTGACAAGAAGCAAAAATAAAAGCAATGGTTCAAATCAATACCTTTCGACCACCTCACTTCATTAACAAAAGCCAATACACACCCAATCGAACACTGTCAAATTGGACCAACAAATCATAGCTTCAATGCACCTACTTTAATGAGCCTCGAGATATACAAGCTTATTGGCAACTTTACAACAAAGCATTGCTGCAAATCGCAATCCATTTCAAATGCAAATCGATATAAGTTACAAACTATTTTTCTTAGCTTGATCTATTAACTCTAAAAAACAAAGAAAAAAATATTAATTTACAAAATATATCAAAATAGTAAAATACTAGATTCAACTAATGTGACCTCCAATCTAAGGTCCTTGTCTATGGTGTTTGAAGGTGCACCAGATATTATAGTTAAATTGGTGCACCATAGAACTTGCCTAATTGGAATTTGGGTACATTAGCTCTTGTGGATGAGAAGAACTTTTTGCCTCCCAATGATTTTTATTGATTTATACAAAAATGTAGGTTCCATTCTTGGTACACCGAGTAAAGTCTGGTGCATCATACACTAGGCTATCTAGTGGTTAAGATTCGATAGTGTATGGGTGAGATTAAAAACTGGCAATACACTATGAATTTGACATTTTCTCCTTCTCCTACACTCTTCACAGCCTCTATAACCCTATCATCCCTTCTTGGCCACCACCGCACTACCCTTGGCCATCACCGCACCACTTTGGCTCCTGCCCACCCCTAGCATTGCTGCACCCATCTTCAATATCTCTTTCTCACCACCACCTTGCCCATTCTACTAACTTCTCTACTGCCATGAACCTATTGTGAACGAATCATTCCAAGCATGTCCTGAATTCAAACAGCACATTGTCGAGCTTTATCCTTATGGGCAATGTTGAGGTGGTGGCAGTGGTTGACAGAGACCATACACAATGGTGGCAATTTGTGTGTGGTGGTAATGTTCAATCCATTTTCAACAATGTTCATCCTTAGTAGTGGGAGGTTGTTATGGTGAACAAGATATGGGGAGGTGGCGGTCAGAGCAAGCAGAGTAGGTTGGAGGGGACAACAAGGAGATGGTGAAGAAGATTGACAATGGAGATACCAAGGACATGAATCGAGTTCAGCAAGACATAAGGCTGGGATGCGGTGGAATGAAAGAAAGGCTAAGCGGTGGTGACATAAGAATGGATGGTAGGATGGTGGCCAGGACGGTGGTGGGGTGTGAACAATGGTGCGGTGCCTTAAAGAAGAAATAATGGAATAAATATTAGGAAAAAGGGAGAGTTTATAGTGTGCTATAAGCTTGGTAGTATGAGTGGTTTATATAATCTCAACCATCACATCTTTTGGTGTATAGTGCACTTGACACCACAATCTTGGCCAAAAACATAATGGCCCATAATTGAACTTTATGATGACTTATGCTTTTTATAATATTACATTGGATGGTGGCATTTAGGGTGGGGTCATGAAGGTTGGAATCAAGATAGACCCCTCTTAATTTAACCAACTAGTGCCAATTTTTATTGTATGACTTGGCAAAGTTACAATTTCCAAAAATTTAATGAGTACCTACCTAATCGATAAATCGGTCACCTGCATCTCAACCCAACAGCAACAACTTAAGAGTTCATGGTGGACCAATCTTTGATAGGTCTAGGTTAAAACATGCCTATGTTTGGACCTCCATCTTTGGAATTCAAAATGTTAAAACTTATAAACATGTATAAGAAAGTCACCTTTGTTTTAAGGCACGTTCTACAATGCTCTTTGAAAAAAGGTGGGTCACGCACCACATGAAACCACTTATCTATGATACACAATAGAATCTCCCTATTTCTTCTCTCACCTATACCAACTATTGGAGTCTCCTATCTTCGAACCTCCCTCCCTCCCTTTATCGCCATGAACTACCTACAGGCAATCGTTCGACTTATTCACCAACAGCTCCTCCATCTCCGGCCTTGAGGAGATCGAATATAAGGATGATCTCTTCTCCACCTACATTGATGTTGAGAAGCTCAACACTGGAAGAGGAATTGAAGCTTCGAGTAGTTCAATTCATGTTAAAAACAAATCGGATTAGAGCAATTATGGTGGCGTTAGAACGAGTGATAAACGAGAGAGAAAAAAGTCGTAGCAACATGCACCGCCGTCGCAGTATCTTTGTCGATGGTTCGACATCGTCGACTAGCGTGTTTAGCGAAGAAGGCCATGCATCCTGATAAGCTTGCAGAACTTTGGACCATTAATTTGAAGTATGCCAAAGAGGTTCATGAACATTGTAACACTCATTTATTATAAAGCTAATGGCATGAATTATATAGAAAGTTTAATGTTGAACATTAATATATAAAAATACATCAAAGTATTATGGGGCATAGATTAAGCATTTCTAATCCAGTTAAAAAAAAACAATAATTCATCTAACAACAACTCTATACTTTTCTAGTAGCTAGAGAGTATGCCTTCCTCTGGGGTCATTGCTTGACTAATTTGAAACGATCAGAATAAAATAAGCACTAAAAATTCTCAGTAAAAAATGAGTAATTCTAACACATTTAAACTATGGTGGTCCCGGCTGTGTCTTAACATGTGAGATACAGCACAACTATTGTGTCATATTCAAAATTCATACAGTCACATAAGATATAATATCATAGGTAATAAAAATAGACCATTCTAATGCAAGTCTACATGCAAAACATAATAAGCTAGTATCGTATACATTATAATATTTTTACTTTAATTTCATCATTCCTTTGATTTACTTGTCCTATATATAGTTGAAGGCCTTCTCCTAGGGAATTCCCTTTCTCTAGTATTACTCATAACATCATGACAATATAACAAATCCATTATGCCACACTAACCAAGGTAGGCGCCACAAAAGGATTTTACATCTATAGCTCCGCCTTCTTTGCAGCTAACTGCAAGTCTTAAATGCCTTTTATTTAATTCACATGCTTGCCATCATGCATCAATCTCAACATACATAACAACAGGGAGCAATTTATGTTTGAACAACTAGGGACACATGCCCCTGCTAGGATTTGGGAAAATTTTTAGAAAATATATAGGTATACATATATTTGCCCTCATTATTTTATTAAGTTTGACCCCATATTAAAATAAAAATTATTTTATTAAATTTCATGTCCAAAAAATTATTTCATTAAATTTGACCCAAAATTAAGATAAGAATTATCTTATTAAGTTTTATCCAACTCTAAGATAATAACAATAATAAACACACAACAACTCAAAATAACAATACTAAACGTCTTGAGTCTTGACCCACACTTAGCGTAAATTGATTTTTGTCATTTTGAATTAGTATATATTTTGATGTGTTAATTGAATTACTTGAAACTTGATTAATATATTTTTAGATGCCTAAATATAATTATGTGAAATTCAATATTATGCTTATATATTGTATTTGCCCCCACTACTTAAATTTTCAAGATTTGTTACTGCATAACAATGCATAATCCAAGTAAACTTAGTCTTTAATATCATAAAGAAATTACACATTATTATTATTATTATTATTATTATTATTATTATTATTATTATATCTAATCTAATATTGTCATTTATATAAATATTTCGTCTTAAGTTAATGTCTAAGATTTAACTATTGGATCAATTCCAAACTAATTACTGCTGCAAAATCATTTCAAACATATCAACTAAAATATTTAAATAAAGTAATTGAATTAAAGTAACTAAATAAAGTATTTTATGAAATGGGATATTATAATTCTTCCCTCTTTTAGGAATTTTACCTCCAAAATTCACTAACTTGTTTTGTGGAACTGGAAATAAGACTTTTTGATCCCGTGTTACCTGCTCATGCGACAATCCTTCACAATATGTCCCAGTTTTCCACATCGATAACACTCAATTTGTCCACTTTTCTAGAGGTTCAATCCATTCCTAAAATTATTTTCCTTAGAGCTTCTACCTCCTATTTCTTTTTAGGAAATTTTGCTTTTCTCTTTCATATTCCATTTCTAAGTAACTTTTCTCTGCTATCATACACTTATTCACTAGAGTGGTATAATATTTGATTTCTAGGGTGAAAACCTTTTCCCTTATCTCAAGTTTTAAACTCTACTCAAATTTTGTAGTCTTCTAATGATTATTTTCATATGGGAAGAAAATTTTGATAATACTTCAAATTTAGCTTCATATTGATCTATAGTCATACTTCCCTACTTAAGATACATAAACTCAGCCTCTGTCATTTTCAACACTATCAGGTAAATACTTGTCAAAGAAGATGGCTAGAAATACTTCCCAAGTAATCTTGATTTCTCTAGATTCTAATAAACTCTTAGTATCCCTCTACCAGTGCTATGCCTCCCCTTCTAACATATAGGTGGCAAATGTAAGCTCTAATGCCCTTCAAAAGTCACCTCGTGGTCTAAACATTATTGAGCTAAAGGTTTTGATGAATAACAAATCAACCTTTAATAAAATCTTTTATTGACTAACCTTTTGTTTGAGTTTTTAAATTCTTTTGTCAATTAGATCATGCAATTTGCATAAGAATGAATCTTAGATCATACAAAGTTCAAAGTTCTTTTGTATATTTCATCTCTACACTTCTAGAAAAGAACGTTTTGTCATATCCATGATCTCTCTCACTCAAGAAGCATATCAGAAAGTTTAGAAGGATGAATCTATGCCATCAAAAAGAAACACAACCCATCAGAAGGATCACAGACACTTCAGAAGGATTAACTATCCAGAAGGCTATGTCCAGAAGGGTGACCACCAGAAAATTAAATCTCTTGAAGTACCTCACCCTCAAAGCTTCTTCTGCATAATTCAAGGATCATTTTCAGAAGTTAAACGTGACATGACAAGATACAAAAGAAGTGCTGACAAGTCTGAAAAGTTGGTGAACCATCAAATGGCTAATTTCTTTCCTCTTTGATGATATCTCTATCTACTGAGAAAGAAAAATAGCTGCTTTTGTTTCTAGTCTTAGACCAGTGGATCAAAAAAGGCTCAAGGTTCAAGATCTGCATGTCTCAACGGATATATTTTTAAGTCTATAAAAGGCTAGAAGAGGATGAAGAATCAATTAGATAGTCAAGCATTCTATGCATTCAAAGATCATTCGATACTACTTCTTTTTTAATCTTCTGAACATCTAGAAAGTTATTACTTGTTATAACTTGTAAAAAGAAAAATCTTCTCATTAGCTATGTATTAGTCAATATCCTCTTACTGAAAGCATAGAGAAGTCACTACATACTATAACTAAGTGTTTATACTCTTATGAGAGATTTAATGATACGAGCTCAAGAGGGCAAATTGGACATTCTGGCACTAAAGGGCAAGATGGAAATTTCAACATGCTTGTGGGACCTATCACAAGGGCAAGAGTAAAGATGTTAAAAGAAAGCTTTGGGAACTTAGCCAAGTCATTTGTGGAAGAGATGCATCAAGAATGGGCTAAGGAAAAAAAGATAAAGCTAAATGGACCACCTAGTGAAAATGGGCAGCCCAAAACGCTAATTGTGGCACAATGGAATTAAAATATATTATGTCCATAATTAGGCCAAGTTTTATTTAATTAACTTTGTTAGCTTTTATTTAGAAGACATTTAGTTATTTAGATGTGTTTTATTCAGCCCAATTGTTTTTTTAGTAAGTTGGGCCTTTTGCTAGTGGGCTTAGGTTTAATTTAACCTAATGTAAGAGTTATAAATACCTCATAAACAATTGTAGCAGCAGTTTTTCTAATTAATGAAATTTCATTTTCTGGTTTCTTCTAAGAAACTCTCAAGTGTGTGCAAGTGATGAGTGATTATCTTTACTTGTTGCATCAGGAAACTGAATAGGCTATTACAAAGGTAACTTCTCTTGTGATATTTGTTCAGTTTCATCTTTCTTTATCCCAATTATCTACGTTTCTAAGAATGGGTTTCTTAGGTGTTTAGTAGGGAGGGTGTTTATCATATTGCTTGTCTCCTATCAAAGTGTGTGCTTGGGGTTTCGGGATCGTTATATCCTTGGGGTTCCGCATCATTTGGTATCAAGAGCAGGCTGTAGATAAATTTCTGTTTATCTGCATTTTTGTTGGCTGCATTTTGTCATTCCTTTTTTTATGTTCTGGGTTTTTCTCTGCTGTTCCTATTTTCTGTTCTGCTATTTCTATTGTTTCTATTTTTGCTACTTTGTGTTTCAAATAAGAAAAAAACAAAAACGTGAAAAAACAAAAAAAGAAAAATATGAAAAAACGTAGTATTCATTAGAGAAAAAAAACATGAAAAAAATCCGAAAAAAAACTGCAGAATTTCAAGATTTTGTTTTAGTAATTGTGGGTGTTCTTGTCAATTTTGGATTATGTCCTTGCATTAATTTCGTGTTTCATCACTTTTAATCCAAAATTGAAACCTGTTTTGGTGTGTTTCTTGTTTTGTTTTTCTGCTGTCACCACTTTCTTTGGTTCCAATCTTGTGTTTTCTGGACACATTGTTGATCCTACTTTGCTCCAGTTTTCCCTCATTTGTTTGTCTCTATTTTTTTTCTTGCTGATTTTTGCATTTCCTTTGGTCCTAAACTAGAGTTTTCCTTTGTTGGTTTATCATTCATTTTCGGTCCCAAATATTACTTGTGAATTTGAGTTTGTTTTAGTTTGTTTAATTTCTGAAGTGCAACAACCAAAAGTGGTAAAAAAGAGGTAAAAGGCAAGAGTGTTAAGTTCAAAAGAGGGTAAAAGTTTAAATTGAGTGCAAACACGAGTGCACCCAAATTTTTGAGTGAAAACACATGAGAGAGTGAACTGTAAGGTTGTTTTATTAACACTTTGCAGGTTGTTCCATTGGCTGAAGAGGAAGCTCCCATGCCACCAGACATGAAGATGGTGTACCAAGCCTTTGTTTCTCAATTTCAGAAATTGAATAGTAGACTTGATGATATGGATGAATGGAGAACGGAAGTGACACAAGCTATCTCCAAGAGTAGCAGACGGGGTGATCCGAGGCATAGAAGAAATCACAATGATTTCAATCGTGAGCCATATGAGGAGGAATCTGATAAAGCTGAGTCAGTTAGAAATAGGAGAGCTAGGAACCTCGGAAAACAAGATAGCAACATTAATGCTATCAAAATGCAAATTCCTCCATTCAAGGGAAGAAACGATGCTGAAGCCTACTTAGAATGGGAAAGGAAAGTTGAGATGATCTCTGCATGCCATGATTATGCTGAAGAGAAGAAAGTGAGATTGGCAGCAGTGGAGTTTTCAGATTATGCACTAGTTTGGTGGGATGAGCTAATGAAGTCTAGAAGGAGGAGTGGTCAGTGGCCTATTGAGACTTGGGAAGAGATGAAGCAAATGATGAAGAAAAGATTTGTACCTTATTATTATAGAGAGGTGCACCAGAAATTACATAGGCTCATACAAGGTTCTAAATCAGTGGAGGATTACCACAAAGAGATGGAGATGCTCATGATCAAAGACAACATAGAGGAGGACATGGAAGTAACTATGGCATGATTTATGGGTGGTCTAAACAAAGAAATTGCAGATGTGGTGGAATTACAATATTATGTGGAGATGGATGATTTGGTTAGCATGGTAATGAAGGTGGAGAAGCAACAAAATCAAAGCAGGGCAGCCAAAGCATTGTCCAATTCCAACTCAAAGTGGAGTTCTAAATGGCCAAAATATAAGGACACCAAGAAGAATAAAGGTTCAGATTCTAAGGAAAAGGGGCTAGATACAACAAAGAAGAAAGGTATTTCTAACTCATCTTCTTCTATTGCTAATTCTAGATATAGAGATATCAAATGCTTCAAATGTCAAGGGTTGGGTCATTATGCATCTGATTGCCCAAACAAGAGGATGATGGTAATTAGGGGTGGAGAAGTTGTATCTGAATTTAATGATGGTAATGAGTCTGATGTGAGTGATAGTATGCCACCTTTGGAAGACTGTTCTGATGTTAATGAACATGTGGAGTATGCTATGCATGGTGAGTCTCTGGTTGCTAGGCGTGCATTGAATTTACAAGTTAAGGAAGACAGCTTGGAGCAAAGGGAAAATATATTCCACACCAGGTGCTTAGTTGGTGGAAAGGTATGTAGCTTGATCATTGATGGTGGAAGTTGTACTAATGTTACTAGTACTACTTTAGTTGAGAAGCTAGGGTTGAAGTATGATAAGCATCC
The DNA here is from genome assembly GCA_031439595.1 of Pterocarpus santalinus. Lineage (NCBI taxonomy): Eukaryota > Viridiplantae > Streptophyta > Magnoliopsida > Fabales > Fabaceae > Pterocarpus > Pterocarpus santalinus. Next base: position 21,049,421 of record CM062525.1, read on the forward strand.
TAATCCATATAGGTTGCAGTGGTTGAATGATAATGGAGAAGTAAAAGTTACTAGACAGGTTGTGGTTGCATTTTCCATTGGAAAATATTGTGATGAAGTGGTGTGTGATGTAGTACCCATGCATGCTAGTCATTTGTTGTTGGGGAGACTATGGCAATTTGATAGGCGCGTACAACATGATGGGTACAAGAACAGGTATTCCTTTGAGCATAATGGTCATAAGTTCACACTTGTTCCATTATCGCCCAAAGAGGTGTATCTTGATCAAGTAAAACTTCAACAATCTTCTCTTGGGCATTCAAAAAGTAAGGCAAAAGGAAAAAAGAGAGAAAAGAGGCCATGAGAGAAAAGAAAAAAGATAAAGGGCCAATGGTGAGTGAAAAGAAAGGAAAGAATCTAAATAGTGAAAAGAAAGAGATGAGTGAAAGAAAAGAAAAGAGTGAGACAAATGAAGAAAGTGAAAGAATTGAGAGAAAATCATGTTTCTATGCAAAAGAGAGGGATTTGAAAAGTGCTTTTCTAGGTAAGAAAGCAATGGTTATGATAAGGTTTAGGAAGGTTTTTCTTACTGAAACTAACCTTAACCCAAATTTGCCTAGTAGATTTGTTTCTTTGTTGCAGGAATTTGAGGATGTTTTCCTTAATGAGGTGCCAAGTGGATTACCACCATTGAGAGGAATTGAGCACCAAATTAACTTCGTGCCTGGGGCTAGCATTTCAAATAGGCCAGCCTATAGAAGTAATCCTGAGGAGACAACAGAGCTTCAGAGGCAAGTGGATGAGCTACTAGCTAAAGGGTACGTGAAAGAAAGCATGAGTCCATGTGTTGTTCCAGTTTTGTTGGCTCCAAAGAAAGATGGCACTTGGAGGATGTGTGTGGATTGTCATGCAGTCAACAAGATAACGGTAAAGTATCGCCATCCTATCCCTAGGTTAGATGACATGCTTGATGAGTTGAATGGTGCATACATATTCACTAAAATTGATTTGAAAAGTGGGTATCACCAAATTAGAATGAAACCAGTGGATGAATGGAAGACTGCATTTAAAACAAAATATGGTCTTTATAAGTGCTTGGTTATGCCTTTTGGGTTAATTAATGCACCTAGTACTTTCATGCGCTTAATGAACCATGTTTTTAGGGATTTCTTGGGGAAGTTTGTAGTTGTTTATTTTGATGATATCTTAATTTACAGCAATTGTTTGGATGAACACATATTGCATGTTAAGGCTGTTTTAGAAGTTCTTAGGAAAGAGAAGTTGTATGCCAACCTTAAGAAGTGCACATTTTGCATTGATAGAGTTATGTTTCTTGGTTTTATTGTGAGTGCACGTGGTATTGAGGTTGATGAGGAGAAGGTGAAGGCTATTCAAGAATGGCCAACGCCTAAGAGTATTTCTGAGATAACGAGTTTTCATGATTTAGCTGGGTTTTATAGGAGATTTGTGAAAAAAATTTCTAATATTGCTGCTCCTTTAACTGAAATTGTTAAAAAAGATGTTGGGTTTAAATGGGGATAGGAACAAGAACTTGCTTTTAACACTTTGAAAGAAAATTTGTGTTCTACTCCTATTCTTGTTTGGCCTAATTTTGATAAGACTTTTGAAGTAGAATGTGATGCTTCTGGGATTGGTATAGGTGCTGTTTTAATGCAGGAAAAATGTCCCATTGCATTCTTCAGTAAGAAGTTGAATGGAGCTCAACTCAAGTATTCTACCTATGACAAGGAGCTATATGCCTTGGTTCGAGCTTTGGAGGTTTGGCAACATTATTTGCTACCCAAAGAGTTCGTGATTCACACTGATCATGAGTCTTTGAAGCACTTAAAAGGTCAATGTAAGTTGAACAAAAGACATGCCAAATTGGTGGAATTCATTGAGACCTTTCCATATGTGATTGCTTATAAGCAAGGAAAAGAGAATGTAGTTGCTGATACTTTATCTAGGAGATATGCTTTAATCACTACACTTTCTTCTAAGTTGTTAGAATTTGAGCACTTGAAAGATTTGTATGCAACTGACTCTGATTTTGCTAATATATATGCTGCATGTGAAAACGATGCATTTAACAAGTTCTATAGGCATGAAGGTTTTCTGTTTCGTGGCAATAGAATTTGTGCTTGTTTGCTCAGCTAGAGAATTGCTTGTTAGAGAATCACATTGTGGTGGATTGATGGGTCATTTTGGTGTGCATTAGACTTTAGATGTGTTGTCTGAACATTTTTATTGGCCTCACATGCGAAAAGATGTTGAGAGAATTTGTGCTAGATGGATTGCATGTAAACAGGCTAAATCTAAGTCTATGCCACATGGTTTGCATACGCCCTTACCTATCCCTACTCATCCTTGGATTGACATATCCATGGATTTTGTGCTTGTTTTGCCTAGAACTAGGAAGGGTAGAGATAGCATTTTTGTTGTAGTGGTCAGATTTAGTAAAATGGCTCACTTTATTGCATGCCATAAAACTGATGATGCAACAAATATTGCTAATTTGTTCTTTAGAGAAGTTGTGCGTTTGCATGGTATCCCTAGACCTATTGTTTCTAACCGTGATGTGAAATTTTTGAGTTACTTTTGGAAAGTGTTGTGGGGTAAGTTGGGAACAAAATTGCTTTATTCTACTACAGGTCATCCACAAACTGATGGTCAAACTGAAGTGGTGAATAGAACTTTAGGGACTTTATTGCTTGCAGTTGTTGGTAAGAATTTGAAAACTTGGGAAGATTGTTTGCCTTTTATTGAGTTTGCTTATAATAGGACTATACATTCTTATACAGATTTTTCTCCATTTGAGATTGTGTATGGTTTTAATCCTTTAATTGTTTTGGATTTAATACCTTTGCCTTTGAGTGATATTGTTAGTTTAAATGGTGAAAGCAAGGTTGAAAAGGTTAAAGAGATGCACATGAAGGCATGTGAGATGATTGAGAGGAGAAGCAGGTTGACAGCCTAAAGAGTGAATAAGGGCTGTAAACAAATTGTGTTTGAATTTGGTGATTGGGTTTGGGTTCATTTGCGAAAGGAGAGGTTTCCTACTCAAAGGAAATCTAAGCTTGATGCTAGGGGAGATGGTCCATTCCAAGTGCTAGAGAGGATCAATGACAATGCATATAAGATTGACCTCCCAGGTGAGTACAATGTTTCAGCTACTTTTAATGTTTTTGACCTTTCTCCATTTGATATGGATGCAGATTCGAGGATGAATCTTTTTGAGGAGGGAGGAAATGATACGAGCTCAAGAGGGCAAATTGGACATTCTAGCACTAAAGGGCAAGATGGAAATTTCAACATGCCCGTGGGACCTATCACAAGGGCAAGAGCAAAGATGCTGAAAGAAAGCTTTGGAAACTTAGCTAAGTCATTTGTGGAAGAGATGCATCAAGAATGGGTTAAAAAAAAGAAGACAAAGCTAAATGGGCCACCTAGTGAAAGCGGGCAGCCCAAAACTCTAATTATGGCACAATGGAATTAAAATATATTATGTCCATAATTGGGCCAAGTTTTATTTAATTAACTTTGTTAGCTTTTATTTAGAAGACATTTAGTTATTTAGAGGTGTTTTATTCAGCCCAATTGTTTGTTTAGTAAGTTGGGCCTTTTGCTAGTGGGCTTAGGTTTAATTTAACCTAATGTAAGAGGTATAAATACCTCATAAACAATTGTAGCAGCAGTTTTTCTAATTAATGAAATTTCATTTTCTAGTTTCTTCTAAGAAACTCTCAAGTGTGTGCAAGTGAGGAGTGATCATCCTTATTTATTGTATCAGGAAACTGAATAGGCTATTACAAAGGTAAATTCTCTTGTGATATTTGTTCAGTTTTATCTTTCTTTATCCCAATTATCTACGTTTCTAAGAACGGGTTTCTTAGGGGTTTAGTAGGGACGGTGTTTATCGTATTGCTTGTCTCCTATCCAAGTGTGTGTTTAGTATGAGTGTATTAAACACAAACCTCAAAATCTGCTTATTGTAACCTGACCCGTTAGTGGTTGCACTTAGAGATGCTTGAAAAAATACTACTCAGTGTTAACTTGGAGAGGCTAAGAAGAACTACTTAGTTATAAAAGTTTGGAGAAGTTTGGACAAATAGTACTCAATTTATAAAATCTCAATAAAGTATTAGGGACTGGACGTAGGCAAATGGTTAACCGAACCAGTATAAAACTTCTTGTGTGATTTTTCTATCATTTATACTCTTTATTACTTTTATTCATTAAGTTTCTAATTTTGTGTGCTAACTTATTCACTGCATAAAAAAATATTTGTGAAAACAACTGATTTTATTTCTAACTCAATCACTTCCTCATTCTAAGTCCAAGACTTGAGAAAGTTGCTCTAAAAGGTTTTCAGGAACTAAAATTTTATTAGAAATATGATTCAATCCCCTTTCTTATGCTACATCATCCTTTAGCAAAGACCAACTTTTGTGCATTTGTACATCTTATCCCTATAAAAATCTTCTCTAAGATAGCTAAACCTAGGTCGTACATGGAATGAGGGTAGTGTGCCTTTCTTAAATTCTAAGAGTCCTTAATAACCAAGATTGACTATAGGAGCTTCTCCTATTGAGTTTCTACTTCCTTCACCATGGTGATTATTGCTTCTATCTTGGGTCGCCTGCATGTGTTACAAAACCATTTTGTTTGATTTTGTTTGGGCCTTGACAACTTCAGCCAATGGCGCCCATGATCCATGACAGAGTATCATTTGATGTACCTTGTACTTCTAGGATCCCTTATCCTACAATTATATAAACTACTAAATATTGAATTGACTAGGCTGAATATTGCATAATTAATGTATTGAAAATTCTATAAGGTATGCAAAATGAATAGGAACTAGAACCACACCATGCAGATAATGGAGACTGAACTTACATCTAATTCCTATTCATGTCTGGAATGAGGTATCAAAATGTAATCTCCGTTCATTATAAAGCTAGTGGCACAAATTATATGGGATGTTCAAGGTTAAACATTAATACACATGAATACATCAAAGTATTACTGTGCATAGATTAAGCATTTCTAAGCCAGTTATATATATATATATATATATATATATATATATATATTTCAGTAGTTGGAGGAGTCTGTTTTCCTCTAATAGTATTACTTGACTAATTTGAAATCATCAAAAATAAAATAAGAATTGAAAATTCTTAGTAAAATATGAATAGTTTTAAAACATTTGAATTATGGTGGTTCTACTTGTGTCTTAACACGGAAAATACCACGTAGCTACCATGGCATATTCAAAATCTCATACAGTCACATATTAAGACATAATAATATCATAGCTAATAAAAATAGACCATTCTAATGCAAATGTACATATGCAAAACATAATAAGCCAGTATCATATGCATTATAATATCTTTAATTTCACCGTTCTTTTGATCTACTTGTTTCACTCATAGTAGAAGGCATTTTCTTAAGGAATTCCCCTTCTCTAGTATTATTCATAATATCATAACAATAAAGTGAGACCGTTATGTCACACTAATAAAGTAAGTATCATAAAAAGGATCTTACATCTATTCATCTTCCTTCTTTTACAGTTAGCTGCAAGTCTTAAATATCTTTTCTTTAATTCACATATTTGCGATCATGCATAAATCTCAACAAACATAACAATGCATAATTTAAGTAAACTTAGTCTTTAATATCAATCCCATAAAGAAATTATACTTAATTAATATGTTACATAAATAGTCAAAATAATAAAATATAAGAGAAAATCAACATATAAGAATTTTGTAGTATAAAAGGAACAATAAATAAAATAAATTACAATAATAGCAAGCATATTTAAAATCAATGAACCATAAATAAAATAACTAGCAATAAATAGTGAGTAACGTAAATAAATATAAGGGAATAATAAATAAATTGTAATAATAAATAGTAATGAGTAACTTTAATATAAAAGAGCAGTAAATTTATTGGAAATACTCTAAAATCTTATGTAAGGGGAATAAGTTGTGATCCACATTCAAGGGTTTGTTTGATTTTGATTCTACCAAAGTTAAATCACTTTTACTATTATTTGATAAAAATATAATAAGCTAAATCTCTTTAAGAAATCTATCTGATCACACAATCCCAAATATTATGTTAACTTAAACGATTTATGCTAAAAGAGGTATTCTATTTCTAAGCAAATGGACTCCTTAATTAATTCACGCAAGTAAGTATTTAGCAAGACCAATCAACGAAAGATTGAGAAAAAACTTAACTTGAATTAAAATATTAAAAATTCATACAAGTTGAAATCTTAATACCAAAACAAAGAAATAGCAAACAAGGCTAAATGTAATGCTAATGAAAATAAAAATGAACAAGGAAACTAAAAGCCAATAATCAAATTGGCATATCCGAGAATGTCACCACTCCTCATTTGCATGTAAGTGATGGCCCTCGGCTAATTTCCCCTGCATCCATGTTCGCACTTAGTGTTAATTGTCACCAAACTTGGCGTCAGTCTCCAACCAACTTTTCTTTTCTTCAATTGGACTTCGCTACTGTTCTTGGCCAAATGTTATTTCCTCAGCTGATGTATACTCTTTCGGACTAAAATATTTACCCTGGACCATTCTAATTACCCAAACTGAGCCCAACTTGGATCACTTGGTAGCCCATAATTAATTACCTTTAGCTCTCTAATTAATCCCCCACCTAAAAATTAATTATGGTGCCAACAACTATATATATGACTGTATTTGTTTCAGCTTTTTTTTTTCCTTATAAAATGTGATTTTTCAACTACTAAAAAAAATTACTTTTCACATAAACTATTTATTTTAACTTATACTCAAAAGCTAAAAATATATTTTCTTTTAACTTTTGAGTAGAAACTAAGGGTGTGTTTGGGTTAATTTTTTTGGCAAAAAATAACTTCTATAAAATAATTTTTTAACTAAAAAAACTACTTCTCCTATCAAAATAAGCTGAACCAATCACACCATTTTTTTGGTTATGAATCACTTTTACAATTTTTTTTTTTGGTTTACAAATACTGAGTTTCATTGATAGACAAGCCCAACTTACAAGTGGCAGAAAACTAGTACGTTACGTTTCAGTGACTCCCGAAAGCCCACCCACAGATACAGGCCCAAACAATGGTCCATCCTCGTTCTGATTTCAAATTGGTGAAACGCCCGCTCTTCTGTCCATTTAAATTTCAACGCTTCTTATCTCGTCTCCAGATAGCCGTTAGGAGCCAGAGAAGCAAAAGAAAGAAAGAGAAGAAGGAAGAGAAACACAAAACAAATCACAGAAAAATGGCGACCAACATTGGGATCATGGATTCGGCTTACTTCGTTGGCAGATCTGAGATTCTGGCTTGGATCAACTCCACTCTTCAACTCAATCTCTCCAAAGTCGAAGAGGTAAGCTGCTCCACGCTCCATCACCAAAGCTCTATGACAATAAAAAAAAAAAAATTCTGCTTCCTTCCTTATGATTTCATTCTTTTTTCCCGTGTCGTGAAATTGGCAGGCATGTTCGGGCGCGGTGCACTGCCAGCTGATGGACGCGGCTCATCCGGGGATGGTGCCTATGCACAAGGTCAACTTCGACGCCAAGAGCGAGTACGAGATGATCCAGAACTACAAGGTCCTTCAAGATGTCTTCAACAAGCTCAAAATCACCAAGGTCACTTCATAAATACTCTATTTCTTTATTCCTCACTCGTGTCTCTTCTCTGCTATTCGTGCGGTTGCTGAGTTGTTTGTGTGGTTTGGTTTTCTTTTGGGTTTTCAGCACATTGAGGTCAGCAAGCTCGTGAAGGGGCGGCCGCTGGATAATTTGGAGTTCATGCAATGGATGAAACGATACTGCGATTCCGTCAATGCCGGAGCCCATAAGTAATTCATTCCTCACTGTAAACTAACCATTATATGCGAACCATAGTTCATAGATTGAAGATTGCATCTCAATTTTGAAATTTCTAATCCTGCAGTGAACATTGTTATTAGTTCTGAACTTTAATATCATCTTGTTTTAGGTGTGAGGTGATTTGCTTATAACGATTAAATCTGGGATATTGAAAGCTTGAAGTGTATGTTTACATTAACTTACACTGTGTTCTAAACAACTTATTATAAACGAAGTTTGTGTCGCTTCTGGTTAAAAAAAAAAAGAAAAGAAACAAATTTTGCCCTAAGTTAATCTGATCCGGACATGCTCTGAGTATGTTATGTGCTTTGATATCTTGTTTTCTATTTCCTGGAGCTTCATTTCTTGATGGATTGGCAAAGCATTAGTTTAACGTGTCTCTGAATTTGAATGTTGCAGTTATAATCCTCTGGAAAGGAGAGAGGTTTGCAAGGGAGGAAGAGAAGGGGGCAAGAAATCAGCACAATCACAAGCCTCAACCAAGGCTTGTTCTGCACCGAAATCTCACTCTTCTTCCAATGCTGCTCGAAGAAATGACGCATCATCTGCAAATGCTACCAATCCAGCGGCGAAGGCACCAAGGCCTTCTTCTGCTGGCGGCCCCGCATATGATGAACAGGTGTGCTTTCTTTTCTTCAAGCTGAAAAATATAAGTGATAGTAAAGTGTATTGTATCTTTGCTTAAGCTGAAGTCATTGCAGGTAACGGAGTTGAAGTTATCCATTGATAGCCTCGAGAAGGAACGGGATTTCTACTTTGCAAAACTGAGGGATATTGAGATACTCTGCCAAACTCCAGAGATAGAACACTTACCCGTACTGCACTCTTTTTCCATTTTAACTAATAAAGTTGTAATTTTAATTCAAATGACAATAGAAAACACAACAATTTTGGTCCTGAATTTAACAAAGTTATAACAAGAGATATAAAATTTGGTCTTTAAATTTTAACGCATTGTCCCCCGAGAGATTAACTTGTTATGGACGTAGTTAAATTTCGAGACCAAAATTGCTGTTTTTTCTATTTTGGGACGAAATGACTAATCTATTACAATGCGAAAGTGTAGTTTTACTCTTAATTTATGTAATGCTGATTATTGGTGATTTTTGTCATTGGTGGTTCAGGTTGTTGCAGCAATACAGAAGATATTATATGCTACCGATGATGACGGGACAGCTATGGCTGAAGCTCAGGCTATGGTTTCTGTTCAATATGAGGAAGCTGAAAGATTGAGCCCCATCGCGGAGGTTTCTGAGGAGAAAAGCGGATCTGAAACTCAGAAGAGAAAGAATATTGTGAATCCGGAGTTTGATGCAGCTGGCATCGCGACTTTATCTCCGAGACAAAGGCTTTCGGATATTTCCAATGTTCACTGTAGCGGGTCGCCTTTTATGACTTGCTAAAAGAAACCAGGGTGTTTTCTTCAATTATGAGCTTGTTATGATTTTTCTCTTATTTTCTTTTACCTCAAAACTCTTTTATTCAACATAAATTCTTGTTTCGTGTTAGTGAATCATGTACAAGGATTTATATATGATTAGGTCGTTGTAGAGATCCTATTCTGCTATATGAGTACTCGTATATCTAGTCTGCCAATATAATGGTTACAGGAATTAAGATATTGTTTTACAGAATTTATGTCCTACTGTTTGATTCTATTCTGAGTCCTCCCCCCCCCCCCCTCTTCCTGTCTTCTCTCTTTTTTCTTTTGTTTTTAAAACAGTTTCCTCTTTTTTTTAGAATAATTTTAGAATAGTTTCTTACCATTAGGGGAGTTAGGATAATTTGCTAGACGTCTTATGCTGAAACCTACGAAATAAAAAGAAATAGTTTAACAGTGGACTTTATCTACAATCAGCGGCAGACATGGTAACTCAGGAGATGAGGCTGGTGCACCCACCAAAATCAAATTTCCACTTGTCTTCAATAAATTAGCTAAAGGGTAGATAGAATGAGGTGCTGAAACTCTGTCAATGATGCCATCCGTTGTTCCCACGGCATCCTAGCATAAACATAACATAAACAGCAAGTAAAGTATCAACTATGTGTGAAGTAAGGTTAAATTGGTCAAATTAAGCAGTAAAAATCCTTTAGTTTTGGATAACCTGCAATTGTTCATCATGACTTGTGAAGAATGCATCCAACCCTAGTGCCCGGAGAAGTACTTGTCCCTGACCTTCATATAGAAAACCTCGGCAAACTTGATTGCCAAGTGACCAAGGCCCCTAGGCCTGCCAAACCTAAGTGCTGACCGGGCGTACAGAGCCCATGGTGCATGTACACAGTGATTTCAGCACATGACAAAGGGGCTGCGCTGTGCATGGGCAAGGTCTTTGGTATTGTGCTGGCAAAGTGCTCATCAACAACAAACTCATGAGAGTATCCTCCGTAGGTTATTGGTCCATCAAGGAAAGGTGCACTATAGGCTAAAATCAATTTTGGGCAGCAAGTTTCCAAGCCTTGTGTACAGTTGGAACCAGGTTCGGAAAACCGGAGTTGAGATCAAACCGGACAAAGCACTAATTTAAGGGTTTATTGGTTCAATTGGGTATTATAAGATAAATAAAAAATATTAATAAATACTATTTTTGTCTTGAAATAATTGTTTACTTTCAAAATTTTATTTGTTTATAAATAATTATCCATTTAGAAAATTTAGATAATATTAATTATTTTTTTCTCAATTATGCCCCTATTAAATAGAGAAGAGTAAGTGAAAAGAGATAATTAAGTAAGGATAATTTTATAAAATATATCTAAATTTTTGTAATATTGAGACTTTTCTAATTATTTTTTAATTCTTATGCGCATTTAAAATTTGACAGTTATTCCTAGTCAGAGTTAGTTAAAATTTATATAATTATCATTGCTCCAATAACCTTTTGTTTTGGTTAATTAAGTGGGACAAAAGCCAAATGTTACACTCTTATATTAAGTTTTTAAAATGTTAAATCAAAATTCTGTTTATTAATAAACAGTTTTCAATTTAATAAATCTATGCAAACCCACTTTTTTTTTAACAAAAGAAAAAAAAAATGCAAAGAAGGCCAATCATAATCTGGGCTTCAAATACCACGTACAAATTGTTATTAGTTAAGGGACAAAACCCGAATATTACACTCTTATATTAGTTAAGGGCTGGAGTGTGCCATTAGAAGGGGATATAATTCCTCTCAAAGATGTCGAAGCGAAGGAGACCAGTGTGATATCCTCAACTCTAGTGGAAAAAATCATATGCCGCAAGGTTCTGAATAGAGGAGCTGTCACGAACATCCTTATCAAAGCTTGGGGGGAACCCACAACACTCTCCATCACAGACTTGGGTCCAAACACCTATATGTTTAATTTTACAGTCGAAGAAACACCCAAGAGAATCATGGAGGAAAGTCCTTAGAATGTGAATGGTGGAGTCCATGGTCTTCTCTTACAGAAGTCTCTTATGACTTAGTAGCTTTTTGGATTCAAGCCCACGGAGTTCCTCTAAAAGTTCTTAATTCCAGGTTTACTACTAGAATAGGGGAACAATTGGGTGGCTTAATGGAGGTGGAGAAGCCTATAATTGACGAGAAAATACTAAGGAGCTTTCTATGGTTGAGACTGATGAGCTTTCTATGGATAATAGTCCTAATAGATATTAGGCAACCATTAACTACGAGCTTTTTTGGTGCCTCAAAAGGAGAAGCAACCAGTAATGGGTCTGGTTAAAGTATGAAAAATTACAAGATTATTGTTTCCAATGTGGAGAATTGGCCATGAATCTAAGCAATGTTGGGAGAAACGAGCCATGTCTCTCTTCAACCCAACAAAATCGAGGTATGGGCCTGGTCTCGGAATAGCGACTCCTCGGTCGCTGGATGCCATCCAATGTGAAAATGCAGATTGGAGTCAGAGGCAGCAAATTGGAGTTGAAGTAGAGGCACATGGAGAAACTCATCAAGGGTACGGTGGGTGAATTGCAAGGGGTTGGACCACAACAGTAGGAGAGCAACCTTTCATAGTCGGTGCTTGGTGTTGATTTGGAAGGCAACCTTGGTGTCCACAGCAACGAAGTTATCAGAGATAGAGTGGAAATTTATCCTGACAACAAGCATAGAAGGGCCCCACAAGCAAATATACAGGAGCAAGAAGCTACTCATCTAGATAAAGGCAAAAGTCCACTTTATGATATGCCAATTAGGGGCTGTGAATCAGCCCATATTTGGCAGGCCCAGGAGAAAGCAGATGTGGCACAAAGTGTAGATACAGGCTTTAACTTCTCATCACATAATGAAGGAGACCATAATAGCCCATTTACGGGCAACCAATGCAAAGGCCTATTCGAAGAGGACTTTTTCTGCTATGGTTGAAAAACAAACCTCATTTCTCCAACCCAATAACACTACAAAAGGTCTAAATATTCCTACCTGGGAAGTATGTGGGGCATCTACTTATTTTGTCCAATTTTTGGATGAGGACCAGGGGTGTACAAGTTAGTTAGCAGTACCTTTTGTTACGGATTGGGAAAAGCGATTGACATCCAATTTTGAAAATATATTGAGTTTAAAGCGGAAGAGAAAGGTTGAAAAGGTTTTGCTTATCCAACAATCTCCAACTATCTTAGAGGGAGAGATTGCTAATGGAAAACATACAGCAGTTGGGTGTTTGCCCAGAAGCTAAAATGGCTGAGGAGACGAGCCTCATCATGCCTTACCTTCCGCCATGAATGCAATAAATTGAAACTACCGAAGGTTGGGGGCTACCTCGACGGTGCACCAGTTGTCGAACCTGCATTGATGGGTCAAGCCCTCATTTTTGTTTCTTATGGAAACTAGAGCCAAAGGTGATAGAGTTAAAGAAGTACAGAGGAGACTACAGTTTCACAATATGGTTACTATCGACCCTAATGGCTGTTTCGGTAGTATGTGCTTATTTTGGAACTCGAATCTAGAAGTGAAGACTATAGACGTTGCCAAAATTGTATCCATACACTATGTAGGAGTAGGGATGCTGGTTTGGATTGGGATTGCACTTTTGTTTATGGTAATCCAAGCTTTGTAGAAAGAAAATATTTATGGGAAAGGCTACGAGTGTTGCACATTGAAAATAGCCTGTGGATGTATTTAGGTGATTTTAGTGAGTTTTTAAGCCAAACAAAGAAAGTGGGAGCTCGTCCCCATTGCCAGAACAGGATTAATCTATTTAGAGCCTTTGTTGATAATGTTGAATTGATGGATATGATCTGAAAGGATGTAGATTCACATGGTTGAGTAATCCTAGAAATAGGGTTATCACTAAGGAAAAGATTGATCGATTGGAGTTAGAGGCGAATCTTCCCTAATGTCGTTGTCTTTGCCTTTCCCCCTATCTCCTCGGACCACAGTCCATTGGTTCTCAACTTTCAACCAAAAGTTGGCGATGAGGGACTTTTTAAATACGAGGTCTATTGGGAGGATCAACCAGATTGTCACCAAGTTATTAGTGATGGGTGGCATGATATTGAAGACAATGGAGAACCTTGGAGGAATTATGTCGCCAGAATAAAAACTTGCAAGCGGAATTTGAAAGCTTGGAATCAAAAGACTTTTAAAAATGCATCCAAGGAGATTTCAAAACTAAAAGGGCAGCTTCAAGAGCTAATAAGTGTTCAGATTGCAGATGCAGATATGGAGTGGATATAGTCAATAAAAGGGGAGATTCAAGGCCTTTGGGCCCAATAGGAGAAATATTGGGTCCTTCAATCTAGGCTTAAGTGGCTTAAATGGGGGGATAAGAACTCTAAATTTGTTCATGCTACTACAGTCCAAAGGAGGGATCATAATCGGATTCAACGGCTCCAGCATATAATAGACGAATGGATAGAAGGCCAAGAAGAAGTAACGACGCATATTATGGAGCATTTTAGGAAAATCTATCAATCAGATGACACACATGATATTCAGTCATGTCTTGATGCTATTCCTAAATTGGTTGATGACAACATGAATGCAGAGTTATATAGAGAGGTTTCTGGTTCTGAAATTACAAAGGCAACATTTAGTCTTGGAGCTTTAAAAGCCCCTAGCAGTGATGGATTTAATGGTCTTTTTTACCAAAACCATTGGGATAGTGTGGGGCCTACAGTGTATAAGGTGTTAAGCTATTCTTTTTGGAAGGTATATTCCCAGCTGATATTAATGAAACAATTGTTTCCCTTATTCCTAAAATTCCTTGTCCTAAGGAAGTAAGCTAGTTTAGGCTTATCAGTTGCTATAACTTTATTTACAAGATTATCACCAAGGTGCTAGTACTTAGTTTGACAAAGTCCATTGATAGGATTATCTCTGCAAATCAAAGTGCATTCATTTGTGGGAGACTTATCCAGGATAATATAATTGTCATACATGAAACATTACATGCATTAAAGCATGGTAGAGGAATCGGAAGCCATGGCTTGCTTACCAAGCTAGATATGAGCAAAGCTTATAATAGGCTCGAGTGGAATTTTTTGAAAGGTTGGCTTTTTAAATATGGTTTTGATCGGATATGAGTGAGCAGAGTTATGCAGTTTAGAGGTGCTACTTATAGATACAAAGTCAATAGGATTCCATCCTAACAAGTTATACCTCAACAAGGCCTTAGACAAGGGGATCTGTTATCCCTATATTTGTTTATTTTAGCACTTGATACATTATCACATATGCTACAAAGGGCACAAAGTATGGAGAAAATTAAAGGGCTGGTGTTGGGTATAGGAGCTCCTAGACTTTCTCATATATTTTTTGCCGATGATATCATAATAACTGCTAGGTCTAAACAGAGTGATATTTATGAACTGATTAATATCTTGAATGTTTTTTCTACAACTTCTGGTCAAAAGATTAATGTGCTAAAATCTAGGGTTGTATTTGGCAAATTTGTTCCTCTTGTTGTAAAGGCTCAACTGTGTAGCTCATTACATATGAGAGAGTGGGACAACCCCGAAAAATATCTGGGTATTCTAGCCCAATGGGGCAAGTCAAAAATGGCCATCCTTACTTGGCTAAAAAATCTCATTCTAAACAAGATGCAAGGTTGGAAGGAACAACTCCTTAATCCGGCCGGGAAAGAAGTTTTTCTTAAAGTAGTAATTCAAGCACTATCTTCTTATGCAATGATTGTCCTAAAATTTCTAAAGAAATTTTGTGAGTAGATCCGCCCTAAAATAGCTAGATTTTGGCGGGCGGGAAGTGGGAAAGATCATGGCATTCACTAGAAGAGATGGGAATGCCTAACTAAAAGCAAGTGAGATGGTGGATTAGGTTTTAGGGACTTCAATCATATGAACCTAGCTCTCTTCGCGAAACAAGCTTGGCATGTGATTAAGCAACCGGGCTCACTATGGGTTTGCATCTTGAAATCAATCTATTTTCCTAATCACAATTTTTTGCAAGCAAAAAACAAGAGAAGAGCACCATGGATTTAGGCCAGTATATTACAGGGGTGAGACTTCCTTATTCGGCATGGGCAATGGGTAGTCGTAGATGGGAAAACAACAAGAATCTGGAAGGATAAGTGGCTCCCAAGTCACCATCTATTTGCTGATCCTACTGATGCTAGGGAAGACACAGTCAGCTCCTTAGTAGATCCTACTAACCGAAGTTGGGATTACAACAAGCTAAAAACGTGTCTTCCGACACAAGCTGGGATTCGAGCTTGCCAGATACCAATTAGTTACATAGGGATAGTAGACAGTTTTCTAGGGCCACATACAAAGGATGCACATTACTCAATCAAAATCGGCTACCATGTAGCTAATAGGCATAATTTAAATCAGTCAACAGCATCACCAAGTCATTATAAATTGCAAGCTAACTTTTGGAGCAACATTTGGAATGCTAAAGTGCCTCAAAAGGTAAAAATGTTCATTTGGAGATGCTATCATAATATCTTACCAGTTAATGAAAATCTTTTTAAAAAGAAAATTAGATCTTCACCTGTCTGTCCAATTTGTAAATTTGAAGTAGAAATGTAGAACATACCTTATAACTGTGTCCATGGACCTCCCTTGTTTGGTTTCAATCACAATTACAATGTACTCCCAGTGATGCAAATGTAACAAATGTAGCTTCCTGGCTACAGCAGCTGATGACCAACCTACAAGGAAACAAAGACTTCTTTAATTATGGCATGTCACTTCTCATACACACATTGTGGATGATTTGGAAAAGCATAAATGACTTCATATTTCGGAGGATACCGCCGAACCTGATTATGGTGATCAACCAAGCTAAAGTTGCAACTGGTGAATGCTTGAGAATATTGCCTAATGAAAAATCAAGTGGTTCTCTCCCATCTTCATCCAAGCGACTGAACCCATGGAGACCTCCACCCAGGGATCAATTAAAATGCAATGTTGATGCAACCTACTCTAACATAAAAAAGGTATCACCACTAGTGGTTGTCATTAACACAGTAAAGGAAGATTAGTAGTAGGTAAGGCCCATAAAATACCTTGCTCATCTAGTCTATTGGCGGAAGCACTTGCAATCCGTGAAGGAATGATCCTAGCAAGTTCTTGCTACTACTCCTCCTCCATCCTCATTGAATCGGATTACTTGTAAGTGGTGGAGGCTTGACAAACAAGCTCCCCAATCCATGAGATTGCTATGGTGGTTGCAGATCTCCTAGCCATGAAGCAATGGTTCAACGCTTATGCTCTGCTGTGGTGCCATCGAGAAGCCAATCAACTGGCACATCACATTGTTCATTTGCTATTGGCTAGAAATCTCCAATTAGATTGGATAAGAAGAGTGCCTCCTAGTGTGGATAGCATCCTATGGAAAGACTATTATAACTTGTAATGGGTGGGCTAGTTTGCTATGAAAACTCATCAATGGTTACGTTCATGACTTGGCCCAACTTGTGGGCTATTGCTATGAAAACTCACCAATGGTTACGTTCATGACTTGGCCCAACTTGTGGGCTATTTGCTCTTTGTCTCATTTATTCTCCCATGTAGTGGTTGGGCTTCTTGTTCAATGAATCACCAATTTTGACCAAAAAAAAAACATTTCAATATTAAAAAAAAAGCCTAGTCTCACTCTTCTTTCTTAGTATGCCAGTTGCTATGTCTCAATCAACCTCTTTCCCAATTGGTCTGCCCCAACTGCAGTCTTTGTCAACCAATAGCACCCACCACCACCACCAAAACACACACACACACACACACACACACACACACACACAAAGCCAATCACAAAACATAGATCCACACTATGAAACAACAAAATAACAATACACAATAATCTAGTAAAGGGTTTTTGGATTTCTCTACGAAAGACACCACATTTGAGCTTTGGATGAATTTGGGGCTCTAAAAAATCTCAAACACTAGGTTTAAATTTTTTTCATTTTGTAGCTCAAGTTGTAACCTTTGCTTTTTTTGTTCTTCATGAATCATGATCCAGATCCTTCCTTTTTCTCCCATTTAGGAAAAAAAGGCCAACCGTGAGAACCGAGCTAGTTCATCTAGTTCATTTGAGCCAGTTCTCCCGGTCCAAGGCCAGTTTTTGAAAATATGATTTTGCTTATATGACCAGATTAGCAAGGTTATCGGCTCCTGTTGAATCGATCAAACCAGCTGATCCAGTTTTCTCAGAACATTGGTTGGAATGGAACCAACAGATGCCCACAATGCACAAATTGTCATGTTCCCACAGACACTTTTAGTGACACAAAAACTTTGGATAGATAAAATATACCCATAGATATAGGATGTTAGAAGTGTAAGCTTTAAAATATATATATATATATACCTCCATCAGGCTATAATAAAGATGTTTGTCCAATTCCAATCCTCATCAAAGCTTAAATTCACTGAGGGTGTATTTAGATGGAGGAAAGAAATTAGAAAGAATGAAGTTAAGAGTAAAGAAGTTGAGTGAAAAGAAATAGAATGGATTTGTATTTTATATAGATATGTTTGGATAAAAGAAAAATGAGAGGAAAGAAATATAGAAGGAAAATGATTTTCTATTATTTGTTTGTATAGAAAAGTGAAAGGAAAGAAAGAGGTGACACTGCCAAATGACAATTTTACCTTTATGTTCTTAGAAAAAGTATTTTATCTATATTAATTAATATCAAATAAAATTTTTTACTATTTTTTATTTAATAGTTTAAAATAATATCAACCTATTAAATCAAACTAATATTAGTAAAAATAAATTATTTAAAATTATTTAAAAGAAAACTAATATTTTTGGTTTATTTAATATTTCAAAAGTATTACTTAAAAATATATTTTATCAATTAAATAATACCAAAAATATTATTCAAATATTACTTAATACCCTATTTAAAATAAAATATCTATTTAAAATAAAATATTAATAACCAAGAAATTTTAGAATTTTACTTAACTTGTACTTTGAATATTTTTTGAATTTATTTTTAATAATATAGTCATAAAGGAATTAAAATTGTTTAAATAAAAGTTTTAGAAGTGTTAATTTAAAAAAATAAAAAAGAGATAAAAGGGGGAAGGACCACGCAACACCTTAACTATTGTTGCCCTCCCCTACTTCATCATCTCTCTCCATGCATCTACCATCTCTGTATGCAATGAGGAACGGCAATATGGAGAAACAAAAAATCCCACCTCTTCCTTCGTGAATTTCTGTTCGGAAGTGGGGGGAAAAATTTTTATCATTGTTCATGCAGGCCCCACAAGGTATTGTGCACTATTTATTCTCTCTTCCCTAATTTTTCTTTTCAACCAAATAATGGAAATGCAACATTTTCCTTCCTTTATCCTTTGCCTCTCATTCTTTCCATCCCAAATCAACTGAACCAAACACAGCATGAGAGATTGATCTCCATCCAATTCTATATGGTTAAAGTGAAGAACATAAGCACCACATTGGATTTGACCAATCTATTCCAGATAGTCTATGTCAGAAGACCTTGATCACATGGAGAGCATCCTTATAGATTCCTTCACGATATTGATAGCTAAGGTCACAACTTTACCAATAGTTCCTCTAGTGGGAAGTGAGGATGAGATCATATGTTATCTACCAAAAGAAGATCTTCATGCATTGGGGTTCTTTCCAATCATAGTCAATGAACATGCTATCCACATTAGCCTTCTAAGCAATGCAATCTAGCACATCAAAGGGGCATGGAATGCTCTTGATCTTAGTAGTGGGAAGGAGATTGTGTAGAAGGTTAAAGTTCCATTCTCCCTCATTCATCACGTAGCAACTGTCCGAGAGGTCCTACTATTACTTTTCAAGATATTGGACTTTAGGGTCGGCTGACAATGGATGATGGCCTTCTAGAGAGGGGAGTTCGTAGCCCTACAAATAGGATTCTCAGGATGGGCCTCTTCTTGACTACCTATGAAAATTTGAACCCAAAGCTTATAAGGATCAAGAATCTCCCATCCTAGCTTCATCAAAAATATCAAATAAGAAAGGGTGCATTCTATGGCGCCTACGACCTTAAGTTGGCACCAATGCCTGGCTAAAGTAAGCAAACAATGTTGCTCCATGTGGCAATACTTTTCAATGGTAAAATACGTTGTTAAATATTGAAAACGTAAATCTTGAAAAATAAGCAATAAATGGTATCAAATTAATTAGACTTCCGTGATATCATCTACCCCAAATTGGAACCCTTTGGGGCCTGTTTGATTTTAGAAAACATTTTCTGTTTTCATTTGTTGAAAATAATTTTTATTTTCAATTTTTCACATTTTAGGAACACATTTTTGTTTTGATTCTATATTTTCTATTTTCAAAAAATGAAAACATTAAAAACATGTTTGGTGTGTTTGTTTTCAATAAATTAAAAAATTTTAAAAATAATTTTATATGAACTATGAAATTAATTTTGACATTAAAATAACTTTGTATTGATTCATATATAAATATTGGTATATTGATATTTAATACATTTATACTAATCTTTATTTTTGTATTTTTCTTAAAGATAAAAAAATAAATAATAAAAAAATAGAGAGAAATTTTCTTTATTATATATTGTTCCTTCTTGATCATTCTAATGTATATAGTATTTCAATATCTAATATCTAATATTTATTATATAATATAAGAGAATAATATAGATAATCTAGTATCATTTAAATATTTGATAGTATATTAATGTATCTAGTATCTAATATTTGATATCTAATAATATGAATTTAGACAAACAATTTATATGCAAGTATAACAAAAGAGGAGAAATTATCATATTATTCTTTTCTTCTTAATAGACTTCAAAATGAATAGAACCAAGTTGATAAATTTGTCTTTCTCTCCTAAGCATTTGTTCAAGCAGCTTTTTGCATCATGAGTCATGGCAAAGCAAAAACTCAACAAAATAGCACCTTCAGTATAGCAAAAACATGACAGTAAAACATACATCATCAGGCCAATATAAGCACTTCTCCACATCTCTACATACAACACCTTCTACGTTTGGACCTTGTTCTTCTAACTTACAAGTTTACCAACAAAGAGAAGCTTCTAGGGCCTACATAACCAACTGCAAATCGATCATGGACAAACTATTCAAGTATTTAAAGTCTTGACACCCCATGATTTTCCTCCTCAAATAGCAAACATGAGAGCTAAAACACTTCTGCCTCTTGCCTCTTTTGCATAACTAATCATCCATAGGTTTATATTTCATCTTCAATAGATTGCTTCTTCAATATATCTCATTGAGCAAAAAAAATTCTTCATTGAATATCAGAACAAATTGCAAACAAACAATAACATAATATAATCATATCAAACTGAAGCATGTAATATAGGACACATGAAACTTCAATGGCCATGCCAAACTACAATCTTTCTATTAATGCCAAATGCCACAAGAATATATCCATTCTTATTAACAAAATTAAAATGCTTTAGAGTAAAAATATACCATCCCAAGCCTCAACGTTGAGCAGCACTGCATGTAGCAGGGTGCTGAAGAAAAATTATAGGCAACATTGTTAAAGACACAAAGCCCATATAGCAAACATTAGACCAAATTCAATCTTTAACTTCATCAATCCACCAAAAGATAGACATCATACTCATCTTATTCCTATTTTTACCTCAATATTATTTTCCCCCCTAATTAAGAAACAACTTAGGCCAAAGACGAGGATCCCAGTTGAGATCAAAATCATAACAAAACATGAAGGATAAAAGAAAAGTAATAGACATCAAATTAATAACATTGAGAACATTATTCCATATACCAACACCTGCACTAAGAACAATAGAACAAGTGAAAGGATTGAGAACAATAGAACAAGCAAAAGGAAAAATACACATAAAACTTTCTTCAAACAATTGTAACCCACCATCACAAACCAAAAAACACAATCTCCCCTCAAAACCAAAAATCAAACCCAAAACTTCCCTCTTTATGAATTAGATAAAATAGGATAAAAGGGCAAACTGCAGTGGTGTTGGCTCCATGCTATTCTTGCAAGACAGGCGCAATGGTCATGTGGCTTACACAGTAGTGCCGATGATGCAGGGAAGGTGCAGTTGGTGGCGCGACTGTGTTGTGAACAGTGAGGGGTGGGCTACGTGATTTTTGCGATGGGGCAATGGATTCTTGAGACAAGTGAAAGATGAAGGAAAGAAAGAAAGAAAGAGATGTTTGGTTATAATTACATTATGTACCACCACGTTTTCACATTTCCAGTTTTTGTTTTCAAAATTTTCATAGAAAGATTGAAAACGAGGATTTGTTATCAAATTTTCATCCATTTTAGAAAATATTTTTTGAAAATGTTTTCAAAACAATTATAGCAAACACATTTTCACTTTTATTTTCTATTTTCAATGAAAATGAAAATAGAAAATCCCCAAACCAAACACCCCCTAAGTTGTCAAACTCCACTCCTACATATCATTATGCTCCAGTTCATCTACTTTCATTTGAGGAGCAGCCATCAGTAATGGATAACCTTCCCTGAAGATGGTGTAGTAGTGAAAAGAGCTCAACATTTTTTTTCTTGAGTGGTATTATCAACTCTTGCTCCTTTTGTTGTTATTTCAATGGAAATATATCCCCATTATCAAATTACTCGTTCAATCAAATATTGTTGTCCTTGTTTTCAATTTTTCCTAACTTAACTATGTCTTTTGTTATAGATAACCATTTTTTTGTTCACATTTTCATTATTGAATGTGTCTAAAATCTTAGCATGGCAATGGGATTGTTAGATTTAGTTGCTCCAGCTTCTACTCCTAGTGATACTCTGTGTCATTCAAATACAACATAGCTTGTTTTTGGTAACTCTTATCCTTGCTTTTTTGAACTAGATTATTGTACTATCAATAAAAGCTGGTTTTTCAGTCATGGTATTATGTAGATGAATCCTGTAGATGACATTGAAAGTGCACTTTACCTGTAGATAAATCCTCTTCATTAGTAAATTCAATGGTTGAACCAATTAATTATGTAATCTTTTATGGTTGTATCACCCCAACTCCAAGATACTCAACCAGTAAAGAAAACCATCTCACCTACTCATAAGTCATCATGCCCAAGGACAATTTACCATTGGAAGCATATATATACACAAATTAATTAACTTTATATCATTACTATTATAGAATCAAAAACAACTAACTTGTATGAAGTCACGAAGCATTTTAACTCTGTTCGGACCTATTTTCTGAGGGCATCTGATGATGTCCATCACAAGCCTAAGCTCTTCATGTGCTCCTCCGATGGGGGACCTATAAGGGACTCCGATGCTCATGCCAAAACTCTATTCCACTCAAGTGTAAGTAAGAAAGATCAATTACTTACCTTCGATTTTTCATGAGCCCCTCTTTATATTCTAGTTTTGGATGTGTGTTCCTTTAATTCCATGGTAGTTTCTTATCCTTCTATTAGCGTGGGATTCTTTCATGCTCGGTAACCACCCTTAACAAGTTAGCTACTTCCATGCACTGATTCAATTTGAGGTTATCTGGAAAGAATTCCTTCTAGAAAGACTATTGCTGAGTTCCTTTAGGCTAAGCTCTAAGGCCTAGTAAATTTGTTTGGTCCAAACTCACTATGTCAAAATCAAAGTAAAGAATTGTCTATTTTAGAATCAAAAGGTCAAACTTGCAAGTGCAAATGTTTTAGCTTAGGAATTTTTGAAATAAATAATTGTCTATTGTAACACCCTCCCAAATATCGTATTATGCTTAAGTCATAATATTGTACTCAAGAGTTTATTACTAGTTCAAACTTAAATCTATTATAACCTCGATAGTTAACTATAGTGCAAATTTAATTAATAAAAGTGCAAACTATCAACGAAATAAATTTGTGCTGTTAAATTCGTAAGATAAAACATGGTATGTCAAAAGTAAGAAAATAAAAGTGCAGAAATAAAATATGCAACAATTATATATATAGAACGTTCACTACATATTTATATATATGTTACAATACACGTCCATTTAGCAACAACTCTAGAGAGTTAGTATGGATACATAAGGACTTGAAAAGAAACAGAAACTACGTTTGTGGCCCAAGGTGTCAAAAGGTGTCAAAAAAGGGCCACTCTATACAACTAACACTACTATCAGAAGGCCCGTCAAACGCCCCTTAGCAATCGCCGTAGAAAGGAACCTACCCTTCATAATTTCTGCAGACTCAGAAACACCATGTGGATCATCACCGCATCTAGGAACATGGAAAAAGGATGAGGCTAAAGTGTCCATCTTTCAGGCAACAAACTCCAAAAAAAATTGGACGAGGGGGTCAAGACGATGCAGCAAAAAAAAAAGTCTTGTACAATGGGGTCCTGCCAGGCACAGCCTAAGGGTCGACATCAGGCTCGAGATAGAAATAGTAAAAACATGCCAAAGAAATCTGTACAGACGTACACGGGGAGTTGTCGTCAAAAGTAAAGATTCTACGGCAGGGTCGTAGTATGACTACCACTCAGGTATCTCAACGAGGAGTGCCATCGCCGCCATCTCTACTGCCTGAGAATGACACAGACATACAATGGAATAAGAATTTAGAAAATTCTCAGTAGGATTCCCTATCTAGTTTATACTGACATCGCGACCATTCTCAGTTTGCTTCAATTTAGGTTAATTATGAAACATGTGATTAGCAACGTAAATGTCTCTATTTGTGAGTATTAAGATAAAGTGGCTCGAAGCAAAATTTCAGTTTTACTTAAGAATGGAAAAATAGGAAAGAACATATATACTAAGTATTGCTATGCTTACATGAATGTCTCCATGGTGAATTGGTTATACAAGTTTACAAGGCTAGACGATGATATTGAACATTAGAGATGGCAAAGCAAGCCGGACCGTCCTAACCCTCCTAAAGCAGGGCGGGGTGGGGCGGGGTGGGGTGGGGTGGGGCGGGCCAAATTAGGAAAGCGGTCTCAATATTTTAGTTCGCCCTGTTTAAGAGCGGGTTGGCGGGTTGGCGGGTTGGCCTGCCAAAAAAATAAAAAATATAAATAAATTTATTTTAATATTTTTTATGAGTTAAATTACTTTAAAAATTAAAAAAATATATTGAATGAAAAATCTACTTAAATAAAATAGAATAAATTAATTAAACTACATAATTTGTATCTAAATTTAACTCAAATACAAATATAATAAACTAATTAAGATATATAAATAAGTTTATAAAAAATAATTAACTATAAATTTATAATATCAAGTCTATAGTATAAAGTTCACAAATTAATAAAAGTATAATAACAGCATAATTTATAATAAAAATCTAAATTTAAAAAAAAATACTCTTGAATCTAAAAAAAAAAAAAATAGAGAGATAAGCTTGGCCCGGCGGGCCAACCCGGCCCGGCTCGCCCAAGCCCGTGGGTTAGGAGAGTCGAAAATTTTTTACAGGCCAAATATGTCAATCCAACCCGTTATTTTTTACGGGTTTGGTGGGCCAACCCGGCTGATTGAGCCCATTTTTCTATCTTTATTGAACATCTTAAAAGGGTGACATTATGTATTGTTGGATTGTTGAACTTGTTTCTTAAGTTTCTTTAATAATAAAGTCTAAAGTCATGAGAAACCATACCAAACCTAGGTGAAGGTTGTGGTGAACCATGTTGAGTTTTGGTCCAAGTTGGTTTTTGAATCTCAACCATTAAAATTGAAATTAATGGCTAAGATTGAAAACTTTTATTACAAAAGAAAAAATTTATAATAACTTACATTTATATTTTAATATTTATCAAAAGATAATTTTAATATTTATTCCTTCTCTCATATTTTCTCTCTCTTCTTATTTGTCGCATCCTTTAACTCCAGTCGATGGAGGCGCTGCTGTGGCTGAGATGTGCAATTCCCTGATTACACCATTGCATGAAAATCCCCTTTGAGACCTAACTCCCAAACACAATAGCAAACAACTCATTCGTTTTTTTCCATAAATAGCTCCTCACTCATCAACCTCTCACTGCCACCTTCCAAACAGACCTCTTTCTTCTCTTCTTTTCTCTTCACAACCTTGCTACCACCCTTCCCACCTTTACCCGTTGCTGTTACCGGCAAATCGCTCTTCTTCATTGCCATCGCCATTGATGACGACACCGCCATCATCCACTTCTCAACAACGACGGCCATGAGCTTCCTTTGTGACCATCGACTCTTGGCCTTTAGTGAGCATGATGCAACACTGGCAATGGCATCCCTCGGCTTGCTTCGCTTCGGCTTTAGCGATTAGTGCTACTGCGTGCTCATCCGAATCACCATTTGCAAATCCTCTTCTTCGCAATTTACCATTGGAACTTCACTAAAAAAACTTCCTAAATCCAAAGAAAAACCCTAACAATCAAAATTGAAGGTTTTTCGGTTTGGGTTCGTCGAATTGAAATTCAAGAAATATGATGAGATGGCAGCAAGCATGGAGGTCATCTGTGAGGAAAGGGGGAAATTTGGAGCTAAGAGAAAAAGAGGGTTGAAGAAAAAAGAAGATAATGAGGGTATAAATATAATTTTGTTAATTATTTTAGATTTTTTTATTACTTGGATCAACTTAGACCAAAATTCAATATAGTCCATCACAGCCTCTACCACCAAAACTATAGAGGGTCTCAGTGGTGTTTAGTTCTCATGGAATCAAAGGCTAGAAGATAGGTTTGGCAATCTTATTTGTTGGTGATAATGATTCCGTAACTCACACCTTTAAAATATTGGATTCTTTAAGCTCTAAAGTATATGAAAGTTCATCCTTCTAAACACCACCTGTATGACTATGCCTATGATTTTTTTATGGAGAGTATATGTCTTTGTATATTCGAGAGCTTGAGGATGAAGACTAATATCTAAATATGTTGCTTTAATCTATGGGAGCTTGGTTTTTAAATGGTTTCAATTTATGACACTAAATATGTCAATTGTGCTAAATGAAGGCATGCTACCCTATTTTGTTCTTTTAATTCCAGCCTAGTTTTAATATGATTAAAATGTAAGAAAATGTTATTTTGAAGCCTTAGAACCTATATTTTGATGATATGTACTTGTTTGCTAAATTTCTTTGATTATGATGTCAAAATTATATAAATAAAGTAAGTTTTCAAGGTTGCCCTATTTTGGACACCATCTTAACCAATCTTATTTCACTTATTTAATGAATTTAAAGTGTTAGTTTTATGCCTCACGTAGTATATTTTTATGTGAAGAAGCCTTATGCACATGTTTGAGAAGTTGAAGGCAAAAATAACCATGGCCTTGGTTTAACCATAGCCTTGGCCATGGCTATGTAGCCAAGATGAAAATTCCTTTTTATTATTCTTTTGGTTTAACATTAATCCTATTATGTGTATGATAGTTGTTTCGATGCTTGTTCTATGATTTTTGGGTTAAGGGTTTGAAGCTTGAGCTATTGGTGTTAAAGTTTCAAAGTGTTTTCAAATGCTTGAGAATATATGTTTTCAAACCTTTGAGCATGATTGGATTAGCTATATTTGCGTGTTAGTTTCTTTTGAGATTATTAAGACTTACTAGTTCTTTAAAAGACACTTAAGATTTAGTGAAATGAATTATGACCCTTGCTTATGGAGTTGATGACCAAGGGATATGGACTATGTTGGACTAAATTGAGTCCTTGTGGCTTTATTTGTATCCTTACTCCAAATGAGAATTAGCTTTCTCATATTAAGTGCATGGTTAGAATTATGAGTATGAATTTCTAGACTTGAACTGTGTGATATTTCATGAGAATTATGTGATAATGGGTGTGATAAAGAATGCTCTATGTTGGAATACCCTTAAAATTGTTCATGCCATCGGAAATTGTGATACTTGCTTTAGGAAGCATGACATGGAATTATTCGAGATGTGCAGTTGAATATGGATATGGCTTGATTTATCGTTTGGTAGCTTGAATACTTTAATATAAAAATGGAGTTCTATGGCTTATGGCATGAGATGTTGTGCACTTTACTTTCTCAAAAGCTGTTGAGAATTTTGCAAGATGTGCATATGTGTTATTATATGAAATATGGCTGCTATATGAATTAATGAATAAGTGAGTGTGTAGACCCCATCACGCAGTAAACAAGGCATACATTTCACTAAGTGACATATTGGGCTCCGCTATGCTAGCGGATCAAGACTTGGTGATCACTAAGTCTTGTAGTGGATTAGATGAAACCTTGGGCTCTACCATGCTAACGGATAAGGACTTGGTGATCATAGTATGACACCTTAGGCCCCACCTTATAGCAGATCAGGACTTAGCAAAGTGATGCCTTGGGCCTCGCTATGCTAGTGATAAAAACTTAGCAATCACTAATGTGACTAGGGGAGCCCTAGCAATTAGAGCTCTCGCAAATTTAAATTTACTATGGAAGACCATGCATATTTCAACCATCAGAAAAGATTAAAAAGTAGCAAAAAGAAATTTGGCAATATACTTGCCATCATTTGTTTGTTATGTTGATGATTATGATATTTGTGTTACTGTTTTATTGCTTATGTTTATGACTATACATTGCTATCTTGCTTGACTCTAATAAATAGCTGAGAATGATAATTTATTTTATCATTGCTCTTATTTATTATTTGTGGTTATTTATGTCATATTATACTGCTAAATTT
This sequence comes from Pterocarpus santalinus, assembly GCA_031439595.1. Taxonomy (NCBI): domain Eukaryota; kingdom Viridiplantae; phylum Streptophyta; class Magnoliopsida; order Fabales; family Fabaceae; genus Pterocarpus; species Pterocarpus santalinus. The sequence goes on from CM062525.1 coordinate 21,077,365, forward strand.
TCTCCCAATGTTGTGTGATTTATTATGTTACTTTGTATATTGCTGCATTTCCGTCTTATTCGTAGGACTTTTAGGATGAAGCGGGACTTCCTTGAGAACACTACCCTATTGGGAGAATTCTCTCACCTATTTTCTTGGTGTTTCCAGATAGCATGGATCACCATAATGGTGGAGATGGGAGTAGCACGAGACCTTGTTCCTATGAAGAAATAGATTATGTAGTTAAGTTGTATTCTGTTAAGCACTAGCTTAGTGAAAAATTATGGATGTCTATTCTTTGGCTTGTAACCAAGGTGTCCCTTTTTGTGATTTGAGAATATACCAGGACAATACATGTATTAGTGGTCAATTGCCTAAAGCTTAGGCTATTTGTGGTATGTAATATAAAGCAGTTATTTAGCTTATGCTTAGAGTTAATAAATAAATTCAATCTATAAAGGGTAAATCATAGATAGAATTAGCTAAGGATAAGAAATGAGTTTAGTATCTTCTACAAAATTGCCCCAAAAAAAAATGTACGCTCTAAAAATTAAGGTAGAAAAAGTTAATAATATTCTACCAATAAATTATTATTATAAATAAATAAATAATAAAATAATAGTTAGCTAATAGAGTGTTCCATAGACCAAAGATCAAAGATCATCATTGCATTACAAACCAAAAATATCGTCATTGACCAAAAAAAAATGGAAATAACATTACAAAATTTGATTGGATGATCCAATCACCCAGAGGGTAGCTTTGCGGTTTGGTGACATGTGGGGGTGCGTGCATGCAGACCCCTCTTCCTCTGCCTACATAATCGTCCTTTGAAGACCTAGCAATCAACTTCCAACAGCCGTTATAAACTGGAAAATTGTGTTTGAGAGGGAATTAAAATAAAAAAGACAAAGAAAAGAGCTTCAAACTGTAGCGTCCACACTAAATTTCATTTTCCGAATTTCCTCAAGGGAGGCAGTCTCTAGATCAAAGTACTGGGTTAAGATGAATGAGCAAGCTAAGAAGGTATTGTAACCCTAGCCATATTTCCTCTCTCATTGCATTCCCTCTGTTTCTACGGTTTTAATGTTGAATGAAACTTGCATGAATTCGTATGTCAGAATGAGACTATGAATACACGAGGTAGTACCATGGAAAGAAGGGTGGAAACCGTGGATTATCGATCCTCAGCAGGGCAAGGGCAAGAAGAGAGGAAAGTGGAGGTGATTCACCAGCACCATTCCAACACCAGTGGTGGCGTTCTTGCTGGTGCTGCAGCTGCCGTGTCGTCCACTCTACAGTCCGCCAAGGATGCCATATCCAAAAAATAACGTTAATTCGGAATGTCACATAATAATAAAGCTGCCTTTAAATCAATTTCTTTAGTCATGTAAAATTTGCTTGGTGGTGTGCGAGTTTGTTCTTCTATCGCTATGGCTAGTTGCCCTTTGACCATGAGCAAATATATGAACAAACATAATGTCCTTGATGTATGAATTTTTATCAATTTGATAACATAAATGCCTGCTTTTATCTTGGGGGTACAGGGCGATTTATTTGCCATTTGCTTTGTGCGCGATCGATATTTGTAATTGCTTTGTTATGATTTTTTGGGTCAAAACGTCTAATTCAACAGATTCCTTCTTTCATCCTCAGCAACAGCATTATCCAGATACTTGTAATAAATAAACAAATTAACGGGGAAAAAAACAGTGATATGTATGATGCTTCTGCATGAACCGCTGCTTTTCTGAAGTGGCACCAAATGAGTGTGCTTAAACAGATGCGTGATAAGAGACATATTCGAATGCTTTATATATCAACATATCAGAATCTTACAGCTGGAACAATCCACATTCTCTTCCGATACCCAACTTGCGACTCCTTTATTCTTTCAGCAATCTACATTCGAATCCTATTCTCTTTTTCTCCTTCTGCCATTTCTTCTAGTGCTATTTTCTGGTCTTGATTATTATTATTATTTATATAACACGCCAACTGTGAAGTTCAAACAACTGATTGATATTTTGCTTTCCCCGGCTTCGCAAGAAATACTTTTCCCCCTCCCCAATCTTCTGAGCAGGTAATTCATTCATTAGCCTTTTGAATCACATGTTGAACTCATAAGAATTCTGTTACTCTTTTTTTTTTTTTTTTTAATATAACTATTTTCTCAGTTTCACTTCCTAGGTAGTTGAAAAATCTCTGCTTGAACCAGAGGCAACAATGGGTTTGATGATATCACGGCTATTCAGATTGCTTTATTCAAAGAAAGAAATGAGGATTCTCATGGTGGGTCTTGATGCAGCTGGGAAAACCACAATACTCTACAAGCTGAAACTCGGAGAAATCGTCACTACCATACCCACGATAGGTGCTTACTAGTGACGCTACTATGTTTTCTTTAATTCATCATTAAGTAGTTACTGCCTCTCTAAATTTATAAGTAAGTCTTCAGGCAATCATTATGAGAAGAACAAACATGTAACCGACAATTTTACTTCACGTTTATTGAATTTGTTGTAGTTATGTGATGGTGTCCAATATATCTCGTGTATACGCACTGATTGCACTTTTGTTCCAAGGGTATGATGCTGGGTCGCTCTAGTTCATCAAATGACCGATTATTGATCCTTAGTCATATTATATGATTCTGCTAATCAAAAGCCCTCCATCTAATGAAGCAAGTATATACTACTTGTTTATTACTTTCTCCATTACAAACGGAAAGAGTATGTCTGATTTATCTAAGAAAAAGGACGGATTTTTTTTTTTTTAACTCTTTTGTCAATCTTAGTCCTTAATGAAATTTTGTAAGATTAGCATACATGATTATCTCTGGTGAAACAGGCTTCAATGTTGAGACTGTTGAGTACAAGAATGTCAGCTTCACTGTTTGGGATGTTGGAGGACAGGACAAGGTACAACTTGTGATTTGCGGTCCTTTATATTAGAGATGTAGCCGTTGTGTATGCTTGTTTGAACTCTGCTGGTAGTCCCGTACTCACAGATATATTTGTCAAAGCATGATATAAGTTCACAAGTGAAATTATGACCACATGTTGTGCATAAGTTACAAATAGATAGACTGCAGTGATCTGATTATTTGCCAAATTCTATGTAGATTCGACCATTGTGGAGACATTATTTTCAGAATACCCAAGGTCTTATCTTTGTGGTAGATAGCAATGACAGAGAAAGAATTTCTGAAGCCAGAGATGAGCTCCATAGGATGCTGAGTGAGGTCAGTAATTTCTTCATAGTAACTTAAGATTTAAGACTTTATTTACAGTACTCTGTGTGCAATATCCTCCTTGGTTGCGGTCCAATTTTCAAGACAGCAAGCCTAACTGTTCAAATTAAAAGGAAAATGTCATTGAAATAATCTTGATTGGCACATGCCTTACAGATTGAACTTCGTGATGCTACATTGCTGGTATTTGCCAATAAGCAGGACCTTCCAAATGCTATGAGTGTTTCAGAAATAACAGATAAACTTGGTTTACATTCCCTCCGCCAGCGCCGCTGGTAAGTCACATTTTAATCACACTAAATCATTCTTCTAAGTCATGGTGAATTATACCATAATCCATAATAAATATCAAGATATCAATCCAATTAGAGGTTTCACAGAACCAGAGTTACATGCTGTAAGTCCCTGCAAATTCTTGTGAACGAAGTGGAATGAACTTATTCGAGTTATTGATTGGTCCAGGTACATTCAGGCAACTTGTGCCCCCTCTGGCAAAGGACTCTACGAAGGTCTTGATTGGTTATCCAGTAACATATCCACCAAGACTATATAAGCCAGGCTTTGAGTGTTTCCGATCTTTCGCAGTACTAAGAAGAACGAGACTGGTGTACTGAATACTAGCCTATAATTTATCTGCAATATCTTGTTTTCTTATGGGCATATGTAATCCGAAGTGTGGTGCAGGAACATCTAGACTTCTATTTCCAAACGTTCAATGCTTGTAAATTTCACACTCGTGGAGTATTACGTACATTGCACTGCATTATTAAATAATAGTCAATTATGATTTGCATAGAAAGGAGCTAATGTGCCGACACACATCCATCCATATGGACGTGGGATTCACATTCTATTCAATGATAAATAAATATGTATCGGTACGATATCCAAGAAATTGGGTGTATAAGTAATTTTTTTGTTTATAATAGCTTTTATCTAAAAAAAATACCCACTTTTCTATAAGTTAACCCAAACAAACTTGTAGAATTGTCGAGAATACTTAACATCTCAAAGTAAAAGACAGGAATTAAAAATGATCACAATGCTACAAAAAGAAAAAAATACAGGCAACAAAAGTTGGGTCGTCATATTGACTTTGGTTCATGTTTTGTTATGATTTGTGCTCGAATTTAGAGCTCCTTTATTAGTAGTTTATGTGGGGAAGTGGCTATTATAGCCGCTTCTTTATATATATTGCCACATTTTTATTGGTCTTTATTTAGTTTTACCAAAATATCTATTTTTATTTTAATCAAAAGAATAGTTATCATTAAATATTTATTAGTCAGAATAATGTTGCCAAAAGTTACTGTTTGTAATTTAATTAAAAATAATTTTAAAATAATTACTGTTTATCTCATTTTTAATTTTCACATAGTTGCTAGTTACAAGTATTGATAACTAATTTTCTAATATAATCATTTAAATCTAAAAATATTTTTAATATAATTATTTAAATCTAAAAATTAATTATTTGATATAACATTAATTTTGAAAAATAATAAATAAAATGAATTATATAAAGATGTACTAGTAAATCATGGTATACAATTACATATCTTATTTTGTAGTATCTAGTGTTTATATAATAAAAAACTATTAAATAAAGAATTTAATTTTCATATATTAACAATGTAAAATTTTCTTACACTATCATCCGATCATCTATTTCACATCAGTAAATATAGTTCACTTTTACACCTACTACTTAAAAAATTATGCATGTGGTAGAATTTGATTAAATAACAATATAAAATAGTTTTACAATCAATGTATCAAAACTAAATTTTTAAATAAAATATATGATACCATTATTTATAACTATTGACCATTAATTTTTACTATGGTAGTTTTTGCTTGTTATTCATATTATTAAAAATTAAGATAATTTGATATATTGAATTAGTTATATATTTAATTGGCATGTATTACAATTAATAGTGTATTTAAAGACGCATGTATACTTGTCAATAAGAGGTCTCTTTTTTATTATTTTACTTTATTTAGAAGTATACAAAGTATAATTTATCTAATAGAAAGTAAATAATTTTGCCTTTATATTGTGTGTGTTTTGATAAAAGAAAAATTTTAATCCTTTTAAACTCCTTCTGATGTGGGTAACTAATGCAGATAAGTGATTAATTTAATGTATCAAACTACTTTCATTTTTAAGAACATGAATAATGAATAAAAACATATCATAGTAAAAATTAATGGTCATTAGTAATAAATCATGGTATCATCTATTTATTTAATAGTTTTTTAATTATATAAATACTACGTGTTACAAAATAAGACAGTTGTATACTATGGTTTATTAGCACATATTTATTATTATCCATTTTTATTTATTTATTTTTAAAATATTCAATGTTATACTATTTAGGTATATCAAAAAATTAAAAAAAATTAATACTTAGATTTAAATAATTATGTTAAATAAATTAGTTATTAATACTTGTGATTCATAGTAACTATGTAAAAATTAAAAATGAGATAAATAGTAAATATTTTTAAATAATTAAATTAATTTTAATTAAATTAAATATATGACAACATTACGATGAATAATAAATAATTAATGTAAACTATCCATTTAGAAGAAGGGTATTTTAGTGAAACCAAATGAAAAATTAATAAATAAATTTATTCCACGCAAAGCGCAAATGGCTTAAACGGGATTCGCTTTCCGTCAGGAATTTCAACTGCTTTAAAGCAGTTTCTTTTTTAATTTTAGTAACGTATGTTTCTTGAGATCAATGTTAAAAAGTAAAATAATAATTATTAAATAAAATTATACTTATTACTTTAGATATTCAGAATTAGAACATTTTTCTTTAAATAATTTAATGAAACTAATAAATACTGTTTAAATCTATAATTTAAAAAAAAAAATTATGTTTAGAGTGGTCCACACCGAACTCGGATAGTTATCGTTTCACGTAAATGGAATTAACTCATTTAGCTGGTTTTTTTCTTTTTTCATATTTTGCTATAATTTAAGTTTTATTCCTCCATTTTTTCTTCGGGTAAGACATCTATTAATATGTTTGTAAGTGCTCTATAAACTTAGATTGAAAATACTACCACATTAGAGGAGTAGATATTTCTTCCCTTTAACTAGGAATTTCAGGTTCAAATATTGGGTGTTGACTAACTAATGTTGAGAGAGTCATACTTCTTATAAAATCTTAAATGCTTGAGCACGATTGCCTCCAATAAGAGGATACTTGTGAAAAATCCAAAAAAAAATAGATTGAAAGAATCTTTCACTTCATTTTAAATTTTTATACAATAAAAAATAGGTTAAATTCGTTAGTCTATCCCTATAGTTTTAGTATATTTTTTAATAGGTTCTATACTTTAAAATTTTTAAGTGAACCTTTATACTTTAAAAGCTTTGTAATTGACTCCTTACCATAAATTGGCCATTCATTATCCGTTATATCATATCCATGTGGCTGTTAAACATTCTCGGTTACGCTTTAGATACTAGATAACTTTCAATTAAATTTGTTGATGCCAGTGTTCTGGTATAATTTCTACCTATAATAATTTTTCTTCCTAATTTTCTTTTCATACATGCTCTAAAAATAATTAAAAATTATGATATTTACTGTTTATTCATGTTATATTCTTTCTTTTCTTTTCCATTCAGCTTACTAGATTGTTAACACTGCAACTTGGGTAACGACCACGTGTGTACAGTGTAATATGGAGCTATTGACTAAAACATAATGATGTCACCTGGTGGTTGGTACTTTATTTGGTATAAATATATGTACCCGAAAAAAATATATAAACTTTTTTCGGGTGTTTTTTTTATATGGTATTTGGATAGAAAATAATTCTGATTTTACTACAAATAAAAAATAAAATATTATTTTAATTGAATTCAAAATTTTCAAATTCACTCTTTTTGAAATTAAAAATTTTGATTTTGTTAGATTCTATATCAGTATAAATTTCTTTCAATTTCTATATTTTGGTATATATACAATTCAAATATCATATAAAAAGTAAAATCCCACTTTTTCCTATATTATTTACTTACTTTTTTTTTGCCAAATATACTAATTATCTTTTCTTTGTTTATAAAAAAAATATTTTTCTGATTCTTCTTTTATATATAATGTACCTTGCCTAGCTTACAGAAAAAATAAATAATAACCATTTATCAAGCAAACCTCAAGTAAAAACCTAACTATATGTGTAGGTTACCTCTTAGACAGAGCTACTGTCAGGCACAAGCTACAAGCAAAGTTAGTAGACCGATGACTGAAGATTTGACCACTATAATGATCACGATATCTACGGCATCATATATTACATGCGGCTCTAATCGTAAATTAACACTATATCAAGAAACAATAATGCTACCAATATAAAAGTACAATCGATGACCATGCACTCCAATTGTAACAGAAAATTATTTTTTTAAGTAAGATCTTTAACACTAAAACCTCTGTAGTTGTGACTAATTGTGATCAAATTATTAAGTTGGTCAGGAAGCAAGGGATACGTGGAGAGGCAGGCCCACAGTGCCGAATTACGAGCTACATGATTCTGTGAACGAAACTTCAGACAGTGCCTGTTCTTTTCAAAGGGGTTGGGTGTCTTGCAATGACAGCGATTTTTATAGGCAATTTTGTAGCCTGCAGTAGTACATACACTGTGATGACCAAGACAAGTTTTACGAAATTTCCTGCTGTTCCTACTTTCTGGACTTCCTTGATTCAGTTCACACCATTGCAGAAATAGAAGTAGTAGTTTCTTTGACATTTTATCTTTAAATGTGTAGAAAACAAATTTTTCATTGCTGTTGCTCAACGACTACACACTATTCAGCTCTGTTATCTCACATGTGAACTTTTCTGCCTCCTCTAAAATCACCTCTACCCTTAACTTGTGAATCATGCCTTAATCTTATTCTTAACCATAATTATTTCCCTTGACCTTCCCTATAAGGAAATTTGTCAAGTAGGAATGAATGAAGACAAGGAAGAAAGAACATATCCAAGGAGACTAAAACCTATATATAATTTAGAGATTCATCTAATCATATACTAATATTTATCGTTTAAGACCTTTGTTTTCAGCATGGGAATCTAATTTTAGTTTGTCCCTTCTGCATTAGGTTGACGTGATGCCATCTTAACCACTTAGGTCTTGACAAGTCCTTGCCATCTTACCACGAAGGTAGGTCTGCATAACCAGACAATAGTTTACTGTAGACGTGTCCTTTTCCTGTTCATGTTAAGGTCCTATTTGGACCTACGATAAAAATAAAGGTTAGGGATGCTGCGCTAGAAATTAAGCCCATGCTTGGTAACTGTATTTTGGTCCTGTTCCGCAGACCTTAAATGCCTAATAACGAAGCCAATGGAAATAGCTCGTACAACCTAAAAAACATGCTACATAGGGAGGCTTAGGGGTTCTCAAATGTGCAGTGTATGAAAGTATATACAATACTAGTTTACATGAATTTGGAAATTTCTACCAAAAATCACAAGGCACATATAAGGTACGTGCATGAGGCGCATGCTTTGCTAGTCGATGTGGCTTTGATGCTACGTAGCTACTTTAGGTACCACGGTTCTCATTAACTGTACCCCTAGGTTGTATATCAGAATCCTTTCGGCTGCGCATGGCCATGTATTCAGTGATCCATACTTTGGCCCCTTTATTCATATACACACGCAACTTAAGATACAGAGGTGAGAGGTGCAAAATTATTGACTTGACTGTATGCTATCTGTCTCCTATCATACAGAGAGTGAAACGTTACAGCCTTCTATGTTCATTGTAAGATGTTGGATTCGAGAATAAATGTGAAAATGACTTACTTTGCCTAAACCAGGAGCAACGTTCGCTATACAAGTTTGTAACCAATTAATCAAGACAACCTTTTCTTAGTACCTCTGAAGATTTGAGAAAGCAATGCAAAGTATCTACGAAATTTGACTCTCAAGGGAGGTGAAGGATATGTTGGTCCCCTATGTTGCATAGGTACAAATACGGTACCTGTATCATGTACGAATACAGGTATAAGATATGAAATAAATAAACAAAGAATGTTATAAACCCCACTAAATGCATAAATACCTTTACCAAAAAAGAAAAATGCATAAATACAACTATCCTTTGCTTTCTCTCGTTTCTCTCTCTACACCACCCATCCCTGCCGAGCCCATTCTCTTCAGTCTCACAAAAAAATTGGAGCAGCACTTTTCATTCCTCGTGATTTTGCTATTATTTTCTACCACACTTAGATCTGAATCTCAATTCAAACATTACTGATCATCATTTTGCAGTGGAGGAGAGCGTCGTCGTCGTCACCCGTGAAGTTGTCGTCCCCTACCGTTGCTTGGGTCGCTGCTACTATTGTTCGTTGGTCACTGCCACTGTTGTTGGGTTGCACTGCTGCTATTGGGCGATTGTGTGATGAGGAAAAGTGGGAGGAGAAGAGTCTTAGGTGGTCTGGTCTGGGAGGAGGAGAAGAGAAGGGTAGGTGCTACTGTACCCCAAGCCGTACCTCCGATGTTTTTTTTTTTTGGGAAAACTTAATAGGTACATACCAGACATATCCACAGCGTATCCGTATCGTACCTGATACGGGTATTTTGGCAAAAATTCTCGTACCCATGCTTCATAGTTGGTCACCTACTATTTCTAAACGTTCTCATAGTCGATACTTGCCTTAAAATTATGAAATTCAGGATGTATTTGTTTAAAATTTTTTCTATATTTAAATAAATTTTTAAAAATAATTAAATTCTAAAAAAAATTATTTTTCTATTTTTTTAAAAAATTAAAAAAAATAATTTCTAAAAAATATTTTTTTAATTATATATAAAATTTAAATTTTATAATCACTTTTCTTAAAAATTAAAACAAATACACCATAATCCTTCTTTAATTACTAATCTTCCTTCTCACCACCCGCACTTTCCTCCTTTACCCTCCTTCTCCGAACAAATCCGCCGCCTTGAGCCGCTGCAACATCCAACTCCCCCAACCTCATTCAACTCTGCCACCATGTTGCGGTGAAGAAGCAAAGATTACTGGGAAATCCCTCCTCTCTCCAACTCCAAGTCACGGTGTTTCCATCCCTTTTATCAAAAATACCAACCCATTTAATTTTTCTTTTCCTGCCCACATTCCCAATCCACAGTGCAAGCATTTGGTTCTCCATTAAGTTGGGTTTATCGTCTTTTTCCCGAAAAAAAAAAAATGGATTAGTTTTTTCTGTTTTTACTTTTTCTAAATTTAATTTTAGTTGTGATTGCTCGTGAGATTTACGAGCAGTTTGACATTGCCCTTTGGTACCATTATTTCACCATTGATCCAGTCAAAGAGTTTGCTGCCGTCGCACCAGTCCATGACGAGATGAACATTCTCGTCGTTCTCGTCCCGGATCACATCCTTTAGCAAAGGAGCTCCAAGAACTGAAGCTCTGAGAGAGGAAGAGAAGAGAGAGTTAGAGAAAGACCAAGACAAAGACAAAGGTGCCTGCTTTTGTGTGTTGGGGCTGGATCGCAGTGTCACTGCTACCAACTCCTTCATGTTGCCCGTGAACGGAAGCTAGCGCCAGCTGCGAAGAGGGGGCGCGGGTGGCGGACAACGGCTGTGAGCGATGGCGGCAAGGGATGTGATGGGGATGAGAGGCTCGTCGTTGCAAAGTACATTCCCAACAACGTAAAAGATGTAGGCCGGGGGGAAGGGGTGCAGAAGGATCAGCTTAGGTGGTGGTGGGAGGCTGGAAAGGGGAAGGATAAGAGAAAAGATGGAAAGGGTAGTTTAGTAACTTTAAAATTTATTATTTTATTAAAGTTATTTAATAAATTTAATGTAACAATTGGTCTATTAAATTTGAACCGTCCCGATATCATCTAACGGTCGAAATAAGAGCCATCACATGCTCCAGAAAATGTATTGGATAATTTATTGGACCAACTTATCCTTCATACTCAAGGAAAATATCACCCAGAATTATTGTTTGGCAGAAATATAGCTGTCACTTTGAAAAGTCTCTCACGCTGAGGACTCTTGCCAACCATCATAACAACAAGGACATTATGCAACTGAAACAAGTACATCATAACCCCAAATCAGAGATTTACCCATATTTTTGGGCAGATATTTTCAGAAATTCGTCCACTGATGACCGGTCTATACCCCCTTTGATCTTTTTGGGTACTGCGTGGTCTTTAGTGAGTCCAGAATACCCATTTTCTCTTGACCTCAGTGGCAACCTATATAGTCAACATTGCTCAATTATCACTTCCAAAACATATTACACAGACAAAAGTCCTAAGTCGCAGAGGTTCAGAGAATTCAACCATCCAGAAAGGAAGAGATCTCTCAGAACATCAATCACTTGAATTTGTTAATATCAAGTACCCCGGCAGCTAGAAAACACGTCTTAAAACATTGTTGAAAAGACCCTAGTTTCAAGAGTGTAGTGATTAACGACACAATATCGGTAAAGATATCCTAAAGACCTAAAAAACAAAAAAGATTTCTATATCCTATGCTAAATGCATTTGGTGTTTTGACAAATTCACTTTATAATGACAAATGCCTGTGTTTTTGTTTTTTTTTTTTTTTTTTGGGTCACTCGCACCTCATTATGGCTACACTAGCGAGGCCACTAGATGTGCCGTCTGTGCTACGCCTCTGGCCGCAGTGACAAATGCTCAAAACAAGCAAATGATTAAATCCCATCTCCAGGTAGACTAACATTTTTTATTTTTTTGGTCGTGCTCCAGGTAGACTAACTGAAAGAAGGTATTCGTCTTAGTTCTCTTTTGCTACGATAGCCGATTGGTTTTATCACATGGACATGCATTTTGAATTAAGATATGACTTGACAGCAAACATAGCATTAAATTATTTGTGACCACTGACACAAAATTGCTTATAAAGTCCAAGGTTCATACATATTGTCAAACAGGAGAAATATGAATTATGACTATAGGATAGGACTACTGAAACAACCATGCATTAAAAATCATTTTCCGCAGAAAATTATAAAGTGCAGTGCAGTAGTGCTATATTTATGCGACTTAGAAGGCAGAACTGAGACTGCCAAACAACTGAGCTTTTACAATGAACAACGTTGAGACCAAAATAGCAAGCAATGAGGGTGATTCATCCAATTTCACCAATTCCATTTTAATGGTTCCTACATAATTGAAGTTCAAGCAAGCCACAAACATCCTCAACCTGGAACTGGAGTTGAGTTCTCAATTAACAGAAATATACGCATCGATAGAAGACATTTCACATTGATCCTGCAGCACATGAGCTTCATTTATTTATCTAATGTATCACTAAAGACATTTCACATATTTGATTATAAGTTAGCAATCTTCGTGTTGTGCGGTCCCTATTCTGCACAAACAGAGGAGAGGTAGCTTGGCAGATGATAAACAAAAGATGCCTCTTGATTCTGCTTATTGACAAATATCATATGTAAGATGAATAGAAATTGGACTGGAGAGATAACTCACAGGTAGAATTACAAGTTTACAACTCATCTTTCTACTCAATATCAGATCCCTGATCCACCTCAATTAACAAAGTGGACGAGGGAATCTCAGTCTCTGCCTCATTCATTTTCAAATAGTTTGCCAGAAATGTATATAACTAAGAACATAACATAGTTGCACCTCAATAACATAACTGCCAATTTTATGCAAAAGAAAGCTACCATGTTTGTAGATTGCAGTAAATACTAAGATCATTATTAACGAGGGCTATTAAGAACATCAATAGACACACGATTAACAGAAGGCAATCTCATCTGCTGGACCTTAGCTCTGCTCCTCTTAAACAGTGGCTCCACCAAATGTAAGACCGATGATGCCATGACCCATGAATCATTTGAGCTATCACAACTGAAAGATGCATCAATGACACCACCTGGGCTACTCGGTTCAGATCGGCGCTTGCGCTTCTGGTGAAGATTGTGAATGCCTTCACGGCAAACTAATGGTCTCAGTATCAGTTTGTAGCACTGGTTCACTTGTTCCTGTAAGATCACCATAAAAAATTTCCCAATTATTCATCAAATAAGCACCAGATATTAAAAAAAAAAAAAAAAACTAAGAAATAGGGGTAAATTAGAGACAACCAATAGAGACAAACCTCACTAATCTTGAGTAGACCCAGAAGTTCATTAATGTACTCCGTTGCTTTAAATGGTTCAATCTCTTTAATAACGTGGATCATTGTAGCAGCAGCCAATGTAGAAGGAAGACAACTCATAAACCTTGAATCTGGAACCAATAATAACATTGTACACACACACAAATCAATAATCTTAATGACATGACTCAGATTCGGTTTAATATGAACATCTAGCATTAATAGAAACCAGAAACTTTAGCTCTAGCCTGCATTGCTTACTTACCCGCAATGACACTGAGAAGAACTCGCTCGCAACGCCTTAGAAACTCCCAATGCAAGCGACTCTCTAGACCAAGCCTTCTAAGAATGTGTTCAAAGAAGGAAATTGGGGTCACCGGATGCATCCTCCATTTAAGAGTAGACAACACCAGAAGCTCCATTCTCTGTATAGTCTTTGCTTCAAACACAGACCTTGATTCCTCCACCTAACCAAAAAAGAACAAACACCAAGGCAAATAGTACACAATCAACAAAACAAAACGAACATGTCATATCAACAAACACCTAGGCTTCATTTTCAACTCTTAAAAACATACTTGAAGCTCTAAGAGGAGAGGCACATGTGTCTCTTCCATTTTTGCAGCAAGGGACAAACAAGCCACTGCAGTGAGCCGGGTCATCCAGGGCTTGTCCTTCTGGAACGTGAGGCTCGTGATGAACCTATCAAAGTAGTTCACGGCGAGAACAGTGGTCAAAGCGGAGAACCCATAGTGTGCACACACTTTGGAAATCCAGCTCACGGCCTCAACACGAGGCCCATCTAAGGGCCCATCAACGCAAGAACAGGGATGTGTCTCTCCCTCTTTGGAGATTAAGGACGCAAGCTCGTCGTGCTCCCAGAACAGGTCGTTGTCCAGCAGAACCGAAGGCAAAGATTGGAACTTTGATGGGTCTTCGTTGTTGGGGTTGAACGAAACGACGCCGTTGGGGTCGAAATCTTCTTGCTCCTCATCAAAGGTGTCTTGTTCTTCGCAGAGGAGGGTGTCGAGGAACGAGGGAGAGTGTTGTTGTTGTTGTTGTTGTTCTTGTTGTGGTGGGGGTGCATCTGGTTGGGGTTGTTGTTCTATTCTGGGAGCCATCTTCTTCTTCAGAGAAGATGAGGAAGAGAGGTTTCTTCATAATAGCCAGGAGAGAGTGAGCAGAGCCATTTTCATCTCTGCCTACGTTTTTCTCTCACTAGCGTCGCAGTGAGAGTGAGACAGTGAGCAAGAGAGAGAGAGAGAGAGACGAATGCAGTAATCAAACAAAGGGTTTTATCTGAGAACCACTTCACGCTTGTCCTTTTCTTTCCTCTTTTTTGTTTTCCCCTTTACTCCCCATCTGTATATCTATATATATATTATATAATTAAAGGGCGAGCCATGCTGTTTGGCGCGCAGGAAATAAAGCGTTACGGCAGCAGAAATATATCATGTCATATTCTGAATTTGAATTGAATAATGAGATTTTTTTTTTTCAAAATTACGGTTATTAGCAATGTTTGTTGTCCAATTTGATTTAGTTTACGGGAAAATCTCAATTGAACCAAATCAATAAGTTCTTGAATAATATCATTCAATCCGTTTTTAGTGGGTTCACCAATCGAACTGAAACTTATTGCTTCGATTTGGTTCGATTTTCAATTTTGCTAACAACCTAACAAAATATAAATTTGTCTATATTATAAGAATTAATTTAAATATATTGGTAGTGTAAAATAATTTTACAGTATCAACTAATAAAAATAGTAGAAAATATTAACTTATACAAATAATCACCCATTATAATGAGGAATCCACCATGATTTCTTATTTTCTAATATTTTTATTAGCTGACAGTGTAAAACTATTTTATACTCTCAATGTATACCAATCAAACTCATACTATAAATGTGTATTTGCAATACAAAACCATGGGGAACAAATAACATAGACACATTGGCTGAAAAGTGAAAACCAGTCACTCAAAATATATTCACTAAAAACCAAAAACCATTTGCAGAGAACTTAAAATCAATTAAGTGAGAGTAATGAATCAGAAACGAATTAAAGTGCAGAAAATGACTAGCAGAAATAGTCACTAAAAAATCAAAAATGAATTAGAAAATCAAAACATTAGAAATAACATCAAATAAATTAGAATATAAAAATGAATTAAATTAGGGATCGAGAGTATTCTTGAATCAACAATGACAAATATCGATTGAAAGTATTCTTGAATGAGAGAAGCAGAGAGCTGCCTCTATTGAGAGAGGATTGAGACTTGATGCACGATTCTGGTGGCTACACAATGGTGGCATTGTGTGATGGTGGTGTCGCGTGATGGTAGCGGCTGCGCTAATGGTGGCACACAATATTTGGGTGGAGGGTAACGGTTAAAGTAGAGAATAGTTGAAAACAATAAGTGTGGAGTGTGGAGGACTGTGGGACTATGGGTGATTGGGCGAAGGAGCAAGTGAAGGGGGTGCAAGGCTTAGGAAAATATAGAAGACTTGGAGTGTGAGTGTGAGGAATGCAATCTATTGTAGGGTTCGCATTTTTTGGAGGGGTGACTAAGGGGTAATTTTGGGCTAATATAGAGTTATAAGGGTATATATGGTATTATGTCACATATACCTTAGTTCAGTTCAGTTTTGAAGTTCAGAACTAAAAATCAAATCGAACTAGTCGTTTTTTTGTTCCAATTTTTTGGGTTCGGATACAATTTTTTATTCAAATTAGTTCGGTTTTAAATACCCTAATAAAAAATCCATTAAACTCTTAGAGCATCTCCAACGATACTTTTTTCAAGTCTCATTTACTGTTGATTTCAGGAACAATTTTACTGTAGTCATTAGAGGAGAAAAATTGGCACTAAGACTTCATCTTTGCATCCCTCTAAAGCGTCCCTCGCCCCATTTTATATTGCACAAATATAGGATTGACATATGTTGGATTGTATTAGTCTCTTTTATTTTTATTTTTTTTTGTTTAAAAAAAGCAACATTTGGAGTGCGCAACAGTTATAATTGAAATATTATTAATTTATTTTTATTTTTACTCTACAAATATCAATTTATTCCAACTTCTTTTTTATATATCTTCTAAATCTTTTCCAATACTCTGTAAATTCTTACCACACAAATTTCACTCTTTCATTCTTCCACAAATAATGGATCCAAATTAATTTAATTTAATTTTTTTCTTAATTACTTACAAAATTCCAACTTCTCTCAAAATCTAAATATCCAAAATTTATAATCTTCAAGTCCCTCAAAATTCAAATCTGAATTTTCAAATTCCAAACTTCTTTCCAAATTAAAATTTTCCAAACCTTCAAAATTCCAATTTTCAAGTCCTTTTAATTTTCAAGTTCATTCAAAATTTCAAATTCCTTTTTTTTTCAAATGATCAAAATCCACAAATATTTCAATTTCTATTTCCATTCCCATTTCAAACCCAATTTCAAATTTTATATTTTTTATCAATCCAAAAATAAAATTGCATATTAAAAAATATTTATAATAAAGTATTTGATAAATATATTGATATTTATTTTTAATTTAAAAAATATATTGGGTCAAAATTGGGACCTTCCATTGGAGAAAAGAATCTTATTTTTTAATCACTTTTACTTTTTATAACGTGTTGATTCATAAATATTGATGTAACATGTAATAGAACCTAAAGGTTTTATTTGGATGGAGGAAAGAAAATGGAAGAAAAAAAAGTTGAAAGGAAAGAAATTGAGTAGAAAGAAATAGAATAAATTTATATTTTTCATATGTATGTTTTGATAAAAGGAAAATAAAAGAAAAAGAAATAGAAGAAAAATTGTTTTCCTTTGTTTGTTCGTGTGGAAAAGTAAAAAGAAAGAAAGAAATAATACTGTCAAATAACAATTTTACTCTTGTATTGTTATAAAAGATATTTCACTTATATTAATTAATATCAAATAAAAAATTTCACTATTTTTAATTTAACAGTTTAAAATAACATCAACCTATTAAATCAAACTCATATTAATAAAAATAAATTATTCAAAATTATTTAAAATAGAGAGTATTGGATTTTTAGTTAATCTAATATTTCAAAAATATTATTTAAAAATATGTTACCAACTAAACAATACCAAAAATATTATTTAGTTATTATTTCAACTCTTAACATAGCACAAAAGAAAATTAAAATTTTTATAGTACCCTATTTAAAATAAAATATCTATTTAGAATAAAATGCTGGTAGCCAAAAAATGTTAAAATTTTACATAGTTTGTGTTTTATTTTTTTGTATTTATTTTTAATAATATAATAATAGAGAAATTAAAATTATTTATATGAAATTTTTAAAAGTGTTGATTTGAAAATAAATTAAAAAAAAAAAGGGAGGGACCACATTATACCTTAAGTGATGTTGCGTATCCTAAGACCCTCCCCCTCTCCATCATCTCATCGCTCGTCTCTCCTTGCAGCAAAGGAAGGCAAAAATGGGAAAGTGAAAAATTTCACCCCTCTTTCCAGAATTTCCACCTAGTAGTGGGAGGAAAAAAATTGTGCACTGTTCATATGAGACCCACATGCTATTATGCACTATTTAATTCTTCTTTTCCAATTTTTGCTTTCAACCAAATGAAGGAAATATATCCTTTTTCTTTCTATTTCTTTTCTCTCCCTTCCTTTACTTCCAAAATCTCCCCAACCAAATACACTATAAGATCAAATATGTCTTTACCCCCCTTAAAGATGCTCTAACTAACTTGACAATAATATAATTTAAGTCAGATCAATTTATTATAAAATAAAATTCTTCCAACGCAAAATATGACTATATCACTTCTTACGGAGAATTGAGAAATTCTAAATAACTAAAATTTTCTCATCAAATTTTTACTAAAATGATGAGACATTATTTATATTTTTTGAACAAATGGGTGGTTTTTAGATCTTTTAGTTTATCCAACACCTTAAATTTTAGCAAAATTTGACAAAAGATTTTAGTTGTATAATATTACTCTTGAGCACTTTATCTAGTTTGATACTTAATTTAATTCATTATTTAGCTATTTTTTGAAATATAATTTTCATAGAAAATGTTAATGGATCATATGAATCTTTAACCCAGAGAGTAGGTTCAACATCTAGCCCAAAAAGATAAAATCAAAAAATTAATTTTGATGTATTGTCGGTATAAAATAGTTTTATACTATTATTCAATCACATATTTCTATTTGTAATACTTTTAAAATAACGTAAATGTAACAATATATGATTAGATATTTATATAAAATTTCTTTATACTTATAATACACCAAAATTAAATTCATTTAGCTTGAGACTCACCACTTGACCATGTGAATTTAAAACTTAGGAACGCTATATCGATTAAAATCACATTGGTCACTGCTCAAATTATCATTGCTCATTATCTTTACAATATGAGCACATTTAATAAGTCGCAACATCTTTACAATGTGAACACCTTTAATAAGTCACTCGGCTAAGCTATTTAGCTGTTACGTCTTTCCTCCTTAATAGTCTCAAAACTATCAACAAAATTGGTGTAAATATCTCTTCTTTGATCCATCCAATTATTTTGATTCTTGTATAGAATTTATACACATTTCATTCACAGTGATTTAGGCATCATAATATCTTTTGCGAGTATTACCCTCGACAAATTCCAGAAGACTTCCCTCATAATTAAAGCTCATGGATATTGGAATGAACAGTACCAACTTGTTGATTGGCCCAATACCTAGGTGAGAATACAGTTAATTTATTGTGAATACAATTACATAGATGAGATACAATTTAATTTTTGCTTTACCTTTAATATGCCCTTCCAACTTTTGTCTTCTCTAAAGTTTGAATATTGTGATTCTCTTCATGAGAGTATAATTCATTTACCACGACATCTAATTTTTGTTGCTACAGTTAAGATGATTTGTGAAGCCAAAAATATAGCAATATATAAATAAATATTTATATAAAATATTTTTATGTTGACAATGTATCGGTATATATTATATTGAGGTAAAAGTTACAAATGACATGTTCACATGTGCAGTTATATAATTTATTTATACCTATTATATTACATAATATTTCAAAATAAACCTCTAATTTTATAATAATAAGCTTTAGAGAGAGGATTAAACTTTAAATCCTATAGAAATCAATTCTTTACACAATAATGCTTGAATTAGTTTCAAAGCAATGTATCTGAGAAGATGAAGGCTCCTACATACTTGACTTTATGAGATGTACCACACACTTTGTAATCTAAAGGCTAAGATCTGATGGTGCATCCATATTTTTCATATTTGTGATACACTCTAAAACTCACGCAAACTCTCTCTCTATCTGCATTAAACTCGGAACTCAAAACTTGAAAACTTGAGAAGTTAACAAAGCTCAGAACACCTCAAATTTTAACTCGGAACTCAGAAACTTGAGAAGTTAATAGAACTCAAAATGCCTCGAATTTTGAAGTGAATTCCTTTGAAATTTTTAAATCGAAACTCATGAGTTACAAGTTCCACTTCGATGAGAGTTCGGAGTTTTACTTTTAAACTAGTTTTGAGAGAACTTTAGGGTGTATAATAGCTATGGAAAGCATGGATGTACCATCACATCCTAGCCTTTAGATTATAAAATGCGTGATGCATCTTACCAAATAAAGTGCACTATAGCCTTGTCCATGTGAGAACACTATGATTAAAAAACGCTTTCACTAAAATCATCACATTAGCTCTTTCTCATTTGTCTTCTCATGCCACCTCAAATTTCTTCAACTGTTATTTGTATGGTTATCCTCCTTTAATGTTTTATAAACTTTTTTTTAAGTAATATATATGAGTAACTCTCCATAATAAATCAAATTAACTGCTTTTTCATTATCAATTTATTTCACATACTTTCCCTCTCGTGTTGAGTAACTCTTGACCTTATACGTTTATATTACCTCACATTAATTAATCAATGTTCCTTTGCTTAACTTTTTTTACCTTCATGTAAACTACTCAAACCTTTCATCATCAATTTCCTTCTATTGGCTAAATGTGATACTTAAATTACAAACATTGTTTAATTCTTAAGAGGTTGAATTTGTAAACAACCCATAAATAACAGATAATATTTTTATATGTGATTGCATTTTATTAACAATCATGGCAGGATTCACATTATAAGTAGTTACTTGAACCAGTTGCGGATTCTGATTCAGAGCCTGAATAGGTTGAATGTGCTCCTCCATAACAATATATGTCAAGAAGCAATCTCAACTTGATTCACAGAGATAATCCACCAAATAGAACCAATCAAGAAAACTCGATTGAAGCGGAGAATATATTTAGAAGAACCTGGATCAATGAGAAACAACAAGAAATAGAACAATCTAGCAAATTTGATGCAGAATCAACAGGCTAAGTGGAAATCGGTGAATCAACTCAAATAATCCAAAGAACAATCGATGGAAATCGCGAAACCCTAACTTAGTGATTTAGTAATGAAACCAAGACAAGAGACTGATTGATCAAAAGAGATTGAATCAATGAATCCTTGAAGCAAAGTTGATGAGTGCATAGTAGAGTTCCACCAACCAGGCTTTGATACCATGTTAAATGGTACCAGATTCCATGGAATGGAGGAACTCCTTGAGAGTTCAAAAGAAGAAGAGAACGCACGTTGAGGGAAAAATGGGAGAATGATTCAATCTAATTGCAAAATGGTACTCTATAGGGTTTATATATTTTATAAAAGAGCTAGACTAAAATATACATGTGCTATAATTTAGGAAAACTAAAAAAACTAATCAACAAACTAATCTCTCTAATTGTCTAACTAATAAACTGATTCTTGACTTCTCCTAAATATGTAGCAACAATGTTCACGTATCCATATGAGGTGCTGATCATATTTTGCCACTCAATCATTTATTATTGGATCATTTCATTCTTTAGACTTCTTCTCACCATATAATAGTGATGTGATATTATTAGTCTACTTGCAGGGGCAGAGCCTAGTGTAAGGAAAAGGAGGCAATGCTTCCCTCAAAAAGATTTTTAGTTCTTTTGTAAATTTTTTATTTTTTCTTTTTTGGCCCACTCTAAAATTTTTTATTTAGTTAATTCTTATAACTTTTTTACTTAATTAGATGTTTAAATACTATAATAAAAAATAATATTATGTGTGTGTATATATATATATATCCCTCTTAAGTTTTAATTCTGAAATGTTTATTTTCTTTTATATTTTATGACTTTTATTTATATTTTTTTATAAAAGCAAAAATTATAAAATATATATTATTTTTTATATAAAATTATCTATTAAATGTTGGCCCTTCCTAACAAAATGGTCTAGCTCTGCCCTTGTCTACTTGCTTAATTAAAGCATTGGCTAACATTAACTCGTACGGATTTTGAATTTATGACATGAATAATAGACATTATTCATGCTGGTATATGGGAAATGAAAGGTATTTAAGGTAAATTATAATTATTATTAAAAATATTTAAAGACAATTGGAATAGAAAAATAAGAAGCACTTATTTTTTTCATATTGATCTTTAAATATTAGACGGAAATGTTTAATATTTATGACTTTATAAAATAATAGTTAAATACCAAAATAAAAACTTCTCTTTGAATTTGGTTATTGAAATAACCATATTAATAAAGAAAAAATTATTTTTAGCTTAAATGTAAATTTCATTTTTAATCCTTAAAAAAAAAAAATTAACATTGTATTAGTACTTTATTTATATACAATATCAAAATAATTCTTCAATAACAATTATTATCATCAAGAGTGTCAATGGGGTGGAGCAGGGGTAGGGGATAGGCCCCCTCCCTTGCTTTGGGAAAAGCTATCCACCCCCATCTCCCGTCCTATATTTGCACGGATACCCGTATTTGGAGACCCCGACGGATACATGGGTACCTACGAATATCTATGGGTACCTATAACATATTATATGATGTATTGAGTCAAAAAATCCTAACTGAAACACAGTAAAATAGAACAGGAACTAAAATTGGTTTAACTTGCATCTTCTGTGAATTATTTGGTTTCACTTAGAAAACATTAAATTAAAATAAGCAGCCTAATTGCTACAAACTCCAACAAAAAGCAACAAGGTCCATTCTTGCCATTGAAATGCTTCTTAAGCAGTAGCTTAAATCCACCAAAAAAAAATTATAACAAGCGTAAATAGTAGCCACCAAGTCTAAACCTTAGTCCCACCAAAGAAAATTACATCAACATTAGCCAAACTATGAAACTAAATAGTAGTATTCAACTAATAATACAAGTCATTTTCATATTGGTCTTCATCTATATGTCTGAAGTTTGAGTCATCTAATTAATAGGAAATTCCAATATCTATAGATCAAAGCAAATGTAGGGCAGGACAGAACGGTTGAAGGTTTTATCTAGATTTCAAACATTATCTTGATGTGGCAGGAACTAGAGAACTCTTACCCCTATTACAAATGATTTTCTACATTGAATGCTAAATATGATGAACATGAGATATGAGAATTGTGTGGCCAAGAAAATTGAAATAATAAAATTCCATTTCTTTTTAAGTTTAACAATATTTAATCCCATGTGTAAAATTGTACATGGATCCTTTCAAGTTTCGACCAAATCATCAAAACAACTTGACAAAGATCCCATTCCTATTTCCTACCAGCTCCAAGGAATGCAGTTGATTTTCTTCTGATAAATATTTGGTTCTACATATTTCTTTTTGAAAAAAAACTAAAATATACATGTTCGATCTAGATCTAATAAGCATGCAGATGCAATAACAGAGATAGTGTCCATCCTAAAGCTAAACATATCTGCCAATGAAGAAAGAGGACTAGAGGATGAGCTCAAAGAAAAAAAACAAAAATTATAGGAAGAGGACAAAGAAAGAATACTAGAAGACGAAGAAGACGAGCTTGTGGTGGCAGAGGCAGGGGAATGGCTATCTAGGATTGTAGGGGTACGACGATTTGGGATGGCCGAGGTGCTGAAACTAGTGGGAAGCAATTTGAGATTGAAAGGGTGGGGGCGACTAGGAACCGTTACAGAAAATGAGAAAGAAGGATATAGACTACAAACTTAGGGATATAGGACTTGTACAAATATATAAAAAGGTAATTTAGAAATTTCACATCGAGTACCCATGGGTACGAGCTAAGTGGATTGGGACTTAGTGTAGACTTTACTTTCAATGGCAAAATTAAGTTTGAGTGGTTGAGTTATTATCATTTTTTTTATAGAAAAAACCTTTTCTTAATTAACACATCCTACTCAAAATTACATGAATAATTTATAAGACAACGAATTGCGTATGTATTTGTTTCAAAAGTTTAAAGTTTAATGTATTTTTCACATAAAAAAGTGGAAATTATACTAAAATCTCTCTTGAAGTTTCATATAATTATAGCCGACACTCTTGTTTTGGAAATTTTATCAATCTTCCTTGAGATTTTTATTATTATTTAACTTACCTCTTTTTTTTTTGTCGAAACCACAGGTATTTTCCTACTAAAGATAATCCTGCTTGAATCAAATATGACCACTTGGTTAGAAAAATTGAAGAAATACCAGAGCACTAGAGAGATGTGGTAGGCTCTTTCTCAACGAGGAAGAGGACGAGTTCATGGTGGCAAGGGCAGCCGGTAGAGGCATCACGCAGCAAGAACTGTGCTAGTGAAGGCGAAGGTGACATGTGGATAGCAAAGGAAGTACAATCTGGGATTGCAGAGGAAGTGTGATATGGGACGACGAACGAAGCGTGGGACAGCAGAGTAAGCTGAGGCGCTGGCGCCAATGGGTGTGATGTTGATTTATGAGGTTTGTAAGGTTGAGTAAGAGTTGTGAGGAAGGAGTGAATAGAGATTGGGCGAATAGTGGGAAAAAGGGTAAGACAAATCAAAGAAAGAGCTAAAATTAGGGTTTGTAATATATATATATATATGTATATATAAGTGCAATTTGATAATTTTATATTGGATATCCATAGGTACCCGTGGAAGCGAGTAAAATTGATATCCCTACTCATTGGTATTAAGTTTACTTCTCTAAATAAGAAAAACTAATTTCACATGCATTGCATATAATTTTTAATTGTAGTGATATAATTTTGTGGACTTTTATTGTAGTTGGCATAACTATTATGCCCTTAATAAAGATTTAAGACTTTTGCAACTCCCTTTTTTTAATAGATTGAAATTCCTTATCTTCTCATCTACCGGTCTTAAAACTATTCTAAGGGGATAATAATTATTCTCAATACAACATTGATATTAAAGATCATGTGAAATGTATGTAAAATATTAATTTTATCTATTATCTTAAATGTTAGCCAATGCCAGTAGAGATAAGTGCAAGGACAACATAAATTTCAAGGGGGATCAATATTATTTTCAAAATAAGAGAGGCATTAGATGTGATTATATCAAATCTTAAGCGAAGTCAATATAAATTTTCTTTTAAATTAATTAATGTATTGTTAACATAAATTTTTATATTTTTATATTTTTTTTAAAAGATTGATGGAAGAAATAAATATTTTTAGTAATATATTAATTTATGATTATATTATAAATAATAATTTTAATTTTAATATATTGTTAATATAAAATTTTTTATATAGATATCAAATTATGTATTATTATATCAATAAAAATATTTAATTTAATTATCTACTATTCTAAAAATTTTATGAATAAAGGTATGTGACTAAATTATATTGATAGTATATTAAAATTAATACAATAAATAATCTCTTAAAATTAAATTATCTTCTAGTTTAATTTCAGATTTTTAATAAAGAAATAATAATAATCCGATAAAATGGTATGTTATTGGTGTACAGCGTATGAAAGCGTCACCTAAGCCTGCGTTTACATGGTGCATCTATTCAAAATCGAAGCGATTGTCGGACACGCTGAGGTATACGTGACTTTTTAAACTTTCAATCCGGATTTGTGAGGAACGTGTTGTGCACGCGCTGATGATAGTTATGGCAATAGGGAACCGTAAAAGCGTTGACCGTGCCGAACGGGACGTGTCATGTTCCCACTATAAAAAATTAAAATAAAAGAATTAAAAATGTGCTCGGGAAAGAAAAATATTTTTTATATTATTAGGTTGGTACTCATCCTCAAACACCGAAAAAGAGTATAAAGAAAAAAAATTATAAAAAGAATAAAATGAGTAAAATACTTGATAAAAAAAATAGACAGAAAATATTGAGGGTGTCTAGCCTTTTTGATGTATAAATAATATATTTTCTCGCGAAAACAAACACAATTACACGCAGATTGGAATCACGGCTGGGATGTCATGTTTTTCCGTTGCGCAATGCATGTGCTGTTAATGTTAATGTTGTTTTACAATTAATTTTTGTAAGTGATACTATCACTTGCTTTATCATTGTTTTTTCTGACACCAGCGGAACGTGGACCAATAAAAGGTAGTATCTGGTCAAACTGTTGCTTTGTAGTTTCATTTACCACATTATTTATGGAAAATATTATAAAATTAATTTTAATTTAGTATCAATATAATTTTTTTATATTTTTATTTAATTATATATTTTTATTTATAAAATTTTTAAAATAATAGATAATTAAATAAATATTTTTATTAATATAATAATATATAATTAAATATTTATATAAAATTATTTTATATTAATAATATATCTAAATTAAATTTAAATATTTTTTAAAAACTATTACACGTACATAGTATGTGACACATATATTAATGAGAGTGTATAAATATTTAAATATTTTGATATGAACCAATAATATCTAAAAAATTCATTAGATTTTAACTAAATTGATTTTAGTTAGATCAATTCATTATAAAAGTAAAGTTTTCTAAGCATTATTTTTTTTATCCATAAAATTTAAATACGAGACCTTACTTTAAGAGGAATAAATACTAAACCACTTGAATCAAGTAAACGTTGGTGAAATACATGGATATAAACGTTAGTGAAATACATGAATATCTAAGTGGGATAGACGTAATCATATTTCATCCATTTTTAAATAAATGTTACATTTTTTTTCGATGAAATAAATAAATGTTACACTTCAAATGCATATATGAATGCAACATCAGAAAATACATATATGAAATAAATAAAATATGGGGGTGTGTTTCATGAGGGGTTGACCTTTGTATCATTTTGAGTGCATTTATTTTAATTAAAAAAAGATAATTATGAAATTTAAATTTTATATATAATTAAAAAAAGTTAAAATTTGAGATGTTTTTAGAAGTTACTCTTTTTAATTTTTATAAAAAATTGAAAAATAATTTTTTTTGAAATTTTGATTATTTTTAAAAAATTATCCAAATATAAAAAATAAATTTTTTAA
Source organism: Pterocarpus santalinus (assembly GCA_031439595.1). NCBI lineage: Eukaryota > Viridiplantae > Streptophyta > Magnoliopsida > Fabales > Fabaceae > Pterocarpus > Pterocarpus santalinus. The sequence continues at coordinate 21,104,142 of CM062525.1, forward strand.
TAAAAATAAATTTTTTAGTAAAAAATAATTTTTTACCAAAAAAATCTCAAACAAACTACCTTTATTTTGTTAAAAACATTTATGAATTAAAAACTATTAAACCAATCAGACTCTAAGTACTTGCGAATTAACAACTTAAGTACGGAATCATTAGACTTGCTAAAATTTACAAAATAACATTTTTATATAGATATTTTTATATATATAAAAGAAGTCTGCACAATAGATCGCAATAGAAAAACTTTGTTCTAGAAATAAATTATGGATTCTTTTTTCATGTTATCTCATTGATTGATTTAAGATTAAATTAGTGATTTGGCCCCTAAAGAACATACATGATATCTTGGTTCTTGAAAGATTTTTTTATATAAGTTTAGTTCTTAAAAGATATATATGACATCAATTTGCTCTCTAAAAATTTTTTTATATCAATTTAATCTCTAAAAAGTATATATAACATCATTTTAGTTCTTAAAAGATACATATAATATAAAATAAGTTCATGAATTTATAAAAAATGAGAAATCAAATATATGTCATATGCTTCTTTTAGGAATCAATGATGTCACATATATTTTTTAAGGAGTAAATCGATATAAAAAATTTTCAGGGATTAAATTGATGTTATGTATATTTTTTAAAGATTAAATTGATGTTAAAAATCTTTTTGAAACTAAATTGATGTTACATATAACTTTAAGAGATCAAATTACTAGTTTAGTCTTAATTTAGTATTGCTGTGGTTGATGATCTAAGAATTGGTATTTTTAGAGTTAAGTTCAATTATAATTATAATATTTTATTATTAAAAAATTAATTTTAGAGGTGAAGATGTGATGTAATTGTTTTTTTAAAAAATAATTTATTATTTATATCCATAAACAAGCAAATTACCAATAAAAATTGGATGTAGTGGTAAGCAAGACATTTAAAAGAAATCATGATTTAAACTCTAAAAAGAATAATTATCTGGAGAGCTTTATAACCATGATAATGTCTAAAAATTAATTTTATAACAATATATGTAGATATATTTTAAAAATAAAAAATAAACAAGATAGCAAAATACAATACTTATTTACTTGGAGATTATTTCTAGAATTTAATTTTTATATACTAATAATATAAAATAAATTTATATTATCGGTTGATAGAATTTAAAAAAATCAAATTATAATAAATAATTAACTATTATAATAATTAATTATTATAATTTATTATTTTTTTAAAAAATTATTAATTAATAATATAAAATTATTTTATATTATTAATGTATAAAAATTAATTCCCGATGTCTGTGCTCAACCACCCACGAAAAATCATAAAATTCGACAAAAATTTAATAGCTCATTAAAAATATCACTATTCAAGAAAGAGACAAAGTACAGTAACTCTCAAATCATTATATTATTATTATATACTGGTGAAGTGACATTTGCCGTAAACCTGTGACCAAATCATTGAAGACCAAACGGTGTTCTTCTTTTATGCAAATAGAAGCACTAATTTACTATTACTAATTTCAACCCCCACAAACAACCACAACCTGTTGAGGTCTTCCATCATCATTTTACACACAAAATGCCAAAAACCGATATGGAATGTCAAAGAATTAGCTGTTGAAGGAGAGTGCAAAAGGGCATGCCCATTTGGCAATGGTGGATAGGTGGAATTTTGGAAAAGGGACAAGTCATTGTCTCATGGGGTGAAGCGCACTCTTCTCAGTATTGGAAACGACAGAGGGCAGTATCCGTATGAGCAGAAAGAAAAAGAAAAGAACAGCACAGAAAAGAAAAGGAAAAAAAGAAAAGAAAAGAAAAGGGCATGCATCGAAACCACAAGACCCTCACTCAAACAAGCTACACCATCCCATTTCTCTTCAGTAATTAGTGTTATTCATATTATTTTTTAGACCTATTAGAGAAAAGAATACACAGTTGTGGATCTACTTTTTTTATTCTTTTAACAGCCACTATTTTAGAGAAAAATATATATATATATATATATATTTTTTTTTTATTATGTGTTTACAATGAATGTAAAATATGAGTAAAGCCAATATTTTTCTTTACCATTCTTTTCCTCTCTGTTCGTTACTTTTATTCATAGTTGTTGCCGTCTTGTCTGCGAGGAACATACGCCGTACGCCTTCTTTGATGTCTCCCATTCCTCTACTTCCGCACCTTTCTCTTTTTAATTTTAATTAAACAAAGAATTGTTACAGTTTACCATTAAATACACGCCCTGCTAACTGCTGGTGTGTATTAATTACTAAATGCCACCAACTACGTACATGTCTATGTACCTGAATTAAATCTTAATAAGCCACTATACATCATATGTCTCTCTGGAATCTTGGAAGAGCTTTTTAGACTTGTTTTTTCAATTTATTGCATGCTTTGTTCCTTTAAGGCGATAGGTCTGCTCCTTTAGTTGTGGTAGATGCAAATTTAAGCTATCTCACCAATAATGAAGTTTGTTATCATTGAAATGATTAACGATACCACGTGAATTATTCAGAAATCCTGTAGTCAAGATTCTGGTTGTACGTACATATGTCATTCTTTGTTGTTGGCTCTTAGCACAATCTGTTCCTTCTGCATCTTGCTTAAGCCGCAATTAGAAGTGATTAGCTGAAAAACGAGCTCGAAACCAAATGATCCTTGTGGGTATTGCATAACTTGCCTCAATTAGTTCAATCATTTCTCTACCAGCCAACGCCACCATGATGGCACATCATTGTCCTTTTGGTTTTACATTGATCAAGCATGTCCTATGTCATATGAGCAATTAATTATGTCCATGGTTAGCGTCACACTATATGTTAGTCCACGTGCCTAACATAAAATCCCATGTATTTGTATAACTGTATAAGAGCCCCACTGGGATGCTTTTTCCCTTTCCCACCGCTTCATTTTGAAAACTTTTCTTCTGAGGGGAAGAGATTGTTGAAGTTAAAGACGATCAGTATATAAAGCTATGCAAATCCATTAGCCCGCCTATAAAGAGTACATTGGCTTCTGAATATAGCTAAACACCTTTTGCTATGGAAGCTAAACAAAAGATTTATGCATATAAGCTACTGAGGAGTGAGGAGGAGGTTCACTGATCTCTTATCCCCGCCAGTGCTCTAGAATCGTAGGTACGATCGTAGGCAGTATAGACAACGAATTTTTCTTGTATGAATGGAGTTTATGATAATAATAATAATAATAATAATAATAATAATAATAATAGCTTATATATACAATTTACTGTAATATAAGACTTTGGAGACTTACTATAAATTCACATATAAGCAGTGCCTATAATCTATGTTTAACGGATCACAACGACAAAATTTATCCAAGAATGTATCCTTAAAAATATCATATATATAATGATGATGCTACTGTTAGTAAATTCCTTAATTTTTGTTTAATCTATATACGATGATATCGCTTTCAGAAGGAAAAAAAAAATCATATGCACAGATGTTACTCTTATACTTCTCTAGTCGTTTCAAATGACTTTGAACATTTTCCTCAGACTAATATTTAATTTGAATACCCCTCCTGTTTCAAAAATACGATCAATAAACAAATACAAAGACCCCTATATTGCTCTTTTGGGTAGGCACTGAGACCCTAATTTGTATAATCATCCACCGATCCTTTTTAACTATTTTGATTGTGTTGCACGATAAAGGGCCTGAATTGCCAGCCAAGAGAGAGAGAGATGAAGCCTGCATTTCTTTGCCCCCAGAGAGATCAGTATAGATTTTTTCCCACCTTTCCTTTCTTCTTTCTTAAATGAGAGGCTCCTATATTTCTTCTACTACTTGCTTTCTCTTCTTTTCTTTCTTTCTTTCTTTCTGCACTTTCACGGCTCAAGCTGCGAGGCACAGAGAGAGAAAGAAGTGTAATCCAGCAAAACCGAACTTTGAAATAAAGAAGAGTATAAGTTCCTCTTGGTGTGCCTTTTACTGCGAACAGTGTCAAGTTTCAGGACCTTTTTTTTAAATTTTTTTTCATAACTTGGTTAAAAAAACTCTGCCACTTTAATAAATCAATGTTAAAAGGCATGGTAGTATTTGCTAAAAACAAGCGCTGAGAAACAAAAATAACAGCTTGTATTTGCATTAATCTAGTTAGAAGTCAACTAATCTTTATTTAAGAAATCATCAATTGTTGCGCCATATTTTTGTTTAGTGTTAATCCATCTCGCTGAGATCAAATCGTGTGTACTTGTATTCCATTTATAACCTTCAGACATTGACCTCGATGCTATTTCCTGCACAGCAATTAGCATGTAAATTAAATTAACATTGTGAAGTTGTCATATTCCCCCTTCCTCTTCCGCCTGAATGTGGCATACAACTTCTTTTGGACCATAACCCGTGACTCATTCTAAGGAAGAAGAAGGCAAAAAGAAAAAGTTAATTTGAGAATATGGACCATTTGTTTTTCCCTGCAAAGAGAAGAGGTTAATAGGGGCATGGCCAATTTAATATTCACCAAATGGCAAATTGAATAGAAGGGACAATCAATGTGCGCATGGGTAAAATACCCTTTTCAAGTGAATCCTTTAAGGCAGGTTAGGCACAACGTCTGAACAATTTGACAACTTATGTTGATGAAAATTGAGTAATTAGTTAAAATTAAGTTGAGAAGGACATCAAATGTTCAAATGAGCCAGTACAAAGAATATTGATAACTAAGTGTAATTAATTTATCACGCACCATAAGAAAGTAGAGATTAAACAAACCCAACCCATGTATGAGATATGGATCATGTTGTGAGTTTGAAAATTTTTAATCCATTCAACCCAATACAACCCACTTATATATGATAATCGTGAATATCTTGAAAAGATTAAAGGTAAAGTTAATAATTATATCAACCCATAACTATAATTAACTTGTATAGTTTGTTATATTTATGAAATTTATGCATATTTCTTTTTAAAACTTTCTGGCTTATGCATACTTACTTGAAAACTTCTCGAACTTATGAATGTTTTCGTAAATTTATTTATATTGAGACTTATAGTTGTTATGTACATATTTAGATTTATTATATTTGATTACATATTTTAACATGTTTTAATAGGTCATTTTTTTTAGAATATATATCAAATTCATATGTTCGACCCAAACTCAACCCATTTATGAGTGAATTGGGTTAGTTCAGGTTGAAATAAAAATTTTACTTTACCCAACTCAACTCAATCCACGGATAACCCTAGTAGAGATAATAGAATTGAGCTTATTTGCTAGTATTTAGAAATATGGTTAAGTTGGGAAACAACTTTCTTATATTTTTCATCCACATGATTATATCAACTAAAGGGAGAGATAAAGAAATTAATAGTGTAAATAAGTGAAACTCTTCTATAATTTATAAGATATAATTTAAATACTTGTGTCTATTTTTCCTTACCCATAATATAATTATATAAAAGAATTTGATCTCAAAGGATTAGTATTATTACCTATTTAGATAAGCCAAACTTATAAAGATATAATCATGTGGGTTTGAAAATGCTTGATTTGGTTTGGGTTTATAAAAAATAGATCAAATTTAATTGGGGTTGATTTTCTTTGAGCTTAAATTTTTTTTTTCCATCAAATCCAAACTAAATCAATCTAATTAAGATTAGATAAGTATATTTTTGATCATTGGGTTTAAAATAAAAATGAAAATTTCAGATCATATTTGGTTTCTATTTTCATTTTATATGTTTCCCATTTCTAGGATTTTGTTTAAAAAAAAAGAAAGTATTTTCAGTATTTCTTTTACAAAATTTTAAAAATAAAAAAATAAAAAATAAAAATAAAATAGAAACTAAATATGATTGATTTTCACACGCACTATTTTAAAAATAATGTATATTGGAAGATTTAATTAGATAATAGTGTAAAATTTTTTTTATATTATTAGTATATCAAAATTAAATTCTTAAATATATTAATAATATTTAAATTTAAATTATATCAAATTTAAGCTTCTAATTTTAAAATAAAAGTATAATAATTCTAAGCTTTCAAAATAAAATATTATTTTTACGCTTTTAAATTTTGAAGTCATGTCATCAATTTCTTTTTCAGAATCAAACAATATTTTTATATTGATATAATATGTTTTAATAATTATTATATCCTTATTAGATGTTATTATTAAAAAAATTAAATGAACTAACAAATTAGCCGGCTGATTAAATAAGATAATCCATTAATTTACAAACTAAATAAAACAAAATTAAGAGTATAAAATTTTAAACAGGTAAATATTTTTCTAACCCACTCACTATAATTTAAGTAAATAAATAACTCAGCCTAATGAATTTGGTTCATTTTATGCACTCCATTTATCCTATTTTGTTTAATTAAGTGTCTATTTGGTTATAGAAAATATTTTTATTTTTATTTTTAAAACTAATTACAAAAAATATCACATTATTTTTAATTTATTTCCTATTTTAAAGATTTTATAAAAAAAATATTAAAAATAAAAATTTGTTATTTTCACTATTTCCTTCGGCGTGTGTATGGCAGCTAGGGGTTTATTGGTCACTGGTCAGAGTACATGTGCCGAGCTTGCGAGGGACTCACTGAGAAGCTCCTAGGGTATGTGTGTGAGACAAGAAGAGTGAGAGGTGTATGATAGTGGCACTAGAGTTAATGGAACGTGAGTAATTTTGTTCATGTGTTAAAATTATAAAGGTAAATTACGTTTTTTGTTATGCATATTTAGGTCGATCTGACTTTATATTTCACAATTGAAAACCAAACTAAACCAGACAATTTATGAAAAAAAAAAAAAAACTAAACTTTTTTTTTGTTTTGGGATCTTTTGGGTCGATTTTTAATATTTGGTCTCGTCAGTTTGATTTTTAACACCCCTAATTGTTTACTTCATGAATCACTCGACCTTGAGTAATGAGCCAATTGGAATTCATAATGTGAAATGGATGATATCTTAAGGCCCACCAGAACAAAATGTCTACGAGTTCTCCTGCTGTAGGAAGCAAATCAAAGAGCAATAAGTGGCCTTCATTTTCCTTCCACTGGCAAATGTGTTGTCGCAATAGCTGCTTGCAGATATTGCACTAAGAATAAAACTGAAGAATTAATCACCGTGAAGGATGCATGCTTTTGCCATCCACCTAAGCTACAACATTAGTTGTTAAACTCATGAAAAGTGACACTCCATCATAGCTTTGACTTAAGGGAAAAGGGCAAAAAATCAAAGGGTAGAATATGCCCCAACTTCCCAACTTGACCATGGTAGCCATGAGTTTGACTAGCCCTCGCAAGTTTTGACAAATTATTGCGTTCATTTTCAAGTGGGACAACCGCACTCCATTGTTTCATCCTTACACCTGCAGCTGCAGTTGCCATATATATATGAAGCTTATCTTGCTTTATTGGGGACATTAAAATATGACACCTTCTTGCTTTCAGATAGTCAAATGAAGAAAACTATAATGTTAATTAACAGGCTGTGGCAAGACTTGGGGGTTCTGAAATGAGGAATTTGAGATGGCGTTGGCATGCCATTAGCTGAGCTACCCAATCACATATAGATATATAAATATATTGAATTGATAATCTCTTTGAGACTGACTCAGTCACAGCTCTGATTTATATGAATAGAAAAATATTATGTGTACTTATTTTAAATATATTAGGAGAGAGAAAAATACAAAAATTTTGAAAATTAAAAAAGAAAAAGTGGTGGACCATCACTTGTATATTTCTCTTTTCTTATATGTCTAGAACAAGTCCACAAAAATAAATATATATAACATGACTCATACGATTACCATTCTGTAGAGACTACAGAAATGACACTCCTCCAATTTCCTTGGCAAAATGTTTGATAATGACAAATGACAATACCCTCTTTTTTTTTTTTTTTTGTTTAAAGGTTCTTACAAGGCCCGACCAAAAAGTAAAAAATAGGGGGTTCTTACAAGGCATAAAAAGACATAACAAGACAAGATAAAATAATACAAAATAGACTTGAGTGAGCCAGGTCTGGGTCAAAAGGCTAAGTATTAATTACAAGCGAGGACTAGAAATCCAACAGGAAGAGCATTACTAGGTGCGGTTTGGGGAAAAAAGTTCTCAATTTCAGTTCGTAAATATGTTTTAACTAAATAATAATATAATTTTACCTAACATACAAAGATAATTAACTACTGAGTAATAGAGTTTAGGGTTCAATTGTCAATGTTGAGTTGTTAATTATGTTCGTATATGATGTTATTATTTGGTTAAAATATACGTACGAACTGAAATTGGAATGGAAAACTTATCCCCAACTCTACTTGTATGGTTATTTTGCCAAAATCATAGTTTTGAGGTTTGCAAATGGAAAATCAGACTAGTAACATTTTGGTAATAAGTTACTTCTAGTCTACTACAGAAAAATCAACCCATCAAATAGCTAAAACCACGCTCAAATTTAACATTATTGGAGATATAAAACAAGGAAAATAGCATATAATAAATATTAGGTAATATTTTATCATACCAAACATGCTAGTAATTTTTTGACAAATTCTGACAAATAATTCTAATTAGGTAGAAACAAATCATGAACTTCACATAATAACATTTTAAGCTTTTAGAAAAATTAGTTTTTGATATGATATAATAGTTTCTTTGACCAATTGATAAAGAGATCAATAATTGCTGCCTTCATTCTTTTCAAATAAAATTAAAATTTCACCTTCCGGTAAAATAGGTCTGTATATAATCTACATTTTTAAAATCAATATGTATGGTATCACGAGTAGAAATATAGCTGGTTTTGTGGAAGGAATTGTTGCAACTTGCAAGCTTGAGCATAGTCGCAGAGATCCTTGCACTAAGGGTGCATTAGTCATACTATATTAAGCATAATAAGATAAGTTAATATTATATACCATGCCTTTATCTATTGTTTGGTGTAAATAACGTATTGTATAAGGTTATTCATCATAACTCCATTATTTATGAAAATAATGGATAACTTATCAAGTCTAGGAAGGTCATATTAGATCTAATTAATTTTTAATGGATAGGATTTCTTTCACAATTTGATTATTTATATATTATGAAAAAGTAGTTGTTAAATAAATAAATAAATAATTAAAATAATTATTCAAAAAATATGAAAATATAAAATAATAATGAATTATTAAAAATAAATAATACAAGAAAAATAATATTTAATATAAAATATAATTATATATGGTGTAAATTAAAAATATCTAAATAATTGTAATTGATAATAAATATTTAAAATTAATATTTTTAAAATTTATATGTAAATGTTAATAAAAATTATTACTTTAATATATATTTTTTTTTTTTTCATTTTACATGTTATGATGTAAGTACAGTACAATTTATTAAAATGTATAAAAGAAAGAAAGCATTATATATTTTTTATATTTTATAATTTATGAAAATGAACATAATTATTTAAAAATATTGAATTGAATAATAAATAAAATTAAATATAAATTAAAATTTTATATATTTGAAATTAACAAATATTTATAATAATTATGATTTTATATAATTAAAATTAATAAATTTTTGTAATAAATATTTAAAAAGCAACATTATTTTTAATTTATAATTAAATAATTAACAAAAATATTATTTTATTACAATTTAATTTTTTTTGTAAAATCTTTCTTATAATTAAAAATATTTTAAAAATCTGACAATAATATTATCTTATATATAATAATATCTTTTACAATCAAATTTTATGCTATCATGTGTATCAAACGGATCTAAAGGATTTTATCCAGGTAGCCCATTTCCACCCGTTCCAGTTCGAATGAGGCTGTCTTTAACTCATTCAATAAATTAAGACCCAAAAAAAAAAAGGAAAAACTTGCAATCAAATTTTTTTCACAAAAAAGTTGTGACCATTGAGGCACTCATTTATGATGTAAGAAAATGACAAGGGCTTCCCCGAGGCTGCTACCTTCAATTGGACCTAAGAAACGCTAAAACAGTGGCATAGTTCCTTGCAACTCAGACAAGAGGCCATCCTCATCCTACGGATTCAGATTTAGTTACAGGCCAAGCCAGGCAAATACCCAATACTCCTAATCTCCTAAGTCCAGGTTTAAGGAGCTGCAAGTTTATAAGCCCAATTATGGCCTGGTCAATTTTTACGTTTTTAGTCAAGCCCGATGTTTTTTTGTCAACCCTATGATTTTAATATTAACAACGACTTCAAAAAAGTGCCTAGTGGGCCAAAACCAGAATTAGTTTTTCACAATCAAGACTACAAGATGCATTGACCAAAACAAAAAAGACAACAAATTGTATTTTTTTAAAACATTTTCCACGATTTCCAAGCTGAAGCTAGCAGAAATTTTGTAGTTCAAGCTAGCGGAGCAATACCCCTTTCAGATTTGAAGCATGTGGTGGTTCTCATGAGTTTGTACTCCAAATGTGGTAAAATAACCACCCTCCATGAAGCACAACTAAAACAATTTCTGTGGCATAATGCATTGAAAAATAAATAAATTTTGTGGCACATATAATTGATTTTTGAGGGGTCAAAATAAAAATTAGAATTGGCAGTTATAATTCATATTCTATTATATTTTTAGGAAAAGACATGTTATTAAAGGATTTAATTGATATACATTGTCAATACAAAATTTTTTTACATAGACATCCAATTATGTATTGTCATATCAGCAAATGTGTTTGACATAACTACCTACTACTTTAAAAGTCTTATAAATACCAATATATAATTGGATGATAGTATAAAATTATTTTACATTATTAGTGCATACCAATTAAACTCATTATTAAATAAAATAGTATCAAAATTAAAAAGTAAGAATATAAAATAATGAGACAATATATGCAAGTGATAAACCACCTCCTATCTATGCCTCAATAGGAGTCTTGTGTAGTGTGAATGATGAGATGAACCAACTCCTATCTATGCCCTTCATAGCATAGGAATTAAAGAGGCTTTAAATCAAATGGGTCCAAAATTTTTGAGGCCTAGATAATATGGAACTCTTTTTCTTTTTTTCTTTTTTGAATGAAGATGGTATGCGTAGTCTGTTCTATAAGAAATATTAGAATACTATAGATGAGGATGTCACAAATGCAGCATTGCATTGTCTAAAACAGAGAGGTATGATCATTTATATCAATCACAATTTTATTGTATTAATATCAAAAATTAAGTCCCTTAGAATATGTCTCATTTTAGATGCATTCCCTATATGCATGCAAAATGTTAGCCACAAGTTCCTTTTATTATGCAGAATAGATTGATCACGAATAATATCTTCATAGTGTATGAGCTCGCTCATGCTCTAAGAAATAGATGTACTAGAAAGGAGGGGTTTATGGTGTTGAAACTTGATATAAGTAAAGCTTATGGCATAATTGAATGGATAGAAAAAGAAAATGGAGAGAAGAATGAGGGTTTGAAATTTGAAAAGAGATGAAAGTGAAGCATTCTAAATAAAGAAGGGAGCTTTCAACATTCGAAAGAAAAAATAGAAAAATGAATGTACAAATATAAAAACAGATATGAAAGCTTCTCAAATAAGCTTCTAATGTCCTTTCATTTTCGATGTATAGGATTGACATAATAGCACATGAAAAACTAATTAGGCATCTATAAAAAAATATTGGAAGTATAAATTTTAAATAATATTAGCACATGGTAAATGATTATAGCAATTAAGATAAAAGAAATGAGAAATGTCAAATATTTTAAATAAAAATGAAAATAACATTTGTGTGATTTCATTCAGCATCAACTATCTGTTATATAATATAATAAATAATAAATATCAATCAATATTAATATTTTTTTGGGTCGAAAATATTAAAATTCATTGATAAAGCAACCCAACTGAAAGTGGGAGATTACAAAAGGCCGCATACAAACAACTCATAGTTGGGAAATAGACAAGGTCCATTACAAGCATGAACAAGGTTTATCCATCCACATCGGCAGGAAACTAAAAAAGAAACAAGTACAGCCTAGCTTGCTAGATAGTTAGGCAGATCACTAGCTTGATACAACTCTATCTAGAATATTAACCTAGGATTCAAGCTTGCTAATACACTGAGTAAATATAGGTTACTAACCGGTGGGAACATTGCAAAGTGGTGTGTAGCCTTGTATACTTCTCTTCAAGACCAAACATTAGCACCTTGGAAGGACAAAATTCTTTGATGTTCATGGTCATGTCTCATCAAACACAATGATATCCTCCAATAGCCTTTTGATGTCTCTACAATACTGCTCTAAACCAAGCAACTTGGTATAAGAATAAAGATTCACACACACAAAGTTTCTCCAAAGGAACTCTCTAAGTCCTTCTTGTGATTAATCTTTTGCTATTATTTTTTCTAGCAATTGCTTCAGGCTTTCTTCAGACACTACAACTTCACCTTTTTTTTATTTAATTAAATACAGCATACACCATCTAGAGGGCATGTCTTTCAAAAGCTAAATAAATCTATATAAATTAAAATATTTTGCAAAAACATACTCAAAATCTACATTAGAAGCTTACTACACTAGAGAATATCCACTGAGTAATCCCTAAACAGAAAACAATGAGTGTGATAAACACACAGATTAATTAAATTAAAAAACCTCATCTAGCCACCACTAATATAGATTGATGTTATCACTTATCATGAGTGCAGCACTTTGAGCCCCATAAAGTATGAGCAGCGGTGACAAAAATTAAGGTTTGAGCTAGCTTCATTCAATTTTTGACGATTCAAACACTAGTGTTAATCAAGAGAAACTCACTAGAAGGGATATCAAAACAACCTAATGTAATGAAGAGATGAGACCGAAAAAAAAAATAATAAAAAGGAGAGGAGAAGGGGTCACTGAACCGCCATGGAGGGGATGAACCACTTCCATAGGGCCGATTCCCCTTAAACAAATCACGCAAGGAGGTGCTGGAACTAGGTCAGGTGCAAAGGCTCAGAGAGAAATAGTGGCGCTAAGGTTTTTTTTAGTACCTACTTTCGATTATTAGTATGTCCCAAAAAAATTAAATTCAACAAGTAAAAAATGATAAAATTTAACAAGTACAATTTCAGTTATGATTTATGAATCATGATTTGTCTTTGCCCATGCCCAATTACATGTAGTAGAGTACTAGTAATGTAAAGGCATGGTTAGAAAAAAAAAAAAAAAAGAACTTAAAGACATGGCATTGTTGGAAAAAGAAAAAGGCATGGAGTAGAAGTGCATTTCTTACAATTATTTTTAAAGAAACAATAGTCTTTTGTTATTAAGATTTTAATTATAAATTATCTTAAATACAAAATATTATAATCTAAACATATATGTAATAATGTAAACACATATTCTCTCTAATTATACCTTAACCTTGATTTTTGGATGGTATGTATTTTAGAAGACAAGAGAGTTTAGCATAGATATATCCTCTTGGAATCAAATGACTCCAAATGATATGGGCTATACAACTATCCAAATGGCTTTATTCCATATTTTTTGATACATTAGAAAATCAATAAAACTTCACAAATAAAGATAACACCTATAGTATCAATTAGGAGCAAAGGCCCCAAACCTGGTGGAGGTTCATGCAATACTTGAAACTTCTCATGCTATTGCACTCCTATGTGTATCAACATATCAGCACAACAATTTGCTCGTCACCTTCCAATTTCTTGATACCAGAGTTTTAGTATTTGCAATGAGGGTCCTATATCTTAGAATTAAATAGGTCTAACTCAATACCGCTCATGGGGAGAAAGTTATCCAAGTATTTATAAAGGCTATTTAGGCCATAACTCTAGCCAATGTGGTACTTTAGCACACCTACCTCATACCCAAGACTAGACATCTTGAGCATAAATTTGGCAAGACTAGACATCTACAGGTGGCTCAATATAAAGTGTAGGGTAGGATTTTATACCATTTTAGAATTAAATAGGCTTAACTCAACCCTAAAGGCTAGCTCATGGTGCCGGGATTGCCTAAATACTTATAAAGGCTATATAGGTCATACATTTAGCTGACATGGGACTTTAACACCATATAAATGAAATACATCCAAGTCTGATATGTTACAAGTCTAATAGCCTACATAGAATTCGATTCACAGTGTAGCACTTTAACTCTAATATTCTATGCAAGCATGAGGCAACATTAAATTCCTACAAGTTCAACAAATAGGAGATCCTCAATCCTTGTGAAGGCACAAATATTGTTAGATACAAGTCAACTTCAACCGAATACTGTGACTCTATTTTATAATCTCCAAGGCTCGATTTAACAATCCATGATGAATTGATGATGTAATGAGCCTAATTGGCCCAAATGACACAATTAACATGAAGGATAGTATGGCCAACAAGGATGAGGATTTGGCAACAAACTTTATGATATGAATTTTCCTTTCTCTTCTTTGATATTCCCTTCAATGATATTCCTTTCTCTGAATATTCTCTTTCCCCTCTCAATTCCTTTTGTCACTTCTTCACCTTACACCTCCACATTGATGCTGCAATGGATGCAAGTTTAAAGATTTGAGACTTCTTTGTTTTAATTCCTGCACAAATTATGCTATGTAATTTTAGAGACTTCTTTGTTTTAATTCCTGCACAAATTATGCTATGTAATTTTACATCTTCTGCATTGTTACTTTGACTTAGTGTGATTTCATTACTATTTCATTGGTGACTTGTGATACACATTACATTAGTCTTTCCAATGAGCTCACATGGTCGAAGAAATTGAAGATATCATAGAAGAGGAGGTGATGAACTTAAAGCTCTATTGAAGTAGATCTCACAGAAGATTGATCAAATGTATATTCAAGAAATGGCTCAATTGGATTAGTAAGAAAACTCCCATGTCAAAATAGAGTCATTAATTAGAAAATTGGAGCAAGTGTCTCACCAGATCTTAGCTTGTGAGTAGAACTTAGGAAGGAAGACTATCCTCAACATCCACGAACAATGGGACATATTCTACCTTAACCTTTCACAAAGACTCAACAATGAAAGACTCAACAAAGTCCACACAGGTGGTAGAGTTGCATGAGCCCAACATGGATGACATTGTGTATCAACCAAAGACCACCACAATGACTATCTTTGGGCACAAGGAATCCATAATCTATTCTAATTTTGTACCGAATATCAAGAAAACGGCGGTCAACAAAACGAAAAAATTGGGCATAATGGACTAGAGATTCGAAGTTTAGGGATGGACCAACTAGGCAAACGCCCCCATTGGAGTGACTAAACCTAGGATCATTGATGGGAAAAATGAGCTTGTGACCACCAAGTGCCCACTGCCGAACCCGCCAGACTCTGACCCTTATACGTGAGATGTGAGTGGTGATTTGCATTGTCTCAATGTGGTTTTTATAACACCCTAATAACTCCATACTATACTTTAGTTATATTACAGTAATTATTAGTTTTTACTTTTACTTGTGGAAACATAACACATTTATTAAGATACTTTATGATGAAACAGAGGTAATTTTTTTATTTTTTCGAAAATATGAGCTATAAGCATGTAATAATCATCACATAATCGATGCATCTCATATATGAATATTCGTGTTGCAATAAATAAATATAAACATAAATAAACATTCATATCTCCATTAGCATACATAACCATCACCATAATAATAATAATAAGTAGCAACAAGACTGATAAAACCACATTTGATAATACAAGTAACCAAAGTCAAGGAAGAAATGTAAGTACTATGCATGGTGTCCGACCATGCCCAACAGTAAAGAAAATACAACTATATGACCTCCATGACCAAAAAAATAACATTCATGCCAAGAAGGTGCAGCCTAAAACTAGGTAACAAAAGAAAGCTGCAACTAGCAATCTAAAGTTCCACATGTGCAGCTATACACCTTCCTCATCTACACTTAGCAAAGGACGAAATTATTCCTTACTCCACTACAAGCATCCCCACGTCCTTCTCCTCGCTCATGTCCTCAACAACGGGGCACAACCTGAGTATATATAAAGCCTTGTCCATATCTCAGGTCGGACACCCAGCTCACCGTAGAAAAAGATGACTCAGAAGTCAGCTTGATCATAGATGGATAGGAAGGCTCGGTAAGATCAAGCTCTATAGTGTAGGTCAGTGTCAAACGCGTGTTAGAATCCATCTCCACATTCAACGAGTACATGGGGGATGGAAAGGGGGATGTACAGCAAATAGGGTGATGTCATCAAAAGGATCATGGGGGCTAAAGAAAGGACTCATAACAGATACATCAAACTGACGGTCGTGCAAAATGTAGACCTTCATCGTAGCCCGCATCATCAACATGGTTGCATTGAGCACTAGGTCAAAATGGCAGTGTTAAGTAGGAAACTCAACGTAGATGACCACACTCCCCATCGCCTTCCTTTGAAGATGACATGAAAATAGGTGTAAGAAAATAGAATTTCTTAATAATATTCTAACTAGATAGTTAAGTGTCATCACTATCATCTCATCCACTTCAGATTTTCGTATAAAATAGTTACATAAGTTCAATTTTTAAATACGTTTGAAATCATTCATGCCCGAAGTGGATTGCTTTTAACCATTTTTTATAAGCACATCATAATAGACAATGGAATCATAAGGCATACATAAGCATAATAATTCATAAAAAGATGCATGAATGTTTTATGCAATTCTATTGGCTTTGATCTTTCTTTGACTTTGATTTTACCTTACTTTGACTTTTGAGTAGTCATTGGCATATGCTTTAACTTTCATTACTTTTAGCATGTGCATAATCTTTCTCTATATACCCTTAGATAGACTGTTCTAGGATATGAGCTCATTCCATGATCGTTGTCACATAATACTAATCTAAAATCAGACTTAGCTAACAAGGGGTTTACATGCCTTTGAATTGCAGGGATCTATTTTGGCTGCATGCCTCCAACATAGAGAGGGCTCTTGGTAGGTCACCTTTCCTTACCAAAGGATCACGCCTGATTATCTTGTCTTTATAGGTCACCTTCCCTTACCAAAGGATCACACCCAAGTATTTTTTTTTTTAACATGAAACTTAGTATTAAGTCTTATGTCATAAGTGCCTCAAGTTAAAGGACTTAAGCCTTTCTTATCTTAATGCAAGTTACCCTTGTACAGGTGACAAATATTTCTAAGTTCACAATTTTGGTGAAAATTCAATAGCATAATGACTAAATCAAGAGATTCTCCAAAATTGATAGCCTACACATAACAAGCATACATAGCATTTATATCATAATTAAACATTCACGAAAATTCATCACATGCGTAGATCACGATTCTTTTATATTTCTCCTCAAGAATCCCTTCACTCAATCTTAGTACAGTTATAATACATATATCAACATTTGCAGTATCAAACAATTTCATCATTTTCCCACATGGTTAGGAAATAAAGCAAATAAAGCATACCAATACACTCAAGAGTCTTATGAACATAGTTAGGTGATTAGGTGCAATATTTTTAATTACCATTTTGCCCTTAAATCTTGAATTAATCTTGAAGGGAGATTTTTAACTTCTTTTCTTTGCTTATTAATCCTTAACGTTTGAATTCTTACTTAGCATAGTCTTTTAACTCTTATGTTTACTCTTCAAGTTTAATTCCTTAAGAAAGTTATTAACTTTATTTGATTAGATAGTTTAGGGCTTAAGATTCACATCTTTAATAATTAAACAGTTTTCATTTCTCAATTGAGGTATATGGGCCGAAACCCTTTTTTAATATGACCTTAAGCTTCTTTTAATTTTTATTCTTCTTGGAATCTTAATTAATCACTTAGTTTTATCAAATTTTATACTTAGTTAAAAATATTTCCTTTCTCTTTTTCTCCTTAAAGGCTGAATCTAAACTAAAATTTTATTCCAAGTTCTATTTTTGCTTTCTCTATTATAAAGTGTGTAAATATTACATGTAGCTTAAAGGCCAACCCTTAAAAGTCTCAAACCCTTTTCCCCTCTATTTTTCTCTAACATGGTTGAAGCCACTACCAAGCCAAGCATCCATTTTTATTTTGTTTTACATCTTGATTTCACTTGCTTTAAACTTGTCAAAGCTTATGGAGCGTAGATCTAAGCTTAAGAAGTTTTAATCTTGTGAGATACTCAATAAAATTTCAAACTTTTTCATGTTTATGTCTTAGAAACCACTTTCTCATGGTAATTTTTCCAACAACCAACCAACCAAACTCAAGAAAGCAACTTTAATATAGATTTGGTCTTAAAAATGATACATGAGCCAAAGAACCAAACAAACATTCAAAAAAGTGACAACTTTAAACTTTTTCAAGAGGCAAAAACAAGACTAGGCCAAGTACACCATAGTCATGGCTAGGGCTAAAATGTTCTTGCCTCAAAGTGAGTAAAGTTTGAAATTTTCCACACTTTCTTAAGAGATGAACCAACAAAAAACTCAAAGCAAGAAGTAAAAACGTAAAAGGTAGCAACTTTATCAACCTTCAAGAAGCTAGAATCCTTTAGACAATCTTTGGAACTCAAAGCTATGGTCAAGTTTGAGCATCCATGGCCTTTGTCATAAAAAAAAAAAAAAAAGAGAAGGCTAAATAGAGATTCCTACCCACTCAAGATGATAAACAAGACAAGAAAGGTTGAAGCTTCAGGTGAAAATCCTCCTCGTTGCTCCAAAGAAGCCCACGGTTTTGGCAAGAAGGGTGAGGCCTTGTTGCTCCTATGCTTTGAAGAAAGTGTATATTTGTGTGTTTGTAAGAGCTAGAAGAAGTAGCCTTTACAAGGTCTGTGAGGTGAGGGGTGGTTATGGAGTCTCAAGAACTTGGAGAGAAAGGAAAAAGAAAATGAAGAAGTAGAGAGAGTTTTGTCTCTTCGAGATGAGAGAGTTTGAGAGAAACTTGGAGAGGAAGGAGTGTTTATTTTTCAAAATATGAAGGAGTGTGTGTGTTTGTGTGTTGTGGTTGTGGGGTGTATATGGTATTACGGGTTGAGATATTTTCATTTGTATCTTAATTAGGGAGACAAAGTGTGTGTTAGTATTAGGTAATTAGATGATTAGGTTGATCACTTTAGACAACACTTTGTACCTTTATTACATAAAGTATTTTTGTCTTTTACTTTTTGCTTTTAAAAATATCATGTGTACTTAGTTGTTTAGTTAACTTTTATTCATTTGAATTTCCGTATTTTGTTTTAATTATTATATTATATTATATTAATATTCAATTAAATTGGAATGAGATTCAATATTCTGGCTACTTATGTGACTTAATTAATTAAGGACTAATGAATAACTCATGTTTTTATGATTAGTGAAATTAAAATCTTAATTATGTTTAATTGACCTTAATTAACTTTGGTTAAATTAATTATTGATAATTAGTACTTAATTAGTCTTTTGAATTTTGGTTTCCTTTATTAGTAAGTTTCTAATTTTAATTAAACATTCTCATAGTCCTTCTTTCCCTTTTACCCTTGTTAATCCTTAATTAAACCTTTATTTTCTTAATTTTTTTATTAAGTACCGAATTACTGAGAATTACTGAGATAATTACACAAGGAAAATTGGGGATTTTACAGTTTTCGCAAATGATTATAATGAATCGTTGGGTGAATGTCACTTTGAGGTTGAAAATCAAGGTTCGCCTTTGCAATTCCAATTTCCATTTGAGTTAGATTTTGATATCCATGGGAATAGTAAGGTTAGAACTAGAATTGTAGTTATTAACAGATCTTCTCATGCACTGACCTCAATTGATCCTGCTATTTGTCAATGTTCCTATGTTACCCTGATATTAATGACTATTATCCATCTGCGAATTGTTACCAAGGTGTGGCGGTAGACCTGTTGTTGCTAACGCTTTTTGTTGTTTGCCTGATGGTGTTTGTCCTCAATTATGGGCAAATGAAGAAATAATAAGGAATATGAAGGTTGAAAAAATGGTGTTTCTTAGTGACACAACACATGTGAATTATGGTATAAATTCGAGCACTACTGGTGAGATGTCTTTTCATAGCAGTCTATTTATGTTAGCAGAACATCCTTCATTTTTTATTCCTGGCAATGATCTCTTCGAAGACAAGGCATCGATGCAACCTTCAACTTGTGCTTCATATATGTCAAGTGAAGGCAATCGCTTTGCGTCAAAGCTAAGATATAAATGGACTATGCCCTGCCCTACCAACATTCCTATCGCATTGATGGTAGTGATTTCATTGTAGGCTAAGAGGTGAAACAAATAAAGGCTACATTCCCTTTTCTGGCATGTCACAGTTATGAATTTTTCGAGCATGAGGATAAGGATCCAGTTGCAACACTGAAAGAGCTAATTACTATCAAGATATTATCGATGGAATTACTAATAAATTTCTTGGAAACATGGAAAATTTGAATATAAAATCCTTAGACAAATCTTTGTCCAATGAACAGAGCTTTTTGCGTTAATTGGCAAACCTTTTTGCGTTGAAGGAAATGAACAGAGCTTCTACTCCTTGGATATAACAAATATGGCAGAAAATTTGACCTAGTTAAACCGAATATAATTAAATAAATATATTAAAATACACAGTTACAAAATAAAAGATGTGTCACTTACATTCAAAGTTCATATAGAAAATAATTTGTATGCATATTACTTTCCACTATTTTAGTCTCACATCAAATAGTAGAGAAATTGGAAGCCTAATGCTTAATTATAAAATGATTCTCATTATTTTAGTTCCACATTAGATAGTGAAGAAATTGAAAGTCCAATATTAATGACTAAAGCCCTTGATGTAACTCACATTTCAAGGCCCAAATGATTGAATGATGGCTTGAAATAATCATATATTATTTTTTTTAAAAGTTTAAGTTTTATAAAGCCATTTATTTTTATAAATAAGAATAAGAATTTAAAATTATATATATATATATATATATATATATATATATATATATATATATATATATATATATATGCATGACCCACTGGCTTGATTAACTCGGGTCGCTAATTTTGGTTTCCGCATTAGACCGGTTCATAATGGTTCTGTGACAAGGCTAACTGATTTGTCCGAGCCAGTTTTTACAGCTATGGTTTTTGGTTCTGCTAATTTCTTTTTCCATTTAAGTAAGGCGATTCAAAGTTTACTAACAAGAATCTTTTGCAGATCGGCGAAATTAATCTCACTATAATGCCTATGAAATACGGTCAAAGATTTTAAAAAAAGTGATTGAAAGTTCAAATATTGATAAATAACGACTATGCTATCTTCACATCAAACAATTTATACCAGTTTTACAATTTTTTTTAATTTGAAAAAAATAAAGTTAAAGAAAGTATACAGTTAAAAAAAAAACTTTTGTAATTTTGTTGTAATAAAAAAAAATATAAGAATAATAAAAAATCGTACATAAATGAAATATAAAAAAAAAATTACTGAATAAATAAATACGTGGCAACTTTGTTAGTTCGACTCCCACAAGCCCATCGAAACTCGCATTGCTCAAGACAAAAACACAAGAAGAAAAAGCCACCTAGAGAACACGAGGACCATGCATTTGAGAAGAAATTGGCCAAAACATTGAATCATGAATCTCACGGCATTGGAAAAGCAAAATATAGGGCACCTTTAAGCTTGTCCTCGTTTTACTTGGCCAATATGCCCTATCCCGTTTCTCAAGTTGATGAATTCTGAAGTGCGAAATCAAGATTCATAGATTCTATTTTTGCGATTCTTTATAGAAATTAGCATGCTCTTACCCTTTCTGCCCTCTAAAATTCCCTTGCCTTTTTTTCTCAAAAAAAATTATTTACTTCCTTTGTAAGATATATCTGTTTAAATAACACTAGTGTAAATCAATTCCCTCCCTAATCTCTGTGTAGCACATGGATAATTAAAATTAAAACATTCAAATCATGTAACTTTTAAATAAGGGAATATGATTGAATTGCACTAAACTGATTGTTTGATGTTTTGATTTATTTAATCAAAATATGTTAATATTGAATTTGAACTTCATACTCTTTTTTTTTTTTTAATTTTTTAAGGATATCTCTCTCTTTATTATCAGGAAAAAATATTAATTCCTTTCAAATATAGTTTGACTTGCTTTCCCAATTAGAATTCTCTCTAAAAATTGATTTGGAACCCTTCCTAGAATTATAATATGTTCCTACCATTATACCAACTTTATATGAAACCGATAAATTGATTTACCCCTGTGACATATTTGACCACGCACATGACAATCCAAATATTGGTAACTAGATCTTTACAGACGTCGAATATTTCTATCTCAATATAGCGTAAATCTTTTGCAATCAACTTATAAAAGTATCATAACACTTTAAATTTATAAATTGAAAGAATAATAACATTTTGTTTAGACATTAAAAAGAATTGAGAAATATATAGACAACAAATAACACCGTCTCTCATCTGAAAAAATCGCACTAGTAATTCAAAAACCCAAAAAAAAAAAAAAAACAGATGAGATAAAAGAAAAGTTTAAGGGAATGAAAGTATGCTATCAAACTTTTTCTTTTCCAAAGTCCTAAAATTAAAAATCAAGGTAAATGCCTAAAACGAGGACATTGTAAAAGAAAAGCACCTCAGGGACCAGGTCCAAGTCAAAGTTCCCACTTTATTGTCATCATTCATCATCATCTTGAAGTCGTAACCCATCGTTCTTAGAACAAGCCATTATCATTGCAGACAAACAGAAGTCAGAACCTTAGATTCGAACGTCGAAGGGCTTCCACATGAGCCACGCGGTCTCACCGAAAGCAGTTCCAAGTTTCCATCGACGAAGAAAGGAGGTAAGAAATATCAACAATAGTCCAAAAATAAAAAACAAAAAAGTACAAATTTAATATTTTATAGAATAAAGGCTAAACTGGTCTGAAAAATAAAGCCTTATTTTATACTACTTCTATTCTGAAATAATTATTTATATTTAAATATGTAAAAAATTAAAAAATCTCAATATTAGATAAAATTATATATATTTTATAAAATTAGCCCTATTATTTTATTCTCTCTTTTTTAATTTTCTCTTTATACTTATCCTCTCCTCCACTATTCTCTTTCTTTCTTTTATTTGATAGGAGTATAATTAAGAAAAAAAATAATTACTATTGTCTAAACTTTTTAAATGGATAATTATTTATAAACAAATAAAATTTTAAAAATAGATAATTATTTTTGGATAGAGATAATATCATCAAATAGAGGGTTTAGCTTTAATTCAAAATTCAATTAAAATTAAAAATTAATTTAAAAAATTGAAAACTAATAAAAAAAATATTACATTGATTATAATTCTATAAAAACTGATTGATTTGATTTGATTATTGGTTTTACTTTTTAAAATGTGTATTTGGTTTAGTTTTTATAGAATTGATTTTATAGTAAAGTAATTTATGTTTGATAGTTCATCTAAAAGTGATTTTGAGCAAAAATAAAAAAAATTTATTTATCTCTGAATCAATTCTAAAAGGCAATTAATTTTGGAAGTATACAACCAAACAACAAAAAAATTGGTTGTATCAATTCTCACACTTTAAAATTGATTTTGGAGGTAGCAAAGTGCAACTAAACACACTAAAAATCAATCCAAAGTAAACTGAATTGATAGCATGTTTTACACACATAGACATATATATCCATCGGATATATATATAATGCCCTAATGATACAATGACTCATATTTTATCAAAATCTTGATTTAATATTTTATATTTTTCATTATCTATTAATTCTTTAAATTTATTTAATAGTTATAAGTTTTCATATAATTTTTATTCAAATGTTTTATCGTATAATTGTTAGTCTTAAATATTAGTATAAGCTTTTGTAATTAGTTCATATTTTAAATGTATAAATCTTTATAATTAAAATTATTAATGATCAATTTAATTTAATGAAATTAAAAATAAGTATTTTATATTTCATAAAAATAGTAAAAAATTTAATCAATTGAACCAATTCAAACCGATTTAAATTAATTTGGATTGATTCAATTTTTCAAATAGAATCAAATTTAATCTAAACCAAATTGAAATACATTTTGTTGTTTGAGTCGGTTGAATTTTTATCTCAAAATTGAATTAAATCGAATGCGAACACCCCTATAAAAAAAAGATATACATCTTCTTAGTTTTTTTTTTCACTATTTAAATAGGAAACACAAAAACACTCATTTAGACGGCATTCGCAAGCATTACGTATGACAGGGTGGGTATAGAGATAGTTTTAGTCTCTACGGAGATGAGGACAGAATCTCTATTTACTAAATTGGGTAAGGGTAGGAGATGAGATCCCCGCCCACGGACACCTGTCAAGTCCCCACACATATAAATTTACCAAAATTTTCTTAAATATATGAAAGTATTAGATCAAAATCCATTTTGGCACATTTTAAAGTATTGCCAAAAGGGGATGGATACTTTAATGTAAAAATTTTACATGACTTCATTATGTATCAATTTTTATCATTGATTAGATTCTCTTTTGGGTCTTATACTTGACACTACCTTCTTGATCATTGGTAAAAGCCAATATATAATAAAGTCATGTGAAATTTTTATATGAAAGTATCCATTCTTATTACCAAAATATATGAAAGTATTAACAATGAAATTATATGACGAAAATCTAATAATTTTACTAAAAATGTCAAATAATAGTGAGTAACTTTTTACTATAATAACTAATGACCATAATTTGTCATTTTTCTCAAATTTTATCAGTTAACAGTATAAAATTATTTTATATTTTCAGTACATAAAATTAATTTTTTATTTTAATTTAATTGACTAAATTACTACTATCTTTGATCCGTTTTATCTATCACTTTAAGTAAAATTTTTTTATTTATTTTATTTGTCATTTTCATATATCAATGAAGCATTTGTTATTGATTTTTCACTTTTATCCTTCACACAGTTCCAAGCACATTATTAATCAAGAAATATAATGTGAAATATTAAAAATCAAATAAGGAAATTTTAGTTAACATGTATCATAATTAAACCTTGATTTTGAATCTTTGATTCTTGTGCATATGGATAATGTGACAGGAGTTAGCTTCCCTAGAGTTTAGTTTCTTTTATATTTCCGATGTACACCCCTAAAAAAAAGTGACACATAAAGTGGATTGAAAGTAGTTTATTTTATAGTGAACACCTGTTTTAGACTTAAGATTTTATAGTTGATATCAATTTTTTTGGTACAAGTTGATATCAATTTAGTCTTAAAATAATTTTTGATATTAATTTAGTTATTATATTTTAAAATTTAACATCAATTTATTCTGACAATCAAATTCCACTAATATCATTAATGAGCATCTTATTTAAATTACAAATTTATCCTCCTTAATATTTACATGGTCAAAACTACAAAAATTAAAAAAAAAAATCCCTAATTCCCTGAATTCCTCATCTAAATTCTCTCCCATTCTTGTTCATCATTCATCCCCTTATCATGCCCAACCACCATAATCTTTCCCTATTCTTTCTCCTCCTGTCACCATCAACTACCTAAAGTTTCAAGCATGAACCTTGTGTTGTTTCTCTTGGTTCTCTCAGTCATTTTCCTTATTCTCTCCCAATGCAAAACAGCCCCAAAATCCAACCCCAAATGGATGCTACCTTTGTTGCACGGATACGAGTACGGTACCCGTATTGAGTACAACTATGGTTATGGGGTATGAAAATTTTATAAAAATTGGAATACGGATATGTCAATATATACATACATGCATACATGCATGCATACACACACACACACACACACACACACACACACACACACATATATATATATCACAAATTTCATAAAATAAAAACTAAAATTTCACATCATAAATAAGAAAACACACTAATTTTAACATAAAACAAGCCTAAATTGTTCAACATCATATCACAAAAATAAAAAACTACTATAACTAAAACATTGTTCAAAATAAATACATAACAAAATAATTACAAAATTCCTATATTACTCAAAAGTAAAAAATTTAATTATTCATTCTGTCATTCAGATGATAAAGAACAAAGAATTATAACACCAACACCATCCCCTCTTATTTTCCAGACTCCAGAACATTCAACATGAGCAAACACGAAAAAATGGTAGCAACAACATAAACAAACACCTAAGTCATCAACAAATCTCAAATCTCAAGCTATTTCTAGGAATAATTCCAACAAAAAAGAATTATCAATAGTACAAAACAAAAAACAAAAAACTTCAAGTAGAAGAAGAAGATAGGTACTTATTGTCATGAGAGAAGTAAGAGAGGGAAGCCACCTGTCACCTCCGCCGGAGACTGGAGGAAAGGGAAGTAGCGTTGGTTGTCGGCGTTGCTACTGTATGTTTTCCTTGTTGGCACTGTGTACTATGGGGTCTAGGGAGCATTGCTACCACTAGGACTGGAGGAGTGCGTTGCTAGGACTTGAGCATCGCCTCGCTGGGTTGTCACAAGCGGTGGAGCGGTTGAGTCATGGTGGCTAGTGGCTAGTGGCTAGTGGGAGAGAATGAGAAACTTGGAAGTGGGGTGGGGTTTGAGATTTGTGAATGAAAGAAGATAGGGGGCAGGCTGTTCTATTTTTGGGAAAGAAAAAAGCCAAAATGATGCAGTTTAGTATGAGCCGCATACCTGAGTCGCACCGAGCCATACCTGAGGCAAACCCCATCGTACCCAAATTTCTTTTAAAAAAAATATTAAGTACGTACCCAGACGTACCTGGGAGTATCCAAGATGTACCCGTTCTCAGAATGTACCCAGTATGGGTACTTTTGCAAAAGTCACGTACCCATGCTTCAGAGGATGCTACCCCTACATGTCTTCTGGTGCCTCACCCACCATCATTATATGTCTCATTGTCAAATCTCAGTGAACCCTTTCTTCTCTGCTATAAATTCTAATCCGCATGCAGTAAAGACACCACCACCACCACCTACCTGTGCACAACAACACTAGAATAACCAAAACCCAAACCCAAACTTCATTGAAAATGGCCAAGCCAGTTAAGCCTTTGGTGCTCTTGCTTTCACCATTGATGTTGTTGTGCTTTGCTGTAGTCTTATTGATTAGTGACTACACAACGGTTTATCACAAAATACAAACGGAACAACAAAGTGCAAATGTAGTTGGAAGAATGCCAACTCGTGAAGCTTGAAGCCATTGAGCTCGATTACCGCATCGAAGCAGAAGGTGGCGTGACTGAGTCATGGAACCATACCAATAAGATGCTTCACTGCACCAAGGTTAGATGCCAATGGGTAGTGGACGGTGGTTGGAGGAGAAAGAACACAGAAAGAGTATGATGGTTTGGCACTGGGCATGATCAAGGGATGAAGAGGGAAGAGTAAGAAAGAATTTGGACGAGGAATTTGGGGAATTAAAGATTTTTTTTCAATTTTTGTAATTTTAACAATGTAGATATCGAGGAGTATAAATTTATAATTTAAATAAGATGATTATTAACGTTGGTAGTGAATTTTGATGGTCAGATTAAATTGATGTCAAAGTTTAGAATGTGAAGACAAAATTGATGTTAAAAATTGTTTTAGGACTAAATTGATATTAACTATAAAATCCTATGATCAAAAAAGCTATTTACTATATATTTTAAGGTGGTAAACAATTTTGGAATTTGAATCCTTGTAAAGTGAGAAAATGAGGAGTTAATTACCCTTAGATCATTTAATAAGACTTGCACGTAATAAAAATTATTGATCTTAGAGAGAAAGAGATAAGTTCAAATCTTATATAGATAATTTTTGAAGAGATTGTATAACTTTTGTGCTATCATAATTTAACAAAAACTAATTGCATAGACATTTCAAACGGGAGTTTTACTATATATATATATATACATATATTTGAAGTAAGAGAAAAATCTCAAATTAATTTTTCAAAGAATTATGGGATATTAATTTGATTCTTGAAAGATTTGTAGCATTAATTTGGTCTTCGAAAATTTAAAATTTTTTTAAATTATTTCAATTTTTTTTAATCTTTTGGATTAAGTTGAAATAAATCTTAATTTTTTGAGGACTAATTTAAAATTTTACTCTATTATATTATTATGAGTCCTTTTGGATAAATTTTTGAAAAAAAGACTTTTTTCTCTCAACTTTTTTTTAGTAGAACTTTAATTTTTAGAAAAAGTTATTTTATATTTAGATAGACTATTTGAGAAGGATTTTTCATTATAAAAAGTATTTATAATTCTGTTTGGATATAAAAAAATAAAAATAATTCTTTCATAGCCAAATTACAAAAGAAGATATTCGAAAAAAGGAAAGAAAACTAAGGTTTGATAAAGGGTAAGAAAAAAAAGATATGTATCATAATTTTGAATAAAGATAAAGAATATTTTTGGAAGATAATTTTATTAACATTACTTTTGCATTTGAAGTTAGGTATTCCTAACTTTTAAAAAAAATAATAAATTGATTTGTTTTAATTGAAACACTTTTTTTAAAAATTATATTCAAATATGTATAAAAATTTATAAAAGTATATTTTTTTTAAAAATAAATATTTTTTCTTAAAAAAAAGGCCAATACAAACATACTTTAAGTGGAGTAAATATAGCAAGGCTAACTTTTGGAGTAAGGGAATCTCTATCCATATATTAATGTTATGAATTTATTTTTAAAGTTCATATTTTTCAACGCAAATGAATAAAAAAGGTTTAAAAAAATGAGTAAACTTACAAGTTGCCAGAACTCAAACAATAAAACTTATTTTAAAAGATTAAATTAATAAAAAATATATTATAAACATCAAAATGGAGACTTGCTGTAAGCCCTCATAGAGCAAAATTCAATTTTTATATATGCCGTTTTTTTTTTTTTTGGGGGCACTTTATATATGCATTTTAGTTAGCTGGGTCCAATCAAAGTCATCATTTCACTAAGGTAAGGCTGCACGAAGCCATACGGTAACCTCGTCGTCGGTAGCTGCGGCGATCACACGCGCTTCAACCTTTGACGGGTTTAACACACGAAACCCATGTAGGAGGGTATATCTAATGTGCGTGCCACTGCATCGTTCCATGCTACTTTTCCTCTAAATGCTTTAACATCATCACAATTCGCATACCTCACCCTCACAAAAAGCCTCACAATCTCGCACTCCTTAGTATATTCTAATGGGACAGTCATCGTCCTCCGCCGTCCCTTCGTTGGAGCCGAACGTCCGTGAGATTCTCAACGGCGACGGTTTTCGTTACGGCGATGTCGATTTCTCCGACGGAGGAGGCGGCCGCGACTACACCGCCGACATACCCGACGAGTGTCTGGCCGCAATCTTCCAGTTCCTTAACCCCTCTGACCGGAAACGCTGCTCCGCCGTTTGCCGGCGGTGGCTGCTCGTTGATGGCGAGAACCGCCACCGTCTTTCCCTGAACGCTGAGGCGGAACTCCTGGAACACGTGCCGTCCCTTTTCGCCCGGTTCAATTCGGTCACAAAACTCGGCCTGCGTTGCAACCGCAGGTCCACCAGCATAGACGACGACGCTTTGATCCTGATCTCGCTCAGGTGCCCTAACCTCACGCGCCTCAAGCTGCGCGCCTGCCGGGGTCTCACGGAAACCGGAATGGCCGGTCTCGCCAAGAACTGCAAGCTCCTGAAAAAGCTCTCGTGCGGTTCGTGCACATTCGGCGCCAGGGGCGTTTATGTCATGATCGAACACTGCACGGCCCTCGAGGAGCTCTCCGTGAAGAGGCTTCGCGGGGTTGATGATGACGTCACCACCGTAACCACCACAACCGCGTCGGTTGGTGTTTCGATTACTGCGGTGCCTTCTTCGTTGAAATCTATATGCCTCAAGGAGCTCGTTAATGGAAGAAGCTTCGCGCCGCTTATAATTGGTTCGAAGAAGCTTGAGACTCTGAAGGTGATTCGGTGTTTGGGGGATTGGGATTTGACCCTTGAGGCGGTTGGAAGGTTGAACCCTGGGTTGGTTGATGTTCACCTTGAGAGGGTTCAGGTGAGTGATGTGGGTCTTATGGGGATTTCCAAGTGTTCGAGGTTGGAGGCTTTGCATATTGTGAAGAATCCAGAGTGCTCTGATTTTGGGCTGTTTGAGGTTGCTGAGCGTTGCAAGCTGTTGAAGAAGCTTCACATTGATGGGTGGAGGACTAACAGAATTGGTCATGATGGTTTAGTTTCTGTGGCCAAAGGTTGTCAAAATTTGCAGGAGCTTGTGTTGATTGGTATGTACCCTTCCGCTTCGTGCTTATCAGCGATTGCTTCCAATTGCCAGGGTTTGGAGAGGTTGGCCTTTTGTGGCGTTGACACCGTTGGTGACGCGGAGATTGAGTGCATTGCTGCAAAGTGTGTGGCACTCAAGAAGCTTTGCATTAAGGGGTGCCCTGTGTCTAATGCTGGCATCGCTGCTTTCGCTTCAGGGTGTCCCAATTTGGTTAAGCTGAAGGTGAGGAAGTGCAGGAAAGTTAGCGGTGAAGTTGTGGAGTGGCTGCGCGAAAGGAGGGGCTCTTTGGCGTTTAGTTTTGATTACAGTGAAGTTGAAGCTTTGGATGGAAGTGGTAGTGATGTTGGAGCTCAAGAAAGTACAATGGCGTTTCCTCCAATAGTTAGCCAAGTGGCCCTGCATGATGATGCTGCATCAAGCAGCAATAACAACAACAACAACAACAACAACAACCGATTGTCGATGTTCAGGACAAAGTTTGGATTCTTGGCTGGTCGAAATTTCGTGCCCTGTGCCTTCAGAAGGTGGGCAAACATTGATGATATCTCCGGTGGCAGCATTTCATGATCGTTTGTTTAGAATGCTGATACATTCGTTCTAGCCATTTCACATTATGTCAGATGAGTTCTTTGTATTCAATTGCAAATGTTCCTTGATGTCTTGATCAATGAATTTTGTTCCCATATGAGTTGCTAATAGCAGTAGTTATTCTGTTAACTTCACGTGCAAATCACCTTCATTGATTGGACCTATTCAATTTTGACAAAATCCCCAAATTGGTCCTTTACCAAAATATAGAGGACAAAGTAGTCCTTCAAGATTTAAAAGTCTATTCAAAGGCTCTTACCATTAAAAAAAATATGGGACACTTTGATCCCTAAACATGCAAAATGGGGCATTTTGGTACCGTCAAATTTTCTTGTTTAGGACCAAACTGTGCCATATTTTAAATGGTGAGGAACTCAAGTGGATCTTCAAGTTATAAGGGACAACTTTGTCACCGATATTTTGGTCAGCAACCAAGTTGGGTGTTTACTCTTCAATTTTTGTTATTTTTAATGGTGATACTAGTACCAATTATTGTTTTCCAGTTTTGCGTGGAAGTTGCATACTGGATTTTTTAGCGGGGCCATTTCATTGTCAACAGCATGTTTTTGTAATTTTCAGCTTGTGACTTTTCTATTTCGTGTGCTTGTAAAGTTGTCATTGTGCATTCTTCAAAATTTTAGCGCGTGTTTACTGAATGGCCAATCTGATCGAGGGAGCGTTTTTTTCCGATGCGGTCGAGGGAGCATTTTTTTCCTTTTTCCTGAAATAACATCAAAATACCTTCATTAACTTCTTATGGATCAGAGTCGGACTGAAAAGTCATCATGGAAACTGACAAAAATCTTAATAGTCAAGGACAGATTTAATAGCAATGAAATATGAGAATACGACGCTGTTTTGTATGCAACTTCCAAGTAAGGGTGCATTTGAAGTTACATCAACAGCCAGAATAAAAGTGAAAATAATATGGTCATGTTTACTTTTACTTTTGTTACTCTTTCTCGGGAAGAAATCACTGTAAAACTGAGATGATCAAGTTTCCCTAATTCCTAAATTCTACCTCTGTGGCTCACCTACACAGTTCGACTCATGCAGCAAGCCACACACGCTTCACCTGAAAGCAATGACCTTCATCTTCTTCCCCTTGCTCAGGACTCTGTCATTTGGGTTTATGGTTCATTGGGTGAAATGTTTTGAACTAAGAGTTTCTTAGAGTCCTTTGGATTTGTCTAATCTACTCATTATATTATAACTGCATTTTGTACAGTGCATCTCTATAGCCTATAAAGTGAAATCAGCAACTTTCCCATGTTACTGTAGGCTTTATAGGTGAAACACTTTACTATGGGATGTGAATTAATGAACTGGCCATGAAGGTAGAAATGCACATATTTATGTATCTAAATGTGCTCACTCATAGAAACAAGAAAATCTGATTTACTCAATTATGAGCAGCATCATATATGTCCTCCAAGTTCGAGTATAAACTCTAGGGATGATGGAGTGACTTTTTAAGCGAGCTATATTGTTCCTGCTCCCATCAATACATGTCTTCTCAATGCAGTGCAGTGCAGTGCAAATACAATAATGAATATTTCCAATGAAGTATCCGTATTCTTGTATACTTATTATTTTCTTCGTCTTGTCACTAGCATCAGCCGTTGGATTGTTTGGACATTTTTCCTTCCTGTCACCTTTGTTCCTCATTTGTTTATATTGTTTCTTTCTTTTCATACCAGCAATACGTTTGGCTTTGTGGTAGGGAACACAAAGAGAAGCACTTCTGACACAATTTGAGGATTGGTTTGGTTATCTTTTGGCTACCATTACTCATTACAATTAGTTCTTTCAACCTTTTCTCTTTCAATTTCACTTTTAAGTGTCTGACAAAGAATTGAAGCAAGCATATAAGTATATACAAAGAGGAGTTGTTTAAAGTAGAAAAAAAGGAGGAAAAAAAAGAAAAAAGAAACTGTAACTTCTATAATATTTCTGCTCTTTTCTTGGTTTGAAGAGTAGAATAGTGTGGATGCTGCTAGAGATGCCTTAGATCGATAGTATCAGTAGTTTGCCTTAAGACAAGTTGGTTCTGCAAGTATGCTTGTCTGTTCCCATTTTCTATCGCAATATAACTTTGGTAAAAATTGATGGACCTAATCTGAAACTGCTCACAAGAAGTATAACAGACATATACACCTGTCCAGGCTGAGTTTATTAGCTTAGTAGCCGATCCTACCTGGTAAGGCAAGGCTTAGGTGGTGGTGGTGTTGTACAGAAACACCAAATAAGAAAAAATCATAGAATAAGTCAAACAATCAAAGTGCTACTTTGCTACATGTCTAGTGGCTATTGAGACTTCTTCCTCGTTGCAGAACAAGTCTTGAGGAAGAAATTATGGGTTCAAAGCCTTTTTGGTGTTTGAATTACCAAGTAAAATTAAAGTGAGAAACTAGAAAAGGGAAGTTCAAAATCTCTCCAAACAGCAGCTTTGTCAAAGACCAATAACCCATCCCATCAGGCGAAACCCCTTTTGAGCTGGTGTGGACAAAATACATGCTCACCATTAACCAATGCTTAAGAGCCTCTTTGTTTTAACTCTCAGAGATGTCAAACGTACTTTTGGTAGAAGTGACAATATCCTTACTTTGGATAAAAGTGTATTAGGAGAATTTTTTTTTATTTTTTATTTTTTATTTTTTAACCTTTCGCTGTGAAAAAGTTGTGAACCAAATGATCACTAACTTGGCAAGGATCAATGTTTTGGCCACTTAAGAGTGGTTTTATTTCTATCAAGGTTGAAGCATTGTATGGAAGTGTTAGTGACGGTGGAGCTCAGGGAAGTACAATAATGTTTCCTTCAATAGTCATCCAAGTTGCACTGCCTGATGATGCTCCACCAAGCAGTAGTAACAACAACCGATTGTCAATGTTCAGGACAAAGTTTGGACTTCTGGCGGGTGGGAGTTCTGTACATTGTGCCTTCAGAACGTGGCCAAGCATTGCTGATACCTGGGTTAAGCAGCTTTTCATGATCTTTAGTAAGAAAATGCAAATACGTGTCATTTTCACAATAAGTTAGATGAGTTTTTGTGTTACGCGTTCAATTACAAATGTTCCTTGAAAGGTTGACCATTGAATATTGTTTTTTTTCCTATGGATTGCTAATAGTAATAATTATGCTGTTAACTACACGTGTCGATTATTTCCTTCATTGGCTGGACCTATTCAATTTGTTGTGTTAATGGTGGTAGTGCCTACCAATTCTTGGTTTCCTGTTTTGCTTGTAAGTTGCATAGAGAATTGTTTAGCACGACTATTTCATTCTCAAAACGGCGGTTTTTTTTTTTTTTTTCAAAATTCTTGGTCTTTTGAGACTTTTCCATTTCCTGTGCTTGTCATTGTGCTGTGTTACAACAAGGTGAACATGCTTAAAAATTTTGGCGCGTATGTACCCAATGGCCAATTAATGTGATAGAGGGAACCTTTTTTCATTAACTTCTTATGAACAAGAATCTGACGAAAAGTCATCATGGAAATTGATAAAATTCTTGATAGTTAGTGACGAATTTATTGGCGAGGAAATATTGGTGTCCTTAATTCCAAATGCAGCGTCATGAGATCATAGTTGCCTTTCCTTAACCGGAAGGTTGCTGAAACCATAACGACCGTCTTTAAACAAAAGCATCTTCTGAAGTGTAGTTATTTCTCAACCTTAAAGTCAGTATGAAATGAAATAACTCCAACTTGCAGAAGCCTCACAATAGTTATCGCTCCAATCAGCCCTTGCACGGCCAAAGCAGTTACAGTTGTTGCGGTGCAATATCTTCAAAGTCTTTTAGCTAAAAGTACATAGGCAAAATCTTTCTTCGCTACAACTAAACCATTCTCTTTTGACGTTGCATGCCAGTTTGGGCAAGAGGGAGCATCTTTTCGTCATCCCATTGGCAGATCTCGTGTATCACTTTGATACATGCGCTCTTGCAGTGTTTTGGATATTCTTTAGTTGACAGAAGGACCGGACTAGAAAGGAAAGAAAGAAATGAAATGAAATTACCTTCCTATTTATTCGGAAGATTAATAACGGAGCTTAACAAAAATTCATTAACCTTGATTGGAAGTTATTATAATGGAACAAAATGAAATGTTTATAATTCTTTACTTCCCATATGACCCTTTTGATAGCTCTTTTGTTATTATTATATATCTTTACGAAAATTAAACCTTCAACTAATAAGCAAAAAGTTATTTATTTTTTTCATTTAATTATTCAATACTTATAATAAATTTAAAACCAAAAAATTATAAGAACATAAATTTGTAAGTAAAAAAATAAAGTAAACATGTGAGAAGTCCACTCTCTTATAAGTTAATAAAATCTTACTGTTAAACTATATTATACCTTCTAGAATTTTCAAAGTATGTTGACATGTCAATGTATTTTTTTAAAATTCTTCAATTGGATATTACTCCTTTAAATCAAAGGTTATGCTACTAAAATATTTTAAGATTGGCAAGAATGGATTAAAAATAAGAATTATTAGGCCAATAATATAGAGAGAACTCACCTTTCTCCACAAAGCCACAAAGGAACTAACATGCGTAGTCATTGCAATCAATATACACTTTTGAATACTTTTATAAATATATAATAAGGAAAAAAATATAAAATATTTATTTGTTTACTTGAAAATATTTTAGTTCCCTTTATTCCACCCCAATTTTGGGAGGAACAAATGGTAGACTTTTGATGGAGAAAAAAGGGGGATTGTTCTCCTTGAGTTTTTTTCCCTTCCTACTAGTTATTAAATTCCCAAACATAGAAACTTGTTCCTATTCCCATCATTCCTATTCCATGAAGGTAGAGATTGTCATGAGAAGGGGGTTGAATTGTGACTCTTAAAAGCTTTTTCAAACCCGAAAAACTTAAACTTTCTCAAGTCTTATAACTTGGATTGTGAAAGTGTTTGAGTTAGATTTCGAAAGTTACCTTTTTGAAGTTAGAAAACAATTACGTACTTAAAGAACAAAGTTGATGGAAGAGAGAACTTGTGAACGAGAATTGAAAGAATAAAATACAGAAACATAAAAGGGTAAAGATAAGAGAAAACTCTACAAAGAGATTTATTTTGGTTTGGTTAAATCATTTGCCTACGTCCAGTCTCCAACAAATTAATTAAGATTTTTATATACTTAAGTATTCTTGTACAAGCTTCTCCAAGCTTACAACAAAGTAGTTTTGTTCTAGCTTTTCCAAGCTAATCAGTAGGTAGTATTGTCCTAGCTTCACCAAGCTAACAAAGACCACTACAAAGTTAGATTATAAAGATTGAAATGAAGATTTATGCTTGATAACATTCACACTCTAACATTCGAGCTGCATAGTTCAAATGATTATAATGTAGAATGACTTCTCACAAATATCTCAAAGAGGATATTTGCTAATATAAAGCTAAAGAAGATTTTTCACTAAGAAATATCAGAAAGATACTTTCTAATTGTTCAGGAGGTTGAAAAAGATGAAAACTTTTGATGATTTTCAACAATATTTGTTTTAGTCGTAGTTCTAACCGCTTCTTGTTTATCTACGAGATTTATATAGGCTTCAAAATATAACCGTTGAGACTTTAGGTCTTGAGCCTTGAACTTTCATATTCAGTGGTCTTATCACATAGAGAAAAGTAGAGAGCTTCTTTTCTCAACAAGCAAGTACAGCAATTGTTTGAGTCAACTAGTTCCACAGAGTGTCAACGCACCTTTTGGAGATGCTTCTGATGCGTTCTAGCAAGCATACTGGATCATACAAGTAATAAAGTGATGAGAAAAGTATCGTTTCCATAAGGATAGATTAAGTACCGAGTAACTAATAGGAATAACTATTTGAACTAGAGGAATGGAATGAGTAAAGAAAAAAAAAATCACATAGACAAGAGAAGGAAACTGTACTTAAAGATGAATTAGATTACTAGGATAGACACTAGGGCTAATTGACTTCACTTAACTATGGACTCAATTATCATGGATCTCCATTATCTGATTTTTACCTTAATTGATTAATGATTGGATTCGCTAAACTAATTTCAAGCCTTTCTCAAGGTCAATAAATTCTCTTTATCCTAAATTGATTGCCTAATCTCTTAGTTACAAACTAATTTAAGAAAAGGTTAAAGTTTTATGAATTCCTAAGATTATCACGTGAGTCGCATTTGTCTATCTCTAGTTTTTGCTACAAACCCTATCTTTAGTTATTACAAACCAACAAATCAATTGAATGGTGGCCAATCACTCAAAAGCATTAAGAACAATCATAAACACTTGATAATTAAGATAAAAACACAAATAAAATCAATTCACGAGTAATATCATCACATAGTTGGATCCATCAATGCCCTAGAACGGGGTTTAGCTCAT
This sequence comes from Pterocarpus santalinus, assembly GCA_031439595.1. NCBI lineage: Eukaryota > Viridiplantae > Streptophyta > Magnoliopsida > Fabales > Fabaceae > Pterocarpus > Pterocarpus santalinus. The sequence goes on from CM062525.1 coordinate 21,141,330, forward strand.
AATGGAATCATAAATAACATAAAAAATAGAAGAAAGAACAAAAAGAAGCGTAGCCATGAAGAAAAATAAGGGTTCCAATGTTTTAAGAGTGAAGGATGTCTCCAACTCTTACCAAAACTCTCCACAAAGCTCCTTGAATCTTCAAGCCTCTCCTTTAAGGTTCCTCCAATGTTTAGAATGTCAAAAGATCGTCCAAGTTGTAACATCCACTATGAGTTTCGATTTCATCTTCAAGTTTCCATGATTTCCGAATTCCGATCTCATAATTGATGTTCGAGATTAACTCAATGGGCACAAGGTCTGACCTCCTATTTTATACCTCTGAATCGAATGTAACGAGTTCCGACCTAATAAGTGATCCGAATGAAAGTGAACCCGAGTTCCGACATAAGAATTGATTTCCAGGACATATACGAGTTACGATATCCGAAGCTATTTCCAAGAGCTTTTCGTTTCTGTTGATGTTCCCGTGTTTGAGCTTAGGACCGACTTGAATTGAGCTCTGAGATTATATAGGTTTCGACTTCCCAGTTCTTAAGTGAATATTTTGATTTCCAACTTCAAACTTCCGATCTCTGAGATTGATTATTAGACCGAGTTTTGGAATTATATGTATGAGGTTTTATAGGCTAGTTCTCGATTTCCGAGATGTGGGTATAAGATGATTTGTTTGCTGTGTGGCTTCCGACATCCGACTTTATGTTTCAAATAAATTGTAATTCCCGATTCCCGACTTAACTTTCAAGGTCCAAACACAATGGATGTGATCTCTAATATCCGACTTTATGTTTACATGATTTCTGATTTCAAGCAGAATGGAAGCGAGTTCCACTTTTAGGTGATGTGTAAAATGATTTAGCCACAAAAGAGGGAGATATGACTGAACCTTATCCATAAGAAATTTAGCCAATCAATACTCTCAATCCCAACTACCTCTTCACTATTTAAATCAGATTTCTTTCTCTGCTACCTACTGACTTACGCCTCATTCTCCCCTTATTTCAGCCTTCTTGTTCTCTCCTTCTCTCAATAATCTCCATCAAACCTTCAAGCTTCACCAGGTTCCATCCATCCAAACTCAAATTCAGCAAGATCACGTCTAAAGGAGGTAGGATTCACTTTCTATTCTTGATCTCTCTGAACTGTGGCTTATATAAGATTCCACTTTTCTTCAATTATTTGATGATATATTGGATGTATATGATGGATTATGGTTGGATTAATATGAAATCTTGAGTTGGAATTAAGATTAGAAGAAGAAAGGTAGGAGAAGTGAAGGTTTGGGATGCTGTCTAAGTGAGAAGCTCCACAATAGTCCGTACGGCGAATTGTACGGCTCTGCCTATAACTAGTCAAAATGGATGAAACTATTTTTAATGAAAGTAGACATTCAAGGCTTTCTATACATATATTATATAAGGCTATTGGATTAGTATTGAGAGAGATATGAATTTTGAAAGTTTAACCTAGATTCTAGGGGTTGATATTGGGCAGACTAAGTTGTTCAGGGCATAACTTGCTCTATACAACTCCAAATTGAATGAAACGAACTTTGTTAGAAAGCTTACATATAGGAGAACATTCTTCAAAAATATTTCGAGTTTGATATGGTCCCATTTGCTCCCAGTAATTTAAAGAAATTGCCATATGTCCAAACTGGGGCAAAACAGGATAATTCAGGAAGGTCAAATTTAGAGACTTATAACTCAAGTTCTACTACGGCAAATGAAATGAAACTTGTTGCAAATGAAAGTTATCTTGTTAGCTTTAATATGATACCAAATTTGTGTGATTTGGACTGGTTTTTGATTTATAGTGGGTTTTTACTTTTAAGTGTGTAATTCTAGCTAACTATAGGGCAATCTAAGGTAAAACTTAGATAACTTGAGTTATACAAATTAAAATGAGATGGGACTAAAAATGTTGGAAGCTAGACACATAGAGCTATGACATAACCAAAATTTAGGTCCAGATGAGTTAAATAGAATTTATGGTCTGATTTACAAAAACGGGGCTCGGTAAAGGTGCTAGGACAGCAACTATGCTTTAAATACAACTGATGTTCCTATGAAATTGATGTTGAATGGTGAATGAAGTATTGTGAAAATTGATTGTCTGAGTACTGGCACTATTCATGGGAAAGCAGACATGTTCTGGTATGCTGCCGAATTTTCGGTAGAATTGTAAAGAGGGTTATGAGCATTTATGTGTTAAAAATATACATGTAGTACTCATATATGTAAGGTTATATGACAGTAAATGATAAAGCATATGTATGAGTACATTCAGTATGTTTATGTATGATTATGTATGAGAATAAAAGCATATGAATATATTGAATGTAGGTCCCTTCACCTGGAGGCAGTTATGAGATCTCTCCTTGTGAAGGCAGCTAAATAAGATAAAGATGTGAATTCTTTCACATGGAGGTAGTTGCACTTTGAATCCCTCCCGTGAAGGCAATTAAAAGATATAATGAAGATCCCATATTCTTAAGGAATGTGACATGACGATAACGCTCTGACGGGGTATGACATGGTGATCATACTCTGAAATATGGCATGATGATCCCACACCCTAAGGAATGTGACATGGTGATCACATTCCGATGGAGTATGACATGGCGATCATACTCTGGGACGTGGTAGGATGAATATATTCCTAAGGAACGTGACATGGTGATCATGCTCTGATGGGGTATGACATGGCGATCGTACTCTGGAATATATACTCCCTTCACCCACATGAGGCATCGCATGACTCAGTTAGTGTGAGTATAGGGGATAAGGCTCACATGAGGTATGGCATGACCCAGCTAGCATAAGCAGATGCAAGCACCCTAGGGACGGTGATACATAATGCCTAGATGTGTCGAATGAAGAAAGTAAAGATAAATATTAAAAGAAGTAAAGAAAGAAAAGAACCCAAATTAAGCTCCCCTCACCCATGACTCACATGAGGCATGGCATGACCCAACTAGTATGAATATAGGGGATAGGGCTTACATGAGGCATGATATGACCCAGCTAGTGTAAGTACCAAAAATTTATATTTAGTGGGTGAAAAGAAAAAGACGTAAGATAAAGTTAAATTATGGAAAGAAAAGGGACTTCGGTTTAAACCCTTGAAGGAAAGTAGTTAAGAGAAGCTTATAGTATAGCCAACCATGTTTGGTGTAATTATACTTGTACCCATGTATATTATAATATAAATGATCAGAGAATATGTTAAAACTGAATCTGCTTTGGATATTCATGTTTTCGAAAACTTAAGAACTAAACCTTATGAATTTTCACATTTTTCACAATAAACCAAAGCAGCTGGAGATAACAACGATGACATGGTATATGGTAGTTTAATGAATCCTACTGAGAGTTTTAAAATTCTCACTCCTATTTCTGTGTTGTCTCCAAATAGTTTCAAAGTTCCGAAGAAGGCCCATGAGGCGAAAGCGGCCGAAGGTTGCTGCCAGACAAGGTCTAAGTGAGTGACAATAACAACTCCTAGGTGAGGTATTATAACTTAAGTATAGTATTGTACTTAGGAGAATGTTACACAAGTCCTTTTAAATAGTGCCCAAAGATCTTCCCCCACGAGTTTGAATCAAAAAATAGACTTTACTGATTTATCGCAGCCATGCTCAAGCTCACTATGCACTCTCGAGCGTGCTCTACTACACCATAAACTTGTTCTCTCTGTCTCAGGCTATACTCGAGCTCGGGCTCGCATGCTGGACCGCAGTCCATGCTTGAGCCCGGGGTCTCACTTTCGAGCGTACATCTAAAACAGTAACTCTGCATATTTGTCTTTTTTGGTCACTTATAGGCTCAATAGCGATCAGAATAGTTGGAATTTTCCCTTGGAGGTAAAATAGCAGTTGTAGATCTTTGAGTGAACTTTCCAACACAACAAGAACCACTTTAATTGGAGTTTTGTAGCTCAAGATATGGGCAAAATACTAATGATTAGTCAGTTTTAACCACATTAGGGACAAAATGTGACTTCAATCTTGTTTTACCTTTTTCTCCTAGAGGACTTGAAAATCCAAAAAAAGTGCTTAACATCAAAGTTGGAGATATCCTTGTCATCTTTCTAAAGAGTCCTAAGTCATGTCAAGTTGACTTTCAGAGAGTTAAATATGAATTTTCTCTTGTGACATAGTCTTGAAATCCAGCAAAATGGACTATTCAAGACTCTAATTGAACGGCTCTTCCACTTTAGTGCTTATACCTAATTAAAGCACAATAAAAACATAAATAACTACCAAAAAGAATAGAAAATGAAAAATAAACTAGAAAAGAACCTAAATAAAAAAAACAACAAAAAACAACTAAATGACTCAAATAAATTTATATAATCAAAGCCTAAATCTAAATAAAATAGAACAAAAATAACTCACTATGGGGAGTTATTAGCTTCTTTTCACTTTTTGACCTTTAGAAAATATCTTTGAATGAGCAAAGACAAAGTCTGAATGATATCTTGTTCACTTAGAGCAATATTTTGGATGAGAGTGTTCTGGTCATAGCTTTTTGGACGAATCATCCTTCTGACATGCTCGTATGCCTTATGGTATTTTGATGACCTTCTAATTATATATATTTATCCTTCTCATGCTTATAATCATCTTCTTATGAGTAATGTGATCATTGAGAGTGCAGATTCCATTACGAAGTGATCTTTTCTTTCAAATATGTTTGAAATACAAAAAATATTCACAGAATCTATTTGAAATAATTATTTCATGACCTAATTCTCTCAAATTGGCATTTAGAGTAATCTGTGCTATTCATAAACAAACACTCGAGCAAACCATTAGTTTTTACAAAAGATTTTCATAATTGGTTTGTTATCTATCAAAACCATTAAGGATATATCCAAAAACATTTAGTGGCTTTTGAAGGGTATTGGAAGTTACAATCTTCCCCTTTTTGATGATGGCAAATCAATGCTTGGGAAATGCTTTTGTATATAAAAAACCCTTTAAAGTGCATAGACATTAACGTGATTTGTAGTGATTCATCTATTTGATTGCAATAAATGCTTTCTAATGTTCATTTTAATTCTTTGTCATATTCAGAAACTTAAAGATAGATACTTTCTTATTCTTTGAATATCAGAGTCATCAAAAAATGCTTAACATTTGCTCAAAATAGAAGGTTTAGACAATATTAGAGCATGTTGTTGTAACATATTAAACCAATATTCGAGCAAACTAACATATTGTATCAATTTTATCAAGGCATAATAAGTGCAAATGATCATAACTTTTGTGAGCTAATGATAGAATAAATGATATGATCCTAATAAACTAGTATCAAAGCTATAGATAATAGAAAATCTTAGAATCAAAGAAATCAGAAACTAATACTGGAGCAAGTACTAGTACAATAAAGATTATGAACTGATATTAGGGCAATAAGCTATTAAGATATAATAGCCATATAGTACAAATATAACCTACATGTCCAATTGAACTATGAGCTAGAGGTCTTTTGACTTTTGTTTAGGCCATGGCAGCCAGTGCTTCCAAAATCATAGAAGCTATTCATAGAACATATTAAATCAGGTTCATGATAAAAAATATATATGATGCTTGCAGAGATGTATTATGTCTTCATTGATATCCTTATCCCCCTCAATCTGAAGCTTTTCCTAGCAATTTCTTCTCCCCCTTTTAACATTAGCAAAAGATTGTATAGATCATAGAAGATCATCATTGATTGCTTAATGATCTCCTTTCTGAAGAGCCTTCAACACTTGCACAAATAGATTCTCTAGCATGTCTATTCTCTTCTTCGGATCTTGGTAATTAGTCATGAGTTGCTGTTGGTTGGCCGTTATATTCTATTGGTTGGCCAAGAGAAGTTCTGTAACATCCTAGTAATTCCAACTTATGCTTAAGTCACAGTTGGATTCTATTAGCTATTACCTTTTAACTTTGTGGTAGTGAGGATAGTGCAAACTTAATTACAATTCTAAAACTTAATTAGACTACTTGTAGGATAGTGCAACCAAGGTGGTCTCATAAGGATGTTGATGGCTATTTGATTAGTAACAAGGGGGTTTTGTTTGCATGCAAGAAAAGTAATTAAGAAAAGAAACTAACAACTAAAATGGACACTAGCTGGATTTCCTAAGGCCAAAAGCATATCTATCACAAACGCGCATATGATCAAACACATGGTGTATGACTAACTTGAGCTATCAAAGAGACCTTTACTAGCGACCGCACAATTCGACCTAGAAACCTCTAGGTATTCAACCAACATACAATTGATTAGATAATTGAGACCTCAGCTCTAATTAACCAATGTTGATGTTTAGCCTCGATTGCATTAGCCTAGGTTTGGACCCAAACCCAATTCCTAATTCTTTAATTAATCAAGTTCATATCAATTAACCAATTAGTAATCACCCAACTAGTTCCTCATACATAAACTCACATATCAATACCATTCAATGCAAGCATATAAAAGAGTAAGAGACAAAAAATTAAGAAAATACATCATGCATTGAAATTAAAGAGTAAGATTTTAAGATACACCCTTTGAAGCCTTTTGGAGAATCCCTAAGCTAGTCTCCAACTCTACTTCTCCATGTGCATTTACAACCAAAACAGAAAATAAAGAGTGGTGATGGAAATATAAGAGGGTGTGAAGAAGAAAGGAGAAGAGGAGGAGAGAAAATAGAGAAAATTAATCTACTTTAACCTAAAAAAAGAAGCTAAATTCCTAAAAGTGAGACTCTTCTTTCATGTCCATTTTTGCTCACTACTTATTAGACCTCAAATATGAAAACCCAAATTGCCCTTGAGTCTAAATTAATCGTTTGCCTCTTAGCTTTAAGTAGACACCCAATTTGCTTAATTTGGACTCGAAATGAGTGAGTTATGACCCAATCTTTGTAGCATAACCAGATTGTACCTCTATTCACATTAGTCCCCTTCAATAGCTAATAAGCACACCAAGATGTTATTATTTTGGAAAGTGATCTTCATATGAATTGAAGATTTATGTCTAAGCTTTCAAATGACACTAGTTTTTCTTTAATCCAATTTCTACAACTCAAGTTATAGTCCAATTAGTATACACTACTCAGATTCTAATGATAGCAGCCCTGATCTAATTTTGGGGTCAAATTCGATCTACTAGATATCTGAATTAGCTTTTGACTTCTTATCAAAGTTATAGATCTTTCTCTCAGCTTTTCTACAATATAAAATTTGTAATTTTTAGAGGCTTACTACTCAAGATATGCTCAAAATACAAAAATAGCATAAATTTATAATAATGCTAAAAAATGCAATTAAGCCCAATTAGAGCCCAAACTTATAGAATGTGTCTAATATTGATCAATTAAGAATAAAAGAGGTCTAGTAAACTAAATATAAGGGCTAATCAATGTATTAAAATCTTGCTTATCACTTTTGCGAAGAAACTTGACTTCCTTTTAAATTACTTTATTTGAAATTAGTGGGTAAATTTTTTTTTTTTGAAAACTCTTTTGAAAACGTGAGCCTTGATCATGGAGTAGCATGCATATACGATTCACTAAACGTAAGAAAAGCCATGATAAAAGTGTAGAGAAGATAAACTTAAATAATGATACGATATATTAAAGAAATATAAATAATTGATATTAATCATAAACTTAATAATCAAATAATTCCATTGAACATCACAATTGTAAAGAAAGAAAGGAAATAAACATTATGATTGTTATAAGGATCCATAAATGATCATCACCACCACTACTGAAAATCCAAAGAAAATCCATCCTTCTGCTAAACTCGCCTAGTAAGAACTCAATAACCACATCCCTAAGAACGACGCCCATGGGGAATGATTGGGGCATGTATCTAGCTGGGCTTAGGGGCGTGTCCATGTCCAGAACTAAGGCAAAAAACTCAACTGGCAATTGTAGATGTTACCTTTGAAGGATCTGACTCAAATGAGCCTGATTCTGGCTCTAATGCTAGGGCAGGAGAGTCAGACAAGCTTATCTCAATAATCGACACCTCTGGAATAATGGACTCCAAGGGTCATAGATTATGAGACATAGGCTCAAACTCCGGCAAGCAATCGTACATTGGTAAGGGCTCTGGCTTTTGCATGGGCTCGAACCCGGACATAAGCTCATATTCTAGCGAGGCTGGTGGAGGCTGAAGAAATCCTGGAAGGTCAGCAGGTACAGGAGTGGGAGGGACCTTAACTGCATCATCGAGATGACCCAAGTGTAACACCATGTAAGCCATAGTGATAGTCATAACTACTATGGCATCGTACACCCCATCATAAAACTACTCAACAGTTGAGGGCATCACAAAATGCTCTACTGGGGATGCCATCTATGTCTAGAGACGACACGAAAAGTAGGGGTGAGAAATTATGATTTCTTAGTGGGATTCTAACTCGACAACTAATGTATTTTCGTTATTGTCCCAGCCATTTCAGGTTTATAAACGAAAGGTATATATACATTTAATTCATTTAGTTAAGTTCGAAAAATGTGATTAGCTGAAGCGGATTCATTTTAAGCATACTTCTTTACTTGAATCTAAAGTAATAGAATAATAAAAAGAATAATTATCATGTGATAATGTCAATGCTAGAATAAGAACATGTGCAAATGCTTAATGCAACTTTAGTAGCTTGATCTTAGGCCTTTGCTTCTTGATTTTCTCTACTTAACTTCTTTAAAGTCTTTTACTTGGTTCACCCTCCTAAACTTGGATAGTAATGAGCTTATACTTTAGCTGTCGCTATCTTAGGGTTCCTTTATGGGAAATGGCCAAATGGGAGTCGCCTTCCCTTATCGAAGGATCATATCCATTTATCTGGTCTTTGAGGGTCACTTTCCTTTACTAATGGATCATACCATTAGTTCTTTTTTTCTTGGTTAATGCTCAATATACATAACATGTAACTTAATTTTCCTTTTCTTGCTTAACCTGTGAATATGCCATGATGAATAAGTGCATAAATCATTCTAAGTTCTAAATTTTGACGGAAATCCGGTAACATAATATCTATACTGGATCTTCCCCAAAATTTAGCCAAACAAATAGAATAATCAATATTATAGTTCATTTTAAATACACAAACTTCATAAATATTCAGAAATAACATTAAACAACTATAATTCAAATTGGCAAGAACCCAAAAGGTCACACCGCATCAAGTTGCATGCAAGTTCAACATTATCACTTATAGGTTCATCATATATTGGTAATTAGTTGGAAACTAACTACACAACCAAGTATTATGAGCAAAGCTTAGGTAACTAGGTACAAGTTCTAAATTTAAATTTATCTTTAAACTTAGTTTGTCTTGAGAGCTTTTTGATTTGATTTTGTCTAAGCAATCTATGTGTTTTTCTTAGTTAAAGTATAACTTTAATTTAGTTACATCCGAATTAAAAGTATTATATTTATTCTTAGTAAATTACTTAGGCCGTGGCCTAATTTTTAAGTTTTGCTTATCTTTTAAATTTATTTTTCTTGTAGTGAATTGTTATTTCATATAATTGAGTGTTTTAAATGTTTATTTCATAACTAAAATAAGAATAAGAGTTTTCCCCATCCTCCTACAAAGCATGGCCGAAACCATACAGAGCCCCATTAACATTTTTTTTCTTAATGTTTCTCCTAGTAACTCATCCAGTTCACTTAGTTAAATGATATATGAGCATTATTATTTACCTTTACAACTTAAAAGCTTCTCCTTTATTTTTGTCATATAGAGGCTGCAAGCATGTTTGAATTTTTTGCAAAGTTTGATTTTTATTTTTCTTTCTACTAACCCACGTAAAAATTTATGAGGAATCCAAATCTAAAGTGTAAAATTGTAAACTCATTCTCCTTCACAATTATCCAAGCATAGCCAAAACCATGCCTTCCCCTTATGACCAGATTTTTGTTTTTCTTCTTCACTAGAAGACCATTGGTTCTTTATTTTAGAGACTTTTAACTAATTAAATCTCCTAGAAACATCAACGAAAAGTTTTGAATCAATTAAATCTTTTGAAAATACAAATGGAATAATTTTGACTGATTAAAATTTGTTTAAAGATATGAACATGCGATTTTAAATCATAAATAAAACTTTTGACAAAGGTAGGTGCTCTTAGCCATGGAAAGACTGGAGTTCCTACATTTGTGTCATGAAAACTTGAGAATAAATAGAAAGAGAGTGAGAATCCTACCTTAGAGAATGATCTAACTAAAAGTTTTGAGCTTGAAAGTTAAAGAATTCTCCTCCAAACTAAGCTTGAGGCTGCGAGTACAAGAAAGGGAGATAGGAGTTTTATGCTTTGAAAGTGTTTTGTGAGTTGAGTGAAAATGAGATAATGACAAAATAGAGGAGTGAAGGGAGATGGTGGTTGCAGTTATAGTATAGGGTTTTGGGGGGTTTAGTTTGATTTTTGTATGATTTGAGTTATTAGCATTAATTCCCATGATGATTCTTCCGATTGTTTCAATTTGTCCCAAATTAACTCAATTTGCCTCAAATCAACTTAATTTCCAAGATTTGTAACTCATGCCCACTAATTGTTAGAAGTGGCAGTTACAGTTGAGTTTAAATAAGGGCTTAAAAATTTGAAATTCAATTGTGATTGAGTAACATTAAGTGTTGTGAATATTTTTTCATGATCATTAAATTTTGAATGTTATTCCTTATGACTTAGCCGTGGGTATCCCTATGGTCCTACCATCATATTTTTAATTTTAAATATTTAAACTTAGCAAGCTCGTTTAGTAAGTAAAATTACCTTTTTGCCTCTCTCTTAACTGTGTTGACTTTTTTTAATTACTAAGCTTTTGCTCATTTAATTAGTGAATTAATTCTTAATTAATTTATTAATTACTCTAATAACTCATTAATGATGAGATAATTAGCTTAAAGAAATTGGAGATTTTTTAAGTTCCATTTGTTCTTCACTAGGGTTAGGAAACCTTTGTCCAGGAAATGGTGTAGAAGCTTGTGAAGGTGCCTTCTGAGTATAAGATTCTGAAGACTTGGGATGTTTAGAGGTAGCTTCAAATAGAAACTTGTCAAATCTTGAGCTAGCAATGATTGGCACCAGTTGGGGTGACAGGAACATCTTGTGTAGAATGGAAAGAGGTGCAGCTTGCAGATGATTTTGAGCCAAAGTAGAGAGAGGCACAGTTTCTGATGTAGGAATAAAAGCAATTGGTTTAACCTTAGCCAAAGTCCCTTATAGTGTAGCAGGTATGATCTGTGAGGGCTTGGGTTGACCTTGAGGCTGTCCAGAAAGATGTTCCACATTTGCATTAGCAGGAGTTGATTCTAGAACCACTACAAAGAATTGGGTCACTTCCTGTGATACTGAGGAACTTCTTTGATCCGAAGCTCCAATCCCTGTTGCCTTGTTTTTCTACTTTTGAATCCAAGTAGCTTTTCTCAGCCTATTCTCTTCAGCCTTTCTTTTAACTTTCCTGAGGGCTAATGAGGTTGAGTTGTCAGAAGGAATAGGATTTGTCTCTTTCTGCTTCTTTTTTCCTTTTCCTTCTTGTATCACCTGCGGAAGAGGCCTTACAAAATCAACCTCTCCGATGGTGATTCCTTTTGTATCAAGGGTAGCAGGTGCAGTAGTAGTATTAACAACTTTAGTTGGATCTGTAGCAATTGCAGAAACCTTATCTTCAGCCCTTATTGGTTTAGAAGCTTCAGAAAGCTTCTAAACCAATCCTCTCTATGATTCTTTCTCTTCTGGAATTGGAAAAAGACTTCTTTCCTTCCTTAGCTTCTTCTTTTTACCTTCTTCAAAAGGTTTGGATTTTGATTTCTTGGTGCTAGGCACCATAAATTCAGCAGTGGCAGTATTCTTTTTGCTACTCACTTTCTCCTTTTTTGATGCTTAGGGTTTCAAACCCAAGGCTTGGAATGTCTTCATGGTGGTGGTTGGTCTCTTGGAATCAGCCATTTGACAATTCAAAGGAAACTAGGTCTTGATGAAGACTCTGGTCAGAAACATGCCATATGAGAGGCTAGCATGTTTCTTCTTCTTTGCTCCAATCGTAGCAATGATGAAGCCCAAGATCAACCTTACCGAAATGATCTTTCTCTTGGTCATAAAACAAAACATGACCATGTGATCGACTCCACTCATCACATCTTTGTTTTTACTCCATGGTAACATAGAATGTCAGACCACAAAGAACACATCCCTACTAGGAAGCAAGAGACTAGATGTGTGAGTGTCTCTAAGTCTCATACCTCCATTTCTTGTCAGAGTCTTAGCAACTTCAGCCTCAGAAACTTCGAGTTCTTCCCCCAATCTATCTTGACCATGGCAGCGAATACACTCATTTTTGGTGTTGGTGATCTCAACAATGTCAGAGTGATAGAATTGAGTTCTGAACTTTTGACAATGCTCTTCAGAGAGGTGTTGTCCTCATTAGAATCAATCAGGGTGATGTAGAAAGCAACCCCTGTGTAAATATCTTCAGAAACCTTAGAAAAGCTCCACATTCCTGATATTTAAAGACGTCATGAACTTCAGGGAGACTAGTGAAGTTTTTTAAGTCAAAGCTTCATCCTTTAGCCATGGGGATTCTTGTAAAGAAATTTTTGAAATTTTCTTGCATGTCAATGTCATTGAACATGAAGGGAGTGCTGTAGTTACCCTTGTTAGCCATTTGCAATGTAAAGAGAAAGGTTGGAGCTTGAATGAAAAGGAATGTGTTTGAGATGATAAAGGAGATAAAGGAAGTGAAGTGTTTGAAGGTTTAGAGAAGATGGACAGTTTTGAAGGGTTTTAGGAAATGTGTGTGTATATGAGAGAGAGAGAGAGAGAGAGAGAGAGAGAGAGAAGCTAGTTTAGGATGACTAAAGTTTCTGTTTGGTAAAATGAAATAACCAAGATTCTTTGTAATATGAAGCGTTTTGGGGTAAAATGATGACATTTTTAGATTTAGAGCACTTTTGATTTTCTCGCTTCATTTAGACATGGCGATAAGGGAAATTACTAACACTGCCAATGTTCCAAAATTGTTTTGACTCTATGTATTCAATTTTTTGACTAGAAGCTAGAGTCACCTTTCTATTTGAACTAACTCTCTAGAGCCAAATTCTGAATTCTTCTTTGAGTACCTTTCTAGAAACCCCTTTTTTGAAAGAGCAATCTAATTTGAACTTTTCTGAACCATTTTTGAAAACATTCTCAGCTTGAGCATTTTGAACTTATCTTGAGATATATTCTTTAGAAGAAAGACATGCTTGAAACGCAATCTCATCTTTATGCTTCTTCAGAGGCTTACGGGGATAGGAACAAATGAATGCTTATATTATGTATGCATGATCATAAAACTAGTCATATTTAGAAGGTTCTTTAATATAGCAGAAATGATCTTTAGCTAGAGATCTTGTAAATATATCAACTATTTTATCTTTTGTACTTACAAAACTTAGCTCAATATCTTCTTTCTGAACATGATCTCTAATGAAATTATGGTTAATATCAATATGCTTTGATCTAGAATGCTAGATGGGACTCTTAGCAAGATTTATAGCACTTGTATTGTCACAAAAAATAGGGATTTTGGTATACCTCAAGTTGAAATCTTCCAATTGATGCTTAATCCACAAAATCTAAGTGCAGCAATTTGCTACTGCTACATATTCAACTTTAGTAGTTGATAGAGCAATTGTATTTTGCTTTTTGCTTGACCATGTAATTAATGACTTTGCAAGAAAGCAACAATATCCAATAGTGCTCTTTCTTTCAACTTTATCTCTAGCAAAATCAATATTACAATAATCTGTAACATCACAAAAAGTACCTTTCTCATACCAGAGACCAAAATTAGTAGTATCTACTAAATATCTCAGAATTCTTTTGATAGTATTTAAGTGTGATTGCCTTGGATTATATTGAAATCTAGTACAAATGCACACACTTAATTATATATCAGGTCTACTAGTAGTAAAATATAATAGAGAACTAATCATATCTCTGTGAAGTTTGTTAAAAACTTTATCACCTTCTTCATCAACTTCTGAAACTTGAGAAGGACGCATAGGAGTGCTAATGCTCTTAGTTTTGTCCAAGTCAAATCTCTTGAGCAGATCCTTAGCATATTTTTCTTGATAAATGAGGATTCTGTCTTCCTATTGCTTAATTTGTAGTCCCAGAAAATACTTGAGTTCTCCCATCATGCTCATCTCAAATTCTCCTTGCATAAGCTTACAGAAATAGATTTTGGTTAGTAGCATCGAAGATGATATCATCTACATAAATCAATACTATAAGAATATTTCTTTCTCAATATCAACTTTTCCTTTTTCAAAACCATTTTTAAGCAGAAAAGAGTTAAGTCTATCATACCAAGCACTTGGAGCTTACTTCAGACCATGCAAAGCTTTAGTTAGTTTAAAAACATGGTTAGGAAATGTTTCATTTTCAAAACTAGGAGGTTGTTTAACATAAACTTCTTCAAATATAAAACCATTTAAAAGGTAGATTTTACATGCATTTGATAAAGAACAAAACCTTTGTATGCTACAAATGCAAGTGATATTCTAATGGCTTCCAATCTTAAAACAAGAGCAAATGTCTTATCATAATTAATTCCTTTTTGCTGGTTGTAACCTTGAGCAACTAGCCCTGCTTTGTTTCTGATCACTTTTCCACTTTCATTCAGCTTGTTTTTGAATACCCATCTTATGCCAATAACATATTGTCATTTGGGTGGTCGAACCACAGTCCAGACTTTACTCTTTTTAAATTGATTGAGCTCTTCTTGCATGACTTCAATTGAGTTTGGATCTTGCAAAGCTTCATCAATGCACTCAAGTTGAATTTCAAAAATCAAAGCTATGTTTGATTTTGTTATAAAGGATGATCTAGTTTTGATTCCTTGACAAGGTTCACCAATAACTTGATTTTGAGATACAACTCTTAAATCTCTTGCACTAGTGTATCTTCTCTCATGGGTGATGCTTCTGAATTTTCTAATTCATCATCAGAAACTTGATAAAGCAAGGAAGATTTAGTATTATTGACCATTTCTTCATCACTATCTTCTGTGGCTATTTGAAATGAGCTTTGATTCTGTGATTTATAATTCAAAGACAGGTCTTCCAGGTCTTTTTCCAAATCGCTTATATTTTGGTCCAAAGTATTTTTCTTTTCTTTGAAGGAAATATGTATGGTTTCTTCCACAACCTAAGTTTTCTTGTTGTACATCCTGTAAGCTTTAAAAAGTATCCTAGGAATACTCCAAGATCAGATTTACGATCAAACTTTGATAGTTGATCCTTTGAATTAAGAATAAAACATTCTGAACCAAAGACATGCAACTTTTTGGGTTTTCTTCCTTTCTATAATTCATAGGGGGTTTTCTTAAGTATTGACCTTAAGAAAACATGATTTTATATGTAGTAAGCAATGTTAATTGCTTTTGTCCAAAAACCTTTTGATATGCCACTTTCTAAAATTATAGTTCAAATGATTTCTTGTAGTGATTTATTCTTCCTTTCAACAACCCTATTTTGCTGAGGAGTTCTAGAAAAAGAGAAATTGTATGAAATGCCATGTTCATTGCAAAAGCTTTCAAAAACATATTTTCAAACTCACCACCATGATCAGATTTGATGGATGAGATACAAAAGTCTTTTTCATTTCAAACCTTTTTAGAAAAACACTTTAAAGGCCTCACAACTTTCATCCTTATGGACTACGAATATAACCCACATGAATATTGAAAAGTCATCCACAATGACCAAATCATATTTCTTACCACCCAACCTAGCAGTTCTAGTTGGTCTAAAAAAATCAAGATGTAAAAGCTCAAGTGGTCTTATAGTTGGAACTATATTTTTACTAAGGAAAGGACTCTTGGTCTATTTATCCCTTTGGCAGAAGTCATAGGTTGAATCATTGTCAAAGTTGATCTTGGGCAAACCTTTAACAAGTTCCTTTTGTGAGATCTCAAAGATCAATCTCATTTGAGCATGACCAATCTTCTTATGCCACATCTACTTCTCATCCACAAAGGATGCTAAATATTCTACATTCTATTCAAACTATGGTCTTTGATTGCCAAGCACCAGATCGAGATTCTTGGAGCCATTTACTATCTTCTCAAGATCAAATTTGAGAAGCTTTACTGTTTTCTAAAGTTCAAGAACATCAAAAGATGTTTTTTGAGCATATTCAGAAACTTCAGCTTTTAAAGCACTTATATTCTTTTTTAAAAGGTCATTTTCTTTAAAAAACTCATCTTTCTCATGCCTTAGCTTCCTCTTTTTCTAACTCGAGATTTTTAAAATCAAGGGATAACTTTTGAAAGTTTTTCTTCAAAGAAACATAGTTAGAAGAGAGAGTTTGAGAGTCATTTAGAAGTTCATCACAAGCCTTTTGAAGATCTTCATAAGAAGGTTTTGGATCAGGGAGTTTTACCTCAGTTTCTTCATCAAAAACTATATCTGCCATGAAGTAGAGATTTGCAACTATTTTCCCCCCTGAGATTCTGCACCTTCTTACTTTTCATCAAGATCTTCCCAAGTGGCCATCATGGCTTGGCCTTTTTTTTTTGGTGCTTTCTTTCTGAGGTTCTTCTTCAACTTTGGACATTTAGTTATCAAATGTCCAAGTTCTTTGCATTCATAGTAAATGATCTCATTTTATTTTGTTTTTCCTTTCTTTTCTTTCTTAGGAGGGAATCTTTTCTTCTTCTTTCTTTTGATCCAAGCCTTTGAAATCTTCTCAGATAGATAAGCGATTTCATCTTTCTTTTCTTGATCCTCATCTTTAGAAGATTCCTTTTCTTCTTCTTCTAACTCTTCTAGAGCCTTTATAGCTTTGGTGTAGCTTGCTCTCCTTTGTGTAGATTTTAGAGCAATGGATTTGCCTTTTCTATTGCTCTCTTCTGATGTCTCATTCAACTCAATCTCATGAGTCGCTAAGGACCCAATGAGAGTATCCAAACTGAGCACATTCAAGACACTTGCTTTTTGAATGGCTGTTACTTTAGGACGCCGAGTCTTGGAAAGGCTTCTGAGGATTTTTCTAGCCATCTCAACTTTGGTATATCTTTTTTCATAATCCCTTTAGTTGATTTATGATATGCATAAATCTAATTGTCATGTCATCAATGTTTCATGTTCTAACATTCTGAACACTTCATATTGATGAACCAATATACTGATTTTGGTTTCTTCACTTGATCAGTTCCCTCATGAAGAGTTTACAGTTTTTCCCATATCTCCAAGCTGAGGCACAAGAGATGATCTTATCATACTCACTTTTGCTTAGAGCACAAGTGAGAAGATATTTTGCGTTATCATTTATCTGAACTTTAGCCTTGTACCAATCAGATTGATGTCTATGGATCTCTTTAATCACCACTGGAGGAGGTTGATTTGGATCAGCAACTATATGAGGCACAGGTTGCTCAATAGTTGGGACATAGTCTCCATTTTCAATGATTTTCCACATGTCAAGAGTTTTTTATTCAATGAAGAGTTTCATTCTCTTCTCCCAATATGGATAGTCTTCTTCATTGAAGGATCAAGGATGGTGCTCCCTGCTCCCACCCTGCGTGGGTAACATCCCTACATAAGAGTTTGCATCATGATTTTTAAATAGGCTATGAAACTTAGATTTTGTAATCCTTAAATAGGTATAACTTCTAATAAAAATATTATATTATATATAAAATAAAATAAAATAAATATATTATAATGATATCTCGTTAATAAATTGTAACTATCACAAAATTTCAAATTACATCTAAATAAAATAAAATAAAATAATATGCCTGTTAAGTTTTTTGATTTAATTACTTGAATAAATCTTTAAAAAAAATCCTAAGTATGATTTATTTATTAAATAAACAAATCAGAATATCAAAATATATCATAAATAAATTAGGTCATGATCAAAATTTGAAATCTTGAACAGCATGCATGTAAAGGTACACGAGCAAAGGATTGCGTCATAGATACTTACATGAAGACTACTTAGCACTCATATTATAATACAAGCAACATTTTAATGAACCGAGTTGAAGTTGATGCATGATACACAAAGTAATCTAAAGGTGAGATAATGGGATGTATTCATACATCAAATCATTTATTGTGCAATATATTTTTTTTAATTTAATGAAATTTAAAAAATATGGCTAAAAATATTTTAAAAGTAATCAAATTTTTTCTATACAATACTCCAAAAAATTTTATTTATTTACAAAATCACACAGATAAAACCTGATAACTTATGAATTGATAAGATTTAATTTGTATAACATCTTTTATATTTCAAATATAACCAGATTTTATTTGTGTGATATCTAAAAAATTTTAGTTAATTTTAGGATCGTGTAAAAAAAATTTAGGCACTTCTAAAATGCATTTAATCATATTTTTAAAATTTAATTAAACTAAAAAAATACTACTGCACACCATATATAGTTTGGTGAATGAATACATTCCTTCCATCCCATTGTCGAATTTATCTGGTGTATCATGAGCCAAGTTTAACTTGGTTCAATGCAATATTATCCTATAATATAAGGCTATATTAATCCATTCATTCACTAATGAAATAGCTAATTTGGAAAAAACAAAAACGAAAGAAAGGAAAAAAACCGTCCAAAAAACCAAACTGTCCTTGAAAACTTGGGAGCCTTGACTGTGAATATAAGTTGTAGAGGAGTGTTATTTATACCACTCCTTATTATAAACATCCAGACATCTAAAAATAAGATTAAAAAAATTATAAAAGAAAAAGGAAAAGTGAAAAAGCAAAGGGAGAAAAGAGAGAAATAGATACAAAATATCAAAATATATCAATTAATAGAATGTACAAAAAGTATTTTTCTAAGTTGTAACGTCAACTCACCAAAATGGTGGATTAGGTTGCTAAAAAATAAGTTCGCTTAGACCCCAAATTTTTTTTTTTAATTTGTCATTAGAGCCCAAGTTGATACAAGCTAGCTCACATGACCCGCAGGATTACATAAGTCCGGGTTGGGTTCAGCCAGCTTGGCCCACATAAATTAAAAGAACATGGCCTTGATATGTTTGCTAATAGGGACACCCGCCCAAATGACCCAAATATCCTCTCTTTTTGTTCTTGGGCCAATCCATTGGCCCATTTTCTAACCCCTAACAATACACGCGGTTCCCATCTTCCCTCCACACTCCGTGGCATTCTCTTCTTCTCTAACGCGCGCTGCCCTCCTTGCGCCGCCGCTGTCCCAGCCCCTCAACGCGCCGCCACGTCATCCCTTTGACCCTTTCTTTCCGCACCACCGTCCACCGCCGCCCCAGAGTGCATCATACTGACTGCCTTACTTCTACGCCGTTCCGCAGGGAGTTGCACTTCCCTCTGTTTGTTATCTCAGCTAGGAAGCTTCTGTTGTTTTGTGTTGGTTAGCCACTCTCACAGCAGCCCCGTTCCAACATGGACGAAAAGATTGACACCGCTGACAAAAGGGTAACTAACTTCCTTCGCTCACTGCCAGCTTTTCCCCTTTTCCAAGGAAAAACGCAATATTTCTTGTCATCTAAGATTCTATAAATCTGCTTCGTTTCCCTCCTCCTGTATTTTGTTCTCTCGTTGATTCCAACGCCCTCCAAAACGAATTCAATTTTGTACGGCTTCGTTTGTTAAATGTCTCCAGATTTTTTTATTTCCTCTTATTATTATTTTTTGAATGATATGAAATAGAATGAGTATTTCCAGTTGTGGAATGTGAGGAAAAAGTTTGGGAGCAGGGGGCAGCTGCCAATATGTAACATGCAAACAGAGAAAAGGGAAACTATAGACCATAGTTTTAAACTGCACTCGCGGTTGCATTGCTACTACCGCCATTGCAAAAAATTGCTCGTGCTGCGGCTATGGGGTTGTGAAAGCACCACAACCACAATTTAACACTATGCTATAGAGGGTGTGACTGCATTGGAGGTTTCTCGCTAGTTTTGAGTGCACACAGGAGCTTCAAATTGCAAGTATTGAAGGCTTGAATGGGTTTGTGTGGATCTGTATGGTGGTGGCGACAATGAATAAGAGAGCAGAGAATATACTAGGCAGTGGAGGTAGGGGAGCTGTTGAAGGTTGGAGGTCTTGATGATTGAGTGGTAATGAAGCTATTGTAGATGAGTATGACTGTCCTTCCATGGGAGGAACCACTAGGTTAGAAGGGTCAGCTGCCGAACCGTGGGGCGCCACCCTTTAGAAGTTCTGCTGTTGGGTATTGCGAGATGGACATGATTTCCAGTAACTCATTTTTTAGTTTATTGTTGAGTTCCAATCAATATCTTTGATGATGAACCCTTGATGTTGAAAATAAGAAAGTAATTTAAGTAATATATACTTGAAAAATAAGTGTATTAAAATAGATATATAAATTCTTTGATGCATAGTTTAGCCATTGTATTGCTGTGGAATCATTTGAATATTTTAGGTGGCAGTCTTAGGTCAAGATAAATACATATGGAACACTTTGAAGCTGTAACCAGTGTGCAATAAATGTTAGTAAGGATTTAATAATTGTGTTACACGCCCTTATCTTTGTTGAAAAAGAAGCTAGGAAAGAAACACCTTGTCTATACTTCACATTATTCTGTCTTGATATTTGTTTCCCTTCCCTTTGTAGTTTCATGAGCAACATGGAAAAATAAATCATCATCAGATTAAATGTGTCATTTAATGTTAATTCAATAGGCAAAAGTCTACATTTGCTATGAAGTATGAACTTAATGAATGATTTTATAAAGATAAGTTTTAGATTCATATGTTACCTAAAATTCTTTGCAACGTCTATGCTTTTTTAGGATGATGATGGTGATGTCATCATCGGTTATATAGATAATTGTGATGCATTCTGGGACATTTAGATGTATATATCTCCTTGTTTATTTATATGGGCAAAATCTCACGTGTTTTCTAGTTTTTTGGTCTTCCTTCTCTTCCTTCTCTCACCTCTGCCCCTGCCAGATAACTAATGCTTCCATGTGAGTAGGTGCTGGTTGATATTGTAAAATTGTCGCAAAAGAGAGGCCTGAGGGGTGAACTGGGAGACTGGAAAGAATTCCTGAACTGTTATGATAAAAAGTTTGGGGCAGGTTTGAGTGACCCAGCAAAGAGGTCCCATGAGATCTTGGCTGCATTTCTAAAGACATTTTCAAAGGAGGATGATTTGAAGGTAAAGAACTTCTGAATGTCCTATATAAATTCTCCTTTCCTTTTTCCCTTGTTCTGGCTTAATACAAGCCTTCAAGATGACTAGATGAGTCCCATTTACCCTGTGTGCCCAGTTTTTTGCCAACATCATGCGACATCATTCAAATCAAGATTTACTGGAGCGATTGAAAGATAATTCTGATGATTCCCCCGAGCAGGTACGTTTATTGTAGTGTTTGTCCTGCTGGAAAATTTTTGCAGTTAAATAAAATTTCTTTTCTAGATTGTAGTACTACTAATCTGTAATGTGGTTATTCTACTTTGCCATGCTAGATTGGTTTAAAGCAATTGGATTATGACTCAAATATTGATAAACAATTTGCTTTCTGTTTTTTAAGCTTTTTGTCAAGGGCTTGCCTTCCCCCAAAAGCCACACTTTTTGCATGCATTTTTGGTTTTTCCTTTTCTGCCAACCTATTACTCTTGTTTTCTGAAGTGATTCTACTTGCTTATTGCATTTCATACAGGCATCACTTTTCTAAATTCTATTTATGTGTACCTTATGGTTTTTTTTTTTAATAATTAAAAAAAATAAAAATAAAAAACTACTAGTTACGTAGTTATAACTTTATGTATTGTTGCTTTCCTGAGTTATATCATCTAAAGCTTCATACCATTTTAAAGTTGGCTCACAACTTCTTTAGCCTTGTTGCTCCAATCAAATCTGAATGCAGAACCTAAATTTGAAGAGATCGTGCTTGATAGTGGCATAGTATGTATTATCAAAGATACAACAAAGACATCTTCAAATATGTGCTGTTAATTATTCTTTATTATTCTTACTATGTTTTGTTTTTGATGATGGCATGAATATGTTTCTCAAGTTCAACAACAAATTTTCTGCTTACAATGGCTGATATACAGTTTAATGGTGTTTATTTCATTTAAGCCTTCTACGACAATTTTATAACCTTTATGGTGTTGGCAGAACAGAGGCTAGTGCAAGTAACTCTCCAGCACCCCTTATATCCATTGGATTACTCATTTCCATCAATTGATGAGGTTTGTTGTAGCATCTGTACGATTTTTCTGGTCAAACTTTGTGCATATAAAATGCTAATGAGCTGTTGTTGAATGTGTGCACTGCTTAAACGTGGAACTGGTCTTCATGTGAAATAATACATGACTATGTGCACTTCTCTTTCTATTCTGGTCTAGTTGAAGTGTTGAAGGTGCCATAAAAAAAGTGCCTAAGAAGTTCTGTGCAAACTTTTTTTTAATTTGACAAAATGCTTTAGGTCATAACTCATGAACAAGAAAGTTTACCTTGAAATAAAACCAATGGTCATATTTCTTTAATATTGTAAACATTTTCTAGCTTGTTAATGATATGCCTTCGAAATTGTCATATTTCAATGTTGAATATGAAGCTCATGACAATAATTGGTATTTTGATGCACATCTTTTCATTGCTTGAAAATTGAAAATCTTATTGGGTATAAAAATTGAAATCAGTTGTTCACATGCGTATGTTAACATGTCAATATTTCAGTGATTTGAATATGCTTTTGTTAATGCTTTGAATGAATAGTTGCATATGGATAAGAAGAAACACAAAAAGTGTGCAATAAAGTCTCTAAAACACTTTAATACACGCCTTTTAGATGGCGATCCCAAATATCCAAGCACCGTCCATTGTGTTTAGAAGAAATTGGGGAAACCTTGGAAATCTCTGAGAAAACATTCTTGGTCCTGTTTTTTAAGTTTATTGTGTGTGAGGCATGAACTGGATTTTATCTTGCAATATATAATAGATCAATTTCCTTGACCTTGATTTCAGACCAAATCATTTTTAAAATTAAGACTTTTAGTACCCCTACATCTTTCTACTAGTTGATTTGCTTCAACATATGTATTTAGCCATGATCTGCACCAGTTTTATAAGTACGTGGGTTCTGTGAATTCTCAGTCAAACAAGGCAGTTACTTATCCATTATTTAACTTGCTTTTTTGATGTTGAATGAAGGGATGGATAATTATCAACCTTAAAAAAAAGGCAAAGGTGATGAAATCTACTGCAATGGTTGCTGTTGATTGTGAAATGGTTCTCTGTGAAGATGGTACTGAAGCATTAGTGAAAGTATGTGTAGTAGACCACAATTTAGAGGTAATTTTGCATGTTCTTCTTTTTAATTGGTGCCTCCACCCCTACCCACCTCCCCCCCTTCCCCCAAAAACGAAAAGAAAAGAAAAGAAAAGAAATTGAGGCTCCGCATCTGGATATTGGTCTTAAAATGACTTCTCATTTTCGTGATGTAGATAGATAATTTTCAGAACTTTTCAGGTCAAACTAAATGAACTTGTAAAACCCAACAAAGCAATTGCAGACTACAGAACTGATATTACTGGTGTCTCTTCTCAAGATCTAGAGGCAGTCACTTGCTCCTTGTCTGATATACAGGTATGTTGTGGTTCACTTTGTGGTTTTCCTGTATCACCCTTCAAGTACTTAATGAAAAGTGTTGGTCTTTCATAGAAATCCATGAAGAAGTTGTTATCAAACGGAGCCATATTAGTGGGACACAGTTTGCATAATGATCTACGTGGTAAGTGTCATAAACATTTTAATTTGTTCGGCTTTGTTCTTGAGCTTACTGTTAGTTTGTGAATACTTTCTGAAGAAATCATTTATCGTGGTTCAGATTACTTTTAACTTTTTGGGTATACTTCTTGGTTCTGCTTTATTTACTAATTGTTCTCGTTTACAGTGCTGAAGCTAGATCATGTTAGAGTGGTGGACACTGCATATATCTTCCAGTCCTCAGATGGATCAATTCACAGGAGACCTTCTTTAAATAATTTATGTAAGGTAAGTAGCAAATTATTTACCTGCATAAATTAAGGTTCTGTATTGCATGACATCTATTTTAAGAAGCAGTGTTATGGCCAGATAGTCACTCCTTTGGAGGAATTCCCATAGACACACGTGTGATTCTCAGTGTCTCTTGCTTGGTTGTCTCTTCTTTGAAATTTAGAATATTGCACAGTATGAACACATCTGATAAATAATGGCCCAAAAAATTAATTAAATAAATAAATATTGGTCTTAGATTCATAGTTTGTCAACCAATTGTTGCGACAGGCTGTGTTAGGCTGTGAAGTTCGGAAAGACGGAGCTCCACATAATTGTCTTGATGATGCATGTGCAGCAATGAAGCTTGTTCTTGCAAAGATCAAGCATGGTGTTGATAGAGCATTTCCGATGGTTGAACTGCAAGAGCCAGTAAGCTTACATATACATCTCTTGTGCTAAACTGTATTTGTGGTGGTTGGTAATTTTTCTCTCATTTTAGGTTTCTGAAAGTGAGATGGCGAAGCTCCTTCTTCACAGGATACCAACCACCATGAACACTGAAACACTACATAAAGTTGTTCCTGGAGACTTCACAATAGAACTGAAGGTAGAGTATGTTCTATAATTATCTCAACTTTTTGGTGAAGAGGCTCATTAGTAATTATTGGGATAGTATGAATTTCTTTAATTGGAGGAAATTTAATTTTGGCAGATGGTAGCCTGTTGGCATTCTGTGACTGGATTATTTTCCTTGAGTTTTGATGCATTGTGAAATTTGCTACAGCCTTCCAGGAAAGGACAAGGAGATAAATATTCTGCCTTTGCAATCTTTAAGAGCCCACAAGAGGCACACGATGCCTATGAAAATGTCCAAGGCAGCGAATTAAAGGTATATATATCCATGGTGCTACTTGATGGACTTACTTTGCTTGTTGTGATTAGCTGAGGAAAACCAAATGCTCAGTTGCGGTTTGCATTCTCTACAGTAATAAATGAATCATTTGTTCCAGTGGAAATATGTAAGGCTCGACATGTATTTAATTCTTCTTCCAGGATTTGATGGAGTAAATAACTTGTCCTTAAGTGCTTGTCCCAGAAAATGAAGATATTTTTCTGTACAACTCTCTTGACAAATTGATAGTTCAGTTTTTATTTGCATATTATGAAAGCATATCCATGCGCTTTTATGAATGCTGCCTCCCCTTTTGATCTTTGATCAATATTATGCCACTGACGTATATTACTTTATGGTAGGATTCAAATGGGATTCCACAGAAGCTTGTTAAATTTGAGCTAAGTACAGGCATGACTGCCGCTTTATTTGTTCGGAAAATGACAACAGATGAGCGCAATGACCCAATTACATCGAAGAGAGGTGTACAAATGGATGAGGAAGTTCATGTTTCCAAGAAAGCAAAGATAGAGCATGATGCTTCGGCAGTCTCAATTAAGTGTGACAATGACATCCAGTTGAAAGAGATTGAAGCACTGAATCAGCGATTGAAGCGAAGTGAGTTGGAGATTGAATCTTTGAGGGAACAGCTGAGACAAAAGGATCTTGATGTCGAATCTTTGAAGGAACAGTTGAGTAAAAAGGATTTTGACATCTCCATGCTGCATAAAATGATAGCCTCCTTAAAAAAGCGGCTAAACTAAATATTGTAGCAATGGCATTGGAATGGTGTTGGATTGTTTGATCAATGAAATCAAGGACATGCTTCTTCTCAGGTGATTCTTAAAAGGCTTGGGAGAAACCTAGAGCTTTGACGCATCCATATATGATTGTCTTGGAACTGCTCAGTTTGAGTTCCAAAACTTTACATTTTCCGTTCTGTCAATTCAAATTTTGAACTGAAATTATGCCTTAGAGGTATGAGTCAGTAAAATGATGTATGTTATTTGTCAACAACGAATGTTCTGCCTAAGTAGCACAACTAATTATTTAGATGGCATTTCGAAGCCTGTATACTATCATTAGTCATTTCTCCAACTCGTGTGTTCGATTACAGTTCTGTTTTGAGGTACTAAGTTCTTGTGTGAAACATTCCTAAAATATTGGGAATGCTGTACCTTAAACATCAAGAAGATCAACTTGTATCACAAAATGTTGTTTGATTAATAAAGTTTAAAATGATTGAATCACGAGTAAAAATAATAATAATAATAATAATAATAATAGTACAAGTATATAATGTAGGCATAGCTCACATGACGAAGACCCTGTCCTCATGAATACTGCACCTGGGAGTTAGAGTCGTGATCGACTCTGGGGTCAGAGGCAACATCCACAATTCCTCTCTTTGGTGCACTGATCAGAAATCTTCTGGCCGCAAATGAGTATAAGACAAACTGATGAGTCAAATTCAAGTCCATGCGGGCATTTAGTCCCGAGGAAATGAAAAACTGATCTAAAGAAGGCACCTAGAATAGAATATGTTTACCATTAAATCCTTTGTTTTTGGATGCTTTCTTGTGGTGAGAAGGATTCCTGCGAATAAGTGGAAACATCAAACAACTTGACAAAATGCATTTTACAAGAAAAGCACGAATTAGAGTCTTGCAAAGGTAGAAATACATATAAAATTGCTTTGGTATTGTACCCAAAAAAATTACTTCGGTACTATACCATAAAATTACTTCGGTACAAATTCAATTATGAATGTTACAGTCATGACATGATCAAAAAAAGCAACCATTTTTAAGGTACTGCGTTACCATTTGTTCCATCGTAGAAGGATAACCCAACAATTTGTCAACATGCACAATACTGAAAGTTACATACACAACCTTAAGCGCATTAAGATATCAAACTAAATATACTTATTGAACTAAATTAGAAAGAAAATCCCTTTGAATGGGTCAAGCTCATCTAGATAACAAGGATGGTGTGGGTCATGTGCATTGCCAATTTGTCCAGAGACTTGGTGGAGGCATGATCAATATGAGAAACTTAAGAAGTATGTTAAGATGATGAGTCAGCAAATGCTTGTTTCATGAGTTACCCTAATGTAGCTCTATAAAATGGAAAACCATTAGAGTTTGAGTCTTGGATATAGAGTAATTGGTGATGGGAGAGTCATATCTCCTACGAGATTTCAAATGTTCGAATAGATTGTTTTCAGTATAAGAATACCTATGATTTTGACTTAAAAAAAGAAAAATGGCCAAATAACTGAATAAAAAACTCGATGGTGTATAATATATATCATTGGTGTTAAATATACTATATAATCCAAGAAATAATCAACAAGATCTTGCTATAAATGGAAGTATTAAAATTTGTGTTTTTTCCTTTTCAACGAAGAACTTTTGTTTTGGATGTAGTGCAATTGTATGTAGCCTAAGTTCATCTAACGCCATAAGGGATAGAAATTAGGACCACCAAGTGCAAATGCATTAATGTGGCATCAACATTCCAGATTCACCTAAATTTCTTTCACCAATCACATACACAGGTTTTTCAAATCTCTAGCGGTCATTATTTACACTTTAAAATTCACAGGCTGTCAATACTTACAAGTGGGTTTGCTACAATCATAAGTTGAAATCTAAACTCGATACTCGATACTCAGCCCAATATGTTTAGAACCTTTTATCTCTCGCGGTGTTTGCCTTAGTCTAACTATCTGCCTTAATGGCGTAACATCATTGCTGATCGAACTATCAACCATTTTGTCACTTAATATATTTAACCACTAATTCATTTATGGTAGAGCCATCTATATGAGCCTTCTCACTGAGCTACAGTAGAAATCTTTACGAGAAGCCTATGCTCCATTAAACACCTAGACCTTAAGAAACACTCGGCCAAACCTTATCTAGTTCGTCGGGAATGTAGGCCAAAACAAAACCAATAATTAAATAAATTTACAAACAATGAAAACATAGAGTATCATCTGTATAAACAGACACATATATCATATATGTAAATGGAGGCTTCAAATCCATGAGATTGCCATGTGAACACGCACGCTTGCACCACAAGTCATAGTGGTAAACCATGAACAATCATAATTCAGGAAGAAACATGATTTGTTCAATGTAGGACCATTGGATCACAAAGCAAGTTGACCTTTTGGGCATGCAATGGGGGAGGAACTGTCTTGTGAATGTAGATCAATCTAATCTAAGATGAATCAATTCAACTTGAACAAAAGAGGTAGCTACAATTCAACTTTCTTGAAGCCCGACACAAATAAATTGTTTACCAAAAAAAAAAGAAAAAAAAAAAAAAGAAAACAGCCGTTATTTCGTAAACCATTTGTTAGATAGATCTTTTTATAATCCAAACTTAAATCAAAGACAAAACTTGTATGAGGCTGCCTGCATCCATTTCAACCAATTATAATCGAATAATGAGATATTTTTCTCGAAATAAGTAACCTACAAATAAAAGTGTATATTCATTTTAAGATAAATATTTACGTGTCATTTTTTTATTTTTATTTTTTTGGATTTAATTTCTATATATGCTCAGTATAAAAAAATTTATACAAATATCTAATTATGTATTGACACATCAGTAAAAATATTTGATTCAACTACCTACTTTTTTAAAAGTCTTATAAATTGAAATATCTGATTCAATAATAATATAAAACCTTTTTACATTATCAGTGCATCAAATATACACACACATATCATTCTTTGATTTGAGAATTAAATGTAATGATATAAGGAACTTGATGTCAATTTTTTCTATATCAAACTTTTACAATAAATATGCTTTTAATGAAAAACACATACAAAAGTTTACTAAACTATCGTTTCATTGAAAGTTTATTTTAAGCGCTAATCCAACATAACATTTTTATTTAATCTCATTACATGAAATTTAGCCCAAAATAAAATAATTTGCAAACAAGCAAAAATATTTACAGCTTAATCATATAACGTTTATTGTGTAATAACATGTTTAATTTTACCAACAAGGTACTAATCTGAGTAGGAGGGGTTCTGATCCTTTAAGCATATAGTTCTGGATTCGATTTCAAAATTTATATATAAGAAAAAAAAAAACCATTGGGAGGAGTTACTTAAAGTTTGATTGTACTTCTAGAAATTAGTCTCTCATTTATTGTGTAAAGGGATATTGTGAAAAATAAAAAAATATTTATTTTTCATTTGAAAACCATAAAATTATAGTTTGAAAATAAATTATAAGAGAAAAAAATAAGTTTGGTCGGATGGTGGTTTCAGGATTGAGGAGTGTTATTTGTACCACCTTTTAATGTGGACATCTAGACACCCTCTCACAAACTTGGAAAAAAAAATTGTGAAAGAAAAAGAAAAAAGTGAAAAAGTAAGTGGAGAGAGGAGAGAGATAGAGAGAAGGTATCTAAAGATATCAAAAGATAGTATGTACAAATATCATTTCTCTTTAGGATTTATTAACGAAAAAATCCAACATGCTCTAAAATCAATTACTGAACTTCAAGGACTGGGTTAACCCGGTTGTTCGGACCAAAATGGCGAGGCTTAAGGGCACGATATAAATCCAAAGCCCACATAACTACACATGAACGAAACTCGACCCGCAAACGGAGTGCGTCCTCGAGAAAACTGACCTCTCCGCAGGCTATTCTCTTGAAACCGCCAAGTGGGTCCCACCGATGGACGCGGGAGCATCCGCCTCCTCCTCCTCCTCCTCCTCCTCCGCCGCCGTGGTGGAGGATCAGTCCCCGGCGGCCGCCATATCGCGGTGGAAGTTCGCCGTGTCGCGGCAGTACCAGCACCTCCTGGACAAAACGACGCCTTACGCGCTGCGCCGGTGGCTGGGCACCTTGGCTGTGGCGTTCGTCTACCTCGTACGCGTGTACCTCATACAAGGTTTCTACATCGTGTCGTACGGTCTCGGAATCTACATATTGAACCTTCTGATCGGGTTCCTGTCCCCTCAGGTGGATCCCGAGATTCAGGAACTCTCCGATGGACCTACCTTACCCACCAGGGGCTCCGATGAGTTCCGCCCCTTCGTTCGCCGACTCCCCGAGTTCAAATTCTGGTACCTAACGTTTTCCCTTTTTCTTTTCTTTTTGCGTTGTTTGCCTTTCGCTTCTAGGGTTTCGTTGGCCTGATTCTGCTTGAGAATTGAGATGGTGTGGCTGGATCGTGGATGAGATGACAATTCGTGTGTGTGTGTGGATTAGTTACTTTGAGTTGACAATAACTTATAACCAAAAGCTTGCAGCTTTTGAAAGAAAATGATTATTTCTCTCCCAAATTAGTCAAAACTTTTAAAACTAAGCATGATTTTAGTTTGTGATGAGTTGTCGGGTGAACCGATTAGGTTTTCGTTTAAGTCTAATGGTGTGTTCTGTTTTTTGAGGAGGTGGAAAATTGTAGGTGCAGGGTAGGGACTAGCATGTGTTACCCGAGAACCCAAATTGAAACCCTTATTCCATGGGTTTAAAACAGCTTATAATGAAAAGCTCGTGAGGGCATGGGTCTTTGCACACAAACAGAAAAAGGAAAAAAAAAAAAAAAAAGAAGAGGAGTAATTTTTCACTTTTAATTAAATCAGGCATGGCTGAGCTGCAGCTCCAATTTACTGTGCTTAGCTGTACCCTTAAATGCGTTAGTGTTTGGTTGCTGTACATCAAGCTCACCCTTTCCACTTCGTCTTTCGCATCCGTTGGGACAGTTACATGCTTCTAAATATAACAGACATAAGTAGGCTGCCATGCCGGCTAATCTGTTAGATTTAGATCCAGAGGAGATCACTATGCATAATGTGGAGTAGGTAACCGCAACAGAGTCTTTGTTGTGCTCTGTTGGGACTGTTATTTGTGAAGTTACTAATGTTGTGTTATTTTAAAGATCATGTGTTTTGTAAAAATTATAAGGTTATCTGAAAGAGATTGTAATTGCGTGTGAAGCTAAAAGGCTAGGCAAGTGAAATGGGCTAATAGATTTGATCTGTCAGTTCTATCCAGACTAGAATCTGGATTTTCATTCTTGCAAATTATAAGTTAGATTAAATTCCCACGTTAAAAAAATAGCATTACATTGTATCTGTGACAATTATGAACTCTGAAAAATAATCTTGATGGACAGAATCTTTTCCTATAAGTTTTGTATGCTCGTTGTCAATTTGTATTGCATATTGCTTGCTTTATTATTTTGGTATTAGTGGCTTTGACGATGTTGTGTACTTGTAGTCACTTAATTACTTGAAGCGAGTGTTATTTTTAATAAAAAAGTGCTATTTTGATGTTCTTCTCTTGGGTTTTCATTGCTTCAAAGTTATTGAAGTAAACTTCTTGTTCACTTAGGAAAGAAATGATCTCTTCATACTTTTACCTTTAGGATATTGACATGCGGATGTTTCTTACTACTGAAGCTGCTTAATTTTATTTTATGGACAGGTACTCAATCACGAAGGCATTTTGCATTGCATTTGTGATGACTTTCTTTAGTGCATTTGATGTTCCAGTGTTCTGGCCAATACTCCTCTTCTATTGGGTGGTCCTATTCACACTTACTATGAGGAGACAGATATCACACATGGTCAAATACAAATATGTACCGTTCTCATTTGGCAAACAGGTAAAGATGTTGTATGGCTATTTGTCCATTAAGTGGTGGCTTTAACATGATTGATTGCATGTTCGTTGCTAATAATAAAGCTCTGGTTTTGTTGATTTTACTTTTAGCGCTACAATGGAAAGAGAACATCAGCAGAAAGCGCAAGCCTTTCCGAGGACTGAAATTTTCAGGTTTATTGAACTTTATCTTCATTTAAGTCACAAAACAATTTGCAGTATATTCGAACAGCTGGAGCAATCTGAGTATGTCATGGGGCCTGAAGAAGGTTGCTATGAGGTCTAGTATGTACAAGTGGGTGTTCAATTCCAAATGAGCAATTGTTTGGTTATCTTGGATGTTTTACGCCCTTGTAAAAGATTTAGCTTCGGGGAGACCTTGGGGTTTCTGAGGGCTCGCTTTTTACGTCAAATCCTATTCCTTTATTTCCTAATTCTATATAGGACGACGATGCATCTCATCGCTGAATTCGTAGTCAAATAACAAAAATTTTAGGGAGCTTGTGTAGAATGAATCCCCTTCATTATTTGCAATGCGATTATACTGATCTATCTTATACTGTGTAGAATAATCACCTTCATTATTTTAGAAATTCAAATTTCTAGATATTATTGCAAATAACAAAATTTTTCCCGTTATTTAGCGTATTATTGACTGTGATAACGTTTCTTAATTACTTTTCTTTGACCCGGCACAATTTTTTCAGACGTCCTTTATACGACATATGGAAATTCTCTTGATTTTGATTTTGATGAAACGATCGCCAGTAAGAGGGTCCTGGACCTTGATGTGCATCTTTTATACGAAGAGAGTTTTTCCTGTACTCAACTATTGTAGGGTATCCTTTACTTGGTGAGTGTTAGTGATTAATATTAAGTTATATGTTCTATATTTTGCAAAATAAAAATATAAAAATTATACTCCAAAATATTGAGTGTATGGTTCAATTTAAGATATTCATTAGTACAATTATTGGTTTATGTACATAGATACCAAAATAATAAAAGGTTGAACCTAGTGTGAATTTGATCCCTTTTCTCGTCCATTGATTGGTACGCCCAATGTTAAGAGAACTTGATGGGATCGGTCGGTTAGACTAGTCCAACCGGGAATCGGGCCCTAGATCAGTTCAGTATTCATCACAAAATTAGATATGGTCAAAATTGAGAAAAATTGGTGAACTGATCCAACTGATTGATTGGTTTTTTTTTTTCTTTAAATTTTGGTAAAATTACTATTATTTCTTTCATTAAAAAAAAGAAAAAGTTGAGTCAAAAACAAAAACATATATTTTTTTTTGAACATTGATTTTTTTAATATGTTTATTTATTATATATTCTTAGTATTTTTCAAAAAAATGTAAATAAAAATTAAAATAAATAAATTTTATATTTAAAATATTTGATAAAGTATTTTATAATAAATATTATTTTATATTAATTATGTTATTGTTATATATATATATATATATATATATATCCCGATTGAACCACTGAATTTTTGAACCTTTGTCTTAATCAGTTTGATATCCGGTCCAGTTTTTCTTATCCTTGGTCATACCGTTGGTGATTAGTTCATGACTCGTTGTTGGTTTGGTTAGCAGCTAATTGTAAATTAGATGGCTCATTTATAAGTCGTTCAACTTCATTCTTTCTGAGACGTTGGGTTGTTGGTTTCTACTATCTTCGTTAAAATTTGCAGCGAAAGAAATTAGTATCTCCCATTTGGTTTTAGAACTGTCTAGGAGATCAAAATCAATTGTTATTTCTAAAATTAATTTTAGAGGTAATAATTGAATTTGTTAAAAGTGAAAATTTATTACTATATGTTAGTATTATTTTTAGAGGAATTATTATATATAAATAATTTTACTTTAAAATTAATTTTAACTAAATTTTAATGGAACTAATTTGACATAGAATCAATTTTATAAACACATAATCAAATACACACACTGTTTCTTTTAAATCATTTCATCCTAATGTCTTTAACTAATTGAGCTAGCCCTTTCAATTTCCTGGAGGCTTAAAGCTAAAGCAAATACACCAATTTCTTAATCTATAATAAGGTGGCGAGACTAGAAAATTGTAATGATCATAGCAAATGAAGTGGCAATTTGACCCACTTGTCTAAATATGCACATCTGTAGTGTGGAGTGTAGTACGTTTGTGCAAACGTGAGAAGATACAAGGCGATAAGCAAACACAGCATGCGAGAACCATTAATGTCAAATAACAAGCTCCTTCCTCCTGCAACTTCAGCATCACTTCCAAGCCAGTATTTAGTTATCCCGCATCAGTGAAATTACCCCACTTCTGCTGAAGATATATCAAGTTGTACATGAAGATCACATAGGATATGATATCATTGCTGCAATCCATGACATTGGCTAAGGCAATGAGGTTGAGCAACGTAGACTTTGTACCATAATAATTTTTATTTTTATTTTTTTGGAAAAAAAATTTAAGTTGAGGGGAAGGTTCACCCCAATATAGAGTCAAAGTATGTCCTCAGATTTATTGAGAGCTTACAAAGGACGTACTTATATATGACCTTCTAACAAACAAACCTGAGAATTAAATGTCACGGCAATACATGAGTGAAAAGTTAACTAGATGAGTCAACCCTCGTTGGCTTGCACCATCGTAATTTAAGCCATGTAATTCCCAAAATACCATCCTTAAATTTATATTCCAGGACCCGATTTGCGCAATGTGTTAGTTGCTCTATGAGCATGGGACCCGCGTTTGATCCACAAACTGGTGCTTATGAGGTCCTCTATGCATTGTGCTGGTTGTCACACTATGATGTCGCAGCATTTTTGCCTTGTGCTTGCAGTCATTTTCTTTTGGGTTCCTTGGATCCTTCAAGGTAGCAATCATATAGTCATTTTGTGCATATTTTTTTCTTATTAATAGTTACATTCGCGAGACAGCTACAGCAACAGCTACAGCTACGTTTTATGAAAAAATACATCTGTCATCAACATGCTACAAAAAGTAATTATCGCATGTTTAGTAACAACATATTTTAGAGAAATAATTACTTTCTTTTAAAAATAATTATCTTAAAAAGCTTTTGATTATAAATTATTTTAGACTTGAAATAAGTTAATGCAAATGCACACTGCGTCTTTTATGTTAATGCTTCGTCCGTGATTTTGTTTAATATTTTTCAGTTTAGTGTTATCACAGAAAGAGAACATCAACTGTGGGGAATTTTAAGTGACTGCTGTTTGATTGACTGTAGACCATGGCCTCCTCATGAAACTGTATATAAGTGCATAACTTTTAGTTTGAATTATTCAACTCAGCATGAAACATTGCAGCATGTGGAAAAGCTTACTATTTTCCTACACCCCAGGTTTCACTTTTGAATGGCACAATGAATAAGCAATAAGGAGTTAGGAACGTAGCACCTTGGTTTCTTCCAAGAATTCTCAAGAAATGTACCATGAGGTGCTGATTTAGATTATTTATGATAGTAGATCGATCTTTTCATGTTGAAGAACATGTCAGGTGCACGGTCTTGGCAAACAAACAGTCAATATCTACATAGGGTTTTAAATTACAGTTATGGCTGTAGATATGGGCATGGTTGTGGCAATTGTTGTGATTGTGAGTATTTCAGTGGTTGTGATGCCATTGCAACTGTTGCAATGTGAAATTTTTATATGTTTGCAACTTGAAATTGAGCTCGTTACGGTCCTAATATAATTATGCATTTAATTTATGTGAATAGGAATCATACTGCAATTGCAGCAGTGATCTCAAACACAATTTTGTGGCTGCATGCGGTTTGCAATTTGAAACACTTCTACGTAGAGAAATATAACTGGCACATGGAAATAACTAAGGACTTCAAATTAAACATTCAACTTGAGATAACAATAAGTGAAAACCAGTGCAGATTGATATCCAGGGGCAGTTTTAACGTGAAGAAATCTATGTACAAGAGTAGAGCCCAATAGGCATATCCAATAGATATATCTAAGGTAGCAGGAACATTACTTTCTTGCAACTTTAGTACTTCCTCCTCTTCCAGGTCCCAAAGCAATAATGAAGGAGGTGTTTCAAGCACTGCTAACACTCACTCCAGTGCCTTCATAAGCTGAATTCTGAATTGCGGAGTTTTGGCCATTCTTCACTGGGTATGAGGCCTCCATTGCAATTCCACACTTCCCTGTGGAGGTGCCTTTCACATTGCGCTGCATCTTGAAGTAGCCATCCTCACCCCAACCCTTGCCCCATGAGTTCCTCACAAGCCAATAATCCACACCATTTTCTGTGCCATATCCAACAACAACCACACCATGATCTAACTCTGTCCCACATTTACCAGTAAATACACCCTACAAACATAATCAGAAATTTATAAGCATATATATGTACAATGTTCCTTGTCTCAAGCTTTTATATAAAATTTGGGGGGTTTGCATGGTGCTCACCACATTTTTACATTTTACTCCATGCCTAACATTTTTTCAAGTCCAATTAATGAATTGACACGGTGTATGAGTAAGCTTACCGACTCATAGAGTTGCAAAGCCCTGCCAGAGGCTTCAATAGCAACACTCACAGGTTGATGAGCCGCAGCTTTCTTTAAGGCCTTCTCATTATTTGGTGGAACATCCTCATACCCATCAATGCTCACTACCTTAGCATTCCTCTGCAGTAGTACAAGCCACCCAAATTTCATTAGAAACAATTCAATCATTAAGCTCAAAATATTTCAGGTAAGTTCATTATTTGTTTGTTTCAAAGAATAGTGTACCAACTTTGGTTGGATCACATCTGCCATCAATACCCCTGTATGGATAGTCCTCCTCGGTGTCTATGCCACCATTTGCAATGATGAACTCGAAGGCATAGTCCATGAGACCCCCATTGCACCCTTCGTTGAAGGTTCTGTCACAGTCCACAAGCTCTTGTTCTGACAAAGACACGAGCTTGCCTGTGACTATCTTGTTTATGGCCTCCACTGTGGCCACCGTTGAGAACGCCCAACAACTTCCTATGTCAGCAGAAAAAATAAATAAATAGAATCCAATAGTCCAATTCCCAAGTAAAGGCCTCCAACTCTACCCTTCCAAGTTCAATCAAAGTATCAAACCTATCGTTATATAAAATTTTTTTAATAAAGAAATGTTCAACTGAAATAAGTTCAAGCGGATGAAAAATGTAAATAATTAATGTGTTAATTGCACTAATAATTTTATTTAATTTTAACTAAGTTTTTGTAGTTAAACCTTTTCATGAAATTTTTATATTTCAAATAATTTTTAAATAAATTCTTATAATTAAACTAAATTTTTAGACCTATTCTTTCTACGTATAAATCTTTATAATTAAGCCTCTGAATTATACAAAATAATATATAATGACTATCTACAAGTATAAATTGGTAAGGGCCTGTTCAAGAATTTTTTTTTAAATAATTCCGTTAATAATTAGTATTTCTCAATCTTCCTAGAAATTCTCATGTATTAGTCTAATAATATATCAAGACAATCAAAACACGTAATGGCAGGAAAATTATGGGTGCATTTGTTTAAATTTTTTTAAAAAATAATTTTAAAATTTAAATTGTATATATAACTAAAAAAATTAAAAATTAATTTTTTTTATAAATTACTCTTTTTAGTTTCTAAAAAAAAACTGAAAACAAATTTTTTTAACAATTTAATTATTTTTAAAAAATTATCCAAACATACGAAAATTGATATTTTTTTATAAAAAACAATATTTTTTTGCCAAAAAAAAAAATCTCAATCAGACACACTTTATATTTACATATATAATTAAAGATAATACTCTTAGTGTGAAAAAGCCCTCCTTTCTCCATAAGATTTCAAATTCCTTTCTTTCTCGTTGGATAATAATAAGCATGTGACCTTTATCAGATAAAGTTTGCTGTGCTTGAATTTAAAACGAGTCCTTATCCGATAAGTAACCTTGGTTAAGTAAATGTTATCTTTAACAAAAGAAAAGGCAAAATTATCGGGGGGCTAAAAAACTTACCACAACCTCCCTGATCTTTGATTGGAGCAACTGCACCTTTCAACCTCCAATCCACATGCACTGGCAGCCGGTCACCGGCACTATAAGTATACCGGTGGCCAGTGCTCTTGGCTTTCATGACCCTGCGCTTGGCATCACTCCTCGTGCCCAAATACATGGCTCGGTATTCTTCATTGGTTAAATCAGCAAACCTGTTTAACCCGAGTTTGTATGTGTTGTTTTGAGCGTTATGCTCATCAATGAATCCCAAGTTACCCCTAAAGACTTGAAACCTCTTGTCTTTCTCTCCCAAACCATTATATACTTTTTGGTGCTTGACCAACCACTCCTCATACATGGCCATGACCTCCTCGTTGCTTCTCATGTTGGGTTGGCCATGGTTGTGCGTGTAGCTGATGATGGACATATCCATGGCCGATGAGAAAGTGAAGAAAAGGAAGAGCAAGGTGGACATAGCCATTGCAGCCATGGTTAATGGCTTTTGGAAGGTGAGATGAGGCTGCTATAGGTTAGCAAGAGAACAAGGTTGGAACTTGGAAATTTGAAAGGTTGTTGGTGAAGAGAAGATGGTGTAGTGTGAGTTTATATAGAGGGAAGGAAATGGTTTAATTTTCGAAGAGGTTAATGAATGCAAGCAAAGATAAATAACTTAGGCAAGTGGTGAATACATTTGGGAGGGAAAAATAACATAATTGATGGGAAGTGGAACTGCCACAGCACGTGGCCTCGTTAGATGAATACTGAACCTATTTCTTTTTTTGCTTTTGTTTTTGGTGGGCTTTTTTCTTTTTTTCTTTTTTTCTTTTTTCTTTTGGTTGTCATACTAAACCTATTTCTTTTGATGCAAATAATGAAGCTATTATCTTCACTATTAGCGTAGTAATTATTTGGTAAATAGTGACGATTATTCGAGAGGAATTTTTATAAAACTAAATTTTAATATTAACAATATATTATTAATTGATAATATAAAAGGTCTCTATATTAATAATGTCAAAATTAAATTCTATTTATATCAAAATTACTTTCAAAGTATATAATTTTTTTATCAGGATTTTTTTTTTCTTCTTGAGTTGATTTATCAGGAAATTTTAAGTGCTTTTGGAGAACCGCTTTATTTTATAGCATATGTATATAATTTTTTATTGATAAGCGTATCACTTTAACAGTGTGACTTAGCACTACTTTTTAATTAAGTTACATTTTGTTGCTATTTTTTATACTAGTTGATTCACACGCAATATGTTTATGAAGTCACATTTTTTATGTTTTTAATATTGATATAAATTTATTTATATCATATAAATAAATGAGATATGTTATCATAATCTATAAACACTTATATTCATTTTGAATAAATGAGTTATTTAATAGAAAAGAAATTACTCCTTAATTATAATTGGTTAAAAGACAAAGTATCTATAAAAATAATTACTGTTGTAATTTTATTTTAAAGTTAGTAGGACAACAATATGTTCTTGAAATAGCAAAAAAAAAAAAAAAAATCAGTGACACAAATTGTATTGATTTATATTTATACCTTCTATTTATTTATGTTTAAATAACTAACTAATGACATTTTAAAAAATGATGCAAAACTTAAATTGTCATTATATTTATATTTTAAAAAAATTCTTATAAGAATTTATTATTTTCCATTATTTGGAGGATGGTATAGTGGGCGGCGATTGGCTAAGTTGTTCGTGTAGCCAATCAGATATTGCCATGTAGACAATGTGGCAGAGGTTCCCAGATTTCTTCGAGAAGAGGGATTCTGTTTGCTTTGCAGTGAATCAAGCTCCAACTATGCTTTTTTATTTTTATACAATTACATACAGACGAATAGATATTTTGCTATGTATGATAGCAGGGCCTTAACAATGAAGGGAATGAATCCCTTCCACTTCTTTTATGTTCCAAAGATCAAATAAAAGAAAATAAAATCCCTTTTATCCTTTTACTTTCGGTTGGGCACACACGAGGTGCTCCTTGACCATTTATAGATAAACTAGAAAAAAGGGGAAGAATCATGGCGAGCGTATGGGTTAAGTGAATTCACTTCACGTAAGGGCAGATAAGCTGCAACATTTCGAAAGGTACTTTTGATTCGTGAGCAATGGCTATTACAAATTTCATATTCACAAGTTGCACAGAATGGTGGTGGAGTCTGATTGCACATGATAGCCGCAACAAGCCAGTGAGGCATGGAACGCATATAATAAGACATACATAACTGCCCAACTTGCAATCACTCGGGAAGTCACTCAAGGGCATGGCTCCCCTGACCTTGGAAAAAAAAGGTAGCCCCTTATCTTCAGAAGAAATAATAGTAACATTTCATTTGGATTTATATCATTTAAATATTTGTAAGATGTCATGAATTTTAATTTATATAATGATTTTAGAACGTTAAAGATAAATAAAAAAGAAATTATTGGTCCATATCCCTATACCAGTTCAGCAGCATTTCACCTATAGAATTGGCCAAACTTTGGTTCAATGAATGGTTGACTGGTTGGATCTCGTTGAAGTGTTAACTTTTTTCAAGGAATCTTGATAAACCCCTACTTTTTTTCTAGTTAGTTCAATGTAAACCGTTTCTAATATTCTTTGAGAACAATGTGAGAACTAGAGAAATTGTTATATTATTTGGATTTTTTTTTGTTGTGTATCAATCAACCACGAATGATTAGAGAATCGGATAAATACAGTACTATCACTCATTTCGTAATTATATATATAAATTTTTTACTTATTTATACATAAATCTCAATGATTGAACCTACAACTAACTATGTCGAAGTAATAATTTTATTAGAGAATTGATGAAAAATGATCAAGTGATTACAGATACTTTACTATGGGTGTGGCATTATATATGTGAAGTCCTATGATGTCACGCGTAACCAAATTATATACATATTCAACAATCTGCCTAACTAACTGTAATTAACTATAATTGTGCTTTAACTAAATACTAACAGCCCCTCAAACTATAGATTGAACATTAATCAGTCCCAACTTGGAAAAAAAAAAAAGTGCTGTAAAACTTTTAGGGGGAAGAGCTTTGGTACATAGATGAATCAAACGACTATGAATCTTCCCTTGAACGACTTGGTCATCTATCTCGATGTGTTTCATTGGATCAAGAAAAGTTAGATTCGCAGCTATGTGCCATGCGGTCTGTTGTCACAATAATGGAAGAGGTGTCTTGAATGAAACTCGAAATTCCTACAACTTGTAGTTTAGCCATTGTATGTCACATGTGGCAGTCGCCATGACTTTATATTCTGCCTCTAACGATGTCCTAGAGCTAGAGAAAATCGCGGTGTCTTAGAAGCAATCGCTTGTTTCTTGGATTTTTAGAAAATGAGTGAACGACTTCTAGTATTAGAAGTTTAGAACATGATGCTCAATCTAAATCACTAAAAGCCTTAGAGGAGTGATATTTTGTCCACTCAAAATTCCAACACCCTTATACACCCTCTCAAAAATGCATGGGACCCACCTGTGTCTTTCTCCCTCCACTTCTCTCTCCACACATAACCCTCTATTTTGTTGCAGGATGTTTGGTGTCTATCATTTTGAAGTGAAATAAAAATATTTTTTTTTATTTTAAAATCATTGCATGTACCAAGTATAAAACTTGAAGAGGATATAATAAAATATAATATATTCCTTAACTTACTAAACAATGAAATAGGAATAATCATTTCATTTTAGGACTTACAAATTAGTTAATGTATCTAAATTGACTAGATTTTCTATTTTTTCTCCCTAAACTATCAGTATCAAGAATTTAGTAGATTTCATTAAATTTGGTTCAAATTAAGTCAACAAATTATAAGAGTAAAGCTTTTCCAAAACAAATTTTTCTATTCATAAAATTCAAATATAAAATCTTACTTAAGAAAGCAAGTTTTAAATTATTTGAATCAATTAACCTTATTGACCACCAGATTTTTTAATGGTTGTAAACTGCATAAAAGGCAAACTTGTGGTCAGGCCAGCATGGCATGACCTTCTTGTGTTAGTAGCATGCTCCCATTCTAAACAACCCAGTCCCGAGGAAGACAGATTATGGATTTGCTTTGATCATTCATGCCATGTGCTATATTCGGTGTTAAATTCTTTGTTTAATCCTGTACCCCAAAAGAAAAAAACTGTTAATTTAGGTTTCATAAATCTCATAAGGGCTATGCGAGCGACCGTATTGATCCTTGCAACTTAGAAGGCTTTAATAGACAGAATAAATTTTTATTTTTGAAATAATATTTTCAGAAATATTACTTTTAAAAATAATTTTCTTAAACATGATGTTTTAGGCATATTTAATATATAAATTAAATTTTTAAGAATATTTTATATATTTTCAAAAATACCCCCCATAGAGGCAACGGTGAATAGTGGCCAGCCAACAATAGACATTAATCAGCAGTAGATAACTTTAAATGCTAATAGAGGTATTTTAATATTTTTACTATAATAAATATTTTTTTTTCATAAAAATGTTAGATTTTCATAAAGGGTGGTAAAAATATTTTGGAGATAATTTTTCTTTCCGAAAATATTATATTCCCGAGAATATTATTTCAAATCCCTTGCCAAATATGAAAAAGGAATGTGAAACATTCCCTTGTTACAAAAGCTCCCTCAGATTTTATTACTGTATTGAAATCTGCATTTTGGACACAACTAAAAATGGGGAGGGTCGAGAGAGAGACACACAAAGAAAGAAGAGAAGACAATTGTATATGCCTATTGAGAAAAATATGTATTACATTGAAAAAAAAATGAATACAAGCTATGTTGTAGAACTAAGTTGACACTACCTTTAATGCGAACGGAATATATATCACCCCCAACAAAAATATGAGAAGAAAATCAATGTAAAAAAAAAATTGGTGAAATCAGATTCGAATGCACATATGCTTGCTGGCCAAAGAAGTTAGCTCCAATGTACGTATCAGTGATAATGTCAGCTTCTCCATTTGGTCAATCCAGATTATTAACGCTGAGGGCCAGCCAGCAGTCTCGTAGTCACAAGGCAGTAAATTCCTCAAAATGCATATATTAACATCTCAGTTCTTTTCAGAATGCGTGGAGGCTTGCACACTTATCACTTTGGTGTCATGCTTTCTCTTACTCCGACTGCGCCTGGATCTGGATGTTCTAGTCTTTGTAGAATGCTTAGTCGTCTGTTCTTGTGTACCAATTACCACCTTTTCAGTAATTGGGAGCTCAGGAGGAACATCTGGCCACGGAGGGCGTTTCGATGGGACAGTGATGTCCAGAGGAGGGTCAATTATCCATCTGCATGAAATTGCATCAAATGGTCAGGGATATGCACAGAAAACATGCTTATAAATACTATGCTTAAAAGTTTTGAGAAGATACAAACCCATGTTCTGAATGCTGGATGACACATTACTATTTACAAGCATAAGAATCTCACTTACATGAGCCCTGACATATGATGCTTCAGGGAAGCAATGATGTAATGCTCAGTATCTTAGTGTTTGTTTCGATTAGTTTATTTTGACTTTAAAGTAACTTATAATCAAAAGCTCCCTGAGATAGTTTTTGAAAAAAAAAATTGATTATTTCTCTAAAATGATCGTTTACCAGATACCCCTTTAATGAAAATAAACTTGACTTTCAGAGAAAATTTTAGGGAACAAAAACACGGTATAACACGCACTTGAGGAATGACACCAGTGTCTGAGGGAAGTAGCTGGTAGAGTCAAAATTCAGAATCAAGAAGAAACAACAAAAGACTTGATGAAAAACAGAAGCCATGAACCTAGAGAGAGGGCTATATACATTTCTCAAAAGGCAATGGACTTGTCTAATTATTTACATGCAATGTCCTTACAAGCAGAGGTTTTGAGATTGCGTTAATAGAGGAAGTAGGATCCCAACACCCCTTTCCCCAGCCTTAATCTCCGGCATCTACCTAATTTTGCAAGTTGTAGCAGGCTACTTAATATAAGAATAAGAAAAATCGACAAGTGTAGCCAAACACAACGGACCTTCCCCCTAGGTGCCAAAAAAAATTCATTTGTACACATTATTTTGCACAAGCTTTTGTCTATATCAGTATGACAAATCTAACAAGAATTATTCTCAACGCAATCTGGTCCAGGAGTTATACTGTATTTGGTTACTCGCCAGACTTTATGAGCATGCAACCATGTGCTGTTCTTAATTACTCAACACACTACTTTAGAAGCAAAAATTGCTGGAGAAACCATATTTCAATAAAACACAAATGAAAAATCAGCTTGACAGTTTTTCATTCTCAGGGACCTTACAAGTCAAAACCTCATTCGTACATACGTAAAATTTGAATTAGTATTTGTCTTTTATTTGAATTCATTTAGTGAAGAATTATAGAAAATGTGCTGTCAGAATGCTCTCGTCATTTTGTGACACAACACATATAAATCTTGCAAAGCATTTGATGGAAAATAATGCAATGATCCTATGCCCAACGTTCACAACCAAATATCCAGAAGTCATGGACAAGTGTTCTGATGGAGACATTAACCAACAATTTCCTTATGACATCAGTGGGATGTGCACTTGGATGTTATTTGGTCTCTCTCCGCACATGTCCAGAGTA
Source organism: Pterocarpus santalinus (assembly GCA_031439595.1). NCBI lineage: Eukaryota > Viridiplantae > Streptophyta > Magnoliopsida > Fabales > Fabaceae > Pterocarpus > Pterocarpus santalinus. The sequence continues at coordinate 21,185,533 of CM062525.1, forward strand.
CAGTTAAGCATGGAACTGACATGACCATTACGTAATTTCTGACATTTGATGGGAGTGGGAAATGTGAATATGCAATGAGTAATGATTCTTGCACAAAATTATCTCACAACCTCACGAAAGTTTTGTAGACTATTGATGGGGATAAAAAGTGGAAAAGAGAGAGAGAGAATGAAAAATGAATGGCTGTAATGAGAGTTTGGTGAGGTGAGAAATGTGCAAGTAACAGAACTTATCTCCAATTCTGTTTTAGAGGAGCTATTGCCCAAACCCAACAATTTATTATTATCAAGTTTCTTGTATCGAGCAGAGCTACTAGCAGTTTGGAGCTAGTGGAATCCATAGCACCAAGCTACCACCTAAATATCACAACAATAAAGGGACAAAGCTTTTACCAAAAAAAGAAAAAAAGGGGGGGGGGGGTGGGGGGAGCGAAAGCCAGAAATTTTATGTTAAGGGAGCCAAAGAGGCAAAGAATAATGTTGCCATTTTTCTGATAGGGTCAAATACTAAGTGACATTGAGCGCTAAGGATAATTTAGGATATTCTATTTGCATTATTTTAGGAATAATTGGGTTATCATGTTTCAGGAATCTTATCTTACTCATAGGGATCTCTTCTAAGTTATTTTATACTTTGCTTTAAGGAAACCATTATTTGATTAGGATTTTATTACCACTGGGTTATACATATCCCTTTGAGGTGCCTTATGTTTTTAAGTTTTGAAATTGAGTGAATAAAATTACAACCTTTTTTTCAAGCAGAGTTCCTTGTTTATCTCTAAGGTTTGGTTGAGTGCTAACCTTGATTTTACACTAACTTTCTGCATCATAAAATTTTGCGAAAAAAATGTTAAGAAGTGCCGTTTTGAGGATTGGGTGAGTACCCCCAGCTACCTCACCTTCCCTCCCTCCCTACCTCCCTCCCTCCTCCCTTCATCCTTCTAGAAAAGCAATTGAGGACTATGGTTTTCTCATTCTCCCCTAAACTGCTTGTGATAATTTACACTCATACTTAAAAATAGCCCAAAACTCCAGATAATTAAACCAATGCATATACCAGCAAGCCCTCCCTCGACTACATTGCTATCTCCACACGTATATTTAGTAATTCCCTAGGATAACTATTTGCAGAAAATATCTGATCTCTATAAGCAAGTCCTTCCTTGTTTAAATACTATATATATCTCTTATATCATCATTATGATCATACAATTACTATCCAACAGGTAATCACACTACTATGAAGCACGGGTACAGCATTTTTGGAAAAGACCCTGTATCAGGTACGTTTGGGGTACAGGTACGCATTGGGTACGCCTGATTACGTACCCATTAATTTATTTTTTTTTTTTTTTGAAGAAAAAATTAGGTATGACTCGGGTACGGCTAGGTGCAGGGCTTAATTAAACTATGTTGTTTTGGTTTTTTTTTTCCCTTTCCCTGTTCCCCTCATTAGAACCCTACCCCCTTGTTTCTTTCATCCGAAACATTTCCAAGTTTCCCTTCCTCACCCACCAGCCACCACCACTCAACTGCTCCACCAGCGGCGGCGCTCCTCACGACATAGCAGCACCGGCAGCGAGGAAAACACAGCAGCAGCGCGCGCAAAAGACAGCACAGCAACACAAGGAAAACACAGCAATGGCAATGCGAAGACAGCATAGCAGCACAAGGAAAACACAGCAGCGGCGGCGCTGGCGAACACGCAAGGAAAACACAACAGCAGCGCCGGGCAAACACGCGAAGGACAACACGCGAAAGGTATCAATATTCCATTTCTATTTTAAGCAATTTTTGTTATGTTTTTGATTTTTTATTCTGGTTCTATTTGAGTTTTGTTCTGTTTCTGGTTCTATTTAAGTTTTGTTCTAGTTCTATTTGATAACTAGAGTGTTTGTTTATGTTGTTGGTGACTAGAGTGTTTGTTCTGGTTTTGTTTTGAATAATGTTTTAAGTATTGTAATTTTTTATTTTTGTGATGTGATGTTAAACAATTTAGGCTTGTTTTATGTTGAAGTTGGTGTATTTTCTAATTTATCATGTGAAAATTTAGTTTTTCTTTTATGAAATTTATGAAATGTTTATATTTTTAAATATATATATTACCATACCCGTACCCCAATTTTTACCAAATTTTCGTACTCCATACCCATATCCGTACTTGGTACAGGTACCGTATCCATATCTATGCAACATAGTCACTCTATATAAAGCTAATCACCAGTGGGAAGGTAAGCATGCTTCATCCGCATAGAGTCTCAGTTTTTCCCTTTCAGAATAACTATTCCCTACAGAATGTCTAAGATGCAAGTTTTCCCAAGTCAGCAAGATAACGTCACAAGGTCATCAGCAAATATAATAATAACCAATATCTATAACTGTTTGCCCAATTTGGCAGGAGTTCTCTTCATCAACTAGGTTCTGCTTGCCCAAATTTGATCTTGATCATAGTAGCTAGTGCTTCAAAGGAACCACTTAACTGAAAAACGGTGAACTATCCTAGGAACGTGGGTCTAATACCACATGATATCCGATAGCCAATGCAAGTAATGCAGCCAGGTTCAGTGGTCACATTAACCACAGAAATCCTATTTGCTCAGTATCCTTCCGGTTTAACACACTGCCAAACTTACTTAAATCTTTCACGTATATTCTAAATTGTCAAACATGCCAATTTTCAGGCATTGGCATTTGGCCTCCGGCTTTCATCTGAGGCACCAATAGTATCACAAAACTACTTCCGCGCCATTCAAAATTATGTTAAAAAAAAGTTATTGTAAATTGATTAACATTAAACCTTCCATTTTTGTTTCTCCTTTTACTTCTGCCCATTGTGTCAGTTTTCTATGACTTGGGAAAGTTAGACATCAGTTGGATAAGGCAACCTAGCAAACCAAAGCTGGTGTCACAAATGACAATTTCTAAAACTGAGGCAGATCATTAACTTATAGAAGAAAGGTTGACAAAATTCAAAAGTGATAGCAGCATGAATCGGCTCCGAACATTATTAGACTAAACCCCTATTATTTGAATATCATCATGTTAGAACTGGTTCCAAGATTGAAGAAAAGATCTGTATTATTGAATTGGGAATTCTTTACAATGTGCCAAGAACCCTAGAAATTAGCACAAAGTGTTTACTCTCTCTCTCTAAGGAAGTTCTAGAGTCTTCAGTCTCTCCCAATATCACCTCAAATGACTAGGTACATTCTCTCTACCATTTTCCTTCTATTTATATTGACAACTAATTGTAACTAACTAACTAACTAACTAATCGTGTCCTATCATATCAGTTAAGAAAATCAAATTTCTACGATATTCCATGAAGTTTTCCATGTTAATATGACTAGAAAGAATAATAAAATTTTGAAGCACTTTTTTTTTTTTTAATACTTATTAAGTAATACGTTTCAAGGGGTAACTATATTACAGTAAAACATAGATAAGCACTATATTTTAAATCAAGAGGAAAGGACTCACTGAGCAGGGAATTTGCTGTCTGTGCGAGCTTCAACCCGCAGCCACCAAAGCAAAACTTGGCGTCCACAACTTCCAAGTGGTTCTACCACAGAGGCATCCATGAGCAGAGACAGCGGACTCTCTATGTTCTCATCAACCACATCTAACGCTTCAATATCCTTAATCCAGTTTGGCTTATCATCAAGATCCTTCCAAAGCAACCTGGAATTCAACACAAACCCAGACCATTCAAGCTTTCTGGGCAGCACAGGAGCCCGGTCATCAATGTAAATCGCACTTCTTCCAGCATATTGTATTGAATTGAAGGTATGCCACCCAACCAAATTGTCGGTAGCATTACAAGCAGGACCTTGCACTGGCATTGGCAGCTCCTGCTCACCCTGTAAGGATGAAAACTCATCCGTATCAGCTGAATGAACAAGTATTCCAACCGAAAGAGCACCAATCCATTTTACTCTTTGAATTTCATCAAATAACTCCATACTATGCATATTGCTATCATCAGCAAACATCACAACTCCATCCAGCTTCTCTTTTCTCACAATTCTGTTCCACCACACGGCAAATCAATCAAATGCTTTACTCATCAACAAATTCAGCACGTTTGGTTTTGATTATTTTTTCAAAAAAGCACATTCACTAGGGATTTCAGATTCTCAAAAAGATTTTGATTATCAGCTGTTTGGAACACAAATAACTTAATTCGAACAAACACTAAATCTTCATAATCATGCAATAACCCTGACTAGAAAGAAAATGAAAAAAGAGAGAGAAAAAAACAAAGACATTATAATTTATTTTTTCACTGTATGAAGATTCAAGCATAGCTAACAGTTTAGTCTAATGAAGTTCCTGCTATTGCTTGGTTTGGTCAATAAGTGGAGCAATTATTCCTTAAACACCAATTAGTGGGAAAATACAATAGCTCCCAAATTGATAATGCATTTGAAATATGATCTAGGAAAACCATAAATAAATAAAAATTAATTTAAAAAAAAAAAAAAACTTATACCTCAAAGCATGAAGCCGCATTAGAGCCTCCAATTTGTGCCTAGCGTCCCACGAATTCGGCATCACTGGGTGACTGAACCCAACGTGGATGGTTCTGAGTCCTGACTTGGCGAAAATAGAAGCGGTCTCGTTGGTGACTCCACCGGCCTCCATCACGATCCAAACGACGTCGTAGGGCACCAGCATCAGCGTGTGCATCACGCCGGTCAGGTGAAGCTTCTGGAAGGTTCGCACTTGCGTGGGCGTGACCGCGATCACCGCCCTAGGGTCCTTCACGCCGAACAGCGCCCTCTGCTCCCTCTGCACCCTCTCCATTATCCTGTGAGCCTTCATCACCTCCTCCGGGTTCGGGTGCGGCCACGCCCGGATTCGGATCCCGTGCCGCCCAACCACTACCCTTCTCCCTCCGCCGCCGGCGGAGGCACGACCAGTCCGGTTTGCCGTCGCCGGCGGAGCCTCGATCGGGTTCGAGGGGAGGGCGGAGTGGATGCTGAGCTGGCTGGAGACTTTGCCGGCGCCGCCGTGGAATGGAACGGCGTAGAGGTTGGTTGTGGTGATCGTGGTGGAGAAGAAAAAGAAGAAGACGAGGCGGGAGAAGCGGAAGCCGAGGAGGAGGCTGACGACGCAGCACGCAGCGTGGATGAGGAGCCAGAAGTTCGCCGCCGGGGACTTGCCGGAGATTTCACCGGAGGAGTCCGTCGGCGGCGATCCTCTGAAGCTGCTGCTCCGGAGATTGAGGTAGCTCTGCTGCAACGGCGAGAGCTTCATTCTCTCTCCCTGAGTCAGAGAGAGAGAGAGAGAGAGAGAGAGAGAGACAATAAAAGATGATGATGCAGCTGTGTTGGGTTGTATGCTTCTACTTCTGACGTTGATTCGCTTTGAAGGTAGAACAAGAACACGAGGATGGTCACGATTTTGGTTTTAAATTTTAAACAGGTAAATCTTCTTTTGTTCCAGCAGCATTGTAGTTCAGACAGATGATTAAAGGAGATTAAGGGGGGTAATAATTCAGATTAAGGTTAAAAGCGAAGACTGACGGGTACACGTGTAGGAAGCTTATTGGGTAGATGGATTTGGGTTTTGGTAATTTTCGTTTACTGCCAAGTTAAAGTGCGTGGACTCATTATTCATTAATGGAAAAAATGGAGAAGAGTCACCAATGGACGTAGGATATTAATGAAGGTCAGCGGAGGTTGTGGGCGTAAGAGCATCTCGCGTACGATAAATTCTAGATGCTTGTCAAGTACAATGACTATGTTTATAATTAATAATAGAAAAATATTTTAAAATAAAATTTATTATTAATTTATATTTTTATTTAAAATATTATTTATTATTAATTATGAGTATAATTTATGTGATGTTTTAAAAATATATAAAAATTTCTCAATACAATATTAATCTTATTTTAGATTTCAATTTTGGTTTTTACTGGATATTATGTCAGTATCATCTAATTAATGTGTAATAAATGTTGAAACTCTTGAAAAGTTGAGACTCTTTTTTATGATAAAAGTTATTAATTTTGGGGGAATGGTTATTGCCATATCCTCTTATCTAATGTTATATTCTTTTTATTGATATTTCTAAAATATTTTTTATTAAAAATTAGATTAAATATTTATCTATTATCACATCTTAATTAAGTATTAATATTTTTTCTAATACAATATTTTCATATCGTGCTCCAAAAATTCTTTCTCGTTATTTCAAAAATTGCAACTAATAAAAAATTGCAGCTTTTTTTCATAAGTATCATGTGAACACTCACAAAATCTTTTCAATTTTTTGTTATTGTATTTCTTATAAATTATGGGTATTAGGATTTGCTTTTATTTTAATTTTTCAATTTATGATGATAGTATATCATTTTTACTTTTATTTTTTTATTTCGTCATTATTTTTAGAGGATGGAAAATCAAATTGAGGAAGAAAATGCTTTGACTAACATTTAACTCACTAATATTGAAGATAGTTTCGATACTGAGATAAATTTATATTTTTTAATTATTATTTCAAGTATAATTTATTTTAGATTATATAATACAACATAATTTGCTTTAAATTTTATTGGATTTTCATTGAAGTTGAATTTTGGGTTTCATTTGTATCACTATATTGCATGCATTGTCTTATAATGAGAAAAATTAGTATATTTGGTTTCAAGAAAGAGATATTTAATAGGTTTTGTTTTCAATTTTTTTTTTATATTCTATGTTTTATTGTTGTGTTTGAGTAAATTGAGTAATTTTTAAGTTGAGAAGTATTGGATGTATTATTCTTGCACAAATATAATATAAATAAAATACTATATTTTTGTTTGATCAAAATTGACAAGTTATTTAAATTTTATTTGACTACATTTTTTATAGGAATTAATTATTAGATTTAGTTATAAATTTTTTGTGTGCTAAGTTAATAGTTTAGTTATAGTCAATTTGTATATTTAATATTCATTAGTATGATTATTGAATATAATTTTGCAATATTAGAGTGGCAATGGATAAAATTTTAAAATAAGTTTTAATTTCAAAAATTGAAAAATAAAAAAATACCTTATTCAACATATTAATTTTATTTTAAATTATTAAATTAAAAATAGTTAATTTTGTATTTAATATTAATAGGTGTAATAATTAAATATTATTTATAATATGGGAGTGATAATAGATAAATATTAATCAAGAGTCAAAAGTAATAGACAAATATTTAACCCAACTTTTGATGAAGGATATTTTAGAAATTTCAAAATGAAAACAACAAAAAAAAAATATATAGCATTAGAAAAGTGGGTATAACAATAGCCACTTCCTAACTTTGGTTTCACTTACCTTTATATTTTTCTACCACTAAAATCGATGGCGCTCTTCTAATACACCACATAAAATTGGTCTTGATCCCAACTTAACACGCCGGTCCCATTTTACTAAAGCACTTTAATAAACATAAAAATTGGGCAATCCCATTTAGTGGGACTTACTATAAATTGGGATAGATCTTTTAACCAAGTTTTCTAATTTTCTATTATTATTTATTATTAAATGTTTCAATTATATTTTTTAAATACTTTAATTTAAAATACATATGGTGTAAAATATAATTAATGAAGGTCTAATTTTTATTGAAAATTACGACCTTTTCCAGTATCTTTTAATTTTTTTTATTTTTACAAAGATTAAATATATCATTAAATAAGTTTAAATATGGAGAAATATAACTTAGTTTTATTAAATTTTTATTTCTCTTTCCTCATTGATTGTAGCTATAAAATTTAGTTGAGGTTATAAATATGAAGGTAAATTTGAAAAAGAATTAATTAATATTTTCTAAATAGTCTTAAATGATTAATAATTTGAAGCAATTTTTTTTTTTTTGAAAAAAAGGTAATCTTAAAAATAGAGAAAAAGTAATATTTAATTATAATAAATATATGAACAGATACAACTAAAATCGATTAATACTCAATAGAAGGTTTTTTGGTATATTCTCCTTCAAGTGTGGAACATTGAGAGAATCTATGCATTTTACTGCAAAGTTGAGATTTAGATTTAATGATGTCAATTTTAGAATCAATTTTGAGATAGAATAGCATATTATTTTAAAAAGTATCTTTACTTAATTTGAAATTTTGTTCTTTTACTTAGGATATTTTAGTGTTAAAATCGTTGTTTCCATTTATATTTTTTCACTTGCTTATGAGGTGAGAGCAAATTGTTTATTCGCTTCTCCGTTTATATTTGCGGTGCATTTGTCTTAAGAATTATTTAGTTATTTCTAGAAAAGGAAAAGATATGAATGTTACTTCTTTTTTTTTTTTTTTTTTTGGGAAGACAAACTTATGTTCAATACAAGATCTACGAAAATATTTCTAAATGTTCTTAAATCCCAAAGAGTGATTCTTTTATGTTTTGTGTAGTTCATATTCTCAAGATGAGAATTAGGTGTCCTATTTTTCATGACTTTGAAACGAAAGTTATTTTATGCCTTTGTTATTAATAGAGGTGAGAAGAAGCCTGACAAACTTATGGTCTGGCCTATATTAAATCTGTCCTAACATGTTTAATAAATAAACTTTTATTAAAAAGTTTTTTTTTTACTTTAAAAAGGTAGGTTTCAAACCATAAAAATTGTCATTAGATTTGACAAACTAATTTGTTTATATTTATATTTTTATTATTTATATAATAATAATTTGAGTAAAATGTAGTTAATCCTTTTGAGGTATCACTAAATTATACTCTGCCCCATTAGTTTTTAAAATCTACACTCTACTCCATTATCCTAAGTCTGTAAAACTTTAATAGTCTCATACTATGCTTAAGTTATATTATGAAATTATTAGCTATTAATTTTGCTTACAGAATTAACATTACCTTTTGAAATTACTTTATAAATGAAAATAGGGGCAATTTTTTTTTTGAATAACAACAAATGAACTATTTTGAAAACCAAGAACTATGAGCGCATCATGAATGTATAATACAAACATCGCTATCTCATACATACAATGCAAATAAAATAAATAAAAGCGACGTGGATAACAAATATCTTAGGTAAACATAACATTCATTTCATGGCCATCATAGTTGATATAATAATAGTAATGCCAAGATTCATTTATAAAGATGATAATGGATCTGATATCTACTGTCGGGCCTAGAAAAGAATCGAACAAATATATCAGCAAAGAAAATATACAGGAAATCTCTACTACCTAAGCATGTCATATAATAAAAATGATAACCCTATAACTACAAACAAAAAGAGGCTATCCTTGTGCTCGACTCCGCATGCAATCACCACCTAATTCATCAGACGGGAGGAAATTGTTCCCGAATCCACTAGGAGCGACATCACCATGTTCTCCTCCTCGGGAACACCCATGGCCATGCCCATGAGGCACAGCACGGGTACGAATGAACCTACGACCACGAACTGGAGGTGGTGCGTGATGAGAAGATGTTGAAAAAGAAGATAAATCAAACGTCAAGCGAATCACAGATGGGTAGGAAGGCTTGGATGGGTCAATTTCCACATGATATCTTGGATAGAACGACTCCGAAGGATTGGAATCCAATGAAATAGTCGACGTCAGAAGGGTATCCAAGTCAGACTCTTCATCAGTGGGGGATCTTGACAGCTAAAAGTAAGGGCGGATGTCATCTAGGGTAACCTTGCTATACGGCTGATGTGGGCGGAAAAAACAGGCTCATAACTGGAACCTAAAACAGACAGTTATGGAAGATGTAAACCCTCATAACTGTGCTTGCAGATATCACAGAGGTATTCAACATTGGGTCAAAGCACAATACCAAACTGGAAACTCAATGAAGATCATCACTATACCCGATGCCAGCATTCTCTAAAGACGACACGGAAATGTAGGAGCGAGAAATACTAGATTTCTTAGTAGGATCATGACTAGACAAACACTATATTATCGTTATCATCCCAGCCACTTCAGGTTTAATTATAAAAATATTAGACATGCATAGGTTCAATTTTAATAATTTTGAAAACATAAGTCCCGAAGCGGGTTACTTTTAAACTTAATGTCATAATCATATCATCATAAGTAAACATACATACGAAAGCATGAAATAAACATTCATAATGCACATGGACACTATAGATTCATGCATTGACATGCAACCTCATAGACTTAACCATGGTTTTACTTTAACTTTACTTTCATTCTTAGCACGTGCTTAACATTTTTTACTTTTCCTTTGAAATAGACTGTTTTTGGACATGAACTCATTCTATGACCATTGTCACGTAGTAGTAACGAAATCATACTCAGATAATATTGGTTACCTCTAAATTGGAGAGTTTCCATGTCACCCTGCCTCCCCTATAAAGGTTCTTGAGTCTTTGTGGATCACCGTCTCTCACTTCCCTTACCAAAGTGGTTGAAGGGTCATATCACATTCTTTCTTTTTTTATTATTATACTTTACATGCCTAGTACTTCTTGACAAGACACATGCAGTGATATAACTAAGTCCATAATTTTGACAAAAATTTGGTAGCATGATAGCTAGATCAGAGCTTCGCCAAAATGCCAATCATAAAACTTTCAACCAACAGTCCATTATATCTATCTCATATCATCACACCAATTATTCAATCATGAGATAATGCTCAATCAACTTGTCACACATTATGCCTAATGGCATCATACATTCATACCCTAAAGGAGTTTATAGTTGTGTTATTCTCCATTGAAAGTCTTATGAGCCATCATGTGATTTCCCATGGTTACCCATAGGAGGATCATATAGTTAAAATAAATGTATACGTGGTCTTTTAGTTACTTAATCCTTATAGGAAATCACTTTTTATTTGAGTGTATGTCTTGTAGAACACTTGTTGAAGTTAACTAAGTTAGGCAATTATTTTCTTTCTTTGAAATAGTATACTTAGTGATTCCTAAGTTCATAGTATGCTCAGAGGCCCTAATCATACTCCTACTCCCAAAAATTTCAAGATCCCTCTAATCCTTGGATCATGACAATGCATAACCATACTCATGGACCTAACAAAACCATGTTCACTAATCACCAAGACTGATTTTTAACTTATTTAAGTTACAAAGTTTCAAGCTTTTATCATTATATAACAAGATTTTATCTTTAATGTTATAAAAGTGATCATTCTTTATAAAATAATTATAAAGTTTCATTCTTTAAGAAAGTAAATATCTCTAAAATTATGCTCTTATCTTAAAGATTAAATTTTAGCAAAATAAGGATAAAAGATATTAGCTTTAGAACTAAAAAATCTTGTTATTAATGAAAGTTGACACTTTTAATTATTCTAAGGCCATCAAGATCTCAACTTGATAACTTAAAGTTGTCTTAAAGTTTTTAAAGATTCTTTCTTTATAAAATAATGGTACAAGACATTAGCTTTAAAATTAGAGAGTCTTGTTCTTTATAAAATGTAACACTTTATGCATTATTTTGACTCAAGATACAAATTTTATAGATTAAAAGTTACAAGTCAACACTTTTATGACTTAAAGATTTCATTCTTCACTAAAGTTTGAAACTTTATGAAAGGTCTTGTCTTCAAGATTTGATTTTTAAGATACAAAGAGACAAGTTCTTATTTTTATGACATAAAAAACTTCATATTCCAATAAGATTGAACATTTACACATATTATTATCTTCAAAAAGAATAAAATGGAACCATGTGACACCCATAAGATAGCGCCACTTTTTATGCATCAAGAAGGAAACTTTTAAAGCTTTATATGGCATGTTCACAGTCTTATTAAGTCATGAAAAACATGTGGAGATAAATTTTTTCTAATCATAAGCTCATTATAAAAGAAAAGGAATAAACTTTAAATAAATTACCATCAAGAATATCATCCTTTTTCAAACAACTCACAAGAAATATCAAGATCTCATGCATCAAGAAAGAAAAATAGAAACTTTGAGGCATTCAAAATGCAAACTTTCAAATAACTAAGAACAACTCATGAAGAAGAATATGAACACTTTTTGCTAAAAAGGGAAACTTTTGCTCATGAAGACCATGAGAGTTTTTCTTAAGCTTTCACTTGAAGATCCTGGTCATGATAGGAACCAAGCTTTAAGCTTTCTTAAGTAAACAAAAGAAAATAGTAGAGATCACTGCCTAGTGTTGAAAATGGCGAGTTCTTGAAGGAGAAAATGAAGAAGATGATGCTCCTCCAAGTGGATGGAAGTGGCGGTTTTGAGCAAGGGAAGAGAGAGCTCTTGAGTTCTCTTGAAAATGAGGCTTATAGTGTTTAGATTTTGTCTCCAAAGACCAAAAGATGTGGTCTTTGAAGGGCTAAGTGAGAGTTTTGGTTATAGTGGTGATGGAGAAAAGAAGAAGAAGATGAAGAAGAAGAAGAAAAGTATAGAGAGAAGTTGGATCATTTAAGAGTTAGAGAGAGAATAAAGAGTAACAAAATGAAAAATGGATATGCATGTGAGGGGGGAGTAGCCATAACTCATATCGGCAAGAGGAGAGATATTTTTGCTTTGCTTTATGTTAATTAAGATTTAGAGAGACAAAATGGATGATGAGGGAACAAATCATGGTCAAACTCTTACATAAAACACTCTTGTCTAATGCTTTATACTTTAGTGATCACTAATTACTTTATTATATAGTTGATTAAATTTGAATTTAATCATATGATTAAGTGCTCTTGCAACTTAATTAACATGATTAAGCAAGGATTAGTGATTAACTCATGTGATCATGATTAACAAAAATTAATCTTATGATTAAGCTTAATTATCCTTAATTAAACTTGATTAAGCTAATTAAGGCTAATTAGTGCTTAATTAAGCTACTAAGGGTCTAATTTGCTTAATTAGAGATTCTCTAATCTTAATTAAGCTTTATTCTCATAATTTCTCATTAAGTGCCTAATCACTCAAGGTTATTGGGATAATTTAGTACGATAGGAAATTGAGGATGTTACATTTCTCCTCACCTTTAAAAAGAATTTTGCCCTCAAAATTTGTTATCTGTAAATAAGTCAGGATACTCGTTCTTTATCACGGACTCTAGCTCCTACATGTATTCTTCCATATTTCCTCTTCCCCAAGCCATATTGACTAAGGGTACTGTCATATTCCTTAGCTATTTTACCCCATGATCCACGTTTCGAGATGGCGATAGATTAAAGATTAAGTCCTCTGTTAACTATATACTTTCGGGCTCAAGTAGATGACTAGGATCGGAATGATATTTTCTCAACTGAGACACATGAAAGACATTATAAAGATTTGATAAATTCGAAGGTAAGGCCATTTGATAAGCAATTGACCCGACACGTTTTAGAATTTGAAAGGGGCCAAGCAAATGGGGGCTTAACTTTTTCACCTTCATGGCTCTAATTATACTAGTCGTAGGAGTGATTTTCAAGAAAACATGTTCTCCTTCTTGGAACTCTAGAGTTTTTTTCCTTTTATCTGCATGACGGCTCTGAGTTGTAGAGATTCTATCCCTAATCCTGGATAGTTCTCTCTGACTGTCCATCCGTCTGGAGGTGATAAGCCATACTTAGGCAAAGCCTCATCCCAAATGCCTTTTGCAAAGCTCCCCAGAATTTAGAGATTAAAAGTATACCATGCAACCTTACTATCTCTTGGACATACAGTTGGGCTAACTTTTCTAAAGGATAAGTAGCTCGAATAAGCAGAAAGTGAGCAGACTTGGTTAATCTGTCCACAATTGCCCATATCATATCAAAATTAGCTTACGTTTTAGGTAAACCTATCAAGAATGGATCTCCAATGGTTGCAGCATAGTAGAGGACTTTTGGTGTTCAATCTTTACCTTCTGACAAACTAAACACTTGCTCACCAACTTCGCAATGTCCCTCTTCAATCCCAGCCACCAAAACATCTTCTTAATATCCTGATACATCTTTGTCACACCAGGATATATAGTGAAATGGCTTTTGTGAGCCTCCTCCAAGATCCTTTTCCAGAGGTCACCACTTGCAGGTACACAAATTCTCCCTTCGAACCTTCATAGTCCATCTATATCTCGAGCAAAACCCTTTAACTTTCCTTCTTCCACCAACACTACAGTTTTCAGGAAATCCTTTTCCTCACTTTAGGCTTGAGCAATTTGACTTTTGAAATCGCTCGTCACCGTAAGCTAATTTAACCTTAAGCTATGGGGGGTTAACACCACTCCAAGTTTAAGGTCTTTAAAGCTCCTTACTAGCTCATCCTCCTTGACTATGATCGATGATGCATGCAAAGATTTCCTATTTAGAGCGTCTGCCACCACATTGGCCTTCCCAGGATAATAGTTTAACCCAAACTCATAATCCTTCAAAAACTCCATCCATCTCCTTTGCCTTATATTCAACTCCTTTTGATCAAAGTGATACTTTAAACTTTTATGATCATAAAAGACCTCAAATCTCACACCATACAGATAATGTCTCCATATCTTTAGGGCAAACACTACAGCTGCTAACTCTAGGTCATGGGTTACGTAGTTTACTTCGTGAGGCTTCAACTACTTAGAGGTATAAGCCACCACGTTCCTATTTTACTTTAAGAAACAACCTAAATCTTTTCCAAAGGCATCATAGTAAACCTTAAATGGTCCATTTAGGTCAGACAATACTAATAGTAACCAGCTAAACCCAAGAAACTCCTTATCTTAATTATCGAGGTTAGTCTTTCCTAATTCATCACAACCTCAATCTTACTTGGATCCATAGCGATACCTCCTTGTGAGACCACATATCCTAAGAACTTTACTTCCTCCATCCATAATTCACACTTCGATAACTTAGCATAAAGCTTCTTTTCCCTCAAGATTTCTAACACAACCCTCAAATATTCTTTAGGTTCCTCTTTTGTTCTCGAATAGATGAGAATATCATCTATGAAAACAACTACAAAATTATCCTAATAGGGTCTAAAAATTTTGTTCATATAATCTATAAAAATAGTAAGGGCATTAGTCAAACTAAACGACATTATTGTAAACTCGTAATACTCGCACCTTTGTCCTAAAAGCTATCCTTGGTATATCCTACTCTTTCACTCTTATCTGATGATATCTAGATCTCAGATCAATCTTAGAAAACACAACTGTACCTCGCAGTTGGTCCATGAGGTCATCTATTCTAGGTAAAGGGTACTTGTTCTTAATAGTCACTTTGTTCAACTACCTATAATCCACGCATAGCTTTATGCTCCTATATTTTTTTGTCACAAACAACACCGGGGCTCCCAAGGTGAAGCACCAGGCCTTATGAATCTCTTTTCTAACAACTCTTCTAATTGTGCCTTTAACTCTAATAACTCCATTGGGGACATCCTATAGGGTTCTATAGAGATTGGTCCCATTCCCGATACCAATTCTATAGAAAACTCGATTTATCTTTCCAGAGAAACTCGGGTATATCATCAGGAAACACATTTGGATATTCCCTGACTACGGGGATCTCATCCAATACCTGCTCGAGTTCCACTTCACTTGTTATACAGAGAACGTATCCCTGATTGTCAGACTCACTACTCCCTATTCCAACAGAGTTTAAGAATAGACAAATAGATTCAATAGGTTTCACAGGTACAAAGGGAAGCATAAAAGATTTCTCAAAACAATTTATCATAGCATGGTTAGCCGAAAGCCAATCCATTCCTAGAATCAAATCCAAACTAGACCAAAGCAAATGAATCAATTTTGCTACAGAAGACCTGCCATCAATTTGGAAATGACAATTCAAACAATAAAGACAAGTCTTAACTGGTTTCCCAGGAAAAGTAGAAACAATTAACATGTAAGGTAATTTAGATACAGACAATCCCAATCTATCTACACAATCATGAGAAATAAATGAGTGTGTAGCTCTAGAATCATATAGCATAATTAAGGTTCTACCATTGACCTTGCACTTAGCTTGGATCAGATCATCGGACTGAGTGGCCTCCTCAGCATTAAGGGCAAAGACCCTTCCTTCGTGTTGGGACTTGTTAGCAATGGTTATCAATTTGATAGTGCAATCTCTAGCCATATGTCCAGGCTTTCTGCATCAAAAACACTTATTTTGGCCAACTAAACAAAGGCGTCATCCATGGTGTCTGCCACACTTAAGGCAAGCTTGACCATTTGCAAGCTTAGGTGGATTCCCAGTAGGCTTCTGGGGTTATTTTCCTTTGAACCCTCCACTTTGAAATGGCTTTTTTGGGGTTGGGGCCTAAATTTCTACCCTTACGACACCAGCTTCTTCTTATAAGCTTCAGACCTTGCCACAGATAGCTTATGATTACAATCCTTCACCAAACGGCACTTGTTGACTAGTGCAGCATAATCATGGATCTCCATTGGTCTTACAGATACCAGGATCTCCTCCTGCAGTCCTCCTTTGAACTTGACACACTTCCATCGCTCATTAGGGTTCTCTTGATATATCATCTAGAACTTGCATAACTCCTCAAACTTGGTAGTATACTTAGTAACATTCATAGTCCCTTGATGCAAACTCATGAACTCCAGCTCCTTCGCATTACTCACGGAAGCAAGGAAATACTTCTCATAAAAATGCAGCTTGAACACATCCCAAGTAATATAGGTTTGGGCTCCTTCCAATAGCCTCTTGGTGCTTACCCACCGAAACTTAGCATCTGCCTCTAGCATGTAGGTAACAAAGGCTACCTTATGCTTCTAGGTACAAGCCAACACCATGAAAATCTTCTCAATGGCCTTAATCCATTCATCAACTTGGTTAAGGTTGTAGGCTCCTCGAAAATTTAGCGGATTTGCCTTCCTGAACTCAGTAAACTTGAGGTATTCAAGGTCTACCTTATCTCCTCCGTTGTGCCCTTTAGGATTCTCTTTATCCCTTTGTTCCAATCTGCTTCATCATGCGGTGAGTAGCAATAGCTTGCTCCCTCATGGTAGTAGCTATTTCACAAAGCGTTCCCATGACTTCCTTGGGACATTTAAGCTCGTTATGGGGCCTACCACGTCTCCCTAATGCCATTAGTTTCCAGTACACAAAATAGAAGACATTGAGTTGATCAGGCTCAATATTTACACAAGTGAACAGTAACTAACCACATTCAGAATAAATGATCATGCATGTCTAATCCTTACATCCCGTCATATAGACAAGACTCAAAGCATGACTTAGCTAATATATATGCTTAGAAGCATAGTCAATCCATCCCTAGGCCCTTTAAGGATGAACTGCTCTAATACCAAAATGTAACATCCTAATAATCTCACACTATGCTTAAGTCATATTATGGGATTACTAGTTGTTACTTTTGCTCGCAAAACTAACATTACCTTTTGAAATTACTTTATAAATGAAAATAGGGATTTTTTTTTTAAATAATAACGAATAAACTATTTTGAAAACCAAGAGCCATGAATGCATCATGAACATATAATACAAACATCATTGTCTCATACATATAGTGCGAATAAAATAAATAGAAGTGACATAGATAACAAATATCTTAGGCAAACATAGCATTCATTCCACGGCCATCATAGTTAATATAATAATAGTAATGCTAAGAGTTATACATAAAGATGATAATGGGTCTGATATCTACTGTCGGCCCTATAAAAGAGCCTAACAAATACATCAGCAAAGGAAATACATAGGAAATCTCTATTGCCTATGCATGCCATATAATAAAAATGATAACCCTAGATATGGCAATACGTAACACTTAGGTGTGTTAAGTAAAGAAAGCAAAGGAAGATAAGAAAGGCTGCACTTTGAGGATAGTGATATGTAATGCTCAAGTGTATACCCATGTAGACAACTGAGGGATGGTGATACACATCGCCTAGGTGTGTAAGTAAAGAAAGATAAAGGCACTTGCATATATTAAGAATGTGCATGAGCATATGCATATTTAAGCATATTATTATATTGTAATGGTATTGTGATAATGATTGAAATGTTATATTGTTCTTTTATTATACTTGTCATGAGGCATGACAAGTGATTGCTAAAAGTAACTCCCTTCGAGAAATATGTTTTCAAATTTAAAATTGAACCTATGTAGATTTGTCCACCTTTTCATAATAAACTAAAGCGGATAGAATACTTATGATGACACTTGTATGCTTAGTGGATTAAGTGTACCTATTGAGAATCTTAGATTTTCACTACCTATTTTTGTGTTCTCGTAAATATTCTAGTACAAAGAACATGCTTCAAGTGGTAGTAGAGCTTTAGGTCTTCTACGAACTGCAGAGGGTGGATTACTTGAGTTCAGCACCAAGAACTCTGACTTGAGTGTAAAGTGAAAGATGTAAAGTGAGACCTACTCTGTATATAATGGTGTTTATGTCTTGCATAGCATTGTATTTTTAAATTATAAATGTATTTTTCAAATACTTGAAATTGTAAATCCTTATTAAGTCATAAAATATGATATGGTCAAGGCCATAAATTATATTTTTATCAAGTTATAAGTCTTCATAGCGCCATAGCAACCTCTGAATATAACTCTATGGCTCAAGCATGACTTATATGATAGAGGATGTTACAACATGCAAGGATCCTTACCACCTTATAATGCATGCATAATTATTACTTCCAAGGTTTATATCAACCCACAAAATTAAAATGTTACTCTTAAATATAACTCAATTCTAATATTAGGCCCTTAAAATTTAATTTAAGGTGTCCAACAAATCACTCGTGCTATAACAATTTAGTCGAGATACTCTCTACGTAAAATAAGTATTCACACATATTTATTAAAGTAAGTGTGTTAAAAATACCTTTACTCAAATAATTATAGGTAAAATATTTGTCCGATTAATATTTTAGGACCTTTCCTATTATTCCTGGAATCAGCATTCTATCTGATATTTACCCAAATTGAAATTTTTATTCTTAATTACCATTTTGAAATTAGGGGCTTTATCTTTGGCTCTCTATCCAAAATTGAGGACTCAATGTCGATTACTCAATCTAGAATTGGATATTTTACATCAATCAAATTATATTAGTGACATAATTAAAGTAAACTAGTAGTTGTGCAAATCCACTACAAGAAATTCACCTAATATCAGTCAAAGAATGATATGTTAGATATATTTGGAGGTGTATGTTTGATTCTTCTAATTGATTAACACATTTTCCCTATACTAAACTCCCAGTTTTACAATAAGCCATTGCACAAATAGTGTATTTTGGGGAAAAAAAATTCTAAAGTTACTTACAATTCTAGCTTTTATGTGTATGGGTGTGCATGCGTATGTGTGTGCGTGTTCTTACTTGAAGAACTGAGATTGGGGAAGCCTTAGCTATAGCTTGAACAATGTTGGTAGGGACCTATAAAAGGACTACAATGCTCAAGTCAGTTAGTGAGAGAGGAATATGAATAGGAATGGTGATTAGTTGTACCTAGAAGAAAAAAGAATATCCGAGTTCTGCTCCAATATCACGAGATCCTCATGCAAGTCTTAGAGGGATGAATATTCAAATTCAAAAAGGAAGGACACTCCTTCTTAGTTCTTAGCGGTACGACAATAATTCAGATCAGGTCAGTCTTCCCCCTTCTAGAATAGTCTGATGATAGGGTTCTTGGCTGAGTTATGGGGTCGGAATATCTAGTCCAATCCATGGCCATAGATATGGCCATAATCCAAGGATTATGAGCTGAGCTTATCATAGTCCAACCTTGCAACAATTACTAACCTACAACCTTTTAGTTGCTAAATGGCAATTATGAAGAAACACGCCCATACACGTGTCACATGTGCAGTCATCAGTTGGCCCATCACAAGTGGGTAATGATGATACCAAGTGAAATGATTTGGGCCATTAGAATGAGCTCACTAATCCACCATCGTTGATTCATAACATAGTTAGGATTTGCACTGAATGGTGGAAAGACTTATTAGTTGTTGGATTAGCTTGGATTGCATTTTTCTAAGTTTCTTCTTAGTGCATGAGTTGCATTCTCACCCTTTATGTCCTTCTCATTTCCAACTATTGCCACTTTGAGGTTCTTTCAAATTTGTTGTAAGCTTAAAGTGCTCTCATTTTTGTGCTTCAACTTTCTTTGACTCCTTTGAGTGCATTTTTCTTCATCTTCCTTAACTAAGTCTTTCATTTCTTTATTGTTCAGTTATTTTCATATTACCTTTGAACCCTAGGTTAGTTGGTTCTTCCTGAGGCAATATTATATTTTTGTGATTATACTATGGCATTGATTGTATATTCTAGTTGATGTTGATTGATTAGTTGTAAGAACTCTTTTCTATTTAAAGATTGCACAATGGTTAAGAGTATGGAAAAGGAAAAGGCTTGGGAATGAGATAGCATCTTGAGATATCCTCTGGTAGACAATTCCTTTGTAAAAGGGGTAGTTTCTTTATTTGATGATAAAGAGAGCATTGCCATGCTTAGGCAATGTATTTGGCTTTTTAGGGATAGGAATGATAATTCATTCAAGTGCCTTCCTTGCTATTCTCGAGATATGGTGTTTTATTCAAGGGACTTTGATCTATACATATCCTTTGTTTATATACATGAAACTTTTTCCACACTCTTGGTCTTAGGCTCCTTTTTACTAACTTTGAGTGTGCTTTCTTATGCCAAATTAATGTAGCTCTTACTTAATTGCATATGAATAGTTGGGCCTTTTCTGATCTTTTGAAACTCCTGATGGAATTCTTAGGGGTTGAACCTTCGGTGGTCGTCTTCTTCGCTTTTTTCAAAGTAAAAAGAGTTTGGAAAGGAAACTAAGTTTCCTTAAATAGTCACCTTATGAAAAGGTTGTTTGTTTCCTACTAGAGCTTATAAAAGCACTTTAAAGGTTAGTTCTTTAAAGTGGTGTCTCCTGAGTCTAAGTTCCTTTTTTTTTCCTATATGAATATGATCTAGAAAGTTTTCCTTACATTTGTGTTATAAGGGTAGGTAAATTTTGAACATAGATTACTATAGTCTATTTGTTGAGGACCAACTCATGATATGCCTTGATGAGCATGCCTATTCCCAGGCCTTCCTTAGTACTTACCTTTTGCGATGGGACATAGATAAAGTCAAGGTGCTAAAGCATATTAGTAAGCCCCCATAATCTCAGCTTTTCTTTGAGTTTTTTTTTTCCTTGTCATGGATCAATTTCTAAACTTTCTTTGGCCTTGTTTTGCAGGTGATATGGAACCAAAGCCTTCCTCTACTGACCTTTGAAACTTCTTGGGCCTCCAGAAGAAGGTTGCTACTACACGAGTGCTTCAATCAAAAAGGTAGTAGAGAGCTCAAAAACATTGTATGGGCCTCTTACCCACTGTTACAACATACTTGGAAGGCACCGTGACAAGAGATAGCAAAATGTAATTAAAAATTTTAGAGTTGCCACTAATATTTTATAAAGGAAAACTCTTATTTTGGAAAACTGGTCCTTTTAAAAAGATTAGATTCAAGAGTCTAAATATGCATAGGGAAGAGTGGAAACTTAATCCTATTGTATTTGTAATACATTCATCTTATGACAGTTACCCTAAAATTTGTTATGTAAATTAATTAATAACTTCAATAATATTTATTTTTCTCCCTCTAGAAAACAATTATGTCCAAATATGGTAAAAGGAAGAAAAGAAAACAAAATTTATAAAAATAATTTTGATAATGTATTTTATTTGAGACAAAATCTGCTCTTACATAATATTCAAGATAGCAGTAGGCTACTCAATATACCCTTATAATTCAAAGAGCGATAAAGGTAGCATCAGCTATTCAATCGTCCTACATGATTATCATAGGGATCAAAATGGAATTTTAAAAAAGTTTTGTTTTCATTATTAAACGAAAATGAGAAAATCTTAATTACTAAAGGTTTTGAGATAATTCAAACAAGAAAAAACTACAAACAACTCAATATTTTTTTTTATGAATATATTTAATTAACATTAATCATATATATATATATATATATATATATAGGGATTTTGTTGCTATATGGGATTTGGACTATATTTATAGTAATATGGCTTTTATAAAATAAAAAAAATCTATTTTTTTAAATATTTTAATAAAATAGAAATTACGTTTTTATTTTAGAAATATTTTAATTTTTTGTTTGTTATGAAATCAGAAAATCTAATTTTTGTTTAGAATTTTTTATTAAACCAAAACCGAAAATTTTGATTTTATTTAATAAAAAATTATATTAAACGGAAATTGAATTTTCCGATTCCATTTAAATCTCATATTCCTATAAAATCCCTTCAATTTTCATATTCCAGTACATATAACAAACAGACCCCATATAAAAAAAAGACAATTATATTTACATATTTAATAAAATCAAATAAATATGTGTATAAAAACAAAATAAACAAAATTATAACTAAATAAATTAAATAATTAACGGCATAAAGATATGGATATAAATACGTGTAATATTATTGGAGAAAAACTATATAATATAATTATGGGTTTATCTAACTAATACTCAAAGAAAAGTTTGTATTGAAAAGTAAAATGTTTAAGTTTTTAATGCATTGAAAATAGTGAAATTTTGAAAATTTTTTCTTTTATAAAATTCTTAACCAATGTCCTAAGTCTAGTTTGGTAGTGTTCTTTAAAGGAGTGCTCTGACTTATGAAAATAATAAGCTAATTTTTTCTATTTGATAAACCGAAAAGTTGGAATGCTTTTGCTCCTGATTTTTAAGAGTCAGGGGTGCTCTAGAGAGACCTTATGAAATGCTTTTCGGAGCTGCTTGTACTCTTTAAAATTTAAAATACTAATATAACTTTATATTATTTAATAACATTAAAAATAGAAATTATTCTCTTTAATATTTATAACTATTGTAGTCATTTTATATATTAAGAGTAATTTTATCAAGTACTCTTTTGTGGCTTCTACTTATTGAGAATAATTTTTATATTATTTTTTTAAATAATACTATTATGACTTTTTAAAAGTAACTTTTAGAAAGCTGAAAGAATTTAACAACTTTTAAAAAGTTATAGCAATATCAAATAAAGTCTAAGTACATTAATTTGCAGAATCCTATAATTATTTATCTTAGTACTAATCTGGACTACAAGTGAGATTGCCGTGGTGGTGAGCTTCAGCGGCAGAGCAAACTGTGAGTGACGCATATCTCCTGCTCGCGCTTCTTTAACTCAGTCATCGCATGAGGGGGCAAAATGTTAAGCTCTTCGACTGTTGACTTTGGCAGCCTTGTCTTGCACTACAGTCTCGCATGGGATTTCCGTGGCAATCTTTTAAACTTTTAAATGGTCTCTTTCATTATTTATATAGATTTTAATTTTATCTATTTTCAATATAAAAGTTGAATAAAAATTTATTCATTTCTTATTTTATCCAAAAGCCACTAAGAAAATTAACAACCTTCATACTAAAATTGATTTTTAGTTTAATGTAACGTAATAATGATATTGACTTTGGCGTAGTTTAATAGTACTATCTCAAGAGGTGATTTGATTTATAAAAAATATTTTTTTATTTGATAAACCAAAAGATTGAAATACTTTTATTTTTTTTTTTAAAAGTCAGGGATGCTTTTAAAAATCCTCATGAGATACTTTTTAAAGCTGATTTGTGCTTTTTAAAATTTAAAAAACTAATATAATTTTACTTTTTTTAATAACATTAAAAATAGAAATTATTCTCTTTAATATTTATATCTATTATAATTATATTAAATTTTAAGAGTAACTTTACCAAATATTATTTTTATATCTTCTGCTTATTAAGAACAACTTTTATATTATTTTACCAAATAATACTATAATAATTTTTTAAAAATAGCTTTTAGAGAGTTTAAAAAGTTCAGTAACTCTCAAAAAGCACAGTAATATCAAATTAAACCTTCACTTGCTTATCACTTGCTGCATATGCCAACTTGGGCAATATTAATTAGAAAAATGGAAAATTTGCATAGACCTAGGGATGATTAGAGATCACAGTGGTTTAGATGCAAGAAAAAATAAAATTTAAATGAATTGATGCCATTGATTGAGTCAATTTCTCAAAAGAATTATGTAAACTAAACTAAATTTATCAGGATGGAACTAGTTTAAATAAGTTCATTTATTTCCTTTTTATAATGTTTATTTTGCTTAACTTTATGGCTTCGATTTTGTCCCCTTAAATATTTAATTTCTAATATAACTAGAGATGGATTTTGGGAGCTGCCCCCACTCTCCCATAAAAACACCAAGAAAATTCTAAAATAATTTCACATGTATAAAACTAAGAATAAATTTTTAAAATAGTCTCTATTAATTTTTATATCGGATAAGTTAGTTTCTAATAAAAATAAATTGATAAATTGGTCTCTAACTTTTTAAAATATCGGATAAATTAGTTCTTAACACAAATAAACTAATAAATTGGTTCGTAACTTTTTAAAAATTAGATAATTTAATCCCTCTATCAAATATTTTTATTAAACACTATGACATGACCCACTAAATAACCCACTAAATAGTTTATATGACATTGTTATCTCCTATCATATCATCTTAGTTACTCCCATTCATTAAAATGATGTCATTTTCTACATATTTCAAAGCTGACATGCCGAATTTTATATTTTGATATAATATGCAAATAAGAGGAATTTTATCAAAACGACGTCATTTTAATAAACGAGAGTAACTAGAATGATAGGGTGAGAAATAACGATACCACGTCAACTATTTAACGAGCCACATCATAGTATTTAATGGAAAAACTTGCTGGAAGAATTAAATTGCTTGACATTTTAAAAGGTTATGGGCCAATTTATCTATTTATTTTTATTAGGGAGTAATTTATCTAATATTTTAAAAAGTTAAGAGCTAATTTATCGATCTATCTTTGTCAAAAACTATTTTTCCTGATATAAAAATTGATAGGGACGACCTTAGGGATGTACGCTAAAACTAAATAAAAACTCACCCACCACCGTTTTACAACTTTACGCAATTTTCCTAAAAACTTGGCCCCATTTTTGCGAGAAATATTTGCCTAACCTCTCATCTCATTGACTCCACAGTATACATCTCCTCTTCACATAAAAATTGTGACATTTTGCTGTTCATTATGAATGAAGACTTGGAGCTAAAACAGAAAGTGGAGTTGTGCGACTCGTGCAAGTGTGATTATTTATTTTTATGATAAAATAATTATTTTTAGTTATTTTATTTTTTTAGTTTTATTTATATTATTTTTTATTTAATTCATTTTTGGGAATCAATATATATTACAAGAATTGAAAGAGAATAAACGAAGAAAAACAAAGTTAAAAGTGGATTTGTATTGAAAATATTTTGAGTATAGAGACAAACAAATTCAACTGTGAATATTGTGAAGAATAGACTTAGAAATAAGATAAAAGATGAATTTTTTATTAATTATCTTTTAACTTAATATAGGAGAAATTGTTAAAAAATTTGACACAGATTTTATTATTGATGAATTTTATTTGGTCAATAATATTTTTTATTTTGATAAAATTTGTAATTAATTTTTTTTATATTTTTTAACTACATCCTTACATATTAACTTTTTTAGGTATATAGTCAGGACAAAAGTTCAAAACAAACCTGGCTAAGGATTCTTTGGTCTACCCTAGCTTATGGATTAACATTAGTCTACCCCCAAAATGACCAATTTAACCCTTTTTAATTTTTAATTCACACTTCTAACCTTTATCTCTTCTTTCCCTTTCACCCACCATCCCTAGCATTGCAAGAAATAAGCATGGAAGCCAACTTCCCTAGGACCAGAGGTTCTAGTACAGTAGTTGTGGCAGTGAGGTGGTTCCACTAGTGGAGTCACAATCTTATTGCATTGCCACTACTGCATCAACGACACCACGACATTATAGTTCTATGGTATTCCATGTATAGATATAGCCTTTGTAGAACAAGTAACACATCCTTTTTTTTTTTTTGGGATCTTTGTTTATGGATATGCACAAGCAAGGAAGTCCTGAATTCGGATTCAACATTAATGGAGGACTCAAGAAATCTAGGCAAGGTTTGATATTTAGCTTGCTAGCTCTTTTGGGTGTTCTTGCTTTGAATAAATATGGGTTGCTATGAAGCGTTTCAACAAGTTTGCTTAGGGCTCTTGTCAGCAATGATGGTGTTGGGTTCTTTTTGATGGGAGGTGGTGGTGGGGTGAGTAGCCCATAGTCGTTGATAAGGTGGATGGGTACAAAGTTGAGTGTATTTGTAGAAAAGGTATTGTCAAGGCGATGGCATTGACCGTGCGGAGTGGAAGGGCAGTGACATGGTGATGGTGGCGGCCATTGGTGGCCCTAAGGTAACATAGAGAGAGTGTGTGAAAGGGAGGGAGGAAGGAAGAGGAGGAGGAAGGGGAAGGGAAAAGAGAAAGGATAGAATTGAGAAAGCATAAATTTATTTAACTTTTAAAATTAAATTTATTTAGTTTATTTATTAAATATGAACCATTGATTTATTTTAACACTAAATCTAATGGTATTAAAGGGTGGACTAATGTTAGTCCAGAATTAAGGATGGACCAACAAATCCTTAGCCAACAAACCTATAGGCCGTGTCTATGAAACATGAAGGCCAAAGCCTATTTTGAGGCTGCCTCCAGCAAGCCAAACCACACATCTATTCCTCTCTTGGTAGGTATGGTAGAATTTAACTTCCTAATCTTTTGCTAGCCAAGAGAAATGCTCCTAACCATCTTATTTAGGTGAGATATACTACAAGTTCCATTTGCGAGCAATGAGGTCACCACACTAAAGTCACTCCTAACTAGAATTTTTTTCAAAACCCATTTCCTAAGCAGCTTTAAGGCTTCTCAATTCCCTTTAAATCAATTCAAAGCTCTGCTTTGAAGAAGCTACAGGTCTTAATCTAATAAGAAAAATCATAGATCCATCTTGTATCATCTTTCCTCAAGATTCCTCCACAATCTACTTCTCTAGGATTCCTTTTTGGTGCACTATCAATATTAGTTTTGTCCCACCATTAGGTGGCCACTTCCACTTGATAAAAATACTCTCATATCTACAAATAGTATTCTAGGCTTGCGTTCTATTGTTTGCAATGTTAATGGTACAAACCTACTTGTTGTATCAAGCACTAGACCAAGATTAAGCTATAACTATTGGCAATGATGCAATTTTATTTACTTAATGTTTCTTGGAACTACATCAAATATAAGGGGCTATACCCATAAAAGGTGCCATGTGTCAGGATATTAAATCCATCAAATTCTACAAGTAATGCTAGCCAAATAAAGCCAATAATATCCCCTAGTGGATTCAAATCCATGCCCTTACTTTGATATCATTTGTTAGATCAAGCACATACTATTACGTGGAAAGCTATAGTTGTTAGTAAATGTATAACTTTATTTCATTAATATTTCATAGAATTGTATCAAGTATAAAGGGCTAAACCCATTGCAGGTTCCATGGTTCGGGATATTAAACCCATCAAATTCTAAGGAAAATGATAGCCAAATAAAGCCAACATTGGGTGGCTGTTGGTAATGACATTCAAAGATTTCTTTATTTCTCCAATTCCATATCACTCAACATGCCATCTTGAAGTTTCTTACCACTTCATTTCAAAATAGTGGTTGAGGGTTGATGCAAAATCAAAATCAATCCGTTCTCAAAGACTATTACCAATGAATAGAGGAATTGATTTTGACTTCATTAGGTGAATCCAAATCTAGGAAGTAGCTAGACAATCCCTAAGGACATGTGGAGTAGTTTGTAGAATCCTATAGTGAATCTACGGCAATCCGTGCAATTTGCAAAGCATCACCTTTTTCTCTAAGCTATTAGAATATGATCATCAGTAGCCATATGAAAACTCAAGTGCTTTACGGGGAAGTAGTCATATTAATCAATTCAAGTTTGGGACTACCATCGTCCACTTATTTATAATCTTTGGATATTAAATAAAAATATATGAATAGTTTAGATCAATAACTTCTAAATATTATATATAATTTATTAAATAATATAATATTCTTAAAATTAAAAATCTACCATTTCGCCAAACCAACCAACTTGTCTCTACATCTACCACCAACCACATTGCAAGAAAATACTCTATTAGTGGTGGAAAATTTGCGACACATTCGAACGCGATCCACCACAAATTTCCAGTGGATTATTGGTGGATAACAGATGCAAAGTGAGCCAAATAGAAACTGAAAAAAAAAAAAATTGTTTGCGGCAGCATATGTCGCTACTAAAGTTAAATGTTTTTTTTTTTTTTTTGCAACATAAATTTGCATTGGCCATTCCCTCCAATACAGTAGGATAACATTTGTAGTAGCTTAGGCCACCACTAATAGTTGAACTTTGAACTATAGTGTAAGTATTTGTGGCAACAAATGTCCCCACTGTAATACCCTAATAAACCTATACTATGCCTAAGCCGTATTATAGTGTTTTATTAGTTGTTACTTATACTCATGAAAAACTAAACTTTATTTATAAATTAAGTTGCGTGGAAAATACAACAAGATTTTTTTTTGAAATACATCATCGCTTTGCAGCATTTTGGAAAGTAAATCCTTGAGCGAAAATATAGATATAGAGAGAGCGTGTCGCACAAGAATCCGTAACACAATATCATAAAACATGAGAAAGATAAATAATTAGTAATCACAAATACTTCGAATTACATATCTAATCATTAGATCCATTTGGGTTCATAATACATATATATATCGAAGGAGGCTCATTGTCGTGCCATGGCCCAACTACTAGATACCAAATACAAACTTAAATGACAAAACTCACCACAAAAAGCAATATGTGAAGGTGCAGAGAAATAGTAACTACAAGTCCAAAATAGCATAGTCTAGCAACCCTCATCATATGTCCGTTCACAGTATGGGGGATCCATGCTCCACTCCATCGGATGCGCTATCAGATTCTGGTGACGATATGGAAAATAACTAGGATGAGAAATAAGATTTCTTAGTAGGACTTGAACCCAACATGGAAATGTCATCATCATCGTCCCACCCGCTTCGATTTTATAAATGAAAATAGTGAGCATTCATAAGGTCTAATTCTTAGGTTTTCGAAAACATAAACATCCAAAGCGGATTCAATTGTTAACATACTCTCTAATCTTGGGAATTATATCATAACATGCATGGGAACAAGTATAATTACATATGACATACATGGATGTGTATTAGGCTTCTCCTAATACCTTCCTTTCAAAGGTTTGGACTGAAGTCCCTTTACTTTCCTTAACTTGACTTTATCTTAAATCTTTTTCACTTACTAAACATAAGTGGTAATGAGCTCATACCATGGCCTTCACCACCATAACTTTTCGGAACTTACACTAGCTAGGTTAAGTAAGGCCTCATGTAAGCCCTATCCCCTATACTCACACTAGCTAGGTCTATGCGATGTCTTATGTGAGCTGTGGATGGAAGGAGAGTTAATTCGCATCACCTTCCCTTTTGAAGGATCACACCTTTGTTCAATCTTTTCTTATTAAAGCTTATGATACAAAAATTATTCTTAAGTCCATAGATTTTGTGGAATTCCGGCAGCATAACGGCTAAATCGGAGCTTACCAAAATTTTGCCAAACAGAGAATCCAATATCACATATCGTTAACCATCATTATCATCATCATATCATCATCATAACAACATCATATCAACATTATCATTATCATATCATCATCATCATCATCATCATCATCATATTAGCACATAGAGGCATATGTAACATACAAAGTCTTATGAATTTAACTTAGTAAATTTGGTGCAAGCTTTTAATTGAATTTGTCAATTCTTTTATTTTGCATAGGGTCAATTTCGTCTATTATCTATTTTAAAACTTTTAAGTTGAATTATGAAGTCTTTCCATATCTTAATTTGAGGGTCTTAATGTCTTCAAGTTTATTTCTTATTAACTTTTAAAACTTTATCATAACCAATTTTACTTTTACAATGGGGAAATAACTTCAAAATTTTGCCATATTTACTTTTTTGACTTAAATTTTGATGTAATTATACTTCTCTGAGTCTATTTTTAAATAAAATATACCCCATTCAAAAGTTCATTTTGTAACTTGAGATACGCACGTTTTAATCTAGCTATTCAGCTTTTAAGTTTATTTTCAGTACAGTGAATTGTAAACTTTACTGGGAGCTTTGCCAAAACTGTTTTATAGAGTTGTTCCTCTTAGCTTCCTAAAAAACTTGGTCCCACTCCAAAATGTTCTGTATAATTCGAGTGATTAAGATTTTTGTACATACTGCTTGAACAGAAACACATCTGGGGACAATACACTTTGAAAATTCATATCTCCCTCGTTTTAAGGCCAAAGTTTATGTATTTTATATGTATAAAAAGATCTATGAGTCTATTTTCATTTAAAATTAGTTTCATTGCATTTGTAGTTGTGTAAAATAGACTGCCAGAGTTTCTAGCTTCAATAGTTTTTGTTTTCATTAGTTTTCTTGTAAAAGCATTAAGTCCTTTCTTCAAGTGACCACTTTCCTTTTCCAGACCACTTTATACTTTGAGATCTTGATGATAAATTAATATTTTGAGTACTAAAAAGTTGGGTTCAACACAAAATAAATGCACAACCAAAGCCATTTTCCAAGAGAAGAGCAACAAACATAAGCAAGCAAACTTCTTATAATAAGAGTATGGTCATGAGGCCTTTAGAGTAATTCTAAAACCATCTAGCTATGGAAAGCTTAAGAGTTCTAGAGCTTGAAAACATGGAAGAATAAAGGGTTAGAGTCACTACCTCAAGAGTTTCTTGGAGAGCTTGAAGGGAAGATAAGTGTTGGAGGTGGCCTTCCTCCTCTTGAGCTTACAAATGAGGCTAAATGAGTGTTTGTTTTGCTCTATCAAAGACCAAAGAATGTGATCCTTGATAATTTAGTGAGGCTGGTGATAGAAGATGAAGGTGATGGCAGTGGAAAAGTGATAAGAATAAGAAGGAAAGTAGGAAGAACAAGGAGAAGTAGAGAGAAGTGAGAGCTTTTGTGTCTAAGAGAGAGAATGAAAGTTTGCAAAGTGAGAGAGTGAATAAGGGGGCTGACTGGTGTCCCACATCAAGGCCAAGGAGTAAGTGAGTTTTGCTACTTTTACAAGCAAGAAGGCTAGGAACCTTAGGATAAAAGAGTTAGTTGTATTTTCTTTGAGTCTTGGTGCATGCTATGAACCATTTTGTGTTTTCTCAAGTGGGCAAAGGCAAGGTTTACCCATTCTTGAGAGTTGATTGACTTGAGTCTACCTAACTCATGTGACAAAACTCTAGTGAAGACTAGCTCTTTCTTAGGTTAGGCTTGACTAGGGAATGATGTCAAAATAGGCTTGATCTAAGGGTACAAGATTAGGAAGCAATGGATGGTTGGATCTTGCTCTTATCTTGGCCAAAATTTTAATGAAACAATTAGGATAAATTTTTTAATTTTCAAAGCTATTAGAATTATCTAAGTTGTTAATTAATTTGATTAGTTTAATTGCTCATTAGTCAATTTTGGTTAATTACACTTTTAGGTCGTTTCTCCTTTAAAGGAATTGTTCTTATGAATTATGTATTTAGAGTTTAGGAATTAATTTATCTCAATTGATTAAGGCAAAACAATTGTCATGTACTAAATTAATGAGATTATATTATCTTAATCATATTTCTAATTATGGATTAATGATGTTCGAATGATTAGACTTTAATTAAAACATTTAATGTGTTATAATTCAATTATGAACTTGACTTAGTTTACTAAGCTCTTACTCATCGAGATTAGCCGATTAGTTCTCAGTTGATTGTTAATCTCTCTAATTAGTTAAAATCACTAAGCTAATCAGCTTAAACAAAATTAGGGATGTTACATTTCTCCCCTTCTTAAAAAGAATTTTGCCCTCAAAATTCGTTACCTGTAAACAGGTTAGGGTGATCTCTTTTCATTTCTGACTCGTGCTCCTAAGTGTGCTTCTCTAAGCTTCCTTTTCCCCAAGCCACTTTTACGAAAGGCACAGACTTGCTGCTCAGTTGTTTGACTTTTCTATTAATGATTCTCATAGGTGGTAGGTCGAAGGTTAGATCTTCCCTTAATTGTACACTTTCTGGCTCAAGGAGGTGACTAGGGTCGCAGTTATATTTTCTCAATTGAGAGACATAGAAGACATTGTGAACGTTTGACAATGGGAGCGGCATGGCTATCTGGTTGGCAACTATCCCTATTCCTTTGAAGATTTGGAAAGGATCCATCGAGGAAACGAGGGCTCAACTTCTTGACTCTAAGGGCCCTACCTATACCTATTGTAGGAGTGATTTTTAAGAATACATGTTCTCCTTCTTGGAGCTCGATTAGTTTTCTCCTCTTGTCAGCGTAACTCTTTTAACGGCTTTGAGCAGTGAGAATCCTCTCTTTTATCTTCTTTATTTGGTTTGCCTAACCAAATTAGGTCTTAATAGGCTTTGCTCCCTAGGTTCATCTCAACAAAGTGGGGATTGGCACTTTCTACCGTATAAGACTTCATAAGGCGCCATCCCGATGCTAGCATGGAAGCTATTATTGTAGGTGAACTTTATGAAGGGTAGCTGTTTGTCCCAACTTCCGAGTCGATCTATTACACATGCTCTTAGCATGTCCTCTAGGGTTTGTATGGTTCTCTCAGATTGTCAATCAATCTGGGGCTGGTATGCTGTGCTTAGATATAGTCTCGTCCCAAATGCCTTTTGCAAGGCTCCCCAGAACCTAGAGGTAAACCGTGGGTCTTTATCAGATACAATGGTTCAAAGTACTCCATGAAGTCATACAATCTCTTGGATGTATAGCTGGGCTAGCTTATCCAAAGGATAATTCGCTCTTATAGGTAAAAACTGAGCAGACTTTGTCAATCTATCCATGATGACCCATATGGCATCAAACCCAGCTTATGTACGAAGTAAACCCATCACTAAATCCATGGAGATTCCATCCCACTTCCATTGGGGGATCTCCAAATGCTGCAATATGCTTGAGGGCTTTTGGTGCTCAATTTTCACTTTCTGACAAACTAAGCACTTATTCACCATGCTCGCCATGTCTTTTTTTATGCTTGGTCACCAAAACATCCTTTTGAGATCTTGGTACATCTTCGTCATGCCACGATGCATGGTGAAATAACCCTTTTGAGCTTCTTCTACAATCATTTCCCTCAGGTTATCCTTAGTAGGCACATAGATTCTCCCTTAATACCTCCATATTCCTTCAATATCCTAAGCAAACCTTTTGAGTTTTCCTTCTTTCACTTGGGCTATTATCCTTAGAAATTCTTCATCTTCCCTCTAGCTCTAAGCAATTTGACTCTTGAAATTGCTCGCCACTTTTATTTGATTCAACCTTAAGCTACATGGGGTTAAGGTGACTTCAAGGTTAAGGTCTCTAAAACTTTCAACTAGCTTGACTTCATTAACCATCATCCATGATACATGCATTGATTTGTGGCTCAATGCATCAGCAATCATATTGGCCTTCCTAGGTTGGTAATTCAAACCGAAATCATAATTCTTCAAGAACTTCATCCACCTTCTCTGCCTCATATTAAGGTCCTTCTGATCAAACAAGTACTTCAGACTCTT
This sequence comes from Pterocarpus santalinus, assembly GCA_031439595.1. NCBI lineage: Eukaryota > Viridiplantae > Streptophyta > Magnoliopsida > Fabales > Fabaceae > Pterocarpus > Pterocarpus santalinus. The sequence goes on from CM062525.1 coordinate 21,219,106, forward strand.
GTGATATGAGAATACCTCAAACCTAGCTCTATATAAGTGGTGTCTCCATATCTTTAATGCAAACACCACGCCCACTAACTCCAAGTCATGGGTTAAGTAACTAACTTCGTGAAGTTTTAGTTGCTTAGAGGCATAAGCTACCACATTACGATCTTGTATCAAAACACAACCTAAACCTCTTCCAAAGGCATCACAGTAAACCTCAAAGGCTACCTTGGGATCGGGTAAAACTAGGACAAGTGCTAAGATCAACTTCTCCCTTAACTCTCGGAAGCTCTTTTCACACTCCTCAATCCATACAAAAATAGCATTCTTCCTAATTAGCTTGGTCAAAGTTGATGATATCTGAGAAAATCCCTTAATGAACCTTCGATAATATCCGGCTAAACCAATAAAACTCCTGACTTCCATCACTATCATTGGTCTCTCCGAATTCATCATCGCCTTTACCTTACTTGGATCCACGGAAATTCCTCTTCTTGACACCATGTGGCCCAAAAAGCTTCACTTTCTCCATCTAAAACTTGCACTTCGACAACTTAGCATAAAGCTTTTTGTCTCTTAGAATTTCCAATACCAGTCTAAGGTGCTCTTCGTGTTCCTTCTTTGTCTTCGAAGAGATGAGGATGTCATTTATGAAGATGACTACAAACTTATCCAAATACGGCCTAAAGATCCTATTATGCAATCCATAAACACCGTCGAGGTATTAGTCAATCCAAATGACATAACTCTAAACTCATAATGCCCATACCTCGTCCTAAAGGCCGTCTTAGGATATCTTCCTCTTTTACTCTAATCTGATGGTTTCCAGACCTCACATCAACCTTTGAGAATACCTTTGCTCTTCTCAGTTGGTCCATCAAGTCATTTATCCTAGGCAAGGGGTACTTATTCTTTACAGTGACCTTGTTTAACTAACGATAATCAACACATAATCTCAAGCTGCCATCTTTCTTTTTGGCAAACAACACTGGAGCTCCCTAAGGTGAGGTACTGGGTCTCACAAATTTCCTCTCTAATAGCTCCTCCATTTGAATCTTTAGCTCCATTAACTCCAATAGGGACATTCTATAGGGTGCTACAGATATTGGTCCCATTTTCGGCATCAGCTCTATAGAGAACTCTATCTCTCTCTTAGGGGGAAACTCGAGAATATCCTCGGGAAAGACTTCGGGGTACTCCTTAACTATAGGAATCTCACTCAAAGGTTGCTCGAGGTCAACCTCACTAGCTGATAAGAGAACATATTCTTGATTCTCAGTCTTACAATAGTAAAACATGACATGTTTCATGTGACACCCTAATAAACCCATACTATGCTTAAGTCATATTACGGCGTTTTATTAGTTATTACTTATGTTCATGGAAAAACTAAACTTCGCTTTGAAATTAAGTTATGCAGAAAATACGGTAACATTTTTTTTTTTTGAAATATATACGTCGTTGCTTTGCAGCATTTTGGAAAGCAAAGTCTTGAGCGAGAAAATAGATATAAACAAGCGTGACGTACGAGAGTCGGAATCATAAGTGGAATAAAAACAATACAAGATACATAATACATAGAAATTCTTACATACCCATACCACATAAATATAATTCATAATATCCATCATTACATAAAGGTGCCCATAAGATCTATGCGCCTTGGCTTCACATCAAAACCTAAGAGATATATGAGGAAGTAGGAATCTCAGAAATCTACGCACCTTGGCTCCACACCAAAACCTAAGATTAGTCTCCAATAATGCACCCTCTGATCTACTGACTCCTAGCTCCTCGCCTTCGGGGGACATGAGGTGTGCGTGTGACGAAGGGGTGCCTACGAATCATTTCAATTCGACGAATGCGACGACTCAGGCCAGCCTGATTCAGGTCACAACTGGCTGCTAAGGACCGCTCCTCGAAAGAATCCTCTTCTGAAGTATCCGGATGATACTCAAGGTGTGGCGGCAAGGTGGTTGCGACCCTAGGGCTAGCCATGGAGCTTAGCTCAATCACAAGAATCACCAATTAAGGCAGGGGCTCGGTAGCAGGCAATTTTGGGAACATCGACTCCATCTCAATATCTGACAATGGCTCGAGCGAAAAATCTCAAGGACCCAGTGGCCGTCTAGAGGAGGTGGCAGGAATGTCAGCTGGGGTAGGCAGAAGATCAGGCCCTACATCCTCATGTATATGGCCAGGGTAAAAGTAGGTGCGCACCACCATGGTGGTCGTCACCATGATGGCCTGAGCGTCATCGTCGAAAGTCCACTCATGATGGGATGGATCCATACTCCACTCCACAGGATATGCCATCGAGATCTGGTGATGATACTAAAGAATAACTAAGGTGAGAAATAAGATTTCTCAGTAGGACTCGAACCCGACACGAAAGTGTCATCATCATTATCCCAGCCACTTCGATTTTATAAATGAAAACAATGAGCATGCATAAGGTCTAATTCTTAGATTTTCGAAAACATAGATATCTGAAGCAGATTCAATTTTAACATACCCTCTAATCATTTATATTAGAACAAGCATAGGAACAACTATGATTACATAAAACATGTATGCTTGTGCTATAAGCGTATCTTAACTTCTTCCCTTCAAGGGTTTGGATCGAAGTCCCTTTTATTTTCTTAGCTTGATTTTATCTTAAGTCCTTTTCTTTTCACCCACTAAACATAAGTGGTAATGAGCTCAAATCGTGGCCGTCGCTACCATAAATTTTCGGTACTTACACTAGTTGGGTCATGTCATGCCTCATGTAAACCCTATCCCCTATACTCACACTAACTGGGTCGATGCCATGTCTCATGTGAGTCATGGGTGAGGGGAGCTTACTTTGGGTCACTTTCCTTTTGAAGGATCATACCCTTAATTCAATTTTTTCTTATTAAGGCTTATGATGCAAACTTATTCTAAGTCCACAATTTTTGTGGAATTTCAGCGGCATAACGGCTAGACCAAAGCTTCCCAAAATTTTGCCAACCAAAGAATTCTAATATCACATGGCATTAAGCATCATATCATCAATGTATCGTATTCATATCATCATCATTCATTATCATATCGTCATCATATCATTATCATCCTTATCATTATCATAATCATTATCATCATATCATCATCATTATCATATCATTGTCATCATATTGACATATAGAGGCATACATATCACACAAAGTCATTTGAACTTAGCTTAGTAAACTTGGGTACAAGCTTTTAATTGATTTGCTTCTTGTGTTGATTCTTTTATTAGGCATAGGGCCAATTTTATTTATTATCCTTTTTGAAACTTTTTAAATTGAATTATGAAGGTTTCCAATATGTTAATGTAAGGTTCTTAATATCTTTAAGCTTATTTCTCATTAACCTTTAAATTGAACCATAACCAATTTTACTTTTACAATGGGGCAGTAAATTCAAAAATTCGTCATAATTTCACCTTTTACTCTTTACTTTGAATTTTGGTATGATTATACTTCTTTGAGTCTATTTTTAAACAAAACAAAGCCCACTCAAAAATTCATTTTGTAACTTGAGATATGCACATTTTAATTCGACTGTTCAGCTTTTAAGTTTATTTTCGGTATAGCGACTTTTAAACTTTACTGGGAGGTTTTCATAAGGAATTTGACAAAACTATTTTATGGGGATATTCCTCTATATCTTAGCTTTCTAAAAAAATTAGTCCCACTCAAAAAATGTTCTATATAACTTGAGTTATTAAGATTTTATTACATACTGCCTGAACAGAAACACACCTGGGGATAGCACACTTTGAAAATTCATATCTCTCTCGTTTTAAGACCAAAGATTACGTATTTTATATGTATAAAAAGCTCTATGAGTCTATCTTCATTTAAAAGTATTTTTGTTGAATTTGGACTTTTATTGAATGAGTTATTAGTCGTGTAAAATAGACTGCTAGAATTTCTAGCTTTAACAGTTTTGGTTTCAATGAGTTTTCTTGTAAAAACATTAAGTTTTTTCCTCAAATGATCAATTTTCTCTTCTAGACCACTTTTAATCTTTGAGATCTTGGTAAAAAATCAATATTCTAAGTTCTAAAAAGTTTAGTTCAAAATAAGAATAAATGCACAACAAAGTCATTTTCTAAGAGAAGAACAAAAATCACAAACAACTTCTTATAGTAAGAGCATGGCCATGAGGCCGTTAGAGCAAGCTCTAAAACCACCTAGCTATGGAGAGCTTAGGAGTTCTAGAGCTTGAAAAACATAGAAGAAAAAGGGGTTAAAGTCACTACCAAATGGGTTTCTTGAAAGCTTGAAGAGTGAAAATGGTTGGAGATGGCCTCCTCCTTCTTGAGCTTGATAATGGGGCTAAGTGAGTGTTTATTTTGCTTCCTCAAGAATGAAAGAGGGTGGTCCTTGAAGGGCTTGTGAGGGTGGTGAAAGGAAAGAGAGTTGGATAGGATGTGAAAGTGGGAAGAAGGGCAAGAGGAATTGGAAGAGTATAAGAGTTAGAATGAGACTTAGAAAGAAATGAGGGCTTAGGCTTATAGTGAGAGGATGAAAATCACAAATGAAGGAGTGGGGCTGATGTGTTTGCTTCTCCAACAAGCAAGAGGAAGTAGGTGAGTTTACCTTCTTTTTCAAGCAAGAAATCTAGGAATCTTGGGGTAAAAGGGTGGGTTGTGTTTTCCTTGAGTCTTGGTGCATGCTATAGACTATTTTGTGTTTTCTCAAGTGGACAACAGCAAAGACCCCTCTGGGGATGGGCTTGATTGAATAAGATCACTCCAAATGGCATAATCCTAGGGGAGGACGGTACTTCTCTTATCTTGACTAAAGAGATACTACTAACATAGACCCTTGATCTAAGAATGCATGATGAGAAGGCAAATGGATAGTTGGATTTTGCTATTGTCTTGGCCGAAGTCTTGTGCAATAATTAAGAGAAATTTTTAAATTTTCAAAGCTATTAGAATTACCTAAGTTGTTAATCAATTGGTTAGTTAAATTGCTCTTTAACCAATTTCGGTTAATTACACTTTTAAGACATTTTTCCTCTAAAAGAATTGCTCTTATGAATTATGTGATTAGGGTGTAAGAATTAATTTATCTCAATTGGTTAAGGTAGAAAAATTATCTTGTACTTAATTAATAAGATTGGATTAGCTTAATTATATTTCTAAGTTAAGAATTAATGAGGTTTGAATAATCAGGTTTTAATTAAAATATTTAGTACGTTGTAATTCAGTTATTGACTTGACTCAATTTACTAAGCTCTTGCTCATCAAGATTAGCCGATTAATCCTTAGTTAATCATTAACCTCTCTAATTAGTCAGGATCACTGAGCTAATTAGCTTAGACGAAATCGGGGATGTTACATTTCAAACTTAAACTAACATGTTTAACAAGTGCAAAAGGAACCACAATAGATTTTGTAGCATAATCTAACATGACACGGTTGGCAAAAGCCAATCCATGCCTAAGATCTAGTCCAAACCAGATAAAGGAAGATAGATTAAATCAAATTCATAGGTTCTATCAGCAATATGAAATTGGCATTTTAAACAACATAGGCAAGTTCTAACTGGTTTCACAATAGGAGTAGAAATAAGCAGTATATATGGCATTTCAAAGACAGACAATCCTAGCCTACTTGCGCAATCATGAGAAATAAAAGAGTGCATGGCACCAAAGTTGTACAGTACAATTAAGATGTTACCATTTACTTCACACATACCTTAGATGAAATCATTTGACTCCGTGGTCTCCTCAGCATTCATGGTGAAGACTCTTCCTTAGCATTGTGGTTTGGGGGTAAGCGTGTCCTTGGTGCAGTTCTTTGCAAAATGCCCAGGCTGTCCACATTTGAAGCAGACATTTTGTTCGACGTAGCAAATCCTTTTGTGTTGCCTCCCACACTTTGGGCAAGCAGAATTCATTGTAGGTGTTGAGAGCTGGCCGGCGGGTCTTGGAAGATTGGCGGAGGGTTTTTGTGGCTGTTTGCCCTTAGATCCTTCATCATGGTATGGCATTTTTTGTGGGGGCTACTACAGGTGTTGCCCTTAATACACCTGTTTTCTCTTATGGGCCTCTGACCTCTGGATCACCAGCTTCCAATTACATTCTTATAGTCCACGACTCTTATTAACAAGCACCGCATAGTTCCTTATCTTCAATGGGGCCACCGACACCAGAATGTTCGCTCGCAGTCCTCCCTCATACTTCATGCATTTCCATTGCTCTTTCCTGTTTCACTGATACGGGGTGGAGAACTTACATAGCTCCTCAAACTTCGTCATGTATTCAACAATGCTTATACCTCCTTGGTAGAGCCTCAGGAGCTTCATATTCTTCGGGTTCCTCACAAACATCGGGAAGTACTTCTCATAAAAAGCCGCCTTGAAGGCATCCCAGGTAATCTGCCTCTGATTACTTTCCATCAAACTTTTCACTCCTTTCCACTAGAACTCGGCATTCGCCTTCAGCATGTAAGTGGCAAAGGCCACTTTTTGGGTCTCTGAGCAAGTTAGCAGGGAGTAGATCTTCTCAATTTTTTTGATTTACTCATTAGCCTCATCGGGGCTGAAATCCCCCTTGAAATTGGGCCAATTCGCCTTGTGAAACTCCGAGAACTTCTGATACTCGGTATCAGCTCCATTTCCACCAACAGACTGTTTAGACCTGCGGTTCAACTAGTCCACCATGTGCTCGGCAGCTGTAGCTTGAGCTTGCATTGCATTTGCCATCTGCTAGAAGCTTCTCAAAAAATTAGCGAGGTTCACACTGTCACTGTTCTCGTTGGAGGTACATCTGCAAGTTGCCATTTAGTTCCTGAACACACCAAACAAAGATATCGAGTTGATCAGGCCCAATATTAAGCATAAGCATGGCAACAACTAAAGGCACTCTCACATGACGATCATGCATTCTAAGTCCTACATCCCATCATACAGACAAGATCCACATCACGACTTAACATAGTGTATGCAAAGTTATGCTTGGAAGCATAGTCAGTCCAACCGCAGGCTTCAACAGGATGAATTGCTCTGATACCATAATGTAACACCCTAATAAATCCATACTATGCTTAAGTCGTATTATGGCATTTTATTAGTTGTTACTTATACTCGCGGAAAACTAAGCTTTGTTTATGAATTAAGTTACGTGAAAAATACAGTAAGATTTTTTTCTTCTGAAATACGTCATCGCTTTGCAACGTTTTGGAAAGTAAAGCCTTGAGCGAGAATATAGATATAGAGAGAGCGTGTCGCACGAGAATCCGTAACACAATATCATAAAACATTAGAAAGGTAAATAATTAGCAATCACAAATAGTTCGTATTACATAGCTAATCATTACATCTATATGGGTTCACAATATATATATATATATATATATATATATATATATATATATATATATATATTAGATCGAAGGAGGCTCATGGTCGTGTTATGGCCCAAATACTAGATACCAAATACAAACTTAAATGACAAAGCTCATCACAAAAAGGAATATGTGAAGGTGCAGAACAATAGTAACTACAAGTGTAAAATACCATAGTTTAGCATCCCTCATCATACGCTTGCTCGCAGTGTGGGGGATCCATGCTCCACTCCACCGAATGCGCCATCGGATTTTTGTGATGACACAGAAAATAACTAGGGTGAGAAATAAGATTTCTTAATAGGACTTGAACCTGACATGGAAGTGTCATCATCATCATCCCAGCCACTTCAATTTTATAAATGAAAACAGTGAACATTCATAAGGTCCAATTCTTAGGTTTTCAAAAACATAAGCATCCAAAGCGGATTCAATTGTTAACATACTCTCTAAGTCATGGGAATTATATCATAACATGCATGGGAACAAGTATAATTACATATGACATACATGGATGTGTATTAGGCTTCTCCTAATATCTTCTTGGACCGAAGTCCCTTTACTTTCCTTAATTTGACTTTATCTTAAGTCTTTTTCACCCACTAAACATAAGTGGTAATGAGCTCATACTGTGGTCGTCGCCACCATAACTTTCTGGAACTTACGTTAGCTGGGTCAAGCCATGTTTCATGTAAGCCTTATCCCCTACACTTACACTAACTGGGTCTATGCCACGCCTCATATGAGTCGTGGGTGGAAAGGAAGTTAATTTGGCTCACCTTCACTTTTGAAGGATCACACCCTTATTCAATCTCTTCTTATTAAAGCTTATGATACAAAAATTATTCTAAGTCTATAGATTTTGCAGAATTCCGGCAGCACAATAGCTAAACCGGAGCTTTCCAAAATTTTGCCAAATAGAGAATCTAATATCACATATCATTAAGCATCATTATCATCGTCATAGCATCATCATAACAACATCATATCAACATTATTATTATCATATCATCATCATCATATTGGCACATAAAGGCATATAAAACACACAAAGTCTTATAAGCTTAACTTAGTAAATTAAGTGCAAGCTTTTAATTGAATTTGCTTCTTGTGTCAATTCTTTTATTTTGCATAAGGTCAATTTCATCTATTATCTATTTTAAAACTTTTAAGTTGAATTATGAAGTCTTTCCATATCTTAATTTGAGAGTCTTAATGTCTTCAAGCTTATTTTTTATTAACCTTTAAAACTTAACCATAACCATTTTTACTTGTATAATGGGGCAGCAACTTCAAAATTTTTTTGTAATTTCACCTTTTACTTTTTTGGCATAAATTTTGTTGTGTTTATACTTCTCTGGGTCTATTTTTAAACAAAACAAACCCCACTCAAAGTTCATTTTGTAACTTGAGATATGCACATTTTCATCTGACTGTTCAGCTTTTAAGTTTATTTTCGGTATAATGACTTGTAAACTTTACTAGGAGCTCCTCAAAAGAAATCTGCAAAAATATTTTATAGAAGTGTTCCTCTATGTCTTAGCTATCTAACAAACTTGGTCCCACTCAAAAATATTCTGTATAACTCGAGTTATTAAGATTTTTGTACATACTGCCCGAATAGAAACACATCTAAGGATAGCACACTTTGAAAATTCATATCTCTCTCATTTTAAGGCCAAAGCTTACTTATTTTATATGTATAAAAAGCTCTATGAGTCCATTTTCATTTAAAATTAGTTTCATTGCATTTGGAATTGTATAGAATGATTTATAGGCCGTGTAAAATAAACTACTAGAATTTTCAGCTTCAATAGTTTTTGTTTCCATTAGTTTTCTTGTAAAAGTATTAAGTCTTTTCTTCAAGTGACCAATTTCCTTTTCCAAACCGCTTTTATACTTTGATATATTGATGATAAGTCAATATTTGAGTATAAAAAGTTAGGTTCAACATAAAATAAATGCACAACCAAAGCCATTTTCCAAAAGAAGAGCAACAACCACAAGCAAACTTCTTATAATAAGAGTATGGCCATGAGGCCATTAGAGCAAGTTCTGAAATCACCTAACTATGGAGAGCTTAGGAGTTCTAGAGCTTGAAAACATGGAAGAAGAAAGGGTTAAAGTCACTATCTCAAGAGTTTCTCGGAAAGCTTGAAGGGAAGATAAGTGTTGGAGGTGGCCTTCCTCCTTTTGAGCTTGCAAATGAGGTTAAATGAGTGTTTGTTTTGCTTTACCAAAGACCAAAAAATTTGATCCTTGATAAGTTAGTGAGGGTGGTGATAGAAGATGAGGGTGATGGTGGTGGAAAAGTGACAATAACAAGAAGGAGAGTAGGAAGAACAAAGAAAGGTGGAGAGAAGTGAGAGCTTTTCTATTTAAGAGAGATAATGGAAGTTTGCAAAATGAGAGAGTGAATGAAGGGGCTGATTGGTGTCCCACATCAAGGCCAAGGAGTAGGTGAGTTTTGCTTCTTTTACAAGCAAGAAGGCTAGGAACCTGGGGTTAAAAGGATTGGTTGTATTTTCTTTGAGTCTTGGCGCATGCTATGGACCATTTTGTGTTTTTTCAAATGGGCAAAGGCAAGGTCTACCCATTCTTGAGAGTTGATTGACTTGAGTCTACCTACCTTATATGACAAGACTTTAGTGAAGACTAGCTCTTCCTTAGATTAGGCTTGACTAGGGAATGATGCCAAAATAGACTTGATCTAAGGGTGCAAGATTAGGAAGTAATGAATGGTTGGATCTTGCTTTTATCTTGGCCAAAATTTTAATGGAACAATTAGGATGAATTTTTGAATTTCCAAAGCTATTAGAATTATCTAAGTTGTAAACTAATTTGATTAGTTTAATTGCTCAATAGTCAATTTCGGTTAATTACACTTTTAAGTCATTTCTCCTCTAAAAGACTTGTTCTTATGAATTATGTATTTAGGGTTTAGGAATTAATTTATCTCAATCAATTAAGGTAAAACAATTGTCATGTAGTAAATTAATGAGATTATATTAGCTTAATCATATTTCTAATTATGGATTAATGATGTTTGAATGATTAGACTTCAATTAAAATGTTTAATGCATTATAATTCAATTATGGACTTGACTAGTTTACTAAGCTCTTATTCATCGAGATTAGCCGATTAGTCCTTAGTTAATCGTTAATCTCTTTAATTAGCTAAGGTCATTGAACTAATTAGCTTAAACAAAATTGGGGATGTTACACCTGCTACTTCCTTTGTATATTTGTGGGGGCATTTGCCACCACTACGTCATAGACTATTTTGTGGCGGTAATTACTATGTGAAATTCACAAAAAAAAAAAAAAAAATTGTTTACAATTACCGCTAATTGAAAAACTTGCTACTGCTAAATATTACATAAACTTCAAAAAAAAAAATGTGTTTACAAGTTTACAGCTGCAATTTCTGCCGCTAATTACTATATGAACTTCACCAAAAAAAAATGTGCTTACAATCGCTAATTGAAAAAAGTTTGTCGCCACTAATTGAAAAAATGTTTGTGGCGCAAATTGAAAAAATGTTGCCACCGCTAATTACTATGTGAAATCCAAAAAAAAAATGTGTTTACAAGTTTGAGGTGGCAATTACTACATGAATTTCACCAAAAAAAAAAAAGTGTTTACCACTATTAATTGAAAAAATGTTTGCGGTGGTCTAGGCCATTGCTAATCAAGAAAAGTGTGTTGTTGCTAATTATGTCAGATAATTTTAAAAAAATAAAAATTAGAAAAACCAAAAATGACCTTGTATCTGCTGTAAAAATTTAAAAATTCATCGCAAACAAATTTATATTAGATCTGAAATATAAAGTGACTTATACATTTGACATTTCTCCTTTCTTTTCTCATTCTTCTTTACTCTTTTCCTCTTCCTCCCATTTTTCATCCTCTCATCCTCCACCATTTTTCATCCTCTTCCATCCACCACCTTCCACCTCCTCCTCCATTTCCCTCTCTTATTCCTTCTCTCTCTCTCTCTCTCTCTCTCTCTCTCTCTCTCTCTCTCTCTCTATTTCCCTTTTTTTTTTGCACCTTCTCTCTTCCTTTCACACTTCCTTAACTACCTCTAGCCATTACCACTTACTACCTACAATTGCCACCACTACCGCCACCATGGCCACTAAGTTTTTTTTTTTCTAAATTCATTTTACTGATTTTAATTTTTCCATAATATTTATTACTGATTTTATTGTTATTGATATTATTAATGATTTTTGTGTATTTCTTTACTAAAATTTAATGGACAGATTTGAAGAAATAAAGGTAGTGGAAGGCTCACTAGAAGGGGTAGATGAATATGTTAAAGACTCGCTAGAAATTGTTAAAGATTCAATAGAAGAACTTGAAGAGCCAAGGAAAGTAGTTCAAGACTCACTAGAGAAAGTTGAAGACTTACTCGAAGTTATTGAAGACTCGATAGAAGTTGTTGAAGTCTCAATGGAAGTTGTTCAACATTCAATGGAGAAAAATGAACCCCAATGGCTTCGAGATAAATCAGATGTAGTTAGAACTATGTTGAAAATATGGCTTTTAAAGTTTTATTAAGACATCTATCTTATTTATTTGCATGAACTTTAAATATTTGGATTGATTTGCTTTGTTATATAATATTTGTATGAATATGAAGATTTAATTTTTTTTTTCTCAAATTGGTTGTTTGCAGTAGCCATTTCCACCATAACTAATCTAGTTGCCGCTAATTGGAGGGGAATAAGGTCATCGCTAATATTTGTTGCGGCAATTACCACCAAAAATGATTAATAGCCCATGATTATGTGGCGACCTGATGTCTGTCGCAAATCCGTTGCAAATATACACTTTATGGCCGATTTAGGCTCATTTGCAGTAGCAAAGTCCATCACAAATGACTAATTTTCTTGTAGTACTGATGCTCGCTTCGACTACTAATCTTGTCATGCTCAACACCCCACCACCCTAGGTGACAACTTTTCTACCATCATTCAAGGTAAATCAAGGAGCTTCCATCACCCTAATCCCTATAAAGGGTCATGAGCAAAGCTCTAATTTTTCACCTTCCAAAGAAAACCTAGATGATGGGTTTTGAAGAAAATTCATCATCATCCATGTTCAAGACATTACTATTTGAAATAATTAAAGCCACTTCTCACATAGGAGAGCATAGCACTTATTGTCTCTCTAAGCTTCTCTCTAAAGTGAGGAGAGAACATGTAGTTTCTTAATTTCTCAACAAGAAGGAGAAAGAGAAAAGGTTAAACAAGTGTTCGCAGTCTTGTTTGTAGTGGTTATTGATATAAGTTTGTTGGGTTCATTGGACGCTAGAGAGGTGGCTAGCTAGGGTACCGAATGCCTTGCTGGAAGGTAGAAAAGAGTCGGCTAAAGAATGAAGATCGAGAATGAATAATTTGTAAAGAAGGACAAAAAAATGTTAGTGCTAGGACATTTAAGGTTAATTTTGTAACTTTAGGGTGAATCATCAAATGGTCCAAAAAATAAGGTGAAACATTTTATCCCCCACATCTTTACATACCCTTCCACTTCCAAATTTTGTTTTAGATCACATTTGTTTACCAAGTATCTTGGGTCATCACCTAATAGGCACTTCTGATTGTAATCTTGTCATCAGTAGTGAGTTCCTAAAGTGACGTTTGGCATATTACCTAACAAGATTGCTGGTAATCTAGATGACCATTCAAAAAAATTGACACCTTTTAAATTGCTGGTAATGTTATAATGCAGTACTTGATATGCATAAGTAATCTAATTGGCAATCCATATTAGCTTGTTTGGTATATCAAAAAGATTACCAAGTAATATATCTTTTACTAAAATGCCCTCCAAATAAAAAGTAGTAGTAATAATAATAATGAAAATAATAATAATAATAATAATAATAAAATTAATTATAATTATATAACAATAATAATTATAATAATACTAATTATAATAATAATAAAATATTAAATAATAAATATTATTATTATAATTATATAACAACAAGATGTTGACATGATTAAGTTTGGAAAGTATAAAAGCCAAACACCAAGACCAAGTGTGGGTGTTGAAGTAAGCCACACTCTAGCTTTTGCAGGTACTAAAGGATTCAAAACAAATGAACCTCAGATTAAAAAATAGTGAAGAACAATGAAAACAAAAAAAAAAAGGCAACACTTGAAAATTTTTGCAAGGAGCGAAAGAGGTAGAAACTAGAAAGAAGAACATAAGAAATATAACAAGAGGAAGAACGGAACTGCAGTACTTCGTATATAATGCCAAGCAAGTACTGAAAACAAGAAAATAAATGGGGGTGATAATAGAAAATGATAGCCAAAAAGGAAATACCAGCTTTGAAAGGTGGTTAGAGAGAAGAAGGCAATGAGGGTGACAATCAAAGTAATTGTTTGTCAATGATGTGCAGATGCGACTATTGTGGGAAGAGTGATTCAACGTTTTGAGAAAGGGTGTTCATGTTAGGATATTTTTGTAAACATAAAAATTCAAATGTTGCCACTTGAATGGTAAACTAGATAGACACCTCCCATGGGGGAAATGTAGATTACAAGTAGGAAGAGAATGTGGATTGTCTTAAAAATCTGGATTACCAGTAATATAGTTCAACCAAACAAGATAATCTTGCGGGTCCAAGTAATTTAATATAACATTATCAATAATCCAGATAGATTACCCTATATCAAAGGCCCTCTAAAAGGATTTGGTTTTCACCATTTTCTTGAGTTAGGGAGCAAATTGCTTTTATTTTCAAAATGAACTCCCATAGGAGTATGAATATGAAGTGGCTGAGATCCTAAAGGGATCTATTTAAAAACTCAATTAAATTATTAAAACATTTTTAATGAAGAATGTGGTTGCATAAGTCATTATAATTTATCAAAATTTTTAAATCGGTCCTTATAACTTAGCAAATGTCAATGATGATTTATGAGTAAGACTTATTTTTTTTAAAAAAAAAAACTTAATAAATTAATTACAAACTTTTAAGCCTAGGAATGAGTTCACATTTAAATGAGTTAACATTTAATTAAAAGTTTAATAAAATCATAAAGACCAAGAGATTAATTTAACCTGTATTTTTTTGTCACAATTAAATGAGTACACATTTTGAACAAATGCATTGAAGAATTAATTTTCATAAATGCATCAAATAGAAGATGGAAATGTACCCTTAATATATTACATTAGTTTCTATTAACATAAGATGAATCAAGAATAGTATAAACCTTAAACATGAGAAAAAAAAAAAAAAAGGTTGCATTATGGTCAACTTGAGTTAGATAACAACATTTGACTTATGATTCATATTAATATTTAAAGGAAGAGAAAAACAAAACACAGTTGTTAAAATAAAGTGGCAAAATAAGATTTTTAGTCCTTTATCTTTATTTATTTTTTTAATATAGGCCCTTATTTTTATCTGTTTTTCTATTTGATTCCTTATATTACAAGTTGCCAACTGATGCGGTCCCGAACTTTAATGTCATGATATTAATGGAGAATACTAACATGACATGAATGACCATTTATTCCACACTAGCATTGTCTATTTGTTCTACAATGAAAAAATGATTAGAGATTACATTGATAGATGATTTGTAATGTAAAGGACTATTAAAAAAAAGATAAAAGACCACATTAGAAGTCCAATAAAAATGAGCTATGGAAAAATATTTTTTGTCAAATAAAAAAGGTTGACAAATCCAAAATAAAAATAACCAAATACATTTATTGAAATGATGAAGACAAAAGTAGTGTCAAAATGATAAAGAGATAAACAATATATATAACATAGAAGCCGTGGACATGGTGCTAGGAAAAGTTTTGACTAAAGGAATCATAAGGAATAAGGGACTTAAGAGTGTTGATTTTTTTTTCCAAAAAATAAAACCACGGTGTTTGAATTTTTTTAATTGGTGGAACTTTATTTTTTCAATTCCCTTTTAAGTAGAAGTAATCAAATCGGATTCCATATATACAATTTCATAAACGGAAACTTGATGCTAAATTTGATGAGTAGTTGCCCAAATTTTGGACTCATAGCTAAGTTAGGCAACTTGGCCAGTACTTAAATTAACTAATTAAATTAGTTAAATGTTAATAGTACGCATGATTTTTGAAGGGTAGTGACACCCTTCTTTAGTGTACTTATTTAATATTGATAACTTGTTATTTTTGTCCAACTCAACATATGTATCAAAATTTTGTAAGTAATAAAAAAGAACTCTTTGATATATATATATATATATATATATATATATATATATATATATATATATATATATATATATATATATATATATATATATATATATATATTAAAACTCAAAAAACAAAAATTAAAAAAATCATTAATTTCATCTCTCCTAATTAATCATCTTGAGAACCCTAATCTTACCTTCTCCATTTTCTTAATGCGCTATTATAGAACCTTACAGCTTCACCTCCCTTTCTTTGACTACATCCTTAGACCTTGTCTGCATCTTTTGTTCAAAGAACCCTATAGAATTGTCTCCCCTTTCCTCTGCTATGACCGTTAAGTCGATTACCATATATTTTTGTCTTTGTCTTCCTCTTTCTTTGCCTATACCTGCTTTCTTCAAAGAAGAATGTTTCAATGTTCTTCTTTATCCTTTTGTGAATTCCATTTGTAATTATGATTTTCATTGTTAGCAATTTTCATTCTCCTCCTCTTTCACTTTCAGCTAAGTACTCTTGGCATTTAGCTACTTATTCTCAGCTAACCACAATTTTTGGGTGCAAACGCTACAACATTTTTTAGCTTAGACTTAGGATTTACGATTTAGGGTTTAATTAACAATTAATTTTGTAGAGGAGCATTGAAAGTTTATTTGGAGTATTCTTCAATATCTATGTACAGGTCTCTCATTATATTGCAAAAGTTTTGGGGAGGTTGACAATGATATAGACTTTGTTTTTACATGATTTTGAACTTCAGAACCAGTCTCATTCTCTTAGAATGATGATTGAAAATTAAATCTATTTTCTAGAAAAAAAAATATAGGGAAAAAAAGTCTTGAAATTTTTTTTATAAGAACTTATTTTGCTTAAATTTTGGTACACAATATGTCTAAAATTGCAAACTAGACTAAAACTCCAACTCTAGGAGGATCAACTCCTTTACAATTGTTGCAGAAAACATGTTGGACGTCCATGGATTTGTGCCACAATGATGTAACTAATGAAGTGAATGACTTGATTGAATAATCACAAGAGCTATGCTGTCTCCAAACCACTTGATCTTTCCCATCTACACGTAGAGTAACCTACACTAAAATATTATGTAAGTCATTAAAAAAAGATAGCTCCTACTCAATAAACTGTAGGCTCCATTGGAGGTTCTAGTTCCACATAACCTCATCCCAGAACTCATACTCTACGATATAATGGTTCTTTAAGCAAGAGATGGAATAAAGCCTCAAAAATTTGTCCTTTAAACACTGGTTTGCAATCCACAAATCTTCCCAAAAATGAGTCTTACTCCCATCCCTAACCATTATCCGTGTAAGTTTTTTAATAACTGCCTCAACATCTTTGGCCAACTTCCAAATACTCATAATTGCATTCTATGGGCTACTATTGTTACATCCTAATTGCTCAACCTTCGGCCTTTCCATATCCAAGTTATTACAAGAAGCCACAACACATTTCCAAAGGGAATTTTCCTCAACAACAAAGTGCCACCACCATTTAAATAACATCCTTGCATTTTTTAGCAATATGTCATCAATTCCAAGCCCCTTTCTCCTTTGATAGTTGTATCTGATTCCAACTAATTGTATGCCTTTAGCTCCACGTGTCTTACCCCAAAAGAATTAGATTGCAAGGAAATGATATTCTTTGCAACCCCTTTCAACATCTTGAAAATGTTGAGATAATAGATGGGTAAGCTGTTCAAAACCATTTTTATGAGAGTCTATTGGCCTTTGATAAGAGATTTGCTCTCCACCTACTTAATCTTTTCTCAATTTCGTCAATGATGGGCCTCCATGTTTTCTAGCTTCAAGGGTTTGCACTGAAAGGAATACCCAAATATCTAATGGGTAAAGGTGCAATCAAGTTATAATACCCTAGCGTGAGTTGTAGTTATCTGTCGATACTGGATCCTGAAAATTCTAAGTATGAACCCTATATCTCCTTGAAAGGCTTAGGATTGAGACATTTTCTTAAGATCAAAAATTTCAGTAATAATTTCTTCAATATTAATGAATTAAAGGGCGATTTTTAACAAATTTTAGGGAATAAGTAATCCCTTCGTTTTCAATTTACAAGTTTATAAAAACACAAGTTTTCAGAGAATTGTACTAGAACCCAAAAGTTGGATTTTGATCCTTAAGAATTTTGATTTATTTGATATTTTTATTGAATCCAAATGGGGGATATTTTCATATTTACATTTATATTTTAAAGTTAATAGAGAGCAAAATTAAAGAGTTAATGGGGTATTTCCTTATTTAAATAAGTGTATGATAACTATGTTCCCAGGTTGTGAGTCTGCACTAAGTCTGTCCTATTTGTACATTTTCCATAATGTAATTGATTATAAAGGAATTGTAATAGATTACAATTGTCTGAAATAGGTTCCCAACCATTCTGGATGCTCTCGGGTTGAAATTTTCATAATTGTAATCGATTACAAGGAATTGTAATCGATTGCAATTGTAATCGATTACAATTATTTGGGTCAGTGGCAATCGATTACCAGAGGCTAATATAATGTCTGGGGATGCTTTCTCTCTCTTCATTTTTGCTTTTTTTTCTCTTTTTTTCTCTCTTTGCAACCCAAAAACTCTCTTTTCTCTTTCTAAAATGACTCCGTTCCTTGTGCTATACTTCTACATCCAATCTTTCCACTAAAATCTACTCCAAACTCACATTAAACACTTCTTAATACTCCAAATCCTCATCAAATCTGCCCCCTTCTCTCTCTATCTCCACCATTGTTGAGCTTAGAGCTTGGGGGAGGAGAAATCGCAGAACCCACCCCCACCTTCATCCTCATTTGCTTCTTAAAGATTGTCTCAATGAATTGATAACTCACCATAGTGAGTTATTTTTATTTTGTTTTACTTAGATTTAGATTTTCGTTATATGAATTTACTTGGATATTTTAGTTATTTTTAGTTGGTTTCTTTGATTTAGGTTCTTTTCCAGTTTATTTTTCATTTTCTCATTTTTTTTTGGTTAGTTATTTATGTTTTCCTTATGTTTCAATTAGATATAAGCACTCAAGTGGAAGAGGAGTTCAATTGGAGTCTTAAGCAGTCCATTTTGCCAGATTTAAAGACCATTATCACAAGAGAAAATTCATATCTAAATATCTAGAAGTCAACTTGACATGATTTAGGACTCTTTGGAAAGATGAGAAGGATATCTCCAACTTTGTTGTTGAGCACTTTATGGGATTCTCAAGTCTTCTAGTAGAAAAAGGCAAAACAAGATTGGAGTTACATTTTGTCTCTGATGTTGTCAAACCTAACCATTCATTAGTATTTTGACTATATCTTGAGCTATAGTGTAACATCCTATCAACTTAATGTTATGATTAAGTCATAACATGAAATTAGATAGGTTGCGTTACCGTATTAGTTCTCCGCTTATAGCTATATTCATTATATTATATTTTCTTTTTCTTTAACATATGTACATATTTGATGAATATACTTATGAAACGGTGCACTATATATTTATAAACGTGATCAATATTGCAGAATGTAACAAAATTTAACAACAAGCACTACAGAAAGGAAAACAGATATATATCATCAATCATATACATACATATGTAAGTTGCAAGCCAACGCTTCAGTTTATATATGGGTTTAAAAGCAGGTAAAATGAAGAAACAGTAAGACTCCTATTTCTGAAAAGGTAGAGACAGAAATGGCAAGAGCCAACTATGTATAACGAGTCCACTATTTGATCATCGTGGAGTTGCAAGTCCAGAAATCTCAGTAAGTGGAGTGGCCGTCGAGTCCATTGCCAGCGTCTGAGAATGATGCGGAGATACAAAACGAGGTGAGAATTTACAGAAATTCTCAATAGGGTTTGTGTATGACATTTAACTGACATCACATTCATTCTCAGTTGCCTCGGGTTTTATTTAATAAAAAAAAAAAATGTGCTCAAACTGGACTATCCATTTTAATGAGTTTAAAAAAAAATATCTGGTCCGAGGCAAAGTTTAGTTTTACTTTAGACGGCAAAAGAAACAGAACAAATTACTAATAATGATACATAGAAGAATACACAGAATAAATGGACAAACGACAGTAGATAAACATAACAGACAACTATAAACATCTTGACATAACTATTCCATGTAATCATGCATTCCATGTAATCATGCAAACTCATTCTTGAACCTTTCTTCATAAACTTTTCCATTACTTTTCATCATTTTCCATCACTTAGTCCCCTGGGAGTTCTTGGCCATTTTAAACTCCTGGGTAATAGTCTGCTTTTCAGGATCGGGCTTGTTCCTATACAGGAGTGCCGGGTTTACTTTCCCCGACCTTCTCACCGATCTATTCCCCTTAAATTTTTATCCGAGGCTAGTCCAAGTAGTATGGAACTTTCATAATAACATAATTCTTAACATAACTTTCATAGTTTTCTTGAAAATGCACATGTATTAACATGTATATCATAACTCATGCATAGACTTTACTAAAATTTCGGCAGCATAATGGAATATGTCCGCTTCCCCATGAATAGTGCTAGTACATCAGAACACAAATTTCTCATAGAGGTCACAATATTGCGTTCATAATTTAACATTGAACTCATAGAAACATTGGTCTCATTAAGGCAGAGTTACTGCCTCAGCATAATCATTCAACCCGATTTTTGTAAATCAAGCCATAATTTCTATTTAACTCATTTGAACCTTAATTTTGGATATGTTAAAGTGTTAGGTGTCTATTTTCTAACCTCTTTGGTCCCATCTAATTTAGATAACTATAGCTCAAGTTATTTAGGTTTTATCCCGACCTGTCCTGTGGCTAGCTAGAATCAGACACTTAAAAGTAAAAATCCACTAAAAATCGAAAACTGATTCAAATCATACTTTTTTTTGGTCTTATATCAAAGCTAATAAGACAAACTTTTATTTGTAAAAAAATCCATTCCATTTGACTTAGTAAGGCTCGAGTTATAAGTCCCGAGATTTGACTTTCCTAAACTGCTCTACTTTAGCCTGGTTTGTATATAGAGTAACTTCTCTGAACTACTGGGAACATATGAGACCATAACAATCTCTGAATTTCATTGTGGCTATTCTCCTATGTGTAAGCTTTCAAAAGAAGTTGGTTTCACTCAATTTGGAGTTGTATAGAGTGAGTCACTCCCTTCTCAAGTCGTACTACTCGAATAAAAGTCCTGATTCCTAGGTCAAACTTCAAAAATTCACATCTCTCTCAATACTAATCCAATGACCTCATATGATATACGTATAGAAAGCTTGAATGTCTAGTTTCACGTAAAAATAGTCTCATCAGATTTAATTGGCTGTAGGCAAAGTCGAACACTCCGCCGTACGGACTACCGATGGAATTTGGCTTTTCCAGACCCTCACATCTTCTTATTCTCATCTTTTCCTACTCCTTAATCAACCAAATTTAATCACACAAATAGCCAACAACCAGTCAAACATCAACATATTCAATCACAAATCAATTAAGGAGTCAGAAAATAAAGCCAAGAATTAGTCATCCAAGATCAATATATCAGGAACAATATTAAGCTTCTACCTCTTTGTGTGTTGTTTTGCTAAGTATTGGAGGTTGATTTTGAGAGGAGAAGAGAATGAGAAGAGAAAGTGAGACTAAAGTGAAGTGAGAAAGGAGCATGTAAATTAACTCCATGAAGAAGGAAAAATCTGATTTAAACATAAAGAAGGTAGTTGGGATTGTGAATGTTGATTGGCTAAAATTCTTGTAGCTGATTTCCAGCCATGCTTCCCTTCTTTTGTGGTTTAATGTGGCTTACTTATTCTCCATGCAAAAAAAAGGGGATTCATTTGCACTCTGTATAAACTCGGAACTCGTAACCATTCTGCGTAAAGTCGGAACTCGTGTTAGAAATATAAAGTCTGAGATCGTAAATCACAGCACACCATTTACCTTAAAATCGGCGGTCCAAGACGAGATCATGTCCAAGACGAGATCATGGAACATAAACGACTTAACTCGGAAGTCAGGGATGTTACACAAATTTGGAAGTTAGTATCAGGACATAAATCCTTAGGTACCCAAAAATCGGAACATATATAATCTCGGAAGTTGGTCACAAATTCAAACTCGAGTGTAAATGGAAATTAGAATGCTCTTGAGTTAAGTTTGGATATCGGTGAATCGATAAACTCGGACATCGAATCACGTCCATTTGGTTAGGACCTTGAAGGATAAGTCGGAAATCGGAAAATGTACCCGTTTTATTGGAAACTCGAAGATAAAGTCGAGAATAATATCCATTGTACTTGAAACTGGAAGATTAGGTCAGAAATCGTGTAAATTGTGGTCGAACTTGGAGATTAGCTCAGAGATCTGAACTCGGGTCAATTCTATTTGGGATCAGCGAGGAGGTCGGAAATCATGTAAACTTCACAATTTAGTTGAAACTTAAAGTCGGAAGTCGGATCTCGTGGGGGGATGTTACATGCAGAACTCCAATTGAGCTGTTTCTTGTTGCTTTGGAAAGCTTACTCAAAGATCTACAATTGCTATCTTAGCTCTGAGAGTAAATTCCAACTATTCTGATTGCTATGAAGCTTGGAAGGGAGCAAAAGAGGCAATCTACGAAGTTGCTGTTTTAGATGCATGCTTGAGTGTGAAACCCCGCGCTCTAGCATAGCCTGAGATAGAGAGAACAAGTTTATGGTTCAGTGGAGCACACTTGAGCGTGCATAAAGTGCTCGAGCATAGCTGCGATTAATGTGGAAAGTTTGTTTTTTGAAGCAATCTTGTGGGAGAAGATATTGGCACTATTTAAAGGATTTGGACGACTTTTCTAACAACTTTTGACACTCTAAACACTGGAGGTAACCCTAGAGGGCTTGAAGATTCAAGGAGCATTGTGAAGAGTTTTGTGAAGAGTTGGAGACATCCTTCACCCTCAAGGCATTGGAATCCATGTTCTTCTTCATGGCTACTCTTTCTTCTGTTCTTTCTTTTACTTTTTTTGTTATTTATGATTCCATCACGAACTAGACTCCATTCTAGTGCGTTGATCGATCCAACTATGTGATGATATTACTCATGGATTGATTTTATTTATGTTTTTATTTTGATTATTAAGTGTTTATGATTGTTCCTAATGCTTTTGAGTGATTGGTCACCATTTAACTGATTTGTTGGTTTACAATAACTAGAGATAGGGTTTGTAAACAAAGCTTCTCATCATAAATACCATGAGTTGAGCATAAACTAGAGATAGATAAACGCGACTCATGTGGTCATCTTAGGAATCCATAAAGCTTCAACCTTTTCCTAAATTAGTTTATAACTAAGAGATTAGGCAATCAATTTAGGATAAAGAGAATTTTTTGACTTTGAGAAAGGCTTGGAATTAGTTTAGGGAACCCGACCATTAATCAATTGAGGTAAAAACTAGATAACTGAGATCTATGGTAATTGAGTCCATAGTTAGGTAAAGTCAGTTAGCCCTAGTATCCATGTCAGTGATTTAAGTTGTCTTTAAGTATAGTTTTATTCCCTTGTTCTATTTGATTACTTTTAGTTTTCTTTACTCATTCCATTTTTCTAGTCCAAATAGTCATTCATGTTAGTTACTCGATAATTGATCTATCCTTGTGGGAATAATATCTTTTTTCATCACTTTATTACTTGTACAATTTGGTATACTTGCCGGAGCCATAACATGAACGCTCCCTTAGCTCCGTGGCTCCGGTAAATCAGAATCCTCACTCTTGGCTTGTGTATTGTGAGTAAATAGAACATCCTTAACTTTTTTTTCTCTTGTAATTATTTTGCTATATTGAATTTTGGAAAATTTTGTAGCTATAATTATTTTTGTTAATGGCATTGTTTTTAAAACTTGACACATGAGTCAATGAACGGTATCATGAGAAATTATGTGAATGTTTTGAAACAGATATAGTAAATGTTAGGAATTTATTTTCGTAAGAGTGCCTTATTTAATTTAATATTATTTCCATGACTGAAAAGGTTTGAAACTAGTATTTTAGATTCAAAGAAACATTGAAGTGGATGATAGTTAAGGAAAGGTTCAGGAAAGTCTATAATAGAATCTGCTTGCTAACAGTAGTAGACGTTAGCCCTAGTCCACCTTGGATTATGATTTACCTAGCCACTCAAGGGAGTGGTGCGTGATGGATATTACACAGCCACACATATAGTGTGATACATGATGGATTTACATAGCCACTCTAAGAGCAGTGTGTGATGGATTACGGGGTTCACATGAAGGAAATACCTCCTGAGTGTGACCCTGATGGATTATTCTGTGTTAGATAGTTCCTATGGATTTTAATGAATTTAATGTCATTCTGTATTGAAATTTATCAAATACTTATGCACATTGACTCATGTGGATTAAGGATGTCTTGTCTCTTACTAAGTTGCATAAACTCACCTGTTGCTTCTTTTTCTTTTTTAGTTATAGGTGTTCGATTTCCGTCTCTCAATGGTGAATTCCTACTTCTTGGAATGTCTCTTTTTGTTTCAAGGGCATTTAGTAATTTGAAGCCTTGTGGATTTCTTAGAATATTATAGCTCCATGGTATAACAGGTAGGGCCCGACCCGCGCTTGGTTTATCTGTATATTTAAATATGAGTTTTATGTGTATTGAAATGAATGAATTTTCAAATGAACAAAAACTATTGTATTTTGGATGGATAGCTATAATTATGCACTTTACTCTTTCACTGTGTGTGTGAGGTTTATCCTGAGGATGCCTGGATTTCCAATGGTTCTATGTGCTTGTATTTTCTGTACAAGGTGAGGATTCGTATTTAGGAATAGTCCTGAGTACAAAGAAGATTCTGCCCAAATTTTAAGGAAAATTGTGCGGTCAAGGCTTGCTAAGGAATCCATCCCCTATGCACCAGTCACAGCCTGGGTTGGGTTGTGACACAAGCATCCCAAGGTTTCCTTTATTTTGTGGATTTTCACAATTGGGCAATTAATTGGGATGATAGCTTACAAACCTAACTCAACTCACAAACACACTTATATGACCCAAAATTTAGGAGAATACAATATACTTATTTTTCATTAACAATAGATGAAAATTTAATATAAGAACTAAAGTGCACATTTTAGAACGTTCATAGGTCAATTTGTATTTTTTTAAAATGTATGGGGCAAAGTTCATATGATCTATAGCTCTGGAGGACAAAGTGCTTTTTTTTTTCTTTTTTAACTTTTATTTGTTATAAAATTGTTTATATTTGTAAGAAATAGAATTAGTATTAATGTTATAAATTATATAAATTAAGTGAATAACTTAAAATGTGTTTGGATAAACTTATTTTGAATTCAACTTATATTAAAAAAATTCTAAAATAACTTTATATTTCATGCACCTGGTGTGTTTTTAAAAATAAGTGAAAAAGAATAGCAATTAAAAAGAAATAAAATGATTAATTCAAGTAAGGGTAAAAATGAGTTAAATAAAGTCAAATTTTATCTCAATAAAGCTTAGCCTATTTCCCAGATATATAGTCCAAGCTTAACTTGTTTAATTAATACAAGCTTTTCATTTTTTGGTTTACTTTAACTTTTTTTTAAGTATGGCTGTACGAGGAAAAACTTATTTAGATATAAAACTTTTATATAAATCAACAAAATACCATTAAATAAGTCAAAGAACTTCTAAATAGATTAATGAATTGTACCTATAATACTACTTCTAGTTTATTTTATTTGTCACTTTTGTTATATGCATAAAAATTAATAAACTCACAATTAAGATTTAATTATGAAACATGTTTATTAAAAAGCTAGCCGTTATTTAATTTGTAATATGTAATTTATTTATTTTATTAATCTCACACTATATTTCTCAATTAATGGTATACTTAGAATTATATAAAAGATAAATTTAAAAAATTAAAAATAAATATTTTAATGATATATAAGAATAAAAAATAAAATGGATCAATAATTTTTTCATAAAGTAACAGATAAAATGAATTGAAAGTAATATATATTTTTAAATTTTTAAATTAAATACATATTATGTAAATTTATAAACAATAATGTATCATCTAATGAAATAATTTGACTTGTCAAGTTTTACACATTTTATTAACAATGTAAAGTTTAATTAAACTTAAAGTTTGATTTTTTAATTCAAACCTTTTTTTTTCTACAAAAGATAAACTTACTTATTAATAAATTTCCTCCGGCCTAATATAATAAAAAATATTTAGGAGACTCATCTTTTGGGATACAATATGGGATGGATACAAAAAAAGTGAGTAAAATGACAAAAAATGCTCGGATAATGAGTCTCATATAATTATTATTACTTTTGTTCAGTTTTTTTATTCCAAAAACTTATCTGCGTTTATGCAAAACTTACCAGCGTTTATGCAAAACTTATCAGTGTATTGCTGAAAAATACTGGTAAATTTTTCTTTTATACAAAACTTACCAATATTTATACAAAATTTACTAGTATTTATACAAAATTTACCAGCATATATGTTGGTAAGTTTTTTTCTTATGTAAAAGTTACTAACATTTATGCAAAACTTATCAGCGTATTATTGAATAACGCTGATATGTCTTTTTATTTTTTACAAAACTTACTTGTATGAATAGTATATATGTTGGTAAGTTTTATGCATATTACATAAAAATTACTAGTATGTGCACTATTTATGCTGGTAAATTTCTGAAAAAAATTGAACAAAAGTAATAATGATTATATAGAATTCATTATGCAAATATTTTTATCGTTTTTTCACTTTTCTGTATGTATCGCGTATAAGTATACCGTTTATGCATCCCCTGTCGGTTCTCAATATAATTAAGACCATAACTCCTTAGCAGATCACCTAGCTTATTTTTATCATTAAACTCAAATAGTATATAAATATGGTTCCGACCGCGGTGCACCGCACGCCGTATATTCTAATGCTCAGGATCTGATAGACTATTCATATAGTCATCTATAATGTATCATAAATTTTTTCACTCTCCCTGGTTCCGTAGCTTCTTCGTCCTTCACACCGACTCCACCACGGCTTCTTCCTCCCCAAGCACTTGGCGTTAACATCGGCGGATTATTTAGCTGGAGTAGATTATTTACATCCTGGTATTTGATGTAGATTATTTACCTTATTTTCTAACATGTTATGCAATCATCTTATTATTGAAAATGTTATTTGAGCTTCGGTAAATATGATTCTTGGTCGGCAATTAACAAATTACCTGCAGATATTCAGAAGCTTCACTACCGAGCTTGTTTTGAAGCTCTTCATTTCTTTCCTCACATTGAACAGATGGGAAAAGTATATAAATAAGCAGATGTTAACTCCTGTTGGCTTCTTGTTTTGAAGCTGCTGTTCTCTCCATCGCACTGGTGGCTTTGGCAATGGTGGCTCAGCTCATCTTTCTTGCGATGCAGTGTAACAGCAATAGCCATGGGAGGATGCTCGAACCCGGAGCACCTTTACCACCGTGAACATGCTCGTGGAGTTGAGTCCTGAGGTTGGCTCGTCTAGGAAGAGGATGATAGGACCCTAGAGAAGTTGATGAGGTGACTGGGCAGTGCCACTGATCAGGCAAGATGAGTTCGTCGGAATGTGACCGGCACGATGAGTACGCAGTTGGCAGCGAGGTGCGAGGTCGACGTCAAAGAAGCGCTCGTCGATGGCAGACTCGGCGGGGTGCTTGAAATGGTGAGGATGAGAGAGCTACTTGTATGTACCACAACTGAGAAGTTGTATGAGTACTCGAGAATAATCTTAGCCATTAGTTTCATTGGATGGCTTAGATTAACAAGGTGTGTGGTGCACCCTTCCTTACCTCGTGCACCACAGCCTTGGCTATAAATATAAATATAAATGTAAATAAATAATAGATATAAATTGGAAAAGTCACTACATATAATAAGTTAAAATGAATTGCTCATGCCTCTCTCTCTCTCTCTCTCTCTCTCTCTCTCTCTCTATATATATATATATAAAAGATCCATATAAAAAATATCTAATTCTTCACAAGAAAAAGGTGAAAAGATAAGAGAGAACAAAAAAAATTTGGGTTTACTTTTATGATAAATTGTAATAATATTTGTAAAAAAAAATTATTTAATAAATAAAAAATGACATTTGTGTGAGTAATAGTTAGTAAGTTTTATATTTTGATTTGGACCAAACCCCTCCTTTTATAAATCAACTTATAATTATAGATAAATTTTTAATTTTATTTTATATGATTAACACTTCATTTATTTTAAGAGAAAATAGGAGGAAAGAAAAGAGATGAAAAGAAAATGAGTAATAGTGAGAGTTTTCTTTTGTTTGGATCAACACAAAACAGGAGAGAAAATAAAAAGCGACTGTAAGTTTCACCAAAATTTTTTTTCTCCCCACCCTAATAAGGAAAATTGAGGAGAGAATGGCACTTTTATTAATTTACAGTGTTGATTTTTAACTTTTTATTGACCCTTTCATTTATTGTGTGATATACGTATTATTTTATATATTTTTTGTTTTCTTTCTTCTTATTTTTTTATTTTTTTTCTTCTCTCTCATTTTTTCTCTTTAATTGTTATTTTAATTATTTCTCTCACCTTTTTAATATTTTCTTTTTTTTCTTCTCTCTTCACTACTTTCATCTCTTCCACTATTACCTCTACTACCATCGTAGCCACCTCCTCCATGCCACTCATTTCTCCAACTAATCTCTTATAAACGCCCATGGCTTCTAATCATTTTTAGCCTAATTGTTGGAAGTTTGACAATCATCAATTACACTTTACATCTGCTATCAAAACTTGATTCTCTTAATACCACGAGCCATTATATCACTCCTAGTTTAGTTTACATTTGGACGAGACATGAGTCTTTTGTTATACCTGCCACAATATAAAGCATATTTTTGCTTGAGTAAACAAAGATACGAGCACTGGACGACAAAACATGCCTGCGCAAATAATCTCGAGCCTATTATAGACCCCACAATATTTGTGATATTGCTGGTGCATTCTTATAAATGTTGCCGCGTTTGAATTGTTGTCCACCAGCATAAGAGAAAAAGCTTATAGCTTATGTTTTGTACACTGACATCATATTGAGAAAACAGACATCATCCTGCAACTGCCCAGCATTGAATTTGTGTGAAGAGTGGGGGCATTGGAGAAAATGGAGGTGACAATGGTCGCGATGGAGGTGAAGGCAAAGGTGAAGGAGAAAGAAATAGAAAATAGAAAATAGAATATTAAAAAGGTGAGTTGATGTGTTTATTAGTGTAAAATTTTTTATATTAATATTTAATTATATAATGTCATATAGTTGAAGATGATTTGTTTTTTCTGGGAGTGAATGTGAGAGTTAACTATCATTGTTTATATAGTAATATATGATTGAATATCAATATAAAAAAATTTTATATTAATAATATATATCAATTAAACTCATAATTAAAATAATAATTAATAATAGCAAAATAAAATTATAAATATTTATTTTGATCCCTAAAAAATTTTAAAAGATAAATTAATCTCTCAAAATTTAAAAATTTACAATTAATTTCTCACTAAAAAAAAGAATATATTAATTCCTCTGTATAAAATTCATACAAATTCATATTATCAAAAAACTTGTACAAATTTTATACAAAGGGATTAATTATAAATTTTTAAATTTTAAAGAATTAATTTATTTTCTTCAAAAATCAAAATAAATATTTACTCTAATTTATAAAAAGAGGGATGAATTTTTAGTCCAAATTAAAATATAGTATTTGTTAATCTCTCCACGAATAAGGCACGAATCTTAGTAATTTCCATTCGTGTATATATATATATATTGGAAAAATAATGTAACAAAAGCAGTATGAAATACAGTACATTTAATGGAAAAGGACGTAACAGAAGAGGGAAGTTAAGGCGGTAAGAAAACACGGGAAGAACACGGAAAAAAGAAGAAATGAGAATCCTCGGTATGCGTGTTATGTCAATCCAAGTCAACTTGAGGCATATGCATATGCTGTCAAAACCAACCCATCCTCCTGCTTTTTCAGACATTGGCATTCATCACGCGCCTACTGCAACTACAGCTACAACAAAACAAATGCCTCCAACCTCAGGATCAATAATAACCTCGTGGGTCCCACAACTCAGAAAAGGTCAACGTCCTCCACTCACCTCATAAATCCAAATAACAAAAGAACAAACAACAAAAGTTAGCAATTAAAAAAAATTATTTGTATATATTTTTGCACCCATTATTAACATACACAATAAATAATAAAAATATAAAATAATGAGGATTTAATAAATATAAAATAATTGACTTATTATTTTATATATCTTTTTATTGTATATCTATTATTAATTTTTGAAATAAGTATAAATAATATATTTTATTCAAAAATTGAGAAAAATCGAAACCTATTTCCGCCGTTCACAGTGTGACCAAAATACCCTGCTAGATCTTATATTCGCAATCGCATCTACATTGATCTGGCGGTAACACGCTAGCGTGATAGTCCAGTCACCTAGTGGACCAAACCGGCCGAATCCTATGGCTACATTTGACCAGGGGACCCTATAGGGTATCCTTACCTATTGGGGCACCCACTTTTGTCAAACACCTTCTTCCCTTTTTTTCCGCTCATTTTCCCCTTTCCTTTCTTCTCCTCCTCGTCCGTGTAAAGTCTTAATTTGATGGTGTTGGTGTGATGCCACTATGGCCGTTGAGCTCATGATGGGTTACAGGAACGAGCACAGCTTCACTTCCAAAGCCGAAGAGAACGCTGTCCAAGAAGCAGCGTCTGGGTTAGAGAGCGTTGAGAAGCTCATCAGGTTGCTCTCTCAGGCTCAGCAACACTACAACAACCCTTCCTCTTCTTCTCCTTCCACTTCCTCAAACCCAAACCCAAACCCAAACCCAAACCCAAACCCTTCTTTGGAAATCGAGAGGGATTGCAAAGCCGTCGCAGACGTCGTCGTTTCGAAGTTTAAAAAGGTGATTTCTCTCCTTGGCCGAACCAGAACCGGCCATGCGCGCTTCAGAAGAGGCCCTCTGCAACCACCACCACCAGAACAACAACAACCGCAACTTTCGGAATACAGAGTCTTCCATGCGACGCCGCTGCAGCAGATCCCACCCCCACCACCACCACCACCACCACCACCACCACATCCACAGAACCTTACTAATCACCAGCACCACTTGATCCCCAAAAACGGCGTCGTTGAGAGGAAGGAATCGTCGTCTAAGACCATTAACTTCTCGTACACCTCTGCCGCTAACTCGTTCATCTCGTCTCTCACCGGCGACGCTGACGTTAAGCAGCAGCAACAACCGTCGTCGTCGTCGCCGGCGACGGCGTTTCAGATCACGAACTTGTCTCAGGTTTCCTCCGCGGGGAAGCCCCCGCTCTCTTCGTCTTCGTTGAAGAGGAAGTGTAGCTCCGAGAACTTGGGTTCCGGCAAGTGTGGCAGCTCCTCTAGCCGTTGCCATTGCTCCAAAAAGAGGTAACTTGATTAGGTCTTTCTGCAAAATCGTGATTTTTTTTTTAAATTTTTTGAGGTGTTTGTTCTGATTTTATTATTTTTTGGGATTGGTATGTGGCAGCAGAAAAATGAGGATGAAAAGGGTGGTCAGGGTGCCAGCTATAAGCTTGAAGATGGCGGATATTCCACCAGATGATTATTCTTGGAGGAAGTATGGTCAGAAACCCATTAAAGGATCCCCTCATCCAAGGTACCTGAATTCTATATTTCTATATTAGAACAATAAAGCAATCTAAATTTTGGACTTAATTTCATCATCCCCTAAACATGAACAACTTAGTTTATTTATAATTATTTCATCGTCCCCCTAGAAATGAACAGGTGTATTTATAATTAATTATAATATATTGGTATATATGTGCCTAGTGCTAGACTTCAACTTGCTTGTTGACACTTTCATTTCAAATTCTAAGATAGTTGTGACTGATTTGTTTCCTTTTATTATACTTTGTTTTTGAGTCTATGCTGAATCAGAATTTCTGAGTGTGTTACTGAGTTGGTTTTTTTTTTTTGGGGTGGTACAAAAATAGGGGTTACTACAAGTGCAGCAGTGTTAGAGGGTGTCCAGCGCGCAAACATGTGGAGAGGGCTCTGGATGATCCATCTATGCTGGTAGTCACCTATGAAGGAGAGCACAACCACTCCCTCACTGCGGCTGATGCTACTAATCTCATACTAGAATCCTCTTGAAGTCTTAAAAACCAATCATCATTTTCTTTGACAAGGTTTAATACCAAGAACCACACGCAAGTCATTGATTAATCAATGTCTATTTATCCTTGTCAAAAGGGGCAATTGGTGGCTTGTAGAATTGGCAGCTTTGCTCAAAGTACAGAGCTGGCTTTAATCTTTGAAAAGAAAATTAGTGGGTGTTCAATTTCAATGTACAATAGTGGATTCCTTTCATCTTTTCTTCGTTCTCTTCAAGGCTGAGACACTCTGAATCCATTACCATTATAATTTTAAAAATGAAAAGGTCAAGATTGTGGGTTTGGTAACGGATTTCAATCTCAAAAGCATAAAAAGCAAATCGGTTCCTATTCTATTTTCATTTTTAGTTTTAATTTTTTGACCTTTATTTGGTTGCTTTATCTTTGATGCTTATCTTGGATTCTCATCATCTCTCAACTTTTAATGGGATGTGTTTCAATGCTCAACGGGTTTTTCTTTGAAAATTTTTGAGTAAAGTGAAGAAAAAGCAACGAAAGGGGCCTAGTCAAAGAATTGGACAGAAGAGGACGGACATGTCGTGTTTAGGACGGTTGACTAAAGAAGAGAGAGAGAGAGAGAGAGAAGAGGGGGGGGGGGGTTGGCAGTTACTAGTTGGGACGGCTAAATGAGTGAATGAATGAAGGTGGGTTGTGGATTGTGGCGTCGGGGGTTGTGGGTTGGGGGAAAAGGAAAGCGCGAGAAAGGCTCTGTTTTTAATGCCAAAATTTGTTGGACTCGTTTTGGCTTGTAGGAAAAAGGTTGGGTGGGAGTGGAGAGCATTGAAGAGAGGTTGGATGGTCTAGAATGGCCCTTGTGGGAAAACCAATGCCAAAGTCAAAATAGGTGGGTGTGGAATTGATAAGATCTACCACAGGGAAAGGTGGGTCTTACCTTGTTGGCAAATTTGTTCTTTTGCTTAGCTTTGCCTTTGCCTTAACGTCAACTTTGTTGTGCAGATTGGGTCCCCCCTTGTTCATTCATCATTATTGATTTCATGTTCACACACATGTGGCAATCCCTTAATCATGCATAAAAAATACTATCATTCTTTCGGCCTGTTTTTCTTCCCGTAGCTTCTCGCAGTCTAAGTCGTGACATCTGCGCATAATATACGTGCTAAATTATGTGTTTCGATATATACGATATAATAATGAGTATACGAGCACAATTTCATTTGTTAGCCGAACAAATTCAAAGCAGCCGAGGTCAGCCAATTTAGTTGGTAGTGTTCCTTGTAAATGAATATAAGGATTTAAAATTAAATTATACCTATACTTCTTTATTTCCTTTAAATGGGTTAGTCAATTATTGGTTAAAAATATCAAGAATTTAGATTTACTACCTGCGACGAAAATAACGGAATAAACTCGAAGCAACTAAAGGCGCGTTTAGTTTATAAAAATATTTTTTGTTTTTATTTCTTATTTTTGTTTTTGAAAATAAATTTCATTTTCAGATTTTTAAATTTTAAGAAAAATATTTTATTTATAAAAATAGATTCTGCTTTTAAATAGAAAAATAGTGAAAATAAGTTTAATTTATCTATTTTGAAAGTACAATTCTTGAAATCAAATTTAAAATAATAAAATTAGATTTGCTATATATATATATATATATATATATATATATATATATATATATCCACAAATATATTTGTATGGATATCGACAAGAAATATTTATTAATATAGTAAATAGTTCTATAAAATAAAGTGTTTTTAATAAGGCTGGCTATGAGATATAAATGACTTTAGCATTATATGATTCTAATTTAGTCATGTTTCTTATTAAATGCTAAATCTAAGATGATAAAATGAAGAATTTTTTCATGTGATTATGAATAGTGAAAAAGAAGGGAGAATTACCAATTTGGTTCTCAAAAGATCAAAACCCCATAAGATACTATTTTTCTTGGTATCCCAATGATAAATTAGCCCCTAAAAAATCAATTTGTTAACAAATTAGTGCCTAAAACATCTTTTATTAACACTAATAAAATCCATTAGCAATAATAAAATTCATCATTAAGGTATTACAAATTAATAACATATCTTTTGGGGGCTAAATTGTCAGCGCTTTAATCTTTCAGGAGTTAAATTAGTGGTTCTCTAGAAAAAGAATGATCTAATAATAAGTTTTTAATAAGCCATGTTTAGTAATTTATTTATTTAAATATGTAATGTAGGAATTACGTAGCAACAGTTGGTCATGTGTTTGAATCCAGCAGTGCACAGGTTTGTCTTTTTTTTCTCAAGCTTTTAAACACCGCATGAAGTGTAACATCCTGAAGAACAATACGCTTGACTAGTACTGTTAATTGATTTATTTCGATGCATTATAGATATATGAATAGTCAACATTGAAATGCATCAATTAGGGTTAGACGAATTTGAGTTTCTTTGTAGAAAGATTTTATGTAGACAAATACCAATGTTTTGCTAATTTAAGAAATATAGGTTGATTTGTGTTGTTTTATAGTGCAAGAACCGAATCGATAGGAATCTGTATTGTAGGATAACATGAACATCAATTAAAAACTCTAGAATATGTGACTAGAAATTAGCCACCTAACCTATACTAGATGGCCAAATTATAACCACAAATTTGGAAACTTAACAAAATTTAAATTTTCTTTTGAATCCACCAACCATTTTCTTTTTCAATTCTTCCAATTTAAGACTTAAGAATCAAAATCTTTCCTTCCTTGTCCGCAAAGAATTTCGGCCACCCTCCATAAACCCTCACCCTCCATTTGTTTCTTCAACTTCATTCATTTCTTCATCCTCTCCATATCTACCTAAACTTCCAAGTTGGATTAGAGATAGGATTTCTTAGATTAATGAACTTCTAGGGTTTATGTGGTTTCTAGGATTTCTGATATCATCTCTTATTTGATGATGTTTGATGATAATATAACTAGTTTTTAGTGATTTAAGATAGAAATTATCGGTTGGGGTGAAGATTTGATCAAAAGACTAAAAAAAAAAACATAAATCGAAATGTTATGAGAAAACCCAAAAAGGATTGTCCGTACATCGAATGGTGTTTCTTATTCAAGTCAAATTTGAGTAAAACCAATTTTGAATAAAGCTAGACTTTCAGAGCTTTCCAACCATATAAATTATAGATCCATTAGATTTAAAATGAGAGAGTTATGATTTTTAGAAGTAAGTTGTTGAAATTCACTTACTGTCCTACTAGTATGTGTTGTGAAGGACATAACTTGCTATATACAATTTCAAATTACGTGAAACCAATTTTGTTAGGAAGCTATCACATAGAGAACAATGTCATAAATATTTCAGATTTATATCTTTAGTATATTGCTCCCAAAAACTCACTAAAGTTGACCTATGCTCTATTCGAGTTGAAACAGGGCAGTCTACTTGAGAAGCTCATAACCTAAGCTCTACTTATCCAATTAAGATGAAACTTGGAATTAAAAATAATCCAATTAGCTACAATTTGGTATAAAATTAGGATAAAAATGATTAAAAAAAAGATATTTTAGTGATTTTCTAAAGTTAGATATGCAAGACTGTCCTAAAATAGGGCAACCTTGAGTAAAACCTTAATAACTCAATTTATACACATCAAAACATAGTGGGACTAAAGAGAGTCAAAAGTAGACTAATAGGGCTACAACATATTAAATTTTTATATTAAAACGAGCTAAAATAAAATTTTAGTACAAATCATAAAATAGGGCATATTTGAGACAATTAAGACATTTTGGTATCTTCAATGATTAGAAGCCCATAAGCCATAAGAAGCTAATGGCTAAATTATGAATGAAATTCTTTATGATATGATGTGATATTGATATATAAACATGATGTTTCTATTTACTTGACTGGCTGGCTAGAATGATATTGTCTATATATGGGAAAATCTCTTATTTCAACTGTTATGCTACTGGATTTCTAACAAAATTATATGAATCATGCATAATGAGCATAAATTCCTTAAACATATTCATGAAAGTATGATCTAAGACATAGTTAAGATTCCATATTACTTGAGTCAGCCTTTGAACAGATTTAAAGGGAATAAGTCGGCAGTAGAGTTCGGGAAAGTAAACCTGCCAATTCTATATAGGAACGAACTCATGTAATATCCCAAATTTTTGCAATACATTTAATTTATGCCATTAATTAATTTATTTGATTTTAATAGTTATGTAAGAATAATTAGAAGTTAATTAGGAGTTAGTAAAAGAGATTAGGATTAAGAAAAATTAGAATAGACATGTAGAAAATCTTAGAAAGTTATTTTGCACTATTTTGCCAGTTTTAAGAAAATCAGCAAAGATTCGATATTTTATACTGTCAGAACTGATAGAATTTTATATTGTAAAAACCTAAGTTGGGAGCCTAGAATTTATCTGCCACCACCCCTATAAGTGGTGCCACATCCTACCACAAAGAAGCGGGAGACTTGGCTAACATCCAACCACCCAAGATCTCCACCAATTGAAGCCTGCATCCTTGCCAACCTTTATGGCCAACAACCCACAAATTTCCTCATTCTTCCTCTTCTAATTTCAGCCTCAAGAGACAAGGCCACTCTTTCCCTCATTTTCTTCCTCATTCCCATCTCTTCATCCTTGTTTCTTTACCCTTCCTTCATGCTTTCACCCAAAACTTGCTTCCTCATTAGCTTAAGCTTCAATTTGAGGTAGGATTCAACATATTTCTTTTGTTTTTGTGATGTAAAGGCTAATGAGGAATTTTGCTCTACTCTCTTAATTGGTGATATATTATGTTTATGTGATCATTTATAGCTGGTTTAATATGCGATTATTAGGTTTCGATTGAAACTTGAATGAAAAACTAAAGGAGGAGCTAATTAGAAGCTGAATCAAGTGAAAACTCTACAGCATCCGTACTTACGAACAGTACTGCATCGTACATAGCCATCAAAATTTGATGAAACTAATTTTAAATGAAATTAGACATTTAGAGCTTTCCAATCATATAAATTATAAGGCTATTGGTTTAGTATTGAGTGAGATATGATTTTTTGAAATTTACATAGAGTTCTACCTCTAGACCTGACCAGAATGGGTTATTCAAGGCATAACTCACCCTATACACCTTCAATTTAAGTGAAACTAATTTTGTTAGAAAGCTTACATATAGAGAATCATATCATAAAAATTTTAGAGTCAAATTCGATCCCTATTGCTCCCAGTAATTCATCAAAGTTGCCCTATGTCTTGACTGGATATAGACAGGGTAGACCAATTCTACCAATTTTGCAAGGTTATAACTTGAGCTATGCTCGCTTAAATGAAATGAAACTTATTGGAAATGAAAGATGGTTCTATTAGCTTTACAATGATATAAGATTCACTCAAATCCAATAAGACTTCTATGTTTAGCGAATTTTCACATTTTAGACCCCTATTCTGTCTAACACAGGGTAGACCTAGGTAAACTCTTAGTATCTTAAGTTATACTTATCAAAATTGAATGTGATCGAAGAGGTTAAAAACTAGATAAACAACACTTTAACAGTAAAAATTCAAAATTTAATAAATTAAGTAGAAATTATGGCATAAAACACAACGGCCATATTTGAGTGACATAAGGAGAATGGCTAATTAAATAATTGGCCACCTTAATGCATGAGTAAGTTGCAATTGGTATTAAATATTGCAAACTTATGACCATATTGAGGTATTAATATGTGATGTTTGCTCTACTATTGTGATTAATGTTCTGGTTAAGTTAGTACTATTCACAAGCGGACATGATCCATTATACTGCTGAATTTTCGGTAGAAGTATATGAATCATACGTCATGAATATGATTCCTCCAGCATATGTATTCTTGACTTCATGATTAAAGATATAATAATAATTCCATATTATTTGGACTAGCCCTTGAATAAATTTAAGAGGAATAAGTCAGTAGGATATTAGGGAAAATAAACTCAGTAATCTTATATAGGAACGAGCTCGGTCATGAAAAGCAGACTATTACTTAGAGGTGAGAGAGTTCATTCATCTTCAGAGGACCAAGTATGAGTGAAAGATAAGTAAAAGGGTGCACTTGAGGACAACAAATCATAATGCTCAAGTGTAAACCAATATACACACCTTAGGGACGGGAATCATAACGCTCAAGTGTAGACCAGTATACGCAACCTAGAGACGGCAATACGTAACGCTTAAGTGTGCTAAGGAAAGGAAGTAAAGGAAGTTAAAAGAGGCAAAGACACTTACACCAAGAAGTCATATGCATTCATTTATGCATGAAAAATGAACTATTCCTTATGTTATTATGAATTTATGCACCTTATTTAATTATCCTTCATGTTACTATGTTGATCTTTAGATTCTCTCTCTGTTTAACAAGTGTATAAATAAAATGGACTCTGCTTTGAATAATATATTTTTGAACTATAAAATTGAATAGCTTATATACCATGTTCACCTTATTCATAATAAACCAAATCAACTAAAGATAATAAAGATGACACTATGTGCGACAATCTAGAGAATCCTTGAGAATTTTAAATTCTCACTCCTGTGTTTATTTCCGTATTATTTCTAGATAGTACAAGAAATATTGAAGACAACCTGAGGTTGCTGTAAGACAAGGTCTTTTTAGGTAATAGTAACAACTCCTAAGTATGGTGCTATGACTTAAGCATGGTATTGTACTTAGGAAGGTGTTACAACTCAATCCTAAAAAGCAAGCTATTATCCAAAGGAGAGAAAGGCCATTCACTTCCAGGGGAGCAAGTAAAGGAAGATAAGAAAGGTGCACTTCGAGGATGGCGATACGTAATGCTCAAGTGCAAACCTATGTAGACACTCTTGAGACAGCAATACATAATACCTAGGTATGTTGAGTAAAGAAAGTTAAAGAAAAACAGGTGTACTTACATCAAGAGTCTAGTTGCATTCATATATGCATATTATTTACTTGTTTTTTAGCCTGCTATACTTATGCTTGGATTCTTTCTCTATTTATCAAGTGTATGAACAAAATGGACTTTGCTTTGGATACTATGGTTTCAAACTATAAAATTGGAATGTA
Source organism: Pterocarpus santalinus (assembly GCA_031439595.1). Lineage (NCBI taxonomy): Eukaryota > Viridiplantae > Streptophyta > Magnoliopsida > Fabales > Fabaceae > Pterocarpus > Pterocarpus santalinus. Next base: position 21,257,987 of record CM062525.1, read on the forward strand.
TACTTTATCATTTATACTGTTCATATTTTTCTAAATAAATCGAAGCAGCTAAGAATGATTATGATATCATTGCATAGTAACCTAGGAAATCCTACTAAGAATTTTCTAATTCTCACTCTTCCATGTCATTCTTAGATGACTACAATGGCATCAATAATATTCTTTGCTGAGATACCTGAGTGGCACTAGCACTACGACCATGCCCTATCTTTAGCGTGCCTTTGCTGTCCCTATCTCTAGCCCACTCTTCGACCCTATGGCTCCATTCCAGGGGGTTTCTTTGTACAAGGCCCATCTTGCTGCCGTGCTACCCCACCCAGTCCAACCAGCTGCTGCACCCTATCAGCATGTACCACCTTCACCTTCTAAGAGCGATCCCTTAGAGATGAGCGCATCCTCATCTTCTTCTGACCCTAGTGGAGGATACTCTTCTGGCAACCCTAGGTCTGCGAGCATCATGGAGAATGGGCTCCTTTCTTCTGGCTCTGCCTACGGGAGAATACCAGACCTTTTGAATATGGTAGTATATACAGAGTGGCCCTCTATTGCTAACTTTTTGTATGACCTTGGGCCATAGGCTTAGTTTTTGTTTTACTTTTCTCTTATATGTACCTGATGACTACTTGTAGTCCCTGTGGGGACATGTACGTAAACTGCTCTTTATAACATGGGCTAAGTATATGTTTTCGCCGATTCTCTGTTTTGTACCCAAAACTTATGATAGTTACATAAGATATGCACATCTTTTATAAATGTTTTGTAGATATTTACTATGAATTTTATTTTTGTACTTTTATTTTCCTTCCTTTTGATGTACCACATTTTTATTTTATGAAATTAATAGTGCACGTTTATTTAACGGTTGAGAAAAAAGGATAAATCTGTATTTTATTTAAAATTGCTCCACGCTATGACTTATTAAGGATAAAATGTTAAAATTAGATTAGTATAAGTAGCATACTCCTGAGTATAATATTATGACTTAAGTATAATATTATATTTAGGAAGGTATTACATAAAGCATTGGAAAAGGAAAAAAATAATAATAATAAGATAAGTTTCCTTTAGCAGGTTCGAACATGGCACATCGTGGTGAAAAGGGAGACATTTCCTCTTATTTACCATTGTGCTACCACATTTTTAGTTGAAAATGTTTCCAACAAATATATAGAAAATATTGAAAATGTGAAAATGACATTTTCAAATTTATGAAGATTTCTGAAATATTTTCATGAAATGTTTTCAACAAAATCCAACCAAACATATTTTCATGGCCATTTTCTATTTTCACTTAAAATGAAAACAAGAAATATGCAAACCAAACTCCCCCTAATCTTGTTACACTTTTGGAAAATATATGAATACTTGTTGACTCCCAAATTTGCAAATAGTTGAGGATAGACAATAGTCGAGAAGAATTACCTAAATAAGAGTAAATAGTTGATAGTAAGAAAAAAATAGAGCCAATATTTAATCAATGGGTTTCCTATTAGGCATTGGGCCTTAAGATGATCTCCAACTAATGAATCAATTTTGAGCATTAGTTAAAAGTAGAAAGCACTTGGAGGCATAGTCTAAATGGTTTGAGTTGTAGCCTCTACATTAGTACACGTGGAGGTAAGGAATTGCATGTTCAATTCCAATGGGGCAAAGCCCCTTATCCCTCCTAATGAAGGTGTGGATGTAGGACCCGTTCTCCAACACAGAAACTACAGCAAGCTAACCAAACAAGTGAGTCAACGTTGGGATCATAGTACCACATCGACTTAGGTACCTCCATGAAGATAATGACGGACGCCGTTGCTTTCGTTTAATGTTGACTCAGGAATACACACAAGTTGAGAAATAATAATTTCTCAGTAAGGGACTTTAACTAAACAGTTAAATGTCATCATCATCACCTCAGTCACTTTGGTTTATTCTAAAAATGGTGAGCATGCTAAGACATAAACAAAGATTCATTTTAATGGTTTTTAAAACATATTTCCTTGAAGTAGATTGCTTTTATTCAGGCACTTGATTCAAGACTTGTAACATTTCTCATAAATGATAATGGTGCATGGTCATAACATAACATAATGTTAGTAAAAGATGAATGAAATGCTTTCCCATGAATGCATGTCTTTATGCGCTTTTCCTGCTTAATTTTTTTTACTTAGCATCTGCTTTTAATCTTTACTTGCATAAACCTTGATATAAGGGGTTTTGCCCACCTTTATGTGATAGTGTAACACCCTAACAAGCTTAATACTATGCTTAAGTCATAATATTTCATTGTGTAGTTATGTTACGTGCAAGTACTCTTCTTCCTCTGTCTTACCTCATTTTATTAACTTAATTGATCAAATTCTTAAATTGGGATGTGGTTATTAACTAGATGGAAATCGTGATTGTGCGGTGTGTGTATATATATATGTGTGTGTGTGTGTGTGCGCGCGCGCGCGTATAGAGTTTCAAGATTTTGTATACATATGATGAAGGGAGTACATGAGTTAGGACCGTAAAACAAAATAATTCGGTGCATTCTCAAGGTGCAGCTCTATATGGTTTAGAAAGGACATTTCATCAAAGTCACTTCCTGAGAACACAAAATTAACCATGTCCCTAAGATCATAAAACTATCAAAAGAGGGCCATATTGTACACTACAATTAGTTGGGTGGACAATGCCTTTAGTCGGATTCCGAGGACAGGAACCCGTTAGCCATACTGGGCTCCACTAGGACATAGCCATCACCGGGTCTGAAGGATAAGCTAGAGGATGAGTTTGCTGCCTTTGAGGGGTCATATCATCATGAGAGAGAGAGACAGACAGAGGGAATTAATTGAGGTGGCGAGGTAGGTGGTGAAGCTATCGGTGCTACTGGAAGTGGAGCGCGATGTGCCATATACAGTGTAATGACTATAAAGGGTGTAGTAGGATCGAACAGAGGGTGAAACAGAGGAACAGCAAAATCTCAATAGAAAAAGAAATACAAATGGAAATGGTAGATACCGGTGATATACACGGAGTCTATCACCAGGTCGAGATGGAATTGCAACTCAAGAAACTCAATGAAGAGGATGGCCATCGCCACCATGTCCATGGTCTGAGAATGGCGCAGATACATATAGTAGAGTGAGAATTTTGTAAAATTCTCAGTAGGATTCTTGTAACTATGCTACACTGATATCGCGTTCATTCCTAGTTGCTTCAGTTTTTATATTTAATAATGGAAAGGTGGATAACAGATCTTATATTCCCATTTGTTTGGGTTTAAGAAAACATAGCCTGAAGTAAGGTTCTATTTTACTTTAAAGAGGTAAGAGATAAAAAGAAACTCATCTAAGAGGTAGAATAATCATCACACAGAATATTATGCAGTTTGATAGAAATAATAAACAGTCACAAGAGATATCATGGTATAAGTAAATCAAATTGATTATTTAAATTACATAAATGCAGAAATGATGAGACTTTATTGAAATAGAATGCACTTCACTTTAATTATTGCTTAAGTTTATACTTCATGAGTTTCCATACTTGATCCCTTAGAAGTTTTTAGCCATATAACTCTTGGGTAATAGTTTACTTCTCAGGATTGAGCTCGTTCCTATGCAGGATTATCGGCTTTATTTTCCCAACTTTTCCACCGATTTATTCCCCTTAACTTTATTTCGGGGCTGACCTAAGTAATATGGAATCCATATAGTTCTTATGAGTTATATAATCATGATTGAATTAACTTTAATGTCATATGCATCCACATATATATCATATTATGCACATAATTTCTGCCGGAATTTTGGCAGTATAATGGATCAAGTCTGTTTTCTTGTGAATAGTGTCATTTAAACAGATAATCAATCACAATGGTAGAACCAATATAATGTAGCAATCTTTCAGCATTAATATAGATTTTTGCAGCATTCAAACCTCAATTGAGTTTTATACATGTACCAAGGTGTATAACCCTTTAATTTGGTAATTCTGGTAATCTTACTCAATTTTGCTCGATTTTGTAATTTATGCCAAAATTCCCATTTAACTTATTTAAATATGAATTTTTGGTATGTTGTAGTATTATTTGTCTAGTTTTTATTCTCTTTGATCCCATTTGATTTAATGAATATAGAGTAGGTTATTGGGGTGTTACTAAGGCCTGCCTTGCTGATGGGTAGAATTGGGCAGTGAGAAGTAAAAATTCACTATAATTAGGAATCTTATTGGATTTGCATGAAACCTATGTCGTTTTAAAGCTAATTGAAATAGATTTTATTTCCAACAAGTATGGAAACTTATGAAGTATAGGTTTAAGGAGTATAGAGAGTGAAGTGCATTCTATTTTAGGAAAATTTTATCATTTATGTATTTATGTAGCTCAACTAGTTGATTGTGATTTACCTGCATTGTGTATAGTTCCTTATGATTGTTTATTATTTTAGTTGCACTGCATACTATTCTGTATGATATTAACTCTGTCTACTAGATGAGTTCTTTTTGACTCTTACTCCTTTAACTAAAATGGAATATTGCTTCGGGATATAATTCTTAAACACTGATAAATGGAGATATTTAGTCTATTATTCACCTTTTTATATAATTAACAAAAATTGAAGCAATTGAGAATGAATGCAATGTCAGTGTAGAATAGCTTTGAGAATCCTACTAAGAATTTTCCAAAATTCTCATCCTATTATGTGTGTCCGTGTCATTCTCAGATCATAGACACGGCGGCGACAGTCATCTTCTTCATTGAGCTACTGAAGCTACGTTTCCATTATGACCTGGTGATAAATTCTCTGTATATCACCGCCACCTGCCGTTTTTAACTGTATTTCTTCTACTGCCGTGACTTTATAGTTCCCCTTCTTAGTCCTTTATTTGACCCTGCCACCCTCTTCTTTGCTATCCCTTTATTTATGGCTCATCTAGCAGCACCACCATCAGTTTCAGTACCTGCCTTGCCACCCCAGCTAGTTCCCTTTCTCTCTTTTGATGGTGACCCCTCAAAGATAGCAGACTCATCTTCCTCCTCGTCCTCCACACTTGATGACAATTATGCTCTAACTGATCCCAACATGGTGAATGGGTTTGCTCCTTCAGAATCCATTTAAAGGAACTATTCAGCTAGTAGACTGCAGTGTATAGTATGGTCCTCTTTAGAAACTTTCATGACCTTGGGCCATAGATGTAGTTTCTTTTTTTTTTTTTTCCTCAAGTAATGACACTAGATAAAATGTCCTTTTTAGGACCATATATAGATGCACTTCATGAGCACAGATCGGATTATTTTGTTCGATGGTCTTGCTTTCTGTATTCACCACTCTTGGATGTACATGAACCTATGAGACTATGTTTATATATATAGATATATCAAAGATGTTGTGATGTTTATTTCTGCCCGACTTATTTAATTTTCTTTTATTGCACCAAGCCAATACGATATATATATCGCATAAGTGAACTAACGCCTAGTCAATAAATCGCGTTTCAATTTAAGAGTTTACTCTATTAAGTTAATGAATTAAGGTAACATAAAATGAGAGTTATTCACACGTAACAAACTACCAGGTAGAATATTATGACTTAAGTATAGTATTGTATTTGGTAGGATGTTACAATTTTTGGTATCAGAGCAATGTGTCCTAGCAAAGGCCTGAAGATTGGACTGAGTATGCTTCGTGCATACTTTGTATCTATTAGATGATTTCGTGCATTGAATCTTGTCTGTCTAATAAGATTTAGGAATACGTAAGAGCATGATTGCTTGACCGTGTGTGTTGTTAATTACTAGCATACTAAACTTGGTTTTGAGCCTGATCAACTCAATAAAATTTGTTTTATGTGTTCAGCACTTAATGGCTTCTAGTAGGCGAGATAGGCCACGAACGACTCCTACTCAAGAAGATCCTGTCTACTTTATAGATACATTATGAGAGATGGCATATGCGATGCGAGAACAAACAACTGTAGTGCACCAAATGATGGACCAGGTAGAAAGATGACTTGAGGCTGGTCATGGAAGGAGCCTATATGGTCTGGAGATGGACCTAGAATATCTTAAGTTCATTGAATTCATAAAGATGAATCCACCTAGTTTTAGAGGGACCTTTGACCCTGACAAAGTTGAGGAGTGGGTCAAGGTGATGGAGAAGGTCTTCTCTATCTTGGCCTCCACTGATCATTAGCAAGTGGCCTTTGCTACTTATATGCTAGAAGCGGAAGCAAAATTTTGATGGAATGGTGTGAAGAGGCTCTTAGAAGGCTCCCAGATAGAGATTACTTGGAATGTGTTTCAAGAAGCCTTCTATCAAAAATATTTTCCCACATCAGTTTGGAATGCCAAGAAGTTAGAGTTTATGTAGCTTCACTAGGGAAATAGGAGTATATTAGAGTACATCACCAAATTCAAGGAGTTATGCAAGTTTTCTACAATTGATTAGCGAAACCCAGACAAGGCGTGGAAGTGTGTCAAATTTGAAGGTGGGCTTAGAAAAGATGTCCTTGCAGCTGTGCGACCTATGGAGATTAAAGATTTTTCCACTTTCGTGAATAAGTGCCAACATGTAGAAGATTGTAACAGGAAATTGGTAGCTGCTAAGTCTATTGACAGTAATTTTAAGTAAGTGTTGGCACTGTAAGGCCTGAAGTTCAAGCCCAATTTTTAGCAATAGCAGAAGTTTCAGCCAATGAGTAACAAGGGCAAGCAACCCCAAAGGCCTTTCATGAAGCAGACTTGTACACAAAGTAGGAAGTGTCACAATGATCAACCATGTTTGGCGGGGCAGAACATTTTGTTTTGGATGTGAAAGCCAGGCCACAAAATTTATGAGTGCCCTTCTAAAAATCTACAATTGACCCCCAAACCTCAACGCTAAGGAAAGGTTTTTATTATGGATGTAGTAGAGGTTGAAAAATCTAAAGATTTATTCAGGATGCGTGTGAAGTGAACAGTAAGACTTTAACTATATTATATGATTCCGGTGCTACCCATTCCTTTATTTCTCATAGCTGTGTGACTGCTTTATAATGGTCCGTTTCTGAGCTACCTTTTGATTTATTAGTTTCCACTCCTACAAACAAACCTATTAAAACTAGTCAAGTCTATGTGAATGTTTCTCTTCGAATTAAAGGAAGAAACTTTGTAGCCAATTTACTTTGTCTTCCACTGTCTCGGATTGATATAATTATGGGCATGAATTAGCTTTCCACCAATCGAGTCATAGTAAATTATTCTAATAAAACTATTGTGTTTCCTTCTGCCTTATCTTTTAGATCTATAATCTCTGTAAATCTCTATCTAAGCTCTATAGTGGTAAACTATTATGGGAAGGAAAAACAAGGATACATTCTTTTGTTAACTAATGTGGTAGAAGTAAATCAGAGGTTGAGGGATATCCTGGTTGTTAGGGAATACCTAGATATATTCCTTGAGGACATTCCCGAATTTTCTCCAGAAAGAGAAATTGAGTTTACCATTGAGCTGGTGCCTGGAACGGGACCAATATCCATCGCTCTGTATAGGATGTTGCCCTTGGAGTTAGCTGAACTCAAGAAGTAGATTGAAGAACTTCTGGAGAAACAATTTATTAGGCCAAGTACATCTTCATGGGGAGCTCCAATTCTGCTGGTCAAGAAGAAAGACGAAGGCATGCGGTTATATGTAGACTACCATTAGTTGAATAAGGTGACGGTTAAAAATAAATATCATTTACCAAGGACAGATGACCTCAAAGGCCAACTGCAAAGAGCAACTGTATTTTCGAAGATTGACTTGCGATCTATATATCATCATATTTGAGTATGGGAAGAAGACATTCCTAAAATAGCCTTTTGAACTTGTTATGGATACTATGATTACACCGTGATGTCATTTAGATTGACAAATGCTTCGGCAGTATTCATGGACTACATGAATCGTATATTTTAGCCATGTCTAGACAAGTTCATGGTGGTTTTTATTGATGATCTACTTATTTATTCAAAAATCGAACAAGAACACGTAGAATATTTAAGATTAGTACTACAGATCCTGAAAGAAAAGAAGCTCCATGTTAAGCTATCCAAGTATGGATTCTAGATGAAAGAAGTGAAATTTCTAGGACATGTTGTGTCCTAATGGGGAATTTCTGTAGATCTTAGCAAAGTTAAGGCAATATTAAACTGGGAATGGCGAGCCACGATGACCAAAGTTAGGAGTTTTTTGGGTTTGGTTGGATACTATAAGCGATTTGTCAAAATTTCTCCCAAATAGCTTTACATCTAACGAAGTTGACCAGGAAGAATGCCACGTTTGAGTGGACATCCGACTATGAATGAAGCTTTCAAGAATTAAAAGAAAAGCTAACTACAGCACCAGTGCTGACCTTACTAGACCCCTATCGACCATTTAAAGTTTATTGTGATGCCTTCCAAGAAGGGGCTAGGGTACATGTTGATGCAAAATAGAAATGTAGTTGCTTATGCCTCGAGACAACTGAGATCTCATGAGATGAATTATCCAATTCATGATCTTGAATTAGCAGTTGTGGTGTTTGCTTTGAAGATATGGAGATATCATCTTTACGGAATAAAGTTTGAGGTATTTTCTGATTAGAAGAGTTTGAAATACTTTTTTGATTAGAAGGAATAAAATAGGCAATGAAGGTGGATGGAATTCTTCAAAGATTATGAGTTCGAGCTGAAGTACCACCTTGGAAAGGCTAATGTAGTGGCAAATGCCCTGAGCAGAAAATCTATGAATGTAGCTTGGATGATGATCAAAGAGGCGGTGCTTATAGAGAGTTTTCGAGACCTTAACTTGGGGATCTCTATAACTCCCCGAGCTATTCATTTAAATCAGATCAAGGTAACTAGTGATTTTAAGGAGCAAATTCAACATGCACAATAATAAGATGCCAGTTTTTAGTGTACCTTGACCTTGGTACAATCGGGGAAATGACAGGATTTACTTAGGATAGAGAAGGAATATAGCGACATCGAGGAAGAGTATGTGAATCGAAAGGGAATGATATTCGAAACAGGATTGTCGGATAAGCCCATAAGAGTGAATTTATGGTATATCCTAGAATCAATAAAATGTATGTTTTGGTGGCCAGGCATGAAGTCAAATGTAGCAAACTTTCTAAACCGATGCTTACCTTGTCAGAAAATAAGATGGAACATCAAAACCCATCTGGAACATTGCAGCCCTTAGAGATTCCTAAATGGAAATGAGAGAGTATTTCAATGGATGTCGTGATAGGGCTACCAAGGACGTTCACTGGTTATGATGCCATACGGGTCATAATAGATAGACCGCCTAAGTCTGCTCACTTTTTACCCATTTGATCAAATTATCTTCTGGAGAGACTAGCTCAATTATATATTCAAGAACTAGTGAAGTTATATGGAATCCTTTCGACTATTATCTCAGACCGAGACCCAAGATTTACTTCATGATTTGGGGAGGGGGGCATTTCAAAAAGCATTTGGTACAAGGCTTTGTTTAAGTACTACCTATCATCCACAAACGGATGGGCAAATAGAAAGAACTATTCAAATTTTAGAAGAGATGTTAAGAGGGTACACAATAAATCAATGAAGAAATTAGGATCGGTAATTGGCACTGACTGAGTTCGCATACAACAACAATTATCATGCTAGTATTAACATGGCTCCTTATGAAGCATTATACGAACAAAAATGCCAATCTCCATTATGTTGGTACAGACCAGGGGAAAAGGAGTCTATTTTGGCCGAATCTAGTCAGAAACCATGGAAAAAATAAAGAAAATTCGGAGCAAAATACTCATAGCTCAGAGTTGTCAAAAAATCTATGCGGATACAAGAAGGAAGCTATTAGAATTTTAAGAGGTAGACTACATATTCTTGAAGATCACACTCATAACAGGTATAGGCAGAGCTATTAAGGTCAAGATGTTGAGCCCTCGATTCACAGGACCCTTCCAAATCCTAAAATGAACTGGGCTAGTAGCATATCGAGTCGCTTTCCCCCCCAACACTTATCTAACCTTCATGATATTTTCCATGTCTCCCAACTCATAAAGTATCACCCTGATCCTATACACTTCTTAGAAATCGAATCGATATAACCAAGATACAATCTGACCTTTCGTATACCTCCAGCATGGATAGTAGACAGAAGTGTTAAGCAACTCCGGAACAAGACAGTGTAGTTAGTAAAGGGAGCATGGGGAAAAGAAGGAACATAAGATTACACTTAGGAATTAGAGTCCAACATGAGGAAAGAATATCCTGATTTATTTTCAGGTACTAGATTTTGAGGACAAAATATTTTTTATGAGGGTAATAGTGTAATGTCCTAAATCGCAATACATTTAATTTACACTGTTAATCGATTTATTTGATTTTAATAGACATGTGATAATAATTAAAAGTGAATTATAAAGAGAGTAGAGTTAAGAGAATTTGAAATGATCATGCAGGAAATTTAAGAAGGTTACTAGCAATATTTCATAAATTTGAAGGAAATCAGTTAAAATTCGGTATTTCATAATGTAAGAATTGAACTAGTAGAATTTTATATCGTAAAAACCTAAATTGGGTGGCTAAATCACCCCTACAAATGGCACCTTGGGCAACCACAAAATGAGGGAGGCTTGGTTGATTTCTATCCACCAAGACATCCACTAATAGGAAGCACCATGTCCTTATCACCCATACTTTTAAAATTTCACAAATTCCTCCTCACTCCCTCACAAAATTTCGGCCCCCATCTAATGAGCTCTCCTTCCTTTCTTCTTCTACATTATTTCATCCTCCTTTTATCCTCAAGCTTCATCCATTTCCTTTATCTCTAACTAGCCTAAACATCAATTTCAAAGTAGGATTCATAATTTTCTCTTATTTGTAATATGGTGGTTGATTGAGATTTTATTTCTACTCATTTACTTGATGATATACTATGTTCATATGATCTTTTATGATTAGATTAGTATGTAAATATTGGGTTTGGATTGGAACTTGAGTGAAAAGCTAAAAGAGTAGCTAACCAAAATTGGTTAGATTGAAAAACCCTAGACGTACCGTACCGCGAAGTGTACAGCTTCGCCTTTGGCCATCAGAATTTGAAGGCAATTTTAAATGAAATTAGACATCTAGAACTTTCCAACCATATAAATTATAAGGCCATTAGATCTATAATAAGTGAGATATGAATTTTTGAAGTTAACCCTAGAATTCTGTTCACTATTCTAACTAGTATGCGTTGTGAAGGGCATATATCGACCTATATAACTTCAAATTGAGTGCAACTAATTTTATTAGAAAGCTAACACAAAGGTGTTTATGCCATAAAAATTTCAAATTCAAACCCTAAGTAGATCATTTTAGCCAAATGTGAGAGCTTATAACTTGAGCTTTACCTACTCAAATGAAATGAAGCTAGGTGGAAATAAAATCTACTTTAGTTAGATTTAAAACAATATAAATTTCAAGCAAATCCAATAAGATTTCTATTTTTGATAAATTTTTACATTTCGGTACCAATTCTGCTTAATAGTAGGGCAGACCTAGATTAAACTTCAATAACTTAATTTATATTTATCAAAACTTAATGGGACCAAAGAGAACATAAACTAGACAAACAATATTTCAACATATCAAAAATTTAGATTTAAATAAGTTAAATAGGAATTATGGCATAAATTATAAAACAAGGCAGAATTGAGAGACTTAGGAATAGTTGCTAAATTGAGTGCTTAGGTACCCTAATGTGTGAATGAGCTTTATTTAAAGTTAAATGTTGCAATTCCATATTGATGCTGAAAGGTTAATATGTTATGTTGATTCTGATGCCTTGGCTGACTGTTGGATCTAAAAAGCACTATTTATAGGGAAGCGGATCTGATCAATTATGCTGCCGAAATTCTGGCAAAACTTATGTATATAATGTATTATGCATGTAACTATATATGTTATCCAAGTTGATTTAACCATAATTATATAATTCATGAGGACTATATGAATTCCATATTACTTGGGCCCGCCTCGGAATGATTTTAAGGGCCAGCTTAAGTAATTGATTGTGATTTACATGCAGTGTGTATAGTTCCTGATGATTGTTTATTATTTTAGTTGCACTGCACTATTTTGTATGATTTTTACTCTGTCTATTAGATGAGTTCTTTCTGACTCTTGCTCCTTTAAGTAAAATGGCATATTGCTTTAGCTATATTTCTTAAACACTGATAAATGGAGATATTTAGTCTGTTATTCACCTTTTTATATAATTAACAAAAATCAAAGCAACTAGAAATGAATACGATGTCAGTGTAGAATAGCTTTGAGAATCCTACTAAGAATTTTCCGAAATTCTCATCTTATTGTGTGTGTTCGTGTCATTCTCAGATCATGGATATGGTGGCGACAGCCATTCTCTTCGCTGAGCTACCAGAGCTACAGTTCCCTTATGACCTTGTGCTAGTTCTTTGTATATCACCGTCGCCTGCTGTTTTCGCCTGTATTTCTTCTTTTGCCGTGACTTTGCAATTCCCCCTTTTAGTCCTTTGTTTGACCTTACCACTCCCTTCTTAGCTATCCCTCTATATATGGCCATCCAGCAGCAACACCAACAGCACCACCAATTTCACCACCTGCCTCACCACTTAGCTAGTTCCCTTTCTCTCTTCTGATGGTGACCCCTCAGAGATAGTAGACTTATCCTCCTCCTCATCCTTTGCACCCGATGATGGCTGCGCTCCAACTGATCCCAATATGGCGAATGGGTTCCTTTCCTTGGAATCCATTTAAAGGAATCATCTAGCCAGCAGATTGCATTGTATAATGTAGCCCTCTTTTGGCACTTTTATGACCTTAGACCATAGACATAGTTTTTTTTTTCTCAGACAATGACACTAGATGAAATGTCCTTTTTAGGACCATATATAGATGCACTTCATGAGCACGGATCGGATTATTTTGTTCGATGGTCTCGCTTTCTGTATTCACCACTCTCGGATGTGCATGAACTTATGAGACTATGTTTGTATATGTAGCTATGTCAAAGATGTTGTGATGTTTATTTCTGCCCGACTAATTTAATTTTCTTTTATTGCATATATATATATATATATATATATATATATATATATATATATATACAAGTGAATTAACGCCTAGTCAATAAATTGCGTTTCAATTTAAGAGTTTACTATGCTAAGTTAGGGAATAAAGGTAAAATAAACTAAGAATTATTCACACGTAGCAAACTATGGGGTAGAATATTATAATTTAAGTATAGTATTGTAATTGGTAGGGTGTTACAGAGGTAATAAGAAGAAATTCTTAATATGCTCTTGAAAAACAACATATTTATGTGGAAAACTTGATCAAAGGCTAATCGTAAAATAAAGAATAAAATAACAAGGTGATTGGGTAGGAAATGCAACCTTTGGTGATCAGAATTAGGAATGGTCCTCAGAAGTAATATCTCTTGAATCTTTTGTGTTTTTGGTCTTGATTTTTCTTTGTGGTGCCCTATCTCTCTATCTCTTTATTCAACAACAATGAAGTTGAAAAGTTGGATGGTTTAGCAGATGTTGAAGTTGAAATGAAAGAATGGAGGTTGTATGATGACACACACACGTCAGATGCAAGGAAGCAAATGGGTAGCAGTGCATGCCACATTCTTCGTGTAAGCACGTTACCATGGCTTCTATTGGTTGAGGCAGTTCGTGAAAGAGTAACATGGGGAGAAGGAAATTGAAAAAAAACATAAAAAGAGCAAAACTGATCTGTCAACGTGGGTTACAAATAAACACCCACTTTGTTGAACGAGAACGTGAAACTCCAACAAAAAACTGTAGAATTTTTAATTTTACTCTTGTAAAATATATTATAATACATAATATATGTCTAGATGCAAAAAAAAGTTTTACTAGAATTAGGAGAGATCAAAAATAGTTACAAAACACAATCCACTTTATAGAATAGTATAGATACTCACTTTAAATTATCCAAATCCATAAATTAGCAACAATCACTAATAGACATCCCATTTATTTTGCTATCTTTTTTATATGAGTGTGTGCAAATATAATGTATTAGATATGTGCTCATCCAAAAATGATTCTCAAGTAACCGCTACCCTATTGGCTTTTCCCATGCTTTTTGTATTCTGTTTATATTTTTTATTTTTAACACGGAGAACGGTATGCCGTTTACAAAACTGTTCACACGAAGTCGTTTCACAGCAGGAAATATCCCCGCACCCAAAGCCCCAAATTCACACCCACTTTAGTCGAGCTTCATCGCCGAGTCTGTAACAAGAGCATCAATCTTGAAAGGCGGCGATGGGTTTCTTCGCCAAGCCATCTTTCGCCAATGAAACTAAAACCCTTCCTCCGCTCTCTCCGTCACAATAATCTCAAACGCTCTTCTTCTGCACTATCCCATCCCCTCATGGCCCAAACTCCGATCCAAACCCGAACCTCGCGCGATTCAAACCCGCCCGAGCAACCCGACGACAACCTTTGCTCCAATCAGCAACAACAACAAGAACAACAACATGAAGACTTGCGGCCGTCTTGCTTGGATTATCCGGGTCGGAGCCTGAGGGGAGAATCTCGGGTCGAATACGCGTGGGCTTATTGGGCCAAGCTGGGCCGGCCCAGATTCATAGTGGCCCCCATGGTGGACAACTCGGAGCTCCCGTTCCGAATGCTGTGCCGCAAGTACGGTGCGACGGCGGCGTATACACCCATGCTGCACTCGCGCATCTTCAACGAGACGGAGAAGTACAGGAAGGAAGAATTCACTACTTGCAAGGTAAAACACTAAAACTAAAAACCTCCCCCAATTTATTGTTATTATTATTTGTTGTTGTTGTTTTTGTAACTTTGGTAGTAACCGCAGGAGGATCGACCATTGTTTGTCCAATTTTGTGCCAATGACCCGGATGTGTTGTTGGAAGCTGCACGCAGGGTGGAGCCTTATTGCGATTACGTTGATATTAATCTGGGGTAATGTATAGTTCGCTCAAAATCTGCTTCACATCCAATTGCTGTCGTGGTTAGGGTTTAGGGTATGTTGTATCTTGTATAAGAGAAAATGGAAGGCAATGAGTGAGTAGTGAAATCTTCAGTAACAGGGAGGGAATATAGGTTTGTGCCACTTAACCAGGTAACATGATATTTGAGGAGTGGTTGCCGACGTTTATGACAGTAGATACTATAATTACTTAGGAAAATGCTAGTCAACATTTTTGTGGTCGCGTTCTGCTGTGCTGCATACAGTTTTTAAAGTAAGTTTTAACATTTAAAGCGGAACCATTTAATAGGAAAAGCTTTTGTTGTTGTAGTTGTTGTTGTTAGTTTTAACATTAAAAAGTTAAAATAAACACTTGTTAATGTACCAGAGAGCGGTCAACCGGTGTTTACAGATGCTCGAGCGTTCTGTAGCATCACCTAACTGTGTAGCTATTTTGGATATTACCTGTAATGAAAATTTTACTGGATCTATTTTAGAGTAATGTTATATACAAATCTTAGTTAGTTAAGTGATCCTACACTTGTTTCCTCTAAGCAAGGTCTTCGGTTCGAGTTTTGTAAATAAAAAAAACAGCATTGGGAGAGCTTTACCCCTATAATGGGCTAACCTAGTTTGAACTAAATTAGTTGAATCCCGGTAAACTTCTAATACTGGTAGTTTAGATTTAAAAAAAAAGAGTAACATTATATTATTTAGAGTAACCTTATTCTAATGCATCATTTTAATAATTCTTTTTAAAGAATATTTAAATGAAAAGTAAATGAATTTAATATATTAGGAGCATAAAAAGCCTTTGATGCTTTCTTCATTTAGTAATTAAGAAGTTTATCAAAGATGATTTAGAATTTTATATTTTATGTGATTATTCAGGTGTCCTCAGCGCATTGCTAGACGAGGAAACTATGGTGCCTTCTTAATGGATAACCTTCCTCTTGTGAAATCTCTAGTGGAAAAATTGGCTGTCAATCTTCAAGTTCCTGTTTCGTGCAAGATTAGGCTCTTTCCAAAGTTGGAGGACACACTGAAGTATGCCAGGATGCTCGAGGAGGCTGGATGTTTGCTTTTGGCTGTCCATGGCAGGACAAGGGATGAGAAGGATGGAAAGAAATTTCGAGCTGACTGGAAAGCCATCAGGGCTGTGAAGAATGCAGTCAGAATTCCAGTCCTCGCGAATGGGAACATAAGGCACATCGATGATGTTAAAGACTGCTTGGAGGAGACAGGAGTCGAAGGGGTGCTTTCTGCCGAGACTCTGCTTGAGAATCCGGCCCTCTTTGCTGGGTTTCGAACTGCTGAATGGGTGTCCAGAAGTGAAGGATCCAGCATAGATGGAAAACTAGACCAGGCAGAACTGCTCGTGGAGTATTTGAAGCTTTGTGAAAAGTACCCTGTGCCATGGAGAATGATCCGCTCGCACGTTCATAAAATGCTGGGAGACTGGTTCAGCCTTCAGCCTCACATAAGGGATGAACTTAACAAACAATCTAAACTGACTTTTGAGTTTCTTTTTGATATGGTTGATCGGCTTAGGGATACAGGTACAAGAATTCCACTTTATATCAAAGATACTCAGTTGGAACCTCGCACCGACAACTACACAGATGAACATAGCTGCTCGCCAACAATTGATGTTCAAAGTTAAACCAGAACCTGAATGAAATATCTTCTTGGGTGGAGCTGGTGCAAATCCATGGACTACCCATTATTTAGATACAATTTTTTGTAGTTGACTAGAAGTGAGAATAGTTCAAAATATTATAAATCCCTATTGTGTTGTATTCGATTTCATTCTTGTAGCAATTGCCAATAGACAGTGTTGTACACGTGTTAAAATGCTGATGCTTGCTTTGAGCTGACAAATTTGATTGTCTTTTAACGTTGATGGTCTGTTATATGTTTCCTTTGATAACACGTCTCCTTTGGTGGATGGTCTTCTATCCGCTTTTGTTCGTGTGTTTATTATTTGGTTCCGTGTTATGTTGTTCACGGGACAAATGGGAGCGTGTGAATTCTCCAGTCTCGGTATGGAAACTGACAAGTCTTGTAGGTGCATTAAGGGCATGTTTGGATAACAGTATTTTTAATTTTTTTAGCTTTTTAAGAGTTAAAAGTTACATTTATAAATTTTTGTCCTGTTTGATTATATAATTTGACATGTTTGGATAACATTATTTTTAATTTTTTCAGCTTTCTAAAAGTTAAAAGTTACATTTATAAATTTTTGTCCCTTTTGATTGTATAATTTGTCAATTCTCAAAAGGTCATTTTTAGTATTTTTTTAGAAAGTTATAGTAACAAGTTTTTCAAGAAGTATTTTTAGAATACTTTCAAAATAAGTACTATTATTTCATATCTAAATATAAGAATATTTTAAAAAATTTCTTCATATATAAAGGTTTAAACAATCTATTTACCTTAACAGATGGGTGTTTTTTTCTTTCTAGATTGATAACTATTTTTTCAATGATGGTAAATAGTTTTAATATTTATTTTTAGCATAATCTACAGCAAGTTTATACAAATTTATAAACATTTACATTCATTTTTTATTACTTTTAAAAAATTTATACTATTGATGTGAAAGATGCAAATCAAAAGTAACTTTTACCATTTAGATGTTATATATGTAATGTATAAAGATTATTACCGATCAGTGTAATCTATAACATCTATAAAGATTGGACATGCAGCTCAAAGTAGTAGGAGCAAAAGTTAGATGTCTCCTTTGAAATATATACTTGACATATCGTGTCACGACCTCCACCCAACTGTGATTGGCGTATAGGGATCTCTATCCCTTAGCAAACTTAACATGCCAATCCAATAGAAAAATGGAGGGAGTTTCCTTTGAAATAAGGACATTTTCCTTTATAACTCAAACTTGCTAAACATTCCATTTCCATATATACATTGCTTAAGTGTAGCGACTATAAACACACAAAATCCATCATATAAAGTCTTATATTGAACAATTTGGTACAGAAAAACTACACAAATCTATATTCTTGTACAAAATCTAACAAGAAAGATAAGGAGCAAATATAGACCATAACACCCATATGGACTCTGCCTGTGTTTCACCGAACTCTATACAAATATATGCCATATTTGGCTATACAAGGTCTCTCCAAAAGGGATAAACAAGCCCCTTCTTAAGTGCGCTCACCAAGTGTAGATCAATAAGAGCCCAGTGGGGCAAGAGAAGCAGCACTAGTCTCTATAGTTGAATTTGAAATAGAGAAGGAAACCATAGAGTGAGTTATACAACTCAGTGAGGAATAATATGCTTACAGTTAGCATGAGACAAGTTTCGCATTCAACATGCTTACACCTATGCATAAAAGTACAAAATATATTCTTACAATATGAAGAGCAATATCTTGGTTATAATATCATAATGAAACTCAAGGGAGGATTCGATTTTAGAGGTAACTCCCTGACTGAGTGGCCCTAACAATCTAATCCCAACAGTATCCAATCAATCTCACGATTGAGCTACCATAGCATGTCTACATTTTCCAAATATGTCAACCGAACATGCCGGGCTAGCAACCACCCTGTTAGTTGGGTTTTTCGAGATGCAGCAAGGCTAATGGTTACTGTTGTTAGCAAGCAATTTCTGTCACAGTTTCTTCCCTTTCTAGAAA
The DNA here is from genome assembly GCA_031439595.1 of Pterocarpus santalinus. Classification (NCBI taxonomy): domain Eukaryota; kingdom Viridiplantae; phylum Streptophyta; class Magnoliopsida; order Fabales; family Fabaceae; genus Pterocarpus; species Pterocarpus santalinus. The sequence continues at coordinate 21,276,628 of CM062525.1, forward strand.
ACCCTTAAGTTGTTTTAAAAAAAAATTCATTTTCAACATACTTTCCTTTCTTTCATCGTAAGTCATAGGCATTCTCACCAGACAAAAGAAAGCATAGCTACTATGCCTTTTCTCATGCGTATAAAGCTCAACATCAATATAATGCAGACTGCAAACAATTGATCATAAGTTGTATACATAAATGGTAAAGAAAATTTTGCTCAAATCTTGGAAAATCCATTTAAACAATTCTTCAAGAGTAAATAATAATCAATATATATGTGTGTGTCTATATATATATATATATATATATATATATATATATATATATATATAAATATATACACACACACACACACCATAAGCACATCATCCACTTATAGTTAAGACCCCCAAGGTGGGATTTCAATTGGGTGGTGCCTTCAAACCGACGGGAAAATCCTTGGAACTGTCCCAAGCTACTCTTTTAGGAATTAAATCTAACTTAACCGAACTCCTAAACTCAAACCCTCAAATCCTATGAGTTCTACCCCTACCTCAACCTCTTAAACTTGAAATCCATGGAAAAGATAGCTAATCCATGGTAAAAAAAGATGGTAGGCTCAATAATTTAACTCAAAACATTGAAGAAAGGATTGAAGCAAGAGGAGAGTGGTGTTTCACCTTCCATCTTCACCATCTCTCACAAAGAAGGAAGAGAGAAAAATATTGTTATGGAGATGGAGATGATAATAAGGGAATGGAAGAGAGATATTTGTGATGAATTTTGAAGGAAAAAAGGTTAATGAATTATGGGTTTGGTAGAGGTGAAGAAATCCAAGGGAGAAAGGCAAGACAAAAGGGAAATTGGGGGGTCTCTCCTTGTTTTAGGGGAGCCCCTCCTCACCACCTTTGCTACACCTGAGTGTGGCTTAGAGTGCTCAAGCATAGTTAAGCCCTAGAAACTCCCCTGGGCTCTAGATGGTGGCACGCTCAAGCTTAACTTGCTGCATTTGAGCATGGCCACGCATGCTCCAGCTCAAGGTGCCGTGCTCGAGTGTGCCTTCCCCTACACTCCAAAAGAACCAAAATTCATAGTTTACATAATTCTTGGCTCGGATATTACATATTGATCCCTCTACTTTAGCTCTATTCTTTACTATTCTTTTAAACCTTCATATTTCCTGCTCAAACGGGTACATCCATCTAAATTGGAAAGGTCCACATGCCCATACTTCATAGGCTAAGTGTATAGGCAAGTGCTCCATAGAGTTAAAAAATCCAAGAAGAAAATCCTCCTTAACTTATAAAGAATAATACGAATATTCTTCTCTATCACCAAAAGATCATCAATCTTGAGAGTGGATAAACACAAATTTCTGAAATATTTACTCAACTCAATTAATGGCCTCCAAACATGATCAAATAATTCTCTCAATGTAATAGGCTGCAAGTACTCCATACATACATTCGCACGCTTACCTTGTGCAATAGGCAGCAAACATGACAGTCATGACTTTTCATGCCAAAAAACTTTCTTTGCGCAACATTCACACACTTACCCAAGTTTGAGACATAACCATTTGGCATTTTTAACTTTTGCACCCACTTGCACACATCTTGACTCTACATAGAGGTCAATGTACAACTAGCTTTAGGCTTACACTAACGACCATCTCTTAAGAGTTCTAAATTTAACTTAGAGTGTCTACAATTCTCCTCTAAATCCATCCTTGCTTTCTCATTATCTTTAATTCAGTCACTATTCATCATAGTGTGTATAATATTATCAGATACGTTCTTCTCAATATACATCACATCTAAATAATGATGGACTAAGAGATCCTTCCAATAGGGTATTCGTAGAATATATTTTGTTTAGTCCAATTGTGTTATACCCCATCGCTAGGCAATCTAATGGATTTCCAAACTTCTATAATCTTTGGAAGTTGCCTAACCTTATCCCAAATTTACTGATTGGTAAGTCTAACAGGAACCTTCTCACTCTTTATGGTGTTCTTTCTAAATCCGTACCTCCTATGCCTATAAATATGATCCATATCTAAAATCCTTCCATGACAATGACAACTCCCTTTGGTGAGTTATATTTTTAGTTAGTTTTTATTTAATTTAGGATGTAGTTGTTTAATTTAGTTACTATTTTGTTTTATTTTAGTTAAGTAGTTGAGATTGGGTGGTATTTTTATTTTCTGTTATTTTCTTATATTTTGGATACTTATTTTTGGCTTATTTTGATTGTCATCAGATATAAGCATTTAAGTTGAAATTTGAAGCTATGAGAGAGTTTAGCTTGTACGAAATTAGAACCTTTTAGCATTGGAAATTTGATATCTAGCTCTCTAGAAGTTGGATTATGATATTCTTTGGAAAGAAGGAAAGAAGATCTTCAATTTTGTTGTTGGACACTTTTTCCAGTTCTCCAGTCTTCTAGGAGAAAAAAGGCGAAAAAAGATTGAAGCTTCATCTTGTTTCTGATGCTATCAAGTTTGACCTTTCATCATTCTTTCACTTTTATCTTGAGCTACAGAACTTCGATTGAGGAGATTCTTATTGCGTTGAAAAGCTTACTCAAAGATCTACAATCATTATGTCTACTCTGAAGCCAAATTCTAACTGTTCTGATTGATACAGAGCTTGGAAGTGTGTAAAAATAGTTAGCATTGTCAGGCAGGCACGCTATAGAGTGCTGCCTTGCACTATAGCGTGACGCCATTTGGCTCCTGGTATTTTAGTTATGCTATAGTGCAACTCTTGCACTATAGCGCAACCCCTTTTGTAGTAATTTGCTGGTTCAGGCCAAAATTCGAGAAAAGGGATTCATAGACTATAAAAGGCAACACGTAGGGTTAGAAAAAGAGATCCCTAGACACTTCCAAACATCTCCCAAGATAGAAGACTTCTTCTAGAGAGATTGAAGGCAAAGATTCAAGGATTCCAAAGCTCAAGTTCAAAACAGGGAGAACCACATTCTTTTGAATCTCTTGTCTTTATTTTCTTTAGTTTGAACTAGTTTTCTTTTGCTAGGGCATTAATGGACCCTTTTTGTATGACAAGTTTACTCATGGATTAATGTTAATCTTGTTTTCTATCTCCATTGCCTAGTGTTTTTATTTATGCATAATGCTTTTAATTGCTTGATCACCAATTAATTGATTTGGGGATTTACAATAACTCGAGAGAGGGTTTGTGAATAGAACCTCTTAACATAAACACGGTGAGCTGAGCGAAAACTAGAGATAAACAAACGCAGTTCATGCGGTCAATATAGGAACCCATAGAGCTTCAGCCTTTCCCTAGATTAGTTTGTGTAAAGAGATTAGGCAATCAGTTTAGGATAAAGAGTATTGCTTGACCTTGAGAGAGGCTAGGAATAATTTAAGGGGAACCGACCGTGAGTTAATTTGAATAGAAACTGGTTAACAGAAATTCATAGTAAATGCGTCTGCAATAGGTGAAATTAATTAGCCCTAGCATCCACCCTATTGTATTTATCCACACTGTTAGAATTTTGTGCATTAGTATTTTTCTTATTTATTTTATTTTATTTAAATTTTAATTTCCTCATCAATAATTCCATTCTATCCAAATAGTTATTCCCTTAGACTATTCGGTATTTAATCTATCCTCGTGGGAATGATATTTTACTTATCACTTTATTACTTATACGATCTGGTATACTTGTCAAAGCCGCATTAGACAATCAAAATAAGAATTATTTCCACCATACTTCAAAGTGAACATTTTTGTATTCTTCATACATGTTAGACAATATCCCATAAGTTGGAAAATCATTGATAGTCCACATCAATGTTGCCCTTAACCTAAACTTCCACAGGAGATTTATTCTTTGATCTAAAGATTGAGCATTCTTTGCATCAGCTTAGAAGAGAACGAAGAGCAGTTGAAAAAGTCTTTAAAGCTACCATGGCAGATGAAAATGAGCAAAATGACAAGGCCATGAAGGATTACTTGGTACCCACTTTTCAAGGGTGTTCATCCAGCATTGTGAGGCCACTCGTCCAAGCAAACAACTTTGAGCTGAAGATGTCACTCATTCAGTTCGTGCAACAAAATTGTCAATTTGCTGGACTGCCAAGTGAAGACCCTAATGAGCATCTCAACAATTTTCTGCAGATCTGTGACACCATAAAAATTAATGGTGCCATGAATGATACTATTTGGCTGAGATTGTTTCACTTTTCATTGAGGGACAAGGTTAGAGCCTGGTTGAAGTCTCTACTACAGGGAACACTCATTACTTGGGATATGGTGGCTAGGAAATTCTTGGAGAAGTACTTTCCTCTTGCCAAGTCTGCCAAGATGAGGAATGACATCACCTCCTTCACCCAAGTAAATGGTGAATCTTTTTATGAATCATGGGAAAAGAACAAGGAGCTGTTGGCTAAGTGCCCACATCATGGCATCCCACTCTGGATGCAAATCCAGACATTCTACAATGGTCTCCTTATGTTCACTCAAATCATGGTTGATGCAGCAGCTAGTGGTTCTCTGAACAATAAGACACCCAAGCAGTCTTGGGAGCTATTTGAAGTATTGGCTAACAACAATTACTAGAGGCCTAGTGAGAGAACCTAAAAAAGGGGAGTTCTGGAAGTTGACACTACCACTGTCCTCTTGCCCAGGTGTAAGCCCTTTCTATCCAAAACGCAGCCATTCAGAAGTAATTGGGCTTGCTCAGCACCACTTCACCAGCACATGTCATGCATTGTGATTTTTGCCATGAGAACCATCCGAATGGAAAGTGCACTATAGCTGCTTCTTCTGATGAGCATGTTAACTACATGAATGCCCAGAAGCACAACTTTTACTCCAATACCTATGTTCTTGGGCAGCAGTTCAATCAACCTCCACAAGAGAAGAAGTTCAAATTAGAAGACATATTTTCGTAGTTCATGAGGAGTCATATGTCTTTTGTGGAGAAGACTGAAGTTTTTATGTAGAGGATAGAGGCTCAATTTAGAGCTCATGATTCTGCAATAAAAAACTTAGATCATCAAGTGAGGAAAATTTCCAAGCAGTTAGCTGGGAGGCTACTAGATTCCTTACCTAGCAATACCATTGAAAATCCAAGGAAGCATGCGAATGCAATCATATTGAGAAGTGGTAAAGAATTGGTTAAATCTGCAAAGGAAGAAGCAAGGGTAGAAGAAAAGCCTGCTAAAAATTCCAATATGGCACCACCTGAGGAGAAAAGATATGTGGCACCTCCTGCTTATGACCCTCTGATTCCTTATCCTCAAAGGGCGAAGCAACAAAAGAAGGAACTAGAAGGGCAACGATTTCTTGATGTGCTTAAAAAGCTCCACATCAATATTCTGTTCACTGAGGCATTGGAGCGAATGCCAAACTATGCCAAGTTTATAAAAGAGCTACTCTTTAAGAAAAGGAAATTGGATGCTGATGAGACTGTGCCACTCACCGAGGAGTGTTCGGTAGTCATTTAGAGGAAACTGCCACCTAAGTTGAAGGACCTTGGGAGCTTCACTATTCCATGCACCATTGGTGATTTGAGGATTAACAAGGCACTATGTGACCTTGGAGCAAGTATCAATCTAATGCCTTTGTCACTTGTGCATAGATTGGGTATTACTCAAGTGAAGCCTATAAGGGTATCTTTGCAGTTGGCTGATAGATTTGTCAAACTTTCCCATGGTATTATTGAAGATATTTTGGTAAAGGTGGACCGTTTCTTCGTTCCTACTGATTTTTTGATTCTTGATATAGAGGAAGATGTCAATCTCCCTCTAATTCTTGGGCGTCAATTCTTGGCCACTAGTAGAGCCTTGATAGATGTAGAAGAGGGGGAGCTAACTCTGAGATTTGAGAACAATAAAGTGAAGTTCAAAGTCTTCCAAGCAATAGACTCTACTACAAAGACAGCTCAATGCTATAAAGTGGATGCAATGGAAGCTAACATGAGTACTTTAGCCCGCATCACATGCCACACCTCCTTGAGAAACACCATTGAGGAAGAGCAAAACAAAGAAGAAAAAGAAAAAGGTGGGGGATGATGATCTTAAGCCATCTAAGAAGCTGCCAGAAGCTCTCCACTTGCCATTGGAGCTTAATTCTATCTTATTGGTTTTTGGAAAGAAGAACCACCATCTTGGTGACAAGTCACCAAAGAAAGGGAGGAAGGAATCACCATGAGTGACAGAACCATGTCTAACTTAGGGACATTAAACTAAAGTGCTTGTTGGGAAACAACCTAACTTTTCTAACCTTTCTTTGATTTTAATTTTACTTATTTATGATCTTTTTAGTTTTTTTTCTTTTGATTTAGGTAAAATTTTAGTTTTGATTAATTTAAATTTATTTAAGTTTGTTTATGTTGTTTTGTTAGGTTTATTGGAGAAATTAGGAAGTGCATAAGTAAAGGAAGAAGCCACATGGGGTGTGCAGCAGAGATACATATATTGGGGAATAACTTTCCTTTCTTTTCCCTTTTGATTTTATTTTCATGCATTTGGGACAATACATAATTTTAAGTTAGGGGTAGGGAAAGTCCATTGTGCACTTTTTTATCTGTTCTTGTTTTTGTTTATTTATTTATTTTTAGTTTAGTTATTAAGTTGTCAGTTTTTTTTTTCTTTCTTTTATCGTTATTATCTCACAAAAAAAAACCAAAAAGATTTTTGTTTATTAGGTTATTAGTGTTTTTAGTTTCAATTTTTTGCAAAAAAAAAAAAAAAAAAGATTTTAGTTTTTAGTCCAATTTTTTTAATTTATTTATTTTTTGTTGGTCAATTGGTTGTTGTTGCCTATGCCTATGACATGAAATATTGCTCTATTTGTTAACTCTTAAGTAACTTTGGATCCAGATTTAAGTCTTGAAAACCATCTTGTGCTTTTACTATTGAATTAAGAAGGATTATTTTCTTATACTTTGATAAGAGTTAGCAACTTAGAATAGATGATCTTTATGCTTTTTATGCTTTATTTAGGTTCAGACATACATTTTTATTCATGTGATCTCTCTTGAAATATATGTGAGTGAATCTTAGTCTTGAAAGTGATTTAGGCCATGTTTGGTAGCCGTATTTAAGCCTTATTGGCCCACTCTTTGTCATTGATCCCTAGTCACCCCAATTGAGTCTTAAAACCTATTCTTCGATTGAACCACATTATGAGCCTAATGCCCTTCCTTTATTTTCCTTCTTTGATCCCATATTTACCCTCAAGCCTTAGCTTCTAAACTGATTCGAATAGGGTAATACCTCCACTACCACAACCTCATGTTTTCTAAGTTCAAAAGTGGAGTGAAAAGAAAAATAAAAAGAGAAAAACAAAAGAAAGAAGGAAGGAGAAATAAAGAGGTAAAAAAAAGAAGAAGTGAAAGAATAAAAATAAAAAGAAAATAGAGAAAAGGTTGACAATACAAGTAAAATATAATGCCAGAGTTCAAGAAGAAAAACATGATGGTTGCTAAGCAACTAAGTTAGGGGTACCCAAGGAGAATGAGTTAGGGGTGAGGATTCCTTAAGTTGAGGGAAATATTGAGCATAAATGACTATTCTATCTACCCCTTACCTTGGCCTATCATTATAAGCTAAGAAAAAGTCCTTTTGATCTTTGGTTAAGTGACATTCATGTAGAAATGGAGAGAGAGAGGATTGTGGATAATATAATGCTTTTGTCTTTTCTTAAACATTACATAAGCATAGGGTAAATCAATTCTTTGTTGCTTTTCTCTTGTACACACACTTGATCCATTCTTTTGACGATGTGATTGCACAATTAGATGGTCTCGATACTTAGATTTGGATCTTTGGTAACTTTTGAGTTAAGTTATGGAGCAATGATAAAAGATTCCATTGGCAACAACTTCTATCTTGACCATTTTGTCTAATGAGTCCTTTTCTTTTAAGTGTTTTTGTTTGAGTCTTTTGTATTTCTATTTTTGAGTATTTGAGTCTTTGATTTGAGTCTTGCTTGGAGATAAACAAGTTCTTAAGTTGGGGGTTGTGATAACTCCCTTTGGTAAGTTATATTTTTAGTTAGTTTTTATTTAATTTAGGATGTAGTTATTTAGTTTAGTTATTATTTTATTTTATTTTAGTTAAGTAATTGAGATTGGGTGATATTTTTATTTTCTGTTATTTTTTTATATTTTAGATACTTATTTTGGGCTTATTTTGATTGTCATCAGATACAAACACTTAAGTTGGAATTTGGAGCTATGAGAGAGTATAGCTTGTATGAAATTAGAATCTTTCAGCATTGGAAATTTGATATCTAGCTCTCTAGAAGTTGGATTATAATGATTCAAGATTCTTTGGAAAGAAGGAAAGAAGATCTTCAACTTTGTTGTTGAACACTTTTTCTAGTTCTCGAGAGTGTTCATGGAGAAAAAAGGCAAAACAAGATTGAAGCATCTTGTTTTTGATGCTGTCAAGTTTGACCTTTCATCACTCTTTCACTTTTATCTTGAGTTATAGAACTCCAATTGAGGAGATCCTTGTTGCATTGGAAAGCTTACTCAAAGATCTACAATCGCTATTGCTATTTCTAAGGCCAGATTCCAACTATTTTGACCGTTACAGAGCTCGGAAATGTGTAAAAATAGTTACCACTGTTAGGCAGGTGCACTATAGCGCGTTGCCTTATGCTATAGCGTGATGCTGTTTGCCTCCAGGTATTTTAGTTGGGATATAGTGCAACTCTTGCGTTATAGTGTGACCCCATCTACAGTAATTTGCTAGTTCGGGCCAAAATTTGAGAAAAGAGATTCGTAGACTATAAAAGGCAACACGTAAGGTTAGAAAAAGAGATCCCTAGACACTTTTAAACACTTCCCAAGATAGCAGACTTCTTCCAGAGAGATTGAAGGCGAAGATTCAAGTATTCCAAAGCTCAAGTTCAACATGAAGAGATCCACATTCTTCCGAATCTCTTGTCTCAAGCCGGAAATCTTTATGGCTTTTGTTTTTTCTATCTGCTCATCTTCATACTCTTCCATTGTTTTCTTTTCTTTAGTTATGAACTAGTTTTCTTTTGCTAGAGTGTTAATGGACCCTTTTTGTAAGACAAGTTTACTCATGGATTAATGTTAATCTTGTTTTCTATCTCTATTGCTTAGTGTCTTTGTTTGTGCTTAATGCTTTTAATTGCTTGATTGCTGATTAATTGATTTAGCGATTTACAATAACTCGAGAGAAGATTTGTGAATAAAGCCTCTTAACATAAACACCGTGAGCTGAGCGAAAACTAGAGATAGACAAACATGGTTTATGTGATCAATATAGGAATCCATAGAGCTTCAATCTTTCCCTAGATTAGTTTATGCTAAGAGATTAGGCAATCAGTTTAGGATACAGAGTATTGCTTGACCTTAGGAGAGGCTAGAAATAATTTAAGGGGAACTGACTATGATTAACGGATTAACGAAAATTCATAGTAAATGCGTCTATAATAGGTGAAATTAATTAGCCCTGGCATCCATCCCATTACATTTATCCATACTGTTAGAGTTTTTTGCATTAGTATTTTTCTTATTTATTTTATTTTATTTAAATTTTAATTTCCTCATCAGTATTTCCATTCTATCGAAATAGTTATTCCCTTAGACTATTTGGTATCTGATCTATCCTCATGGGAACGATACTTTAGTTATCACCTTATTACTTGTAAGATTCGGTATACTTGCCAAAGCTGCATCAGACAATCAAATAAGAATTATTTCCACCATACTTTAGAGTGAACGCTTTTGTATTTTTCATTCATATTGGATAGGCCAATTTCCCTTGTGTCATCCATCCAGACAACATCCTATAAGTTGGAAAATCATTGATAGTCCACATCAATGCTGCCTTTGTCTTAAAATTCTGCTTGGTTGAAATGTCATAAGTTAAAACACCATCACACCACAACTCATTCAATTCATCAATTAAAGGCTGGAAATAGACACCAATTTTGAACTTCAAATTATCGACTCAGGATTATGCAAGTTGAGAACAAGTAAGGATCTTTCATGTATATTTCAGGTGGAAGATTGCAAGAAGTAACAACCATAGTCGAACAAGAATATGGTTAACTAAATTGATTGTTAAGAGTAAAACCATCAACACATAGCCCTAGCCTAATATCACGGGAATCAGATGCAAAATCATGATAGGTTTGATCAAAATGACATCAAGTTTCACCATGAGAAGGATGTATCATTACACCATTACTCCTTCGACTCTCAAAGTATCATCTCATGTAAGGTGCTGAACTCATTGATGCATATAACCTTTTAAATCTAAGGATTAAGAGCAGATAGTGCAATCTTTTTATGCAAAACATTCTTATACATCACACTTCCCCTTCTGTTTAGCTTAAACCTAAGCTCTCTACAAAATTTACAATGAGTTAAGGCAGCATCATTTTTGTAATAGAGCATACATCCATTCAAACAACAATCAATCTTCACTTTATGCAACCTAAGCTTAGAAACTAACCTTTTGGCTTGGTAAAAGTCCTTTGGGAAAGTTTTTGGTTGTGGACTAATCTCACTCATCAATGAAGCCTACTGATCAAAGGAACTTTGGCTTTGGTTTACCTTTGATTTATTACTCAACATTCTTACTGTCAGAGACAACTATAAATGCACACACCCTTCTCATAAAGGACTATTCACTGCCCCTAACAAACTATAAAATCTCTTATCATCAAGATTGGGAACCTCTTCTAAAGGTTTAGAATACATTTCAAACTTATGGCTAGCAGCATCAAAAATCATTCCCTAATAACAAGTAAGGTTATCTTTCCAAGTGACATTATCACCATCTTCGTTACCTACATGGACCCCTCAATCGAACTACTTCCAACATAATCGACACCAAATTAATTCTCCGGTGGTAGGGCTTCCTCATATTCAATCCAAATCTAGTAATCAAGCTTAAACCCATCCTTGTGCAAGTGATATCTAATGGACTTTATATCTAAAAACCTCCTACATTTATATTTATGACAATGACACCTAATTGTCCCTTCACATGTAAATTGCTTTGTCCAAACATAGCCATTATGAATTCCTCAACTCTTTCATAAAATTCTAGTTTAATTTGCCTTGACTTGGGTGTAATCTATTATACATCCATGCTTGATTTGGAGCAAACATTTTATATCTTAAGAATATTACACACATACATAGCAATACAATCACACATCAATCAAAAAGATTTAGGCAAAGTCTCCCTTTAGATTAGGATCCTCCACAAAAACTAATTTATCCCCTAAACATACCTAACAATTATTTATTTCATTACAATAATTATTTAATTCAAGCAATATTTTAAATGATCAACAAAATTTAGGCAGAGTCTTCCTTTATTTTAGGAGCCTCTACAGAAATTATTTTATCAGTCAAAGATAAATAACAAACATGTTGTCATACAAATTAATTAGTTAATCCAAAAAACCATTCTAGAGCACATTCCTTTACTTCACATCATGTAGGCATACAACATCATAGCAAACAATACCAACAATGGGAATGAACTCTAAGTCTTCCCCTATTCATGCAATCATATCCTCTTTTTTCTATCCTACAACTCTATCCTAGAAATATTAAGTGTAACATCCACTGTTTTTCGCTTAATTATTCAGTTTTATTGGATAATTGAGAATAATTAAAACTCAGTTAAATAATTATTTAGAATCAATTGATTAGCAATTAATTGAGTTTAGATATGAGGGAATTAAGTTAGAAATATAGGAGATTTCATTAAATTTTATTGAAAACCGATTTACCGATTTAAAGGAAATCGATAAAATTATGGTATTTTAAACTGTCGGAACCGAACTAATAGAATTCCAATTCTTTTACCCTAGCTTGAGTGGCTGATAACTTAGCTACTTAACACCCAAACGTGGCGCCACTTTGGCCACAATTCATGGGGATGCTTGGCTGAATTTCAGCCATACAAGAATCCACCAATCACATGTTAAAGAAGCCACCTATTTATACTCGTTCAATTAGATTTTTTCCTCCCCTTCTTCACCCATCAGACTGCGCCTCTTCTCCTCTCCTTTCAGCCCTCTTCTTCTCTTCTTCACTCACATAACTCCAGCCAACCATCCAGCCTAATCAAGTCTTGCTTATTCAAGCCTCAAAAATCAAGCAAAAATCACATATAACAAAGTTAGAGGTTTAATTCTTGGTGGATTATTTTCACCATCTTTGATGTATTGATTGCATGATTATGATGATATATAGCTGGTTATTGGTTGTTTGTTTAGTTACAACCGAATTGGAAACAAGAAAGAATGAAAATAGGAAGAGCCGAGGGGCTGGAGAACTAAAAACCCTCAGCAGTCCATACGGTGGAGTGTACGGTTCCGCCTACAGCCGATTAAATTTGATGAAACCATTTTTATATGAAACTAGACATCTAGGGCTTTCCATACATATATCATATAAGGCTTTTGGATTAGTAATGAGAGAGATATGACTTTTTCAATTTCGACCTAGGGTTTTGACTCTGATTTTGGGCAGACTAGGTTGTTCAGAGTAAAACTCACCCTATACTATATGAAAATGAATGAAACTAAATTTTTTAGAAAGCTTACACATAGGAGAATATCCCATAAAAATTTTAGAATTAGATAAGGTCCCGTTTGCTCCCAGTGATCCAAGAAACTTGCCCCATGTCCAAATTGGGCCAGAATAGGGCAGTTCAGGAAGGTTAGAATTTGGGGCTTACAACTCGAGCCCTACTAGGTTAAATAGAATGGAACCTTTTGTAAATGAAACCTTCCCTATTATCTTTAATATGAGACCAATTTCGTGTAATTTGAACCAGTTTTCGATTTTTAGTGGATTTTTAGTTTTACGTATCTGATTTTGGCAAGCCACTGGGTAGGCCGGGATAAAACCTAAATATCTTGAGCTATAGATTTCAAAATTAGATGGGACCAAAGAGGTTAGAAAATAGACACATAACACTTTAACATATACAAATTTGAGGTCCAAATGAGTTAAATAGAAATTATGGCTTGATTTAGAAGAACCGGGTTAGTTGACTATGTTGAGGCAGAAACTTTGCCTTAATAGGATTATTGTTATTATGAGTTCCATGTTGAAATATGTATGCAATGTTGTGACCTTTATGATAAATTGGTGTGTATTGACACTATTCATGGGGAAGCGGACACATTCCGTTATGCTGCCAAAATTTCGATAGAATCCATACATAAGTTATGAATTACATGTTAATACATGTGCATTTTCAAGAAAGCTATGAAAGTTATGATAAGAATTATATTACTATGAAAGTTCCATGCTACTTGGGCCAGCCCCAGATAAGAAGTTAAGGGGAATAGATCGGTGGGAAGGTCGGGGAAAGTAAACCCGGCATTCCTGTATAGGAACGAGCTCGATCCTGAAAAGTAGACTGTTACCCAGGAGTCTAAATGGCCAAGAACTCCCATGGGACCAGGTGATGGAAAATGATGAAAAGTAATGGAAAAGCTTATGAAGGAATAATCAAGAATGAATATGCATGATTACATGAAGGCATGATTACATGGAATAGTTATGTTAAGATGTTTGCAGTTGGCTATTATGTTTATTTACTGCCAATTGTTCAATTATTCTGTTTAGTATCCTGTGAATCATTATCAATAATCTATTCTGTTTCTTATGTCAACTAAAGTGAAATTGAACCTTACCTCATACTAGACTTTTCCTTAAACTCATTAAAACGGATAGCCTAGTTTGAACACATGCTTTTATAATTAAATAAAAACCGAGACAACTGAGAATGAATGTGACGTCAGAAGAATGCCATACATGAATTCTACTGAGAATTTCCTTAAATTCTCAACCCGTGTTGTATTTCTGCATCATTCTTGGACGCTGGCGAAGGGCTCAATGACCACTCTTTTCATTGAGATCCCAGACCTGTAGCTTCACCATGACTCCGAGTTGGACTCGTTGAACACAGCCTGCTCTTGCCATTTCTGCCTCTTCTTCTTAGCAATAGGAATTTTGCTGTTCCTTTATTTCATATGTTTTTAATATATATTTATAGACTGAAGCGTTGGCTTCTGACCTACATATGTACATATACAGTTGATAATATATCACTTATTCGTATCTTTTTTGCTATGTTATATTAAACTTTATTACGTTTTATAATGCTATTCACGTCTATTATATGACAGCGCGCCATTTCAACTGTTTTGTGATACTAATCACGAGATTTAAGCAGAATGTTAACACAGTGACACAGTCTACTTAATTTCATGCTATGCCTTAAGCATAACATTAAATTAGTAGGGTGTTACATTTTTGGTATCAGAGCTATTCGTCCTAGCTAAGGCCTGAGGATTGGATTGCCTATGCTTCGCATATATTCTGTATTTTTAGCTGATAATATGCACCAGATCTTGCCTGTACGGTTGAGATATAGTTGTGCATGTGTATGAAGTGCCTGGCCGTGTGAGTTGTTATTTACTAGTACATTAGACTTAGTATTGAGCCTACTCAACTCAATAACTTTTGTTTTGTGTGCTCAGAACTTAATGGTTTCCAGAAGGCGAGGCAAACCATGTGTAGAACCTGCTCCAGAGGACCCAACTAACTTTATGGCCACAATGCGAGAAATGGCTCACGCAATGCGGGAGCAAGCCGCGATAGCTCACCAGATGATGGACCAGCTAGGCAGACGACCTGAGGCAAGCTGTGGAGGAAACCCTCATGGCCCAGGAGTTGACTTGGACTATCTCAAGTTTGCTGAGTTCAGAAAGGCAAATCCGCCAAGCTTCTGAGGAGCGTATGATCCTGACAAAGCTGACGAATGGATCAAAGCCATGGAGAAGATTTTCTCCATCCTGGATTGCTCGGATCATCAAAAGGTGACCTTCGCCACTTACATGCTCGAAGCAAACACTGAGTTTTGGTGGAACAGCGTATGAAGATTGTTCGAAGAATCTCAGGCGGTAGTCACCTAGATGATGTTTAGGGATGTATTTTACCAGAAGTATTTTCCGGCTTCCGTTCGAAACGCCAAGGAACTTGAGTTTATGCAGCTTTGTCAAGGGAACCGGACGATATCTGAATACATTGCCAAGTTCAAAGAGCTATGCAAATTTTCCATGATTTACCAGAGGAACTCGGATGAAGCTTGGAAGTGCGTTAAATTTGAAGGAGGGTTACAAGAAGACATTCTTATCGTAATAGGGCCAATGGAGATTAGGGATTTCCCTACGTTGGTGAACAAATGCCGATTTGTGGAAGATTGCAACTCGAAATTAGTTGTAGCCAGGGCATCTGGTGGAAATTTCAAGAGGGGGTTGGCCCCATAGGGCCCAAGATTCAAGCCCAACATACAACAACAAAGGAGATTTCCGCCAGTAGGCAACAAGGCAAGCAGCCCCAAAGGCCTCTTCCAAATCCAACTTGCACAAAATGTGGTAAGAATCATGGCGATCGGCCATGTTTGGCAGCCCAGAATGTCTACTACGGATGTGGCAAGCCAGGCCACAAAATTTATGAGTATCCAACCAGGAATCCATCACAGCTGCCTCGACCCCAACGACAAGGACAAGTCTTTACAATGACCGCAGAAGAAGCTGACAAGTCGGAAGGACTAATCCAAGGCACCTGTGGCGTGGACGGTGAGACTCTAACTGTACTCTATGATTCGGGTGCCTCACATTCGTTTATTTCTCATAACTGTGTAACTGCTTTGCAATTGCCAATTTCTGAATTACCTTATGATCTACTGGTTTCTACCCTTACCAATGGACCTATTAGAACTAGTCAAATATGTATCAAGGTTTCTCTTCGAATTGAGGGTAGGACCTTTGCCGCCAATTTGATTTGTCTCCCTCTGTCTGGTCTTGACGTAATTCTGGGCATGGATTGGCTTTCTGCCAATCGAGTTATACTCAATTGCTCTGATAAGATGGTGGTACTCTCCTCTGTCTCACTTTCTGAATCCCAATCCGCAACACTCTTCTATCTGAACTCTTTTGGGTCAAAGAATCAAGGGTATGTCCTCTTGCCAGCTAATGTGATAGAAGCTGAGCAGAAACTAGAAAAGATCCCGGTTGTTAAGGAATATCCGGATATTTTTCCAGAGGATATTCCTGAATTCCCTCCGGAGAGAGAGATTGAGTTTACCATTGAGTTGGTTCCAGGTGCAGGACCAATATTTATAGCTCCATATCAAATGTCACCTATGGAGCTGACGGATCTAAAAAGACAGATCGAAGAGCTTTTGGAAAAAAGATTCATATGGCCAAGCGCGTCGCCATGGGGAGCTCTGGTTTTGTTGGTCAAAAAGAAAGATGGAAGCATGCGCTTATGCGTGGATTATAGGCAGTTGAACAAAGTGACAATTAAGAATAAATATCCATTGCTAAGGATTGATGATCTCATGGACCAACTACAAGGTGCAATGGTATTCTCCAAGATCAACTTATATTCTGTATATTACCAAATTCGAGTTCAGGAACAAGATATCCCTAAGACAGCTTTTCGAACTTGTTACGAACACTATGAATATACCATGATGTCGTTTCGACTAACGAACGCACCAGCAATATTCATGGATTACATGAATCGAATATTTCGCCCATATCTGGCCAAATTTGTAGTGGTCTTTATCGATGATATACTTGTCTACTCGAAGATGGAGCAAGAGCATGCGGAACACTTACGACTAGTTTTGCAAATTTTAAGAGAAAAGAAACTCTATGCTAAATTATCCAAATGTGAATTTTGGATGAAGGAGGTAAAATTTCTCGGCCACGTAGTGTCATCTGGGGGAATCTCTGTAGACCCCAGCAAAGTAGAAGCAGTTCTAAACTGGGAAAGGCCGACCACAACCTCTGAAGTCAGGAGTTTTCTGGGCTAAGCTGGATATTACAGGCGATTCGTTAAGGATTTTTCTCGAATAGCCTTACCCTTGACCAAGCTAACCAGAAAGAATGTTTCATTTGAGTGGACGCTGGAGTGCGAACAGAGTTTTCAGGATTTGAAGAAGAGGTTGACTACGACACCAGTGTTAGCCTTACCAGACCCTCATGGACCATTTGAGGTTTATTGTGATGCTTCCCAACAAGGGTTAGGGTGCGTGTTGATGCAAACCGGAAAGGTGGTCGCGTATGCCTCCAGGCAATTGAAGCCACACAAAAGCAACTATCCTACTCACGACCTTGAAATAGTAGCAGTAGTATTTGCTTTGAAGATATGGAGACATCACCTGATGGAGTAAAATTCGAGGTCTTTTCTGATCATAAGAGTTTGAAGTACCTTTTTGATAAGAAAGAATTAACACATGAGACAGTGGAGATGGATGGAACTCCTTAAAGACTACGAATTTGAATTGAAATGCCACCCAGGTAAAGCAAACATCATGGCAGATGTGTTGAGCAGGAAATCATTGACCGTAGCCTGGATGATGATTAAAGAGACGAAACTTATTGAAAACTTCCGAAATCTTAGTTTGGGAATCCTTACAACTCCCAAGACCCTTCAGTTACACCAAATTAAGATAACCAGTAGCTTTAAGGACCAGATACGGCAAGCATAGCAGCAGGATACTAACTTTCAATATACGATTAATCTCATACAATCAGGGAGATTAACGGGTTTTGCCCAAGATAAAGAGGGCATCTGGCGGTGTCATGACAGAGTGTGTGTTCCCGAAAGGAACGATCTCCGAAGAAGAATCCTCGAAGAAGCACATAAAGGTGAATTCGCCGTATATCCCAGCATTACTAAAATGTATCAAGACCTCAAGAAAATGTTTTGGTGGCCGGGCATGAAGTCAGATATAGCAAGCTTCGTGGGTAAGTGTTTGATTTGTCAGAAGGTGAAAGCAGAACATCAGAAACCCTCTAGGATGTTACAACCCTTGGAAATCCCTGAGTGGAAGTGGGAGAGTATCTCCATGGATTTTATAATGGGGTTACCAAGGATGTCAATGGGATATGATGCTATATGGGTCATTGTGGATAGATTAACCAAATCTGCTCATTTCCTACCCATCCGAGCAAATTATCTATTTTAGAAATTGGCGCAATTGTATATTTAAGAAATTATCAGGCTACATGGTACCCCTTCAACTATTATCTCTAATCAAGTCCCAAGGTTTACCTCACGATTTTGGGGAGCTTTACAGACGGCGTTCGGTGCGAAGTTGTGTTTAAGCACTGCATATCACCTGCAAACAGATGACCAAACTGAGAGGACGATTCAAACCTTGGAAGATATGCTACGGGAAGATATGCTACGAGCAACGCGGAAATTGGGACCGATACTTACCATTGGCCGAATTCGCATACAACAATAGCTATCACGCTAGCATCGGTATGGCTCCTTACAAAGCATTGTATGGACAAAAGTGCCAATCTCCCCTGTGCTAGTATGAGATAGGAGAATTAACTCTATTGGGGCCTGATTTAGTTGAGCAGACTACCGAGCAGATTAAGAAAATACGAAATAAGATGCTTGCCGCTCAGAGCCGCCAGAAGAGTTACGCGGATACTAGGAGGAAACCCCTGGAATTTCAGGAAGGAGATCACATATTTCTAAAGGTTACTCCTACAACAGGGATAGGTAGGGCAGTTAAAGTCAAGAAGTTGAATCCTTGCTTTATTGGTCCCTTTCAAATCTTGAAGCGAATCGGATCAGTTGCATACCGAGTCACTTTGCCTCCATATCTATCAAACCTTCATGATGTTTTTCATGTCTCCCAACTCAGAAAGTATCAGCCTGGCCCTACACACTTCCTAGAACCCGAATCAATACAGTTAAAAGAGGACTTGACTTTCCGTGTACAACCAGCACGTATTGTAGATAGAAGTACCAGACAACTTCGAAATAAGACCGTGCAGCTAGTAAACGTAGCTTGGGGAAAAGGAGATGCTAAGGGCTACACCTGGGAGTTGGAATCAAATATGAGGAAAGAGTATCCTGAACTATTCTCAGGTACTAAATTTTGAGGACAATTTTTTTTTAAGGAGGGTGGTAATATAACATCCACCATTTTTTGCTTAATTATTCGGTTTTATCGAATAATTGAGAAAAATTAAAATTTGGTTAAATAATTATTTAGAATCAATTGATTAGCAATTAATTGAGTTTAGATATGAGGGAATTAAGTTAGAAGTATAGGAGATTTCATTAAATTTTATTGAAAATCGATTTACCAATTTAAAGGAAATCGGTAAAATTATGGTATTTTAAACTGTCGGAACCGAACCAACAGAATTCCAATTCTTTTACCGTACCTTGAGTGGGTGATAACTGAGCCACTTAATACCCAAATGTGGCACCACTTTGGCCACAATTCATGGGTAGGCTTGGCTGAATTTTAGCCATACAAGAATCCACCAATCACATGTCAAAGAAGCCACCTATTTATACTCCTTCAATCAGATTTTTTCCTCCCCTTCTTCACCCATCAGACTGCGCCTCTTCTCCTTTTAGCCCTCTTCTTCTCTTCTTCACTCACATAACTGCAGCCAACCATCTAGCCTAATCAAGTCTTGCTCATCCAAGCCCCAAAAATCAAGCAAAAATCACATATAACAAAGGTAGAGGTTTAATTCTTACATCAATTCTGTGACCTTGGCTGGCTGAGGGTGGATTATTTTCACCATCTTTGATGTATTGATTGCATGATTATGATGATATATGGCTAGTTATTAGCTGTTTGCTCGGTTACAACTGAATTGGAAATAAGAAAGAATAAAAATAGGAAGAGTTGAGGGGCTGGAGAACCAAAAACCCTCAGCAATCCGTACGACGGAGTGTACGGCTTCGCCTACAGCCGATTAAATTTTATGAAACCATTTTTATATGAAACTAGACATCTAGGGGCTTTCCATACATATATCATATAGGCTTTTGGATTAGTATTGAGAGAGATATGAATTTTTGAATTTTGACCTAGGGTTTTGACTCTGATTCTAGGTAGACTGGGTTGTTCAGGGTAGAACTTGCCCTATACTACTTGAAAATGAATGAAACTAACTTTGTTAGAAAGCTTACACATAGGAGAATATCCCATAAAAATTTTAGAATTAGATAAGGTCCCGTTTCCTCCCAGTGATCCAAGAAAGTTGCCCTATGTCCAAACCAGGCTAGAATAAGGTAGTTCAGAAAGGTTAGAATTCGGGACTTATAACTCGAGCCCTACTAAGTCAAATGGAATGGAACTTTTTGTAAATGAAACCTTGCCCTGTTAGCTTTAATATGAGACCAATTTCGTGTGATTTGAACCAGTTTTCGATTTTTAGTGGATTTTTACTTTTAGGTGTCTGATTCTAGCCAGCCACTGGGCAGGCTGGGATAAAACCTAAATATCTTGAGCTATAAATATCAAAATTAGATGGGACCAAAGAGGTTAGAAAATAAACACATAACACTTTAACATACCCAAATTTGAGATCCAAATGAGTTAAATAGAAATTATGGCTTGATTTAGAAGAACCGGGTTGGTTGACTATGCTGAGACAGAAACTTTGCCTTAATAAGATTATTGTTATTATAAGTTCCATGTTGAAATATGTATGCAATGTTGTGACCTTTATGATAAATTGGTGTTCTGGTGTACTGGCACTATTCATGGAGAAGTGGACATGTTCCGTTATACTGCCGAAATTTCGGTAGAATCCATACATAAGTTATGAATTACATGTTAATGCTTGTGCATTTTCAAGAAAGCTATGAAAGTTCCATGCTACTTGGGCCAGCCCCGGATAAGAAGTTAAGGGGAATAGATCTGTGGAAAGGTTGGGGAAAGCAAACCCGGCATTCCTGTATAGGAACGAGCTCGATCCTGAAAAGCAGATTATTACCCAGGAGTCTAAATGGCCAAGAACTCCCAAGGGACCAAGTGATGGAAAATGATGAAAAGTAATGGAAAAGCTTATGAAGAAAGAATCAAGAATGAGTATGCATGATTACATGAAGGCATGATTACATGGAATAGTTATGTTAAGATGCTTGCAGTTGTCTATTATGTTTATTTACTGCCAATTATTCAATTATTCTGTTTAGTATCCTGTGAATCTTTATCAATAATCTGTTCTGTTTCTTATGTCAACTAAAGTAAAACTAAACCTTGCCTCGGACCAGACTTTTCCTTAAACTCATTAAAATGGATAGCCTAGTTTGAATACATGTTTTTATAATTAAATAAAAACTGAGGCAACTGAGAATGAATGTGATGTCAGAAGAACACCATATACGAACTCTACTAAGAATTTCCTTAAATTCTCACCTCGTGTTGTATTTCCGCATCATTCTCAGGCGCTGGCGAAGGGCTCAACGGCCACTCTTTTCATTGAGATCCCAGACCTACAGCTTCACCATGACTCCAAGTTGGACTCGTTGAACACAGCCTGCTCCTGCCATTTCTGCCTCTGCTTCTTACCAATAGAAATTTTGCTGTTCCTTTATTTCATATGTTTTTAATATATATTTATAGAATGAAGCGTTGGCTTCCGACCTACATATCTACATATATAGTTGATAATATATCACCTGTTCGTATCTTTTCTGTTATGTTATATTAAACTTTATTACGTTTTATAATGCTATTCACGTCTATTATATGACAGCCCGCTGTTTCAATTGTTTTGTGATACTAATCACGAGATTTAAGTAGAATGTTAACACGGTAACACAGTCTACTTAATTTCATGCTATGACTTAAGCATAACATTAAATTAGTAGAGTGTTACATTAAGTCTCTAATATTTTAGAAAACATAAAGTTTAAAATCATGTATAATGTACATACCTAAAGCTTCCTAACTCATTGCAATCAGTCAATGTACCAATCACTAATTGCTCAAAGTGCGCTAAACGAGATCTTTAATAATCAACACAACAAATTAAGTTAGTTAATTAATTTAGAAACTAAAACTGAGTAAAGAAATGGAATAACAAAAAGAGGCTAAACAAAAAAACTAAATCAATTTAAATACTCATTAACATGTCACGAACACAATGGCTGTGCCAACCATGAAATGGAAGCTCTAGTAACAAGAAAATGGCCTGGGGCCGTAATGGGGGACAAGAGAGACAAAGACATATAGAGAAAGGGAGACAAACTAGAAAGAGAGCCTTCACGGCAACAAAGAAGAAGAATGGGGCATTCGTGTCTTAATATTCTGTGTCATTATTACCAATGGATTTTTCATCAGTAATAATTTAACGAAAGGATTCATTTCATTAATAACATATTGCTAACGGATTTTCGTCAATAAAACAAAAGTGAAATGATTTGTTTTATTGACTATCCATTACCGATAGATTTTTCATCAGTAATATGCAAATTGAATGACCTTTGGAGGTAATTCTAAACTTCAAATACCAATGAAAAATTTGTTAGTAATAAAAGAAAAAATTAATTAATATTTATTTTGTCCAAATTATCAACAAATTAGCCATCGGTAATTTATAAAGTTTTAAATTAAATTAAAAAGAAAACATAATTGCTTGCCATCGATTTTTTCGTTGCTAATGGTTTGGTTTCATCAAGCAAGAACATTTATCGACAGTTTTACCATGGATTATTAAACCATCAATAAAATTTCACATCAATAATTTACTTATTTTTGTTGATAGATTTTAGCCGTCCGTAAAATCCATCGGTTTTTAACAAATTTCAAGTAGTGATTTTATTTGTATTCAACATAGGGTAAGTTTATGCCTTGTCAAATAGTCAAGTAGCCAAAACTAGAAACTAGTCATTAGTGTCAACTGCTCTTTGTATTTGCTTCAATGGTTTTATAGGTTTTCTTGCAGCATTTGAAAAAATTAAATATTTTAATTTTTAGCCTTAGAAATGATCTTCATATGATGATCCATTGTACAACATTATTTTGAGTTCATACATTTGATGAGATATCCATCTAAAGGTGTCATCTATCGAATGAAGGCTTTTTTCTGAACTAAACTTGAGACATGATTTTATGTTCTGATGCATCTATTATCCCATCTATGACCAAAAACACATGAAAGCTTGAATCCTTTGAGAATATATCTCTTCTTCTCAAAAGTGTCCTTGTCCTTTGAAATCTTTCTTTATAGGCTTGGATTCATCTTTGAAGTTGATAAGATGTAATGCTTCTAATTGTAATTCTCCCTTAGTATGATCAGTGACTAATGAAAGAACATATTCTAATGATCATCACTCAAACAAAAGATTAGTATAACACTAAGTTTTTGAGATTGGTTTATTATCCCTTAAAACCATGCTAAATAAACATTCAAAATTATTGTCAATGGCTTCTGAAAGTTTGTGGAGCTAACACCCAACACCCCTGCAAAACCACCATAGCCCTAACCATTGCAATCTCCACTAGCACCCTTAGCCCTTTGCCATTGTAAACTCAACCTGCTACTAACCTCCTTCAAACCACCATGCCTTACCATGTATTAACCAACACCACTACACATCATATTGAGGACCAAAATTGCTATTGGAAGAGATAATACGAGAAGGGTGGTTGAATTGTATTGTTTCAAATTTAAATAATAACCTGAAAAGTTAAAATTGAAAATATATCTCAAGTCCAAGACTTGGATTGTAGAAGCTTTGTGTTAGTTAATAAAAACTTATTTGTTTAAATTATTGAAGGTAATAAACAGATTGAAGATAAAACACAGAAAGTATAACTTATGTGATCAAGATATAAGGCTAAGTAGCTATGGAAGAAACACACAAGAGATTTTTACACTGGTTTGGCCAACCATTTGCTTACTTCCAGTTCCCAACTCTTTGTTGAGATTTTATAAAACCTGAATATTCTTTGTTTAGGCTTCTCCAAGCTTTTTACAATAGAGTAGTCTTTTCTCAAGCCTACCCAAGCTTTACCTTGAGTATTCTTTGTTCTAACTTTTCTAAGCTCTACCTAACCATTACTCGGTCTGTATACAAGTTTTGAGATTTGAAAACAATTTGTTAACACTCACACTAACTCTCTTTACAGACCATAAACAATATTTTCTTAGTGTGTTTGACTTCTCTAAATTCTCAAAGAGAGAATCTTATCAAATACAAAATAGAAGAGATGATTTTCTATTTGAACAAAAGTTATAATGAGTAACTTTTTAGAGGTTCAAAAGGTTGAGAAAGTTGACAATGAAGCTCTACAAGTGAAGAAGATATTCAGTCATTCTAACCATTCTTTCTTTGAGATCCAGCCTTTTATAAACATTGAAATATATTTGTTGAAGCTTGCAGTTCTTGACTTTTGAAGTTCTCTTTGGACTATTGGTCTAAGATTGGATAGAGAAGCAATAATTTTCCTTTTTGTCATTCTTCAAAGCTTGTGCAGGGATTAAAAAGTACCCGTTTGTTGATATACCAGCTATGCAGACTTGTCAGTGCTTCTTGTACATTTTATCAAATCACCTTTTTTGACTTTTTGAATTTGTCTATGAATCGTGCTAAGGAAGCTTTGAAGGTATGACATACGTGGGAAGTATGTTTCTGGTGATATCTCTTCTGGATAGGGTCATCCTTCTGGACAGAGTCATTTTTCTGAATTGGCAGAATTTAGCTTTCTAGGCTTGTCTTTCCTTTTTGAAGTGTGGCTTTAACCTTTTAAAATTATTCTTTTCTATTTCTAAATAAAATAGCTCGAGAGACACAAAGCATATAATCCATATAAAGCATATTCTAGTACAAAGCTATGGACAACGATGCTTTGATGATTTTTTAAGCGCTTAAGCCATTTGTTTAAATTCATTTTCACAGAAGAATTTGTTATTCGAATTTGCCTTTTCATGGTCAAAAAGATTTGCTTGTATTCTGATTTGGTATTCATCAAAACCTTAAAAATCAATTTGGTTCATAGCCTCGGAATAGCTTTTGAGAGGCATTGGAGCAAACAATATCCCTTTTTTGGATGATGTATTTAAGAAATGCTTTTTGTTATCAGAAAAGACCTTTTGAAAGAACATGATTTGTTGTTTGAAAAGAAACTTCTCTTTGAAAAGAGTGATGAATTCAAAGATCATCATTTTATCATAATGCATCATTAAGATGTATTAGAGCAATTTCAAAATAACAGTGTTTCGAATATCATCAAGTGAAAGCATATGAATTCAAGGATTTTTCTCAGTACATCATCCAGATGTATTAGAGCAAAAGTTAAGATAATTCAACTAGGATGCATATGGTTAGAGAATAACTAGCCAATTATTATCTCAACATCAAGTAAATATTTAATAAGTATCAAAGCATTTCATTTGAATAGATATAAGATCATCAAATATCAAGTCAGTTAAAGATTATTTAAATAAGAATCAGAGCATTCACTAATTCAAAGTATCATAGCGCATTCAATAATTCAAAGTATCAGAGTGTTTTATAGGTAACAAAATATTCAATCAGAGCAATTAAAATATGATAGAGAAATATTGAATCTAGAGCATATTTGCAGCAAAAAAAATATTAACAGGAAATGTTTCTAACATATATAAACAAAGCTGTATACACAGATATAGACATGAATTGTTTCAAATATTGAATTCTAAGAAAGTACTAAAAATGTGTGTGTATGCATGCTTGCTCTTCCTAAGTATATGCCTTTATGCTTCCCCTTAGCTTGAGCTTAAACTTTCTTAAATATTCTTCTCCCCCTTTGACATCATCAAAAAGAATGATGTGGGATCATAGAAAGACCATCATTGATTGCCTTTTACTTTCTGAATGGTCTTTAAAATATGCATGAGAAGGTTTTCCACTTTGTCCATTCGGTGATCCATTCTCTGCTGATGGGCTTGAAGTTTAGCTTGCAAAGATGGTTTGTTGATTTGCAAGAAGCAGATCTATCTGGATGTCAATAGCATTTGGAAACACTTCAGCAGCTAAAGGTTCTTCAGAAGGCAACTTTTCAGTGTGCTGAGAGTGATTTGCTAAGGATTGTTGGGGCTCAGATACAGCAAGAGTAGTTGTTCTGTCAAATCTTGGTGTGGAGGTGAGCAGTAGCAAGGTTTGAGCTATGACAGAAGAGGCAAGGGCTTCTTGAGATTCAGAGGAAGTGGCTAGATAAGGCATTGGAGTGCTCAAAGGAATAAGTTGAGGTTTAGTAACAGCCGCTTCAGTTTCTAGTTCTGCTACTAAAATAAGAGTTTTATTATGTTCTGACCTTTCTAGAGCACACTTTGTTGGTAGAGAATGCTGTGTTGGTCTTCTTGATGATTCCTCAGAAGGTAAACCACTGTCCTCATTTCAGAAGGTGGTTTGACTTCTTCAATGATAATGAAGTCTTGTTCTACTTCCAACAAAGCTGATAAGCTTTTTGCTCCTTTGGTTGAGCCACCGACTCCAAAAGCTTTATCTTTTTGCCTTTTTAGCCATGCTTCTATTCTCAACTTGTCTTGAGCTGCTTCTTGCAAAGCTCTTCTTGCAGGAGTAGGAGGAGTTTCACCAAAGGGTTGTGCAGGGACTTTCTTCACTAGCTTATTCCTTTTCCTTTTGATTTCAGGGTCCTCATCTTTATCTGAAGCTTCAGCTTCAGTTTGCTTCAATTGTTCATGAGGAGGTTGTTCTCTGATTACAATTCCTCTTGCATTTTCTCTAGAGGATCTTGTTGCAAGTTTTGTAGGTGCAACAATGTTCACAAGTTGTGCAACAATGGCTGAAGTATTCTCTTGCACTAGAGGAGGATGAGGATTCTTTAGTAATTTTCAGTAATCTCTTCTTTTTGACTCTCCTCTCCTCAAAAATAGGTGAGAGATCTCATGTCTTTTCTTGGATCTTTTCTCTTCAAAAGGTTTAGAGACATTCTTCTAAAAGGTGGATGATTTTCTTTTCTTCTCCTTCTCATTCTTCTTCTTTTCTACCTTCTCAAGACCTTGGAATTTTAGACCCATAGTAGAGAAGGTCTTCATGGTGGTAGTAGGGCATTTCTCATCCTTCTTGTGTCCTTCAATTGGAAGTTAGGCTCTTTGGAAGACATAGGTTAGGAGCATGCCATAGGGTAAAGCTGCATGACTCCTTCTGGCATCATCCACAGTCGAGAGCATGTAGTGTAGGACTAACTTGACTAGATTAATTCTTTTTCTAGTCATGAGCCTAAACATGACCATTTGGTCTACCTCAGTCATGACATCAATGTTTCTCATCCTTGGAAGCACTGTGTGTTGGACAATAGAGTAAATTGCTCTAACATTTAAGATGAGAGAGGAAGTGCGAATATTTCTTACTTGCATGTCTCTTCTTCTAGTAAGAACTTCAGAGACATCTTCCTCTGTGCCTTCAAGTTGCTCCTAGCATCTTGAACCACCTCTGCATATAACCCTTTCATTTGGGGTGTTGGTGATGTGATCAAGATCAGAGGGAAGAACTTGGATCTCAAAGCTCTCTATGATGCTTCTCAAAGATGTATTATCTTCATCAATAGGCATGAGGGTGTTGTAGAAAGCAGCAACAACTACAGTGTAGACATTTTCAGAAATATTCATGAACTCTAACATTTCTGTAATTTGGGGGAAGGTCAAGAAGTTCTCCAACTCAATACTTCTTCTAAAAGCGATAGGCCATATGAAGAACTACCTATGAAATTTGGTTTGAATTACATCATCATAAAAAATGTAAGGAACAATTTAGTCTCCTTTCTTACTCATGATGAACAAATGAAATAGGTAACTTGAAGGTGAAGGAGAGAGTGTGTTTGGGTTAGGTGTATTGAAAATAGTATGAAGGTTTGAAGGTTTTGGAGTGGAGAGGATGAAGAATAGTGAAAAGTTTTTCTCTGAGACTTGTGAGATGAAAGGTTGATGTGATGGATAATGGTTAATAAGGGAAACCGATGGTTTAAAGTATGTAAGCAGTTTTTGAGTAAAATGCTATCGTTTCGGAGTAAGTGTGTCATTTTGGAATTTTCCGCTTAATTACATAATGGTCATCGTGTGATAGTGGGTGATTATCCAAGTGAAGTATGTAATGAAATCATTTCTTTTATCCAGAAACCACAATCTTCAGAGTCTATAACCATCTTTCTAGATGAATGAGAAATTAGAGCCAGAAGAAGATTAATCTAACATTCTGAAGCTGATTTTCTCTTCATTTCCACTTCATCTTTTTCTAAAATAGTCTTTCTAAATCATGAGAGAGCACATTCTGAATAGACTTTTTAAGTTTCTCTTGATCTAACCTTTCTGAAGCAAACTTTGTTGAAGAGGAATAATTTTCCAGAAGGCAAACCCCATTGAGATACGGCAATCTCAGCTTTTACTTCAGCTCAAGAGAAAGAGTATTCAGATGCAATGCATGTGAACGATCAAAAGTTGATCATGTTCAAAAGGTTCCTTATTTTGGAGAAATAATCTTCTGCTAAGGGTTTTGTGAAAAATGTTAGCAATCTGACTTTTCGTATTAATAAACCTTAGGTCAATGTCTCTTTTCTGAACAGGATCTCTTATGAAATGATGTTTTATGTCAATATGCTTAGATCTAGAATGCTGAATTGGATTCTTGGTGAGATTTATAGCACTTGTATTGTTACAAAGGATAGGAATTTCGGTGTACCTCAAGTTGAAATCCTCTAATTGTTGCTTAATCCACAGAATTTGGGTACTATAATTTGCAGCAGATACATATTCAGCTTCTATAGTTGAAAAAGCAAGAGTGTTCTGCTTCTTGCTTGACCATGTTATCTGTAACACTTTATCAAACAAAATACTATACTTAAGTCATAATATATTACCTGATAAGTTATTACATGTGGTGAACTAAGAGTTAACTATTTACTTCAGTCAATTTCTATTTGGCAATAAAATAAACACTAAAGAGTCCTTGTACCGGAAGTAAAGTAACACAAATAAAAGTATGAAAGAAATAGAACTTACTGAAACTGCATTATATATATATATATATACATTTGTTTTCAAAGTTGTCAAAAGTTATGTAAGACAGTATAGGAGAGTAAAAAAAATGAGGCCACCAACACAAAATAAATCGGCTTGTCTATATGAACAACCCCCTCTGACTGCTCCCCGCGGGACATTTCATGTAGAGCTACTATCTCCTATCCATATGCTCATGACCGAAACTGCCAAAAGAGGGTCATCCTATACACCTACTACTACTATGACGGGTACTCCAACAAGATGGATTCCATAGAAAGGAATCCATTCACCATGTCGACATTCGCAGGGGTGTAATCTACACTCAGAGCAGAGGATGAGGAGGATGAACTCTCAGCCTCAAATAGATCCTCCTCAGACATCGAAACCGAGGATATCTATTGCGGTGGTGAGGCTGGCAGAGCCATAGGAGCTATTGCTGCTGTCAGTACTGCTACCATAGCATGTGGTGATGGAAAGGGATGAGCCATATGGAGAGGGATGGCTATGTAAGGGATAGCAGAGTCAAAAAGTGGGTGCATGAATAGTACTGTAAAATCTCTTTGGAAGAAGAAATAAAGGCGAAACTGACATCTATCGGATATTTATACGGAGTCTATGAAGGGATCGAGATGGATGTGGAGCTCAGGAAACTCAATAAACATGGCGCTGGTTGCCACGTTCTCCACGCTCTGAGAATGACGCGGAAATATATAATAGGGTGAGAAATAAAGATTTCTCAGTAGTAATTCTAATTAAAAGAAAACGTTACATCAACAGGATGTTTTACTCAATTAATTATAGAAATCATAGCCCGAAACATAACTTGGTTTTACTTAAGGAGATAAAGGAAAATAAGATAGAAAATAAGCAACAAGACAAATATTTTGACATAATTAAGTGGTAGCTATAAAGTAAACAAAAGTACATATATAGCAGATAATAGTGCAATTAACTCAAAACATGGTAACATAAACTATGGATATACAGAAATGATAATGCACTTGACTTTAACTCATATTTTTCCATACTTGGTCCCCTGGGAGTATATTGGCCAGAAGACTCCTAGGTAATAGTCTACTTTTCAGGATGGAGCTCGTTCCTATACAGGGTCGCTAGGTTTGCTTTCCCTGACTTCCCCACTAATCTATTCCCCTTAAATTTGTTCAGGGGCTGGCACAAGTTACATGAAAATCCTTCCTCATTCTTATAAGGGTAGCATTACTTGTCTCATGCTTTGACCAATGCATACATAACTTGTAAATTCATATTAATTGTAATCTTTGCTGAAATTTTAGCAGTATAACGGATTATGCCCGCTTCCCATGAACAGTGCCAGGAAATCAGGAAACTTTAATCAAAAAGCAAACTCAATACATAACATTATAGTCATAGCAAGAATATAACAATATCAATAGGTGCAAGCTTTAAAACCTTATGTCGTAATATATCTTGCAAGCTTTTAACTTCTATTCCCAAGTTTGACTTCCGAGTTTGAAGTTGTGCCCGAGTTCCGATATTACCTAAGTTCCGACTTCCTGGGTTATGTTCGATCTTCCAGATTATATAATTTCCCGACTTCTGGGGGTTATGTTTGATCTCCTGGATTATATAATTTCCCAATCTCCGACCCTAATCTACATTTGGTTTCCTAAGACTTTTATAAGGGTATTTCCTAAATTCCGAGTTCTGATATTAACTATACCTGATCTAATTTACCATTCACTAAGCTTCTGAATTCAACATTAATTATATCCGACCTTGCTCTCTGTTTATTAAGTTTCCGAATTCAACCTTAAGTATACCCTTCCGAGTTCAACCCTAAATATACTCTTCCGAGTTTAACCCTAAATATACTCTTCCGAGTTCAACCTTAAGTATACTCTCCCGAGTTCAACCCTAAGTATACTTGAGTTTAACCTTAAGTATACTCTCCTGAGTTCAACCTTAAGTGTACTCTCCCGAGTTCAACTTAAGTATACTCTATCTAGCTCTGTGTTTGCTAAGGTCCAAGTTCACCTCAAGTATACCCGATCTAGTTCTGTTCCTGGCCAGAATTACACTCTTATAACAAAAAATTCATCAAAAATGGAAATCTAGGTGAAATTATATGAAATTTATATCAATGTAAAGCTAACAGAATAAGCTTCCAAATAAAAGAAGTTGTATATCATTTGAGTGAGCCTAACTCAGGATATGAGCTCTGAAACTTGACCCTATTGGACTACCCTATTCCAGCCCAGGTTAAACTTAAGGTAAATTCATTGATGTACTAGGGAAAGATGGTAATGAATCTAAATCTGAAATTTTTATGGGATGTTTCCTTATATGTTAGCTTTCAAATAGCATTGGATACACTCAATTTCAAGTTGTTTAGGGTGAGTTACACCTTTCTCAACTCATACTACCCAGATGAAGGTCCTAATTTGTAGGTCAAATTTCAAAAATTCACAACTACCACTATACTAATCCAATGGCCTTATATTATATATGTATGGAAAGCCCTGAATGTCTAGTTTCATATAAAAATAGGTTCATCAACTTTAAACAGCTGCAGCTAGAGCCGTACACTCTGCCGTACGGACCGCCGAGGAAGAACCCTAACAACTTATTGAGTTTTCTCTTTTCTTCAAGTTCTTTCATACCAACTCCAATTCTAATCATAACATACATGCATAATCAATTATAATTCATCATCATCTCTTCAAATCTCATAAGTATCATAAGATACCCAAGGTCCCCATATAATCCCAAACCATGGAAAGTAAGAAGAGGAATAGGATTCCTACCTTTCCTATGTCTGATTCTTGTTAGATTTGTGGTTGGAGTTGAAGAAATCTTGTAGTGGCTTGAAAGTTTGTGGGAGAGGAGGATGATATGAGTTGAGATGAGATGTGATGGTGGAGAAAATAATGGGGAGGGGTCAGATATATGGACCGAATTCTTTGCAAGGGCAGAAAAGGAAAAATAGAAAAATTTCTAAAGCAAGTTACATGTGAGTAGTGGATTTGAGCAAGTTATTTAACTTGGTTTGGCAGCCCATATGGAGGGCTGAGATGGCGCCACTTGGATGGGTAAGTTAGTTAGATCTTGGCCATCCATCCTAGGGTTCTCACAGTATAATTTCTATTGATCCGGTTTGGACAGTTTAAATTACTGAAGTCTTACCGATTTCTCTTAAATCGGTAAACCGGTTTTGGAAAAATTCTGTGAGATTTCCTATGTTCGTAATCTAATTCCATCAAGCCTAATCACACTTAATTGGCCTTAATTAAATCCTTAATCAAATTTCAATTAAACCCACTTATTCGATGAAAACCGAATAACTCGGTTATTAACGATAAAATTTTCTTTCGGACGTTACATTATCAACAATTTTCCAAGAAAGCAACAACAACCACTAGTTTTCATTCAACTCTGTCTCCAGCAAAATCAGCATCATAGTAACCTGTAATATCACAAGAAGTACCTTTCTCGTACCATAGACCAAGATTAGTAGTACCAACTAAATATCTCAAAATTCTTTTAACAGCACTTAAGTGTAAATGTTTTGGATTAGATTGAAATCAAGCACAGATTCCAACACTCAATTGCAAGTCAGGTCTACTAGTAGTTAAATATAATAGTGATCCACTCATACCTCCGTAGAGAGTTTTAGAAACTTTCTCACCCTCTTCATCAACTTCTAAAACTTAAGAGGGATGCATAGGAGTACTAATACTCTTGGTGTTGTGCATATCAAACTTTTTGAGCAAATCCTTAGCATACTTTCCTTGATGAATTAGGATACCACCTTTCTCTTCCTTGATTTGCAATCCAAGCAAGAATTTTAGCTCTCCCATTATGCTCATATCAAATTCTCCTTGCCTAAGATAAGAAAAATTCTTGCGCAAACTTTGATTAGTTGCTCCAAAAATAATATCATCAACATAAATCTGCTCAATCGGAACATCATTTTTATCATGATGAATGAATAAAGTAGTATCAACTTTTTTTCTTACAAAATCATTTTTGATTAGAAAAGAGCTGAGTCTATCATACCAAGTTATGGGAGCTTGTTTTAACCTATATAAAGCTTTTGAAACTTTAAACACATGTTGAGGAAGGTTTTTATTTTCAAAACCAAGAGGTTGGTTAACATAGACTTCCTCAGATATGAAACTATTTAAAAAAAGCGGATTTCACATCCATTTGAAATAACTTAAAATCTTTGTAAGACGCATAAGCAAGTAACATTCTGATGGCTTCCAATCTTGTTACAGGAGCAAAAGTCTCATCATAATATATGCCTTCTTACAAATTATTACCTCGAGCCACTAATCTTGCTTTGTTTCTGACAACTTTTCCATCCTCGAATACCCATTTAGTCCCAATGGAAGATTGTTCTTTAGGCTGTGGTACCAGGGTCTAGACTTTGTTCTTCTCAAACTGAGATAAGTCCTCTTTCATAGCTTCAATCCAATATTGATCTATCAGGGCTTCTTCAATACTTTTTGGTTGAATCTCAGAGATAAGAGCGAGATTGGAGTCATTTCTGAGTGAAGATCTCATTCTGATTCCATGAGAAGGTTCACCAATAATCTGGTTTTGAGAGACAGCGCTCAAGTCTCTTACACCTGTGTATCTTTTTCTCAAAGAAGTACCTTTTGGTTTTTCAGAAGCATCATCAAAAACATGTTGATGAGAAGAAACTTCAGAAACATTTTCATCATCATCTCTAGTGGTCATTTGAAGGTTTTGTTAAGCGTGGGAGTTATCATTTAATGATACACTTTCCATTTCCACTTCCAGATTAGCAACCTTTTGACTCAGGTCATTTTTCTTTTCCATGAAGCTTCTGTGGCAATTTCTTCCATAGATTGAGACCTTTTGTTGAACACCCTATAAGCTTTTGAAACAGAAGAATGTCCTAAAAAAATTTCAAGATCAAATTTAGGATCAAACTTTGACAGCTTGTCCTTGGTATTTAGTATAAAATATTTGGATCCAAAAATATAAAAATAGGAAATGTTAGGTTTTCTTCCTTTTTATAATTCATAGGGAGTTTTCTTGAGAATGAGTCTTAAGAAAATATGATTTTGAATATAGCAGGCAGTATTAACTGCTTCTGCCCAAAAACTATTTGATAAGCTGCTTTCAAGAAGTATAATTCTGACCATTTTCTGTAGTGTATGTTCTTCCTTTCCACTACCCCATTTTGCTGAGGAGTTCTAGGAGATAAGAAGTTATGAGAAATGTCATTTTCTTCACAAAAGTTTTGAAAGCATGATTTTCAAATTCTCTACCATGATCTGATCTGATGGAAGAGATGCAAAAATCTTTTTCATTTTGAATTCTTTTTGAAAAGGATTTGAAGACCTCAAAAGCATTATCTTTATGGATCAGGAAGATAACCCATGTAAATCTTGAAAAATCATCCACAATGACTAAGACATATCTCTTACCACCTAGACTAACAGTTCTAGTTGTTCCAAAGAGATCAAGATGTAAAAGCTCAAGTGGTCTAGTAGTTGAAACTACATTTTTGCTATGGAAAAAACTTTTGGTTTGTTTGCCTTTGAGACAGAATTCACATGAGGAATCATTTTCAAAATCAATTTTTGGCAAACCTATGACCAGTTCTTTCTGAGAGATCTCAGAGATCAATTTCATGTTAGCATGACCAAACTTTTTGTGCCACAGCCACTTTTCATCCAAAAAGGAAGCTAAGCATTTTACATTATGATATAAGAGGTCATCTAGATACAACACATATGTAACATCCCCATATAATGTAATATGAAATGATAAAAACGTCGTTGGGCAAACTTTTATTATTTATAACTTTGCCCCTGAACTTTTTAGAAAATAACATTTAGGTCCCTAGATCAATAGAATTAGTAGAATAGGGTTTTAAATGAAGCAGAATCACATAGCGGAAACGTAGAAACTAAATTCTTAGCTAATTAGGCCACGGAGGTGCCCACATGTGAAATGACGTGAGATGTCCCTAGAAGTGCCCATAATTACAAAAATGTCATTAGCTACGGAAACTAATAGAAAATATTAAAGGATTTACGAAAAAGCGAAAATATAACAATCCCAAAAAAATAGTGCAATTGATTTGCACTGTTAATCAATTTATTAGAAAAATAAGAGTAATTAACGATGAATTATAAATACTAGAGCTAAAGGAAATTTAGATTGTTATGTAAAAGACTATGAGAAATTATTTAGTATAATATCCAGAATTATGCTAAGTTTAATATACGTTATTAATTGATTTATCTGACTTTATTAAATGTGTAGAATTAATTAGAAGTTAATGAAAGGTTAATTAGGAGTTAATCAAATGTTAATTAGAGAAACTAGACTTCAGGGATTAGAATAGACACATAGAAACTTTCACAAAAAGTTTTCCAAACTATTTTTCCGATTTGAAGGAAATCGGTAGAGATTCAGTATTTTTAATTGTTAGAACCGAATCAATATAATTGCACACCCTAAACCCTATATTTAATGGCTAAATACACAGCCACATAACCACTCAATTTGTGGCGCAAAATAGCCAAAAAAATTTCAGCCAATAAGAATGAAACTTGCCAAGCACTTCATCTAGCTTTTGGGTGAGTCTTTTCCTTCCTTATCCCTTCATTTTTGTGCTGCCCTTTCAGCTGCATCTTCTCCACCATTTCTTCCTTCATTTCACTTTATTTCACCTCATCTTCAAGCTTCCATCACTTCTCCATCAAGAGGAGCTGACAACTAGTTAGTCTTGAATTAAAAATTAAAGGTAGGGTTCAATAATCCCTATAGTTCTCTTGTGTGTGGCTAATGAGGGTTAGGATTTCCACCCTTTATTAGATTATATATCACATACACATGATGATTCATGACTGGTTTGGCATGAAACTCTTGGATTTTGGCTGAAACTTGCATGAAAATCCATGAAGGAGAACAACTAGAATAGGATAAGCTGGGAAATCCTATGGTAGTCCGTACGGCAGAGTATACGGCTCCGCCTATAGTCGTTTAAATTTAATGAAACTATTTTTATGTAAAACTAGACACCTAGGCTTTCCAACCATATAAAATATAAGGCCATTGGATTAGTATTGAGGGAGATATGAATTTTGGAATTTTATCTAGGTTTTTGAGTTTAATTCTAAGCAGATAAGATTGTTTAGGGCAAAACTTGCCTTATACAACTTGGAATTGAGTGGAACTAACTTTTTTAGAAATCTTATACATAGGAGAACACCCCATAAAAAATTTAGAGTTAGATTCAACACCAATTGCTCCCAATAGTTGAAGGAAGTCACCCTAGGTCCAAATCAGGCTAAATAGGGCAGTCCAGAGGGGTCAAATTACAGAGCTTATAACTCAAGCTATACTCAAGAAAATGAAATGGAACTTATTGAAAATGAAAGCTTATCCTGTTAGATTTAATTTGATATAAATTTCTTATGATTTCAACTATTTTTTGATTTTTAGTGAATTTTTATTTTTAGGTGTATAATTCTGGCCAACTACAGGGTAGGCCAAGGTAGAACCCTAATAACTTGAGCTACATATATCAAAACTTAATGGGACTAAAGAGGTTAGAAATTAGACATAGAACACTTCAACATATCCAAAATTCATGTCTAAATGAATTAAAATGAATTTATGGCCTAAGTTACAAGAACTGGGTAGAATCAAAAGGAAGTTGCAGAAAACTAATTCAAGATCAAGGTTATAAAACTTTGCTTGATTATTGGAGCATCTATACCTTACATTGATTTTTCTGTATGAATGATTGCCTGGTTGATTGATACTATTCATGGGGAAGTAGACTTGATCCATTATGCTACCAAATTTTCGGCAGAATTTTATGAAATTATGATAGTCTATGTTATGAAAATTTATGATATGAACATGAAATTCTATATGCAAGAATGTTGGAAGGTAAGTGCACCAGAATGCATATAAACATTGTATGATGATATGATCATGATTATGTTTATGAAAGTTTGCATATTTGCATGCAAATAAAGAAAATATATGATTATAAAAAGTTGGATTCCTTTACCTAGAGGTAGTTATTTGAATCCCTCCTTGTGAAGGCAATTAAAGCTATGAGATCCCTCTACCTTGAAGGCACGTGGCCAAATGAGATCCCTCCGAGACTAGAGGCATGTGGATCCCCTTATAGGTTAGTTCTGTGTGACGATAGTCATGAGTTGAGCTCACTCTTAGGTCAGGCTATCCAAGGGCAGTAAAGATGAAATACAAAGATATATGCATGCAGACACCCTAGGGATGGCGATATGTAATGCCTAAGCGTGTCAAGTAAAGGAAGAAAAGAAAGTATCAGTGTATTCATATGAATTCATGATGAGCCATTGTACATGCACAATCTGCTATTGTTAGTAATACGAAATCACTCACAATTTGCTATGCTTATGCTTTAATTCTTACTCTGTTTATCAAGTGTATGACTAAAATGAACTCTGCTTCGGACAATATGATTTCAAACTATAAAACTGAAAATATTTATATAGTATGTTCACCTTTTTATAATAAACTAAAGTAGTTGGAGATAATAATGATGACACAGCATATAGTAGTTTAATAAATCCTACTGAGAATTTATAATTCTCACTCCTATATTTATTTCCGTGTTATCTCTAGATAGTTCAAAAGTTCTGAAGAAAGTCCTCCGAGGCAAAGTTGACTAGTAATATTGAAGGTGGCTGAAGGTTATTGCCAGATAAGATCTGATTAAGTGACAGTAACAACTCCTAGGTGAGGTACTATGACTTAAGCATAGTACCATACTTAGGATGATGTTACAGCATACATATTGTTATGCCTCTTAGCAGTAAGAATAATCTTGTCATTCGTAGAATCCTTAATAATACAATGTGAGGATTCAAACACAACTTTATAGCCTTAGCCACAAAATTGACTAGTGCTCAAGAGATTGTGAGTTAATCCTTTTACTAATATAACATCATTTATCAGGTTGGAATTGTTCTTACCAACATTACCTATGCCAACGACTTTGAATTTGATTCTGTCGACAAATTTGACTATTCCACCATCCTTGGGTCTGAAGTTTCTAAACTAGGATTTATTTCCAGTCATGTGTCTAGAGCATCCACTATCCAGATACCACTTTTTTTCCTTTTGATGAACTGATTTAAGGCATACCTACATCAGAAGTAGGTTTAACTTAAGGTACCCATATCTTCTTGAGTCCTTTTGGGTTAGTAGGTTTCTTGGCCTTTTTCACTGTCTGTCATTTTGCCTTCCTTCTGGAGAAGTATCTTATAGAAGTATGACCATTTTTAAAATAGTAGATACATGTAGGAATCAAACTTGGAAGATCTTTAGATGATTTTTCATCATTTTTCTTCTCATAGCCTAAACTAGTTTTATCAAGGTAAGGTTTCTGACTACCAAGCATCAAGTCCAAATTTTTGGAGCCATTCACCATTTTCTCAAGATTAGATTTGAGAAGTTTGATGAATTTCTAAAGCTCAGAAACATCAGAAGATGTCCTATCTTGAGTTTCGAAAACTTTGCCTTTTTGAGCTGCTACTTCCTTCTGAAGAGCAATATTTTCATTTTGCATTTCGTTCTTTTTACGCCCAACCTTCTCATTCTCAGTCTTGAGTTTTCCAAACTCTAAAGTCAGTTTTTGAAAAAGTTTTCTCAAAGATGCATAATAAGAAGCAAGAGACTTGGAATAATCCAAGAGTTCATCATATGCCTTTTGAAGATTTTCATAAGAAAGTTCAGGATTAGACTCATGTACCTCAGTTTCTTCATCTGAGATGATATCAGTCATGAAATAGAGATTTGCAATTATCTCTTCTTCCTCTTGAGATTCATCATTTTTTTGCGCTCCATCTAGATCTTCCCATGTGGCCATCATAGCCTTTTTTTTTCAAGTCTTTTTCTTTCCAACTTTCTTTAGTCTGGGATATTTTGATTTGAAGTGCCCCGGTTCCTTGCACTCGA
The DNA here is from genome assembly GCA_031439595.1 of Pterocarpus santalinus. NCBI lineage: Eukaryota > Viridiplantae > Streptophyta > Magnoliopsida > Fabales > Fabaceae > Pterocarpus > Pterocarpus santalinus. The sequence goes on from CM062525.1 coordinate 21,315,424, forward strand.
AGCATATTACTTCATCTGCTTTGACTTTGCTCTTCTTATCTCTTTTTGGAGCAAAGTTCTTCTTTTTCCTTCAGAGCCATACTTTTGAGATTGTTCTTGCCAAGCGAGTTATTTCATCGTTTCCATCATCAGAATTAGGATCAGAGCAATTTTCATCTTCTTCATCTGATTCTTTGGAGGCCTTCATGGCTTTGGAGGAGCTGAATCTCTTCTGAGTGCTTTTAATGGCAATGGATTTTCCCTTCTTGTTAGATTCCTCAGAAATTTCCTTCAATTCGATCTCGTGAATCTTTAGGGACCCAATGAGAGCATTCAACCTAAGTACATTCAAATCTTTGGATCTTTCTTACCATTTCTGCATTTGAGTACCTTTTACCCAACGCTTTCAGTTGATTTATGATATGCATAAATTTGGTGGTCATTTCATCAATATTTTCATGCTCTAGCATATTGAACATTTCATATTTATGAACTAGTATGTTGATTTTCGTTTCTTTAACTTGATCTGTTCCTTCATGAAGCACTTGAAGTCTATCCAAGATTTCTTTGGCAGAATCACAGGATATGATTTTGTCATATTCGCTTTTGCTCAAGACACATGTGAACAATTATTTTGCCTTGGTATTCATTTGAACTTTTATTTCATGCTGATTAGTCCATTCATTTCTAGGAATGGTTCTGACTACAACTGGTGGAGGATGTTCTGGATCAGTTACTACTTGTAGTGCTGGTTATTCTACAATGGGTACATAATCACCATTCTCTATTATTTCCCACATATCCAGACTTGTGAACTCAATGAAGAGTCTCATTCTATCCTTCCACTATGCATAGTCTTCACCATTGAAATAGGGAGGATGATTTATGGAGTGACCTTCTGCAATGTTACGAATTTGTTTGGGTCATTTGATGGAATCTTTAACCTCTACAACTATAAAGAAGGTCAACCCAAGAGTTAGGTTTTAATGCCAATTATTGGATGAAATAACACGAGACGGGGGTTGAATCGTGTTCTTTCAAATTTAAATAATAACCTAAAAGTTGAAATTGAAAATCTATCTCAAGTCCAAAACTTGGATTGTGGAAGCTTTGTATTAGTTAATAAAAACTTATTTGTTTACATTATTGAAGGTAATGAACAGATTGAAGATAAAACACAGAAAGTATAACTTATGTGATCAAGATATAAGGCCAAGTAGCTTTGGAAGAAACACACAAGAGATTTTTATACTAGTTCGGCCAACTACTTGCCTACTTTCAGTCCCCAACTCTTTGTTGAGATTTTATAAAACTTAAGTATTCTTTGTTCAAGCTTCTTACAACAGAGTAGTCTTTTCTCAAGCCTCTCCAAGCTTTAACTCGAGTATTCTTTGTCCTAGCTTCTCTAAGCTCTACCTGACCACTACTGGGTCTGTATACAAGTTTTGAGATTTGAAAACTGTAACACCTTACCAGAAAAAATACTATGCTTAAGTCATAATATATTACTTGATAAGTTATTACGTGTGACTAATTGATTTTCATTTTTCGTTTCATTCTTAATTACCTGTATAGAGCTAACTATTCACTTCAATAAATTCCTGTTCGATTGTGGAATAAGTACTAGACAATCGATGTAGCAGGAATAAAGTAAAATAATTAAAATTCCAGAATAGTCAGAATTTCTAAAACTTGCATTACATACATAGGTACATAAACATCTATTTTCAAATTTATCAAAAGGTATATAAAATAGTACAAGGTAATAAAATGAGACCGCTAAGACGAAATAAATCAGCCTGTTACTAAAATAAGAACCCTAACTGCTCCCCATGGGATATTTCAGGTATTATCTATCTATATGTAACATCCACTAAACTATCACCTATGGCCCAAAATGTCAAAGGAGGGTCATTCTATACATGTCCTACCACTGCACTACATAGGCACTCTAGGTGGATTCCAAGGAAAGGAATCCATTTGCCATACTGGCATTAGCAAGAGTATAGTCTATACTCAAGGCAGAAGATGAGGACAACAAACTCGTTGCCTCTGATGGGTCCTCTTCAGACATAGAGGCAGAGGGGATCTACAGCAGTGGTGAGGCTGGCAGAGCCATGGGAACTACAGCCGCTGCTAGTGCTTCTGCCACTGCTGTTGCTGCTGTAGGAGGGAATGGAGGTGCCATGTGGAGAAGGATGGCTATATAAGGAACAACAGGGTCGAATAGCAGATGCATGAGTGGTACCGTAAAGTCTCTCTGGAAGAAGAAGTAAAGGCGAAACTAACATCTACCAGATATGTACATGGAATCTATGAACGGATCGAGATGGATGTGGAGCTCAGGAAACTCGATGAAAAGGACACTGGTTGCCGCATTCTCCATGATCTGAGAATGATGCAGAAACATACGGTAGGGTGAGAAATAAGGATTTCTCAGTAGGAATCCTAGGTGTATACATATCTGTCATCGCTGTCATTCTCAGTTGTTTCGGATTTTGGTTAATTAAAAGAAAATGTTGCATCAACAGAATATTCTACCCAGTTAGTTGTAGAAATCATAGTCCGAAACACAGCTTGATTTTACTTAAAGAGATAAATGAAATTAAACAGAGAATTAAACAACCAGCATAAAGTGAACAATGATATGTATATAACATCCACTGGTGCAATTAACACAATGCATAATAACAAAAATTCGGGATATGGATAATAAATAATGCACTTGATCTTAACTCATATTTTTCCATACTTGGTCCCTTGAGAGTCTGCTGGCCATAAAACTCCTAGGTAATAATTCGCTTTTCAGGATCAAGCTCATTCCTATACAAGATTGCCGGGTTTACTTTCCTCAATTTCCCCACTAATCTATTCCTCTTAACTTTGTTCAGAGGCTGACCCAAGTCACATGGAAATCCTTCCTCATTCTTATAAAGGTAACATTGCTTATATAATACTTTGACCAATGCCTGCATAACTTGTAGATTCATAATAATTGAAATCTTTGCCTAATTTTTGGTAGCATAACGGATCATATCCGCTTCCCCGTGAATAGTGCCAGACAAACAAGAAATTTTAATCAAACAGCAAATCCAATATAAAACATCATATTCATACCAAGAGCATAACAATATCAATAGATGCAAGTTTTAAAATCTTAAGTCTTAATATATTTTGTAAGCTTTTAATTCCTATTGATGTTACCAAGTTCAACTTCCAAGATTAAATGGGGTCCGAGTTCCGAGCTTATATAATTTCTGACTTTCGGGGTTATGTTTGACTTCCGAAATTGATTCTAGGTCGAGTTTTGGAATTAGATGTATAAGAGTTTTATGGGCTTGTGATCTCGATCTCCGACCTTAATCTACAATTGGTCTTCCAAGGTTTTTATGAGTGTGTTTCAAATTTCCGAATTTTGACATTAACTATACCCGATCTAGTTTCTTACTTACTAAGTTCCGAGTTCAACATTAAGTATACCGGATCTAGCTCTCTATTTGCTAAATTCCGAGTTCAACCTTTAGTATACCCGATCTAGCTCTGTTTGCTAAGTTCCGAGTTCAACTCTGTTTGCTAAGTTCCGAGTTCAACCTTAAGTATACTCAATCTAGTTCTGTTTGCTAAGTTCTGAGTTCAACCTTAACTATACCCGATCTAGTTCTGTTTGTTAAGTTTCGAGTTCTGGTATTAACTCAGGTTAAATGTGTTTCATCCCAGACTGCCCCATTTCTAGCCAGAGTTGTATTCTTTCAAGAGAAAATTCACCAAAAATAGAAATCTAGGTGAAATCATATGAAATTTATATCAATATAAAGCTAACAGAACAAGCTTTCAAATGAAAGTGAGTATAATTTGAGATATAAGCCCCGAAACTTGACCTTATTGGAGTACCCTATTCTAACTTGGATTGAACTTAAGGTGAATTCATTGATGTACTGGGGATACCTAGCAACAAATCTGACTATAAAATTTTTATGGAATGTTTCCTCATATGTTGGCTTTCAAACAACATTAGATTCACTCAAATTGAAGTTGTGTAGGATGAGTTATACCCTTATCAACTCACACTGCCTGGATGAAAGTCCTGATTTCTAGGTCAAACTTCAAAAATTTATAACTATCTCTATTTTGATCCAATGACCTTATCTTATATATGTATGGAAAGCCCTAAATGTCTAGTTTCATATAAAAATAGATTCATGAAATTTAAATGGCTGTAGGCGGAGCCGTACACTCCATCGTATAGACTGCTGAGGAAAAGCCTTAACAGCTTCTTGAGTTTTCTCTTTTATTCAAGTTCTTTCATACCAATTCCAATTCTAATCACAACACACATGCAAATTCAATCATAAACCATTATCATCACTCCAAATCACATCAATATCATGAAGAAAACAATATCCCTACATAGCTCCAAATCAATAAAAACAAGAAGAGAAGTTGGATTCCTACCTTTCCTACGTGTGATTCTTTTTAGATTTGTGGTTGGAGTTGAAGAAATCTTGTTGTGGCTTGAAGGTTTGTGGAAGATGAAGATGATATGAGTTGAGATGAGACGAGATGATGGAGAAAAGAATGGAGAGGGGTCAGCTTATAGGGACCGAAACTTGCAAGGGCAGAAAAGGAAAAATTTAAAACCTTCTAAGGCAAGTTTCATGTGATTGGTGGATTTGAGTAGGTTATTTAACTTGATTTGGCAGCCCATATGGAGGGCTGAGATGGCACCACTAGCATGGGTAAGTTGGCTAAATCTTGGCCATCCATCCTAGGGTTCTCATAGTATAATTTCTATTGATCCGGTTTTGACAATTTACATTATCGAAATTTTACCGATTTTTCTTAAATCGATAAATCGGTTTTAGAAAAATTCTGTGAGATTTTCTATGTTTCAAATCTAATTCCATTAAGCCTAATCACTTATAAATCACACTTAATTGGCTTTAAGTAAACACTTAATCGAATTTTGATTAAATCTACTTATTCCATAAAAACTGAACAACTCGGTTATTAATGATAAAATTTTTTGGACGTTACAAAAACAACTTGTTAACATTCACACTAACTCTCTTTACAGAGCATAAACAATATTTTCTCAATGTGTGTGACTTCTCTAAATTCTCAAAGAGAGAATCTTATCAAATACAAAGCAGAAGAGAAGATTTTCTATTTGAACAAAAATTACAATGAGTAACTTTCTAGAGGCTCAGAAGGTTGAGAAAGTTGACAATGAAGCTTTACAAATGAAGAAGATATTTAGTCATTCTAACCATTCTTTCTTTGACATCCAACCTTTTATAGACATTGAAATATATCTGTTGAAGCTTATAGTTCTTGACTTTTGAAGTTCTCTTTGGACTACTGATCTAAGACTGGACAGAGAAGCAATAGTTTTCCTTTTTCTCATTCTTCGAAGCTTGTGCAAGTATTGAAAAGTAACCATTTGTTGATATACCAACTGTGTAGACTTGTCAACACTTCATCTGCATCTTGTCAAATCACCTTTTTTGACTTTTTGAATTTGTCTATGAATCGTGGTGAAGAAGCTTTGAAGGTATGACACATATGGGAAGTATATTTTTGGTGATATCTCTTCTGGATAGGGTCATCCCTCTAGACAGAGTCATCTTTCTAAATTGGTAGAATTTAGCTTTCTAAGCTCATCTTTCCTTTCTAAAGTGTAGCTTCAACCTTCTAAAATTCTTCTTTCCTGTTTCTAAACAAAATAGCTCAAGAGACACAAAGCACATTCTAGTATAAAGCTATGGACAATGATGCTTTGATGATTTTTTAAGCGCCCAAGCCATTTGTTTAAATTCATTTTCACAAAAGAATTTGTTATTCGAATTTGACTTTGCTTGGTCAAAATGATTTGCTTGTATTCTAATTTGATATTCATCAAAACTTTAAAAATTAATTTGGTTCATAGCCTCATAATAGCTTCTGAGAAGTATTGGAGCTAACAATAGCCACTGTTGTACCTACTGAATGGGTGTTTTGGGTGGAGTTTGGGGTAATTTTGCCCCTGGAAGGGGCATGCTCAAGCATAGGGAGCTATGGTCAAGCGTGCTACCAACTAGTATGCAGGAGAGAATCTATTTATTGTCTACGCTTGAGCACGAGGTAGCATGCTCGCTCGAGCATGCCGTGGTTAATGGCATGGAAGCTTCTAGGCCTTGTTCATGCTTGAGCGCAGTGAGGCAACGAGAGAAAAATAAAAAGGGGCCAAAGTGAGAAAAAAAAGTCTCTCTCTTTACTTTCTCTCTCTTCTTCCCAAAATTTCTCTCTTTCTCGCTCTAGGAATTTCTCATCTATGATATTTTCACTATTGTTTATACCCATTTAACCTTACCTACTCCCTATTAGTTATATTCTTAACCTTCCTACCAATTGTTTTTCCCTTAAGTATAGTCAAGGAGTAGTTTTGGAAGTCTTGGGCAAAGAAACTCAACACCCCGTCTTATTCCTTCTAATCTCTAACATTCTAGGTAACTTTTAAAGTCATGGTTCTTTCTACATAGGGATTTATGTAATTTTTCGTAATAAATTGACTTGGGGTTTAGATTTTAGAAGTCTAGAATCATAAACTTGGGGTTTCATAAAAATACAGACATTGTCTATGTTATCCTTTTCGGCTATAGCTAATACTTGACCCATGTTGTCAGATTCAGAACTCCTTACCAGTTCCAAAAGCAACCTATTGGCTCCGTGGCTCCCTAGAAGATTCTTAGCTTGTGGTTCTTGTACTATGAGTAAATGGATTGTTTATGGTAGTTTTTAATGTCTCTAAAAATTTATGATTGCTGAATGATTATAATTGTGTTAAATAAATGGTATTGACAAAGGGCATGGGATAGTGATTTCTTGATTTTTGTTTAAAAAGGAAAGTAAGTTGTGGGGTGAGCTTTTCATAGGACAGTAGTTAATGACAGTAAGCATTAGTCTTGGTGCAACTCGCACAGACGCCAGATAGCAGGGGAGTTGCTAGCTCAGCAGGTTAGATCGACCCTATCGGTATATAAATCACTGAGGGCTATGCCATTATTGCCGCTCAGTGCCTAAGGGTTGTGTTGATATTGTCGCTCAGGAGATATTAGCCTAGACTTTATGGATAGGGCCTCCCACACATAAATATGTATACTTAAATTCATTGCATGTTTTACAAAGTTTGAACAAAAAAAAAAGTATTTCTTTTGAACATAAAAGGTTTCCAATTAGCCTTTTATTGAAATAAAATAGATTGGTTTATGAATTTATCCCATGTCAACCACAAGCAACTTATCTCTCACTGAGTTATCAACTCACTCGATTGTTTCCCTTTATTTCAGATTCAAGTGCAGACTCAAACTCTATCCCACCAGCTCCTTAATAGTCTTGAAGCACTTGGCGAGCCTGTTGTGAAGCATGGACTCTTGTATATTTTATGTATAGGGCTCCATTGAATACTAGGCAAGACCTCGTCTGTATAAGGTTATGGACAATGGGCTAATTCATGCCTGATGTTTTGATATTGTCTGTAAAGTCATTTGTTTTCTTAATAGAACAAAAGTGTATGTATTTATGCCATGAAGATATATACAAGTTTTATGCTATTCTAGATTAAGATATTATATGTAATCAAGTTTATCACCCTCAAAGGTTAGAATTTAAGGGGAAACTCTATCTATTTTCCTAAAAAAAAAAAATTTACTATTTAGGGTTACAAGGGAGTTGGGAATTCCTATGCGCTGATCACGATCTAAATGGGTTGTGACAAAGGTGGTATCAGAGCAAAGGAAATTGCATCAATCCTTGGGAACTCTCGCGCATGAACTGTGGCGAAGCATGACTCTCCGTCTAGGGGCATATATGAGGCATAACAAAGGACCCAACTAGCGTGCGTGCTTTGATAGGTGCCATTTGTTGCCACCACATGAAGGCCTAGCTCAAACCCAATATAGTAGTGTGAACATGACAAAAGTGGTATCGGAGACTTAGGTTTCCGTATATTCAATGAAAATGTCCTTTAGTGGGATCACGATTATGTAAATAGTAGCTAGCCCATTTTCAAAAGATGTGATGGCACCAGAGGCTTTTAGAAATGTCATTCATTCATTCATGGTCCTGCACTGAGGAAATCTGAATTTTATTCTAATCCTTATTTCTTGTTATAGGTAGGAATGCCACCTAGAATTCAAACACAAGCTTGATGGCTTGGAGGCCATGAGGTTCTTGACGCTGAGTTTGATAGAGCCCCTTCTCCAGCTACTAGAGAAAGGGTCATGTTAGAGGACAGAATAAGGGTCATGTTAGAGGACAGAATCGTGGTAGGGGAAAGGTAGTGGAAAAGTGGCTAGAATGGCTGATCAGCCAATCCCTGAGGTAAATGTGGTAGGGGTGGCAGTAGACCTTTGTGTAGTTGACCAGACTTTAGAAACACTGGTTGGATTCATGGTCAATCAAGCAGGGGCAGGAGCCCAGCCATGTGCAGAGCTTATTCCGTAGGGTTAGAGGCAATCCCATTCTCCAAAGGGAGCTGAGGTGACCATTGAGTTGTTTCTTAAACTTCAACCGCCAATGTTTATAGGAAATTTGCTAGTGGAAGACCCTCAAGATTTAATAGATCAAACGATTAAAGCCATTAGGGTGTTGAGGCGTCTTACTAAGAAGGTGGTGGAATTAGCTGCATATCGACTTGGGGTTCGACCAGAGCAGCGGTATCAAACTTTTCTCATGTTGAGATCCTTTGACTTACCTCCACTCTCCTGGGAGAAGTTCTCTAAGGCCTTTATGACGAGGTTTCGAGCATGACGGTTTCAAAGTACGAGAATCACTTTTCTCAACTTTTACGCCATGCACTCTATATGGTGCCTACTAATGCTTTGACGATAGAAAGGTTTATCAGGAGATTGGCCAACATGATGTTCACCACACTATCTTCTCAGGTTGGGAGAATCACATATGTTGAAGCTATGGATGCCGCTTTACATATCGAGGCTGGTCAATAGAAGAGGATAGCCACTAGGGAAGCTACCAAAGTCTAAATCGCGGCATTCTTTTTCAAGAGGTCCTAGTTTAGGTGTGATTTTTTATTTTCAGAGCCAACAATGGAATACTCAAGGCGACACCACATCCTCTAGGCCATCTTCGATGAATATCCTACCTCAGGACCTTATGCGGGAAATGTGCCAAACTTAGGAGCGCTAAATTCTGGACAATCTAGGTAGAACCGACCTTTATACCAGAATTATGGGAGGCTTTATTTTGGAGAATGCCGTAAGGTAGCAAGAGAGTGTTGTGGTTGTGGACAAATAGGGCATTTCAAGAAAGATTGCCCCCAACTATGGGGAGGATCTAGTCAAGGATCAATATAGCTAGCCACATCTACTCATTCCTTATCCACCTTATCCCAGGGTGGTAGTGAAATTGGTGGCAAAGGTTCTGGTGGTAAAGATGCAGGTGGTAGAGGAATGGGTTTAGCTAGGAGAGCACAACCTCGGCTTTATGTTTTGACATGCCAGGATGCCTGAGCATCCAATGCAGTGATCGCAGGTACTCTTCGAGTTAATTCCTTTGATGCATATGTGGTATTTGATCCAAGATCGACTCATTCCTATATGTCTTCATTCTTCGCGTCTCATTTTGATGGGTCACCTGTATTGCTTAATCCATCCTTCTAGGTTAGTACACCTACAGAAGAAACCTTGTTGGTCCAATCAATATTCAAATCTCGGATAATTAGTCTGTGTGGCATGGAGACATTAGCTGATTTGATGCTTTTATTGATGGCAGACTTTAATGTCATTCTGGGCATAGATTGGTTAGCTTCCCTCCATGCAACTGAAGACTGTCATGCCATGGTAGTCAAGCTTGAGGTGCAAAGCGAACCCTTCTTTGTTTTTCGAGGTGATAATTGCTTAACTTCCGCAGCTTTGATCACTTCGTTAGCAACTCTATGTTTGGTGAATAAGGGTAACACAGGATTTCTTGCCTTGGTCTGTAATGTTAAGGCAAAAGTGCCCAAGTTAGACCAGGTACCGGTAATTAAGGATTTCTAGATGTATTCCCAACTAAATTACCAGGAATGCCTCCTGAAAAGGAGATTGAATTTTGTGTGGATTTAATTCCAGACACCCAACCTATATCCATCCCTACTTACCTTATGGTTGCCGCAGAGCTGTGGGAGTTAAAGGAGCAACTGCAAGATCTGCTTGATAAAGGTTTCATTTGCCCAAGCATGTCACCGTGGGGTGCTCCTGTATTCTTGTGAAAAAGAAGGAAGGGTCAATAAGACTATGTATTGGTTACAGACAACTTAATCGGGTAACTATTTGAAACAAGTACCATCTTCCTTGAATTGATAATCTATTTGATCAAATTCAAGGTGCTTCTTACTTTTCTAAGATAGATCTTTGATCTAGCTACCATCAGTTAAGGGTTAGTGAGAAAGACATTCCTAAGACTACATTTCGAACCTGTTATGGATATTATGAGTTCTTAGTAATGTCTTTTGGGTTAACAAATGCCCTTGTAGCTTCCATGGATCTGAAGAACAAGGCTTTCTAGCTTATTCTGGATTGATTCGTGATCGTCTTTATTGATGATATTTTAGTACATTCCAAGAGTAAAGAAGAGCATAAATATCATATGAAAACAGATTTGCAAACTTTAAGAGATCATCAACTCTACGCAAAGTTTTCGAAGTGTGAGTTTTAGTTGGAACAGGTTGCCTTCTGTGGTCACGTAGTGTCCCAAGAAGGAAATATGGTGGATCTTATAAAGGTGGAAGCTATTCAACGATGGCTAAGACCTACCAATGTCACTGAGATTCATAATTTCTTGGGCCTAGATGGTTATTATCAACCATTTGTGAAAAACTTTTCAAATATTTTCGCCCTTCTAACTAAGTTAACTTAGGTGAATGTTAAGTTTCAGTGGTTGGATACTTGTGAGAAAGTTCCTAGAGACTTAAAGATTGTTTGACCTCTAGTGCTTGTTTTGCCATCAAGCTTAGGTGGATTCTTAGTGTCCTATGATGCTTCACAAGTAGGACTTGGATTAGTCTTAATGCAGTATGGTCGAGTCATTGCTCATGCTTCTAGACAGCTTAAGAAGCATTAGCAAAATAACCCCACTCATGACCTAGAAATGGCAGCAGTTATCTTTGCCTTAAAAATATGGAGACATTATTTATATAGAAAGATTTGTGAAATCTACATGGATCATAAAAAGTTTGAAATGTATTTTTCAACAAAAGAATCTAAACTTAAGGCAACGAAGGTAGATGGAGTTACTTAAAGACTATGATTGTACTATCTTGTACCATCCTAGCAAAGTTAGTATAGTAGTTGATGTCTTAAGCAGGAAATCTATGGGTAATCTAGCCCATATAGCTCCCATGAGGAAGCCTCTAATAAAAGGGCTCTACCAGTTAGAAGCCAAAGGGATACACCTAAGGCTGGGGGAGATTGGGATACTCTTAGCTCATGTAAGAACTCAGTCCTCTTTAGTTGAACATCTTAAGAGGGTACAAGGAAAAGATCTAAGATTAGGCACCCTAATGTAAGAAGTAAGGAGTGGTAAGCATTCTAATTTCTCATTGGATTCAGAAGGCATCCTACGCTATAATAATCACCATTGTGTACCTGACTGTAAGGGACTAAGGGAAACCATCTTAGAATAAGCTCATAGTTTTAAATATTCAGTACATCTAGGTTCTGTAAGGATGTATCAAGACTTGAAGTAATTATTTTGGTGGGAAGGTATGAAAAGGGATGTTGGAAACTTTGTATCTCGATATTTGGTGTGTTAGCAAGTTAAAGCTGAGCATCAACGACCTGTTGGTTTGCATCAACCATTAGTTATTCCGGAATGGAAATGGGAAAGAATTATTATCGATTTTGTAATAGGACTAGCACATACTACCAGAGGCTTTGATTCCATTTGGGTGATCATGGATCGGATGACTAAAATAGCACATTTTCTCTTAGTTGAAACAACTTTTAATGCTTTTCAATATGCCCAGCTATACATAGATGACATTGTGAAGCTTCATGGGGTTCCTATCTCAATCATTGCAGATCAAGGATCACAATTTACATCTTAATTCTTGAAAACTTTCCAAGAAGCTCTAGGTACATGTCTAGATCTGAGTACAGCTTTTCTCCCACAGATAGATGGTTAATAAGAGAGAACGATACAGATTCTCAAAGATATGTTAAGATCCTGTGTTTTGGACTTCGATAGAAGCTAGAGTACCTACCTTCTCTTGATAGAATTTTCATATAATAATAACTATCAAGTTAGTATTAAAATGGCATTATTTGAAGACATATACAGAAGATGTTGTAGATTCCCTATAAGGTGGTTTGAATGTGGTGAAATCAAGCTTTTGGGGACAGACTTAGTACAAGAGTCAATGGATAAGGTTTGGGTGAATCAAGAACAGTTATTAGCAGCTCAGAGTAAACAAAAGGCCTATGTACGTTGATCACTGGAGATGAGACCTCGAGTCTCGGTAGGAGATCATGTGTTTTTCAAAGTCTCCTCTATGAAAGGAGTGTTAAGGTTTGGGAAGTATGGGAAGCTTAGTCCCCACTACATCGGACCTTTTAGGGTCTTAGTAGGTGCAGTAGCCTACAGACTAGGCTTGTCACCTGACTTGTCAATGGTTCATCCTGGGTTCCATGTTTCTATGCTACGAAAATATAAACCTGATCCATCCCATATTCTAGCCCTTTAAGCCGTTCAGCTTCACAAACAATTGTCATATGACGAACAACCCATGGCCATCGGTGATTGACAGGTAAAAAGGCTCTGGTTTAAGAATATAAGTTCATTAAAAGTAGTATGGAGATTCCGCGGATGAAGCCACATGGGAAACAAAGGACATTATCCGAGACAAGTACCCTTGCTTGTTCGTAACTTCAGGTAAATAAATTAGTTCTCTTTAATTCAGGGATCGAATTTTTTTAAGGGAGGGAGGATGTAGTATCCCAACCCCAATCAAGTGTTGCATGAGCCATTTAATAGGTATAGGAAAAATGAATGGGTGTTTTGGGTGGAGTTTAGGGTAGTTTTAGACCTCGAAGGGGGACACTCTAGCATAAGGAGCCATGCTCAAGTATGCCACCAACAAGTATGCAAAGGAGAATCTATTTGTTGTTTGCGCTCGAGCATAGGGTAGCGCGCTCGAGTGTGCATCTATGCTCAAGCATGGAGAGCTGTGCTCAAGCATGCCTTGGTCAGCGAGATGGAAGCTTTTGGGCCTCATTCATGCTTGAGTATGCGGGTGTACGCTTGAGTGCAGCAAGGTGGCAAGAGAAAAATAAAAAAGGGCCGAAGTGAGAGAAAAAGTCTCTCTCTTTACCTTCTTTCTCTTCATCCCAAACTTCCTCTCTTTCTCTCTCTAGAAATTTCTTATCTATGATATTTTTTTACCATCTTTTATCCATGTTTAACCTTACCTACTCCCCATTAGCCATATTCTTAACCTTCCTACTAATTGTTTTTCCCTTAAATATAGTCAAGGAGCAGTTTTGGAAGGCTTGGGGAAGGAAACTCACTCCCCATCTTATTCCTTCCAATCTCTAACAGTCCAAGTAACTTTTGGAGTCATGGTTATTCCTATATAGGGATTTATGTAGCTTTTCTTAATAAACTGACTTGGGGTTTAAATTTTAGAAGTCTAGAATCATAAATTAAGGGTTTCATAAAAATACAAACGTTGTCTATATTAAATTTTTCAGCTATAGCTAATACTTGACCTATGTTGTCAAATTTAGAACTCTTTACCTGTTCCAGAAGCAACTTGTTAGCTCCATGGCTCCCTAGAAGATTCTTAGCTTGCAGTTCTTGTACTATGAGTAGATGGATTATTTATTGTAGTTTTTAATGTCTTGAAAATTTTATGATTGATAAATGATTATATTTATGTTAAATAAATGGTATTGACAAAGGGTATAGGATAGTGATTTCTTAATTTTTGTTTATAAAGGAAAGTAAGTTGTGGGGTGAGCTTTTCATAGAACCGTAGCTAATGACGGTAAGTATTAGCCTTGGTGCACCTCGTACAAACCCTGATTAACAAGGGAGCTGCTAGCTCAACAGGTTGGGCCGACCCTATCGATATATAGATCACTGAGGGTTGTGCCGATATTGCTGCTCAGGAGATATTAGCCTACAGTCTATGGATAGGGCTTGCCATACATAAATATGTATACTTAGATTCATTGCATGTTTTAAAAAGATTTGAACAGGAAAAAAAAAAGTATTTCTTTTGAACACACAAGGTTTCCAGTTCCTTTTTATTGAAATAAAATAGATTGGTTAATGAATTTATCCCATGTCAACCACAAACAGTTTATCTCTCACTGAGTTATCAACTCACATGGTTGTTTCCCTTTATTTCAGATTCAGGTGCAGACTCAAACTCTGTTCCACCTGCTCCTTAATAGTCTTGGAGCACTCGGTGAGCTTGCCGTGAAGCGTGGACTCTTGTATATTTTATGTTTAGGGCTTCATTAAATACTAAGCAGGACCTCGTCTGTATAGGGTTATGGGCAATGGGCAATGGGATAATTCATGCCATATGTTTTGATATTATCTAAAAAGTTGATTAGTTTCTTAATAGAACAAAAGTGTATGTATTTATGCCATGAAGATATATACAGGTTTTATGCTATTCTAGATTAACATATTATATGTAATCAAGTTTATCCAACCTCAAAGGTTAGAATTTAAGGGGAAACTCTATTTATTTTCCTAGAAAAAAAAAGCGTTGTCTAGGCTTGCAAGGGAGCGGGGACTCCCTGTGCGTTGGTCACAACCTAAGTAGGTCATGACACAAGCGCTATAGCACCAGTCCTTTACTTCCCACTTGATCTTTCTTAGAATTAGAATTAGGTTTTTTTGTTTTTTCTTTTCGGTTGTCGTGGGATGAAGCCCATTTTTGGTCTTTTTTTCTCTTTTCTTCTCATTATTTTTTTCCGTGCATTTTAAGCTACCAACGACTTTGGGCTTTTAGGAGGAAAATCTAGTTCTTACTTTTTATGTGTATAACTTGTAGGCCTTTTTTAGTAAATTCGCATGTGCAATTAAAAAAATAAAAAAATGAGAAAATAAGAAAAATATAAAATAAAATGTTTGAGTGTCTTGAATGTGTGAGTTTAATTGTCTTTTTATTCACTTTTTCTTTTAACTTTGAAATTATTTTGGGATTGTTAGCAATTAAAAACCTTCTTTTTTTAATGATGAGAAAAAATAAATATCTTATTTAGAAAGTCTTTTTTCTTTTAATTCATGAAACAACTTATGACATTGATATATGGTTTAACTATCCTTAAGAGTTATAAGAATTGTAAAGGTTTACTATATAATTTATGTTATCTTGAATACTATGTAAAAGTAGGTTTGTCATTTTTTTTTTCAAAAAATATCTTTTCACAAAAAAAAAAAAAAAAAAAATCAATCCAACACACAATTATTCTTTAGAAGAGTTATGTGGTTTTGAGTTCCTTATTGAACCAAAGGATACGTAGGAGTATAAGGTCAAACCAAAATTAAATTTTCTTACATTTTTTTTCTTTTTTGGCTTTATTATTTTAAAAGGCAAAATAAATATTATCAAAACTATATATTAATTTGTACAATAAACTCTAGGGTAACCATTATAAAATGAATATATCCTGGGTGCAATAGGATTCAGCTTCCATTATTCCTTGTGCATCATGGCTCCCATTATTCCATTAGGTTGCATTGGGCTACAGAAAATAACATTTGCTACCCATATACTGGAGGCTAATGCTGAAGCCTGGTGGGCCAATGCTAGAAGGATGATCAAGGACTCCCAGACCCCATTACCTAGGAATTGTTCAAGGCTGCCCTCTATGGTAAGTGCGCCATGCCAAAGAAAAATGCCTCTAGGAAAAGGACGATTTCCCAATACCAAAGGACTAGGTACAATCCGTATTGCAAGATACAACCGTAGTTCAAGACGGGCACGAGTGGTTAGTTACCAAAGCAAGTGGTGGTTCCTAGGTGCCCCAAGTATGGCAAAAATCATGGAGGACGACCCTACTCAGCAGGATGAAATATTTGTTTTCGATGCGGAAAGCCTAGACATATGGCTAAGAACTGCACTATCAAGCTGTATCCCTTGCCAACAAGTCCAAACACTAAGGAAGGGTCTTCACCCTCAATGCTGAGGAGGTCACTCAGTCCGACAATCTGATTTAAGGCAAGTGCGAGATTAATAGTACAACCTTAACTATGTTGTGTGATTCTGGAGCTACACACTCCTTTATTTCTCATGATTGTGTAGATAGATTGGGATTGTCTGTGACTGAATTACCTTACATATTAACTATTTCTACTCTTACTGAGAAACTAGTTAAGACTTGTCATTGTTGTTTGAATTGTCGATTCCAAATTGATGGTAGGTCTTTCGTAGCAAATTTGATTTGTTTGCCTTTGTCTGGGTTAGATTTGATGCTGGGTATGGATTGGCTTTCGGCCGACCATGCTATGATAAATTGTTCTGAGAAATCTATTATGCTTCCCCCTACACTTGTGAAACCTGTGGAATCTATTTGTCTATTCTTAAACTCTGTTAGAATAGGGAGTAGTGAGACTGATAATCAGGAATATGTTCTCCTTATGGCAAGCGAAGTGGAACTCGAATAGCTATTAGACGAGGTCCCCATAGTCAGGGAATACTCAAATGTGTTTCCTGATGATATACCCGAGTTTCCCCCAAAAAAGGGAAATTGAGTTTTCTATAAAATTGGTACCGAGAACGGGATCAATCTCTATAGCACCCTGTAGGATATCCCCAATGGGGTTGTCGAAGTAAAAGGGGCAACCGAAAGAGTTGTTAGAGAAGAGATTCGTAAGACCTAGTGTCTCGCCTTGGGGAGCCTCAATGTTGTTTCTGAAAAAGAAAGATGAGAGCATGAGGCTATGTGTAGATTATAGGTAGTTGAACAAGGTGACTGTTAAGAACAAGTATCATTTGCCTAGGATAGATAACTTCATGGACCAACTGCGAGGTGCAGCTATGTTCTATAAAATTGATTTGAGATCTGGATATCATCAAATAAGAGTGAAAGAGGAGGATATAGCCAAGACAGCTTTGAGGATAAGGTATAGGCATTATGGGTTTACGGTGATGTTGTTTGGTTTGATTAATGCCCTTGTTATTTTCATGGATTATATGAATAGAATTTTCAGACCCTACTTGGATAAGTTTGCAGTTCTTTTCATATATGATATTCTCATATATTCGAGAATAAAGGAGGAACATGAAGAACATTTGAGGGTTGTGTTGGGAATCTTGAGGGAAAAGAAGCCTTATGCTAAATTGTCTAAGTATGAATTTTGGATGGAGAAAGTAAGGTTCTTAGGACATGTTGTGTCACAAAGAGGTAACGTCGTAGATCCAAGTAAGATTGAGGCTGTGAGGAATTGGGAGAGACTAACCTTGGTAACTGAGATAAGGAGTTTCTTGGGTTTAGCCGGTTACTACCATAGGTTTATAAAAAGATTTTCCAATATATCCTTGCCCTTAAACAAGTTAATAGGGAAGGATGCCCCATCTATGTGGACTATGGATTGTGAGAAAAGCTTTCAAGAATAAAGGAAAAGTTAACCTTAACCCCAGTGTTAGTACTGCCTGACCCAAGCAAACCATTTGAGGTGTACTATGATGCC
Source organism: Pterocarpus santalinus (assembly GCA_031439595.1). Lineage (NCBI taxonomy): Eukaryota > Viridiplantae > Streptophyta > Magnoliopsida > Fabales > Fabaceae > Pterocarpus > Pterocarpus santalinus. Next base: position 21,333,088 of record CM062525.1, read on the forward strand.
TCGGGGAGAGGTTTAGGTTGTGTCTTGATGCAGAATACGAACGTGTAGCTTATGCCTCTAGGCAGTTGAAGCCTCACGAAGTAAGCTACCTAACCCATAACTTGAAGTTAGCAGCTGTAGTGTTTGCCTTGAAGATATGGAGGCATTATCTGTATGGAGCGAGGTTTGAGGTGTTTTCTGATTCTAAAAGTTTGAAGCATCTCTTTGATCAAAAGGAGTTAAATATAAGGCAAAGGAGATGGATGGAGTTTTTGAAGGATTATGAGTTTGGGTTGAACTATCATCCCGGGAAGGCCACTGTGATGGCTGATGCTCTAAGTTGGAAACCTTTGCATGCATCATGGATGATGGTCAAGGAGGATGAGCTAGTAAGGAGCTTTAGAGACCTTAACCTTGGAGTTATGTTAACACCCCATAGTTTAAGATTGAATCAGCTTAGGGTGACGAGCGATTTCAAGAGTCAAATTACTCAAGCCCAAAGTGAGGAAGAGGATTTCCTGAAAACCTTAGCGTTGGTGGAAGAAGGAAAGTTGAAGGGTTTCACTAGAAGTACAGATGGATAATGGAGATTTGAAGGAAAGGTTTGTGTACCCGCAAGTAGTGACCTCTGAAGAAAGATTTTGGAGGAGGCTCACAAGAGTCATTTCACCATACACCTTGGCGTGATCAAGATATACCGAGATGTTAAGAAGATATTTTGGCGGTCGGATTGAAGAGGGATATTGCAGAGTTAGTGGGGAAGTGCTTAGTCTGCAAAAGATGAAGATTGAACACTAAAAAGCCCTCTGGTATGTTGCAATCATTGGAGATCCCAGAATAGAAATGGGAAAGCATCTCTATGGACTTCATGATGGGTTTGCCCAGAAAGCAAGCTGGTTTTGATGTGATATGGGGGATTGTTGACAAATTGATCAAGTCTGCTCACTTTTGCCCATTCGAGCTACTTATCCTTTGGAAAAGTTAGCCTAGCTATATGTTCAAGAGATAGTAAGATTGCATGGTGTACTTTCAACGATAATCTCGGATGGAGACCCAAGGTTTATCTCCAAATTTTGGGGAGCCTTGCAAAAGGCATTTGGAACAAGGCTTTGCCTAAGTACAGCTTATCACCCTCAGACAGATGGATGGTCAAAGAGGACTATCCAAACTTTAAAGGACATGTTGAGAGCTTATGTGTTGGACAATCGAGGAAGTTGGGATAGATACTTACCTTTGATTGAGTTTGCCTATAACAATAGTCATCACACAAGTATTGGCATGGCACCCTATGAAGCTTTATGGAAGCAAGTTTCAATCTCCCCTGTGTTGGTTTGAACCAGGCGAGCAAAGCCTATTAGGACCTGATCGTGTGAGGCAAACCATAGAGCAAGTTAGAAGGATTAGGGGCAGAATTCTAACGGCCCAAAGTTGTCAATTAAGTTATGCGGATAAGAGAAGAAAGCCTCTAGAGTTCTAAGAAAGAGAACATGTGTTCCTGAAAATCACTCTTATGACTAGTATAAGTAGAGCCATGAAGGTCAAAAAGTTAAGCCCCTATTTTTTTGGCCCCTTTAAAATTCTAAAACATGTTCAGTCAGTTGCTTATCAAATGGCTTTACCTCCAAACTTGTCAAACCTTCATGATCTCTTTCATGTGTCTCAATTAAGAAAATACCATTCTGATCCTAGTCATCTACTTGAACTCAAAAGTGTACAGTTAAAGGAGGACTTAACTTTCAATCTACCACCATCTCGGATTATGGATCATGGCGTAAAATAGCTGAGGAATAAGACAGTACCCTTGGTCAAGGTAGCTTGGGGTAGAGGAAACATAGAAGAGTATAGTGGGAGGTAGAGTTCGTGATGAAGGAGGAATATCTGGATTTGTTTACAGATAACGAATTTCGAGGGCAAAATTCTTTTTAAAGGTAAGGAGAAATATAACATCCTCAATTTCATGTCGTGCTAAATTATCTTAGTAAACCTGAGTAATTAGGCACTTAATGGGAAATTATGAGATTAAAGCTTAATTAAGGGATTAACAAAGTGTTTATGAGTTAATCATGACGAGAAAAGTCAAGAGAATACTTAATCGAGATTAGATAATATCTAATTAAGCAAGTCGAAGTCTTAATAACTTAATTAAGTACTAATCACCCTTAATTAGCTTAATCAAGTTTATTAAGGGTAATTAAGCTTAATCACAAGATTTATTTTTGTTAATCATGTTCTTATGTATTAATCACTAATCCTTGCTTAATCATGTTAATTAAGTTGCAAGAGCACTTACTTGCATCATTAAATTTCAAATTTAGTCAATTAAACAATAAAGCATTGATGACATCACTAACGTAGAAAAGTAAAAGATAAGGATACTTTATGTAAGAAAAGTATTAGGGTTTGTCTAAAGTAAACCCCTTAATTAACCATTTTGTCCCCTTAATTACAACAAAAGAAAAATATTTCCTCCCCTCTAAATGAAAGAAGCCTATAGCCAAACACACCAAATGCACACACTGACTTCATTTTTTTCAAACTCACAATATCTCTTTAACCTTCTCTCTTCCAAGAAGCTCTCATCATCTTCTTCTTCTTCTCCTTCATTTTCTTCTTCCTTTATCTACCACTACCATAACCAAAAACTCTCACTAAGTCCTTCAAAGACCACATCTTTTGGTCTTTGAAGAATATATTCAAACACTACAAGCGTCTTTTCCAAGAGAACTCAAGAGTTTTCTCTTGGTTCATCCAAAACTGCCACCATCATCTACTAAGGAGGAGTCTTCTTCATCTTTTTCTCCTTCCTCAAGGATGCCACTTTCGTCATTAGGTAGTGATCTTCACTCTTTAATTTTGTTTACTCAAGAAAGCTTTAGACTTAGTTCTTTTCATGACCAAGATCTTTAAGTGAAAACTTGAGAAGATCTTTCATGCTCTTCATGAGCAAAAGTTTCTATTTTTGGTAAAATATGTTCATGTTCTTGTTCATGAGTGTTCTTGAGTTCTTGAAAAGTTACTTTCTTTAAGGGCTTCAAAGTTTCTATTTTTCCTTCTTGATGCATGAGATCTCAATGTTTCTTGTGAGTTGCTTGAAAAAGAATGATGTTCTTGGTGGTATTTTGTTTAAAGTTTGTTCCTTTTCTTATGATAAGTTTATGATTAGAAAAGTTTCATCTTTACATATTTTTCATGATTTGATAAGACTATGAACATTCCAAGAGTTTAAAGCTCAAAAAGTTTGCTTCTTGATGCATAAAAAGTGGCGCAAGTTTTGGTGTCTTCATAAAGTCTTATTTTGTTTTGTTTTGAAGACAAAATTATATGTAAAATTCTAAGTTTTTTTTTTAAATATGAAGCCTTTTTAAGTTATAAAAATGATATCTTGTCACTTTATGCGTTAGAAATCAAACCTTGAAGACAACACATTTCATAAAGTTTCAAACTTTAGTCAAGAATGAAATCTTTAAGCCATAGAAGTGTTGTTTTGCAACCTTTAATTCATAAAGTTTAGATCTTGAGTCAAAATAATGCTTAAAAGTGTTAACTTTTATAAAGATCAAGACTTTCTAACCTTAAATTTAATGTTTTATATTCCTAGTTCATAAAGTAGGAATCTTTTAGACTTTAAGATAACTTTAAATCATAAAGTTGAGACCTTGATGGTCTTAGAATAAATAAGAAGTGTCAACTTTCATAAAGAACAAGATTCTTTAGTTCAAAAGCTAGTATCTTCTATCATTATTTCATAAAGTTTAATCTTTAAGATAAGAATATAATTTTAGAAGCACTTACTTTCATAAAGAATAAAACTTTATGACTACTTTATAAAGAATAATAACTTTTATAATATTTAAGGTAAGATCTTGTCATGATAATAATAAAAGTTTGAAACTTTGCAACTTGGATAAGTTAAAAATCACCCTTGGTGTTTAGCGAACATGGTATTATTGCATTCATAAGTGTGGTTTGCATTGTCATGACCCAAGGATTAGAGGGATCTCGAACTCCTTGGGAACAGAAGTATGATTAGGGCTTCTGAGCATACCATGAAGTTAGGAATCACTAAGTGCGCTATCTTGAGGAAAGGAAATAATCATTTAACTTAATTAAATTGAACAAGTGTTCCATAAGACATGTACTCAAGTAAAGAGTAATCTCACATGAGAACCAAGTAACTAAAAGACCATATATATATATATATATATATATATATATATATATATATATATATATAATAACTATGTGATTCTCTCATGGGTAACCAAAGGAAATCATATGATGATTCATAAGATTCTTGACAAAGAATAACACAACTATGAACCCTTCTAGGGTATGAATGTGTGGTGCCATTTGGCATGATGAATGACAAGTTTGATTGAGCTTTGTCTTATGATTGAATGATTAGTGTGATGATATGGTATAGATATGACGGACTGTTGGTTGAAAGTTTTATGATTGACATTTCGGGGAAGCTTTGGTCCTAGCCATTATGCTACCGGATTTCCATCAAAATTATGGATTTAGTTATATCATTGCATGTGTCTAGTCAAAGAAGTATTATGCATGTAAAGTATAACAAGAAAAGAAATAATGGGATATGATCCCTTGATCACTTCAAGGAAGTGAGAGATGATGATCCACAAAGACTCAAGGAACCTCTTTGGGGGAGATAAGGATGACATGGAGGACCCTCCAACTTAGAGGTTACCAATATCGGTTTAGTCTGATTTGGTTAGTATTGCGTGACGGCGGTCACGGAATGAGCTCATGTTCAAAAGCAGTCTATTTCAAAGGAAAAGTAAAGAATGTTAAGCACGTGCTAAATATGAAAGTAAAGTTAAAGAAAGGCCCCGATAGTCTAAGAAGTTACATAAATGTGCATGTATCTTCATTCTCTAATTTGTATGGTTATGAATGTTTATACTATGCTCTCATATGTATATGCTCTTATATTGTAGCCTCCAGTTCCTTTATATTATGTTTATATGAGAAAGATTAGAAGAAACTTGCTTCGAGAATCTGTGTTTTCAAACCTTGTAAAAATGGAGTTTATGCATGCTCACTATTTTTATAATTAAACTCGAAGTAGCTGAGACGACAACAATGACTCATTAATGGTCTAGTCGAGATCCTATTGAGAAATATTGTATTTCTCATTCCTACATTTCCATGTCATCTCTAAACGGAGTTGATGGCATCCTCGGCAGCACTTCCGATGGTACCTAACTAGATAAGACGAAGAACTGCCATGTTCTTTCACCCAGCTAAGGAGGATTGAGATAGTCATATAGCGTTTTCACTTTCTTAAGAGCCCTAGTTGGGCGATTTATATGAAATTAAGGGCATGTAGGAAGTCATGCTACTTAATTTGACCTATTATATATGTGATAATTATTAAGTGTAATGATGACTCTTGATTATCTATGATTACATTATTGGCTTAAGGTATCATGTTATGTTATTTCAATTTTATCTTAAGTCTTTCTAGAAACTCCACGATATGAAGAACAATGTCCATATGTATGCGAGTAAGTAAGCGCTTAAAGGCTCAGTTTTCAAGCATAAAAGTTTTACAAAAAAAAAAAAGAATTACATGTTATTTTCGTATATTACGCTAATTTCAACTATAAGAACTTCCGCTAGTTAAGAGTAATAACTAGTAATGCCATAAAATGACTTAAGCATAATATGGTATTATTAGGGTATTACACTTGTCGTGGCTCCTCCAGGCATGTTGCGACAATATGATAGTGATAAAGGATGGATCTAGGAATTAGAATGCATTCATGAGCCCGCTGGAAATTGGACCTACAAAGACATTCCAAAACTAGAGATGACAAAGTAAGGCAACCTGCCCTTGCCCCACTCCATCCTAGCCTGCCAAAAGCAAGCCTAAAACAAGGTAGGGCGAGTCAATGCTCCTTAATAAAATGGGTTGGATATGCTAGCCCACTCCATTTATAGGGGGTTAACTAGCCCAAAAAAATTAAAAAAATATAAATAAGCTTATTTTAATAAGTTAAATCATTTAAAAAAATTTAAAATTAGAAAAAAATATTTAATAAAAAGTTCACTTAAATACAATAGTTTAATATCCATATAAACTTAAAAAAAAAAGGTACTTAAATTACATACTTTATATCCAAATTTAAGCACAAACATAATAAGTGAATTAGGATGTATAAATAAAAAGTCCATAAATAATAATTAACTATAGGTATGCTTACAAGTTAACCATAAAAAATAACAAGAAGTTCACAAATTTTGTTGGCTTTTACAAGGAAAAAAAATGTCTCTAACTTGCGAGTCAATCCCCCTACTTCACCTTTGCCGGCAGGTTACGCAGGTTGTAATTTTTTGGCAAGTTAAAAAGTCCAACTTGCTATTTTTGAGTGGTTATCCAGGTTAACCCGACTAGTTAAACCCATTTTATCATTTCTACCCAAATCTCAAGTCAATGCTTGAGTAGTAAGAGGCAAAGCATCGAGGCTGGAAAAGTGAGCATAGCCGATGCTTCATAATGACCACACATCAGTGTCGATTATATGATCGATTTAGCTAAGTTATGGAGAGCATTGTAATGCCCAACCAGTCTTTTAAGGGCTAACATATACTTCACAACAATTACCTTTAATGGGTTCTTTAAGAAGCCTTATTTTGGACTGTGGATTTGGCCAATCGGTTTGGGCCATACAATCCAACTATTATATGTATTTATATATTAATGTTCAATATTGAACTTATCATTGCATGCAAAGCTAGAGCTTAGTGGTCACTCTGTTGGTCTTGTATCTAGTGCGCCTGCGTTCGAACGGTTGGACATGGGAAAAGAGCCCTACCCCCCCCCCCCCTCTTTCTACCCAGACAAAAAAGCTTATTATTCTGACAAAAACAATGTTGTTCTTATTATTTAAATTTATTATACTAACTTTATCATTAATGAGCATTATAACATTTGACTTGGAATTAAGTAAACAAGTTAGCGTACGACCCTTTTAAGAGTCTATTTTACTAAATAGGTTCGTTTGTAGGTTACACTCAACAAACTCGCTTATATAACTAAAAATAATATATAATATTAATATTTATAAATTTATGTTTAATATATATTATTTACTGGCCTTTCAGGTATGTCATAGATTCGAATTACAAAAAATCAATCAATCACAAGTGTATAAAAAAAGGGAAGGCATGGTCTAGAATAATGTCATGTAGTAATTACATGACTTAAAATTAATTCAACATGTGACAAAAAATACTAAAATAAAAATATTTTGTTAAAGGAGAAATGAATATTAAGGAGTATTAACAAAGATTAATTGAAAAAGGAATAATCATATTCGAATTATTACAAAAAGAGACTTATTGAGCAGACGGAACAAAGTGGGTCTTGGTGTCTACTGCACACTCTTTAACTTCTTTATTCCTTATTTTGGATGAAATTCAACCAGAAATAGAATAGAAGTTCAAGTCACTTGTAACAGGTACGACAACTTTTTATTTTTTTAGGACAATTTCAATTTTTTTAATTCATAAATTTTTAGTTAATAATTCAATAGATCTTTTCGATGAATAACACATTAGTCATAATAATATATAAGATTATCTTATTTTGGTATGAATTTAAATTTTTATGTAAATTTTGATGTTAGGGTCAAAAGCTTTGAAGTACCTTTTCTAGGAATTTGCTTGTTGAATAGACTTAGGACGACTTACGGTATAAAGATTTCTATTTTTCCAATTCGTTGGTTGAGCACCATTACATTTTTGCTTATAGTTTGATGAAAATTTGCTAACTTCAATACTGTCAACTATGGTTGTGCCTTATCTAATGTTTCGAGCATATAACGATGTTTCGAGCATCATGTGCATCACATGGTCGTGTCATAATAATTATTCAATTTTGTTTGAAGGGCGTTTTAGTTAAAAACATATATTACTTAGTAATCTTTTTGATATACTAAATAGAGTCATGTAAATTGTCCATTAGATTATCTAAGCATATTAAACATCATATTGTAGCATTATTAACAATTTAAAAAGTGGCAGGCTTTGTGATTGATGATCCAAATTACTACCAATCTTATTAGACAATGTGCCATACACAATCTTAAATTATTTGTTAATCTTTTCTATTCATTTTAAGTTTTTTGACGCTTGTTCTCTCAGCTAGTTGTCCAACTCTCGAACCCTTATCCTTGCAGGCATGCCCTTGTTTATGGCTTGTCGTTGCCACGTCATTTTGTATGCTACTTTTGCTAAGTATGTTTTAGCTTCTATTCCTCTATATATATACCCTATTCAATCCTTTTGGATACCTCAACCCATTTGTGCTAAGATTGATAGAATTACTAAGATATATTGTGGGTAAAGAGTTATAACATGATAAAAGACATGCACTTGATAGGGTGGAATACTGTGACCTTGCCCAGACATATGGTTGGGTTGGGGCTTCGTCAAGCAATGCATGTTAATACTTTTTTATGGGAAAATTAGCTTGGCATATGATTCATGGTGAAGGAAAATTGTGGATATATGCTTTTTCACACAAATATTTGAATAATATGAATATGTTAGAGTCTTCTTGTCTACCTTCTTCACCTATTTGGAAAGTCATGTGGAGAGCATCTGATATTTTAAAGGATGGTCTTTTAGGTGATGGTTCTTGCTTCTTTTTTGTCAGCAACAAGGCACAAGCAAAGGCATGGCAACAAGAGTGCAAGTTAGAGAGTTGTTGGACAAGAGGTTAAGAAAGTGAGCAGCAGAAAACATTAAGTTTTTAGTCCTTCTTAAATCATGTTTAATAGGTCTTTTTTTAATAATTTAGTATAATTGATTTTTTAATTAATTATTTTTAATGCCCTTTAATATTAATTTTTGGCATGTGGATCATTACTTGATTTTCAATCACTCTAAAATCAACTATTATTCTATGAATAATTATTGTTCGATGTTAAACTTCCTGTTTAAGTTCATTCTATTAGCTTTACCATAAATGAGCATTTTAGCATTTAGATTTGGCCAATTAGTAATCAAGTTAGAGTATGACCTTTCCAAAAGTCTGTCTGACTAAAAAGATTAGGTTGCAAGTTACACTTAACAAATTGGTTTATATAATTAAATAATATATAGTGTTTATAAATTTATATTTAATATATTATTTATTTAGTTTTAAAATTTAATAGATTAAATTTTATAATTTGTTTAAAAATACATGCTGATTAGCCCATTTAACGATAGGCCTAATAACCTGTTTAAAAGCCTTATTACCAAATAAGTTTTTGAGGCCTTTGCATAGGCTTATATCAAGAAAATATATCAGACTCAGGTCATGCATTTGGGAAACATGCTACACAAAATCTGGCCATACCTATTTCCATCCTATCATAAATAATAGGAGTTATATAAACACAAACTAATTTTTTTAAAGCTTTCTTCAACTAATTCTATAACACGCAACAAGAATAAAAGTAACAAGTGAAAAGCAAAACAATTTTAAAATTGATTTATTCTCTCATCAATTTTAACATAATCGATGCCCAAATCAACAAAAACATTTATTACAAATTAAAAATAATAATAGACAACAATTTTAAATTGTTGATAGGCAAATTCAATAGCAACCTAAAATTTACTTAGATGGATACCTAACTACAATAGGACTCCTGACATGTTGCTTGCCATCTGTCCATTCCAAACCCCCAAAGAAATAATTAGCCTTGTACTTTCCTGGTGATCTCAATGTCAATGAAACTCTAAATACCTTCTTTTCACCTTTTTTCTTGAAGGTCAAAATGTTAGGCTCAACTGAAATTAGAACTTCTTGAGGTGCCTTGACTTGCACTCTGTATGTACTTGGGGTCCCAACATTTGTAAGAGTACGTGTAACATTAAGAGAATGTTCATCATCAAAGTGAATTGTGATTGACGGATAGTTGAAATCTGCAATACTAAATGACCTTGGACAAGTGTAAGTTTTGCCATAGAACAACTTAATTATGGAACTGTTGTAGCCATGACCACACAAGAAGTTCAAATAATCAATTGTATTTAGGTCATACACAAGTCCTGGGTACGCTGCACTATTAGGTTGAATGTGGCCTGCACCATAGTCAAATGGAGTCGCCATTTCTAGTGATGAAGTCAGCATGGGCCTTTTGGTGTTATCTTCTATTCTTGCTGTAAAGGCATGATACATTTAATAGAGGGCACATATACCAAATTTGATGCAATAATCTTCTAACATTAGTGTAAAACCATCTACTGTACCTGTTGTCATGATTGCTGATTTAATAGCTGCTGGACTCCAATCAGGATGTAGTGACTTGATTATTCCAGCAAGGCCAGAAACATGAGGACACGACATTGAAGTGCCAGACAAAGAAAGGAAAGGAGTTCTATCAGATGCTTGTGCTGTTGAAGATATGGCTTCGGTATAAGCAGCAATGATATCGACTCCAGGTGCAATGATGTCAGGCTAAATAAAATCATACAAGTTATGATTGCGCCGGCCATCACTTGAGATTTATGATAATTAACCGAACGGGGGATTGATAATAATCAAAACAAATTACTACTCAACCTTGAGGATCAATGGCTCAATGGCATTGGGCCCCCTTGATGAAAATGAAGCCACAATTGGAGCTGGCTTTATGCCCAATTCTGTTTTCACTTTAGAAATGGAAGCCATAGGAGACCTGCATCATATGTGTAGAATATAATTGAAATGCAATGGATAAGCATAAGCTTTGGCTTCAAAATACAAAGAATTCAAGCAGCTTGGAGAATGAGGAAAGAAGTTACTTGGTGTGGTTGATGTAAGCAAGAATGTAAGTGCCATCTTTAAAGTTAACATTTGAAGCAGGAAGCACATAAGGGATAGCTGGAATTTCATTTCTTGATATCGCATAATTTGCCAAAATCATTCCAACTGCACCTGCGCGAGCAGCTTCTCCGTCTTGGCCACTTGTTCCGCCACCAGCACAAACCACTATTTTTCCTTTGACCTTCTTAGGATCCAGGGCTTTATCCGCGCATTGAGGCCTAAAATAATTGACAAGATTAGAGGATATCCATTAAGAGATAACTTATTTTACAAGGCCATCTTGGTATAGGTATTTACGCATATATTTCTTGTGAACCATTAGCTCTAGCATCAATAGCTCGGATCAATGGATACAACTTATCAAACGGTAAACCAGACTTAGAAAGGCTTGCTCCCTAGCAACAAAAAACAAAAGGTAGTTAATTAGATGCAACATGAGCCTCTTTACGTTCAACACGTAGCTTGATTAATGCATGCACTTTGTATAGGTAATCTATGCATTAAAATGCCAGCCAAGTAAGGAGTTTGTGAATGTGAATGCACTTCATATCGGTAATCTATGCATTCAAATACCAGGCAAATACCCATAAGGAGTTTGTGAACGTGAAAATGGATAGATGAAGAAGAAAAATGCGCAGAAGTTGGATTATGACTTTTAGCTCCCCTAAATTAATAATGGTAAAAAAAAAAAAAAAAAAAAAGCAGGCTGTTTGGTTTCTATTTTCATCTCTTATGTCTCCTATTTTTATGATTTTATGAAAAAAATAATAAAAATAATAATTTTTTTTTTCTATTTTCATTATTTACTTCACAAAATCTTAAAAATAGCTAACGAAAACAAAATAACAATATAAAATAAAAAGTAGAAACCAAACAAGCCCGTAAACACTTGTTAGTTGAACAATTTTTGGGACATTTAATAAGACACCTTCTCTTGCAGCAGGGTGGGACTGAATGGTGTCAGACGTTAAAAAATAATACATATCCAAAATATCTAAAATTGTCTCAGTGTCGTATTCGATATTTTTATATCAAAAAGGGTCTTTTCCACGTATGTAACAAGTCATAAGGCGTGATATATGATATACCTTGAGGATTTTCTTGTCACCAAGCTTAACATAACTGTTGAACTCTCTATCAATTGTGCTAGCAGCAACAGTAATCACCCATGGCTCAAAATTGTTCACCGTTTGAGGTCCTGGTCCCTTATTTCCTGCTGAACTCACTACAAGTATGCCGTGGGCAACTGCATGGAAGGACCCTATGGAAAGAACATTATCAAAAAACTCCTGAGCTACATCAGCACCAAGTGATACCGAAATCACATCAACCCCATCACTTATGGCAGCTTCAAAACCAGCCAAAACGTCTGCATCATAACAACCTTCCCAGCACACCTTATAGGCTGCAACACGGGCTTTTGGAGACCCACCGCTTGCAGTTCCGTTGCCATTGCCAAATACATTAGCTCCAGGAACAAAGTTACCACCCGCAGTTGATAAAGTATGTGAGCCATGACCGTCAAAGTCGCGTGCACTATGAGCCGAGACTTCTTCTCCAGTGCCTGCCTCAAAGCCTTTGTAAAAATATCTTGCTCCAATAAGCTTCCTGCATTTCGTGAAAAATTTATTATAGGAGAAGAAATAATTAAAATATTAACAATGGTTAAAACTTTTTTCTTTCAAAAAGTGCAAATCACACTGTCAGTAAAGTGAATATGAACCTCCACTGAAGCTTAAATTTCATTTTGTGTTCTTTTCCCAAGCTCTGTCGTAAAACTTAACTATCGAATGTCATGACAATCTTACGTAGCTATTTTAGGAAGTTAAAATCCTTGGCACATAATGTTTGCACTACTACATATAAGCATAAAAGCTAACAGATCTAAACTCGAAAGAAACGATTGACTTGATGTTTTTACCAAGACTTGTCTGCAAATGTTGATTAAATGGTATAGTTTGGAGGAATTAGTTAGAATAAATAATAATAATAATAACCTGTTGCAGTGAAACTTGTCAGGATTGTTGTCATCAGTTTGGCATATTCCACGCCACCTTTTTGGAATTGGCCCCATCCCTTCATCACTAAAGCTCTTGGATTCCGGCCAAACACCTATCACGAATCACAATACCAATATAAAGTGAGCGAGAACTTGGCATGTAGAACGTAGTTGAAAAAGCTACCAATTAATGAAAGAACATTCAAAGCCTCCTTGTAAGAAGTATCATATTATGTATTAACAAAAGTAAAACAATTTTTTGAGTTTAATAGATAGATTGATCAGAAACAAAAAATAATGTTATTATGTAGAGGAAAATAAATATAGCTAAAAGAGAAAGGAAAATTAAATCATTAAGGTAGACATGCTTATTCAAAACTTCATTCTTGGTCACTTTCTACGATGTTTTTGTTACATCACTACCTTAATATCTTACAACACTTTAATTATTATGTATTAAACACCACAATAATTGAAACAAAAATTTAGGAAGACATTATCACAAGTCGCACACGATAATTTGTGAAACAAAATTATGGGAATTGGCTGAGATAAAAAAAAAGGATTGCCTTAACAGGGTCGTAATTACGACACTTGTATTTTTATCATACAAAATATTAAAGTCATATGACATAATCCACTCGTTTTTATTAAATTTAAATACTTTTATTTGAGAGTAGCTTTAATTTTCATTTTATTATCACCAAAACAAGATCATGCATTTTCCTTAATATTTTAGTTTCAAATATAATTTTTTATTAAATTTTTCATAACTTTAAAAGAAAAAAAAATTAGAAGACACATAGAGATTGCTTTTTCTTCCACCATCCCATAAAGTAAGTAAAGACATGAATATCAAATGGTTTAAAAAAAGTCTTATAAGGCACATTACATACAAGGGCATATAGAAATTCATGAATCATTACCAGTGTCTAAGTTTCCAATAATGACATCTTGACCAAGTGACTTCGTCCATATTGAGTGCTTTGGAATTATGCCATTGCTCTCTAGTCCAAGAAAATCCCATGAGTGGGTTGTGTGCAGTTTTCTTCTCTTATTTAAGAAAACTGATAACACATTTGGATGTTCTACACCAATAAAAATGCACATTAGAAAATTCAGGTATATATCAACATAGCCGTAGTATGCTACGCATTATGTGGAGGAAAAGTTCAAGAGGAGTGTGTGAATATAAAATACGTACTTGCAATCTTAGATGCTTCTTCTTCCTCAAGTACCGCAGCAAAACCATTGAAATATCTATTATAGGAGTAAAAGATTGCTTCTTTGGCCTTCTCAATGCTGTGTCACAGAATACATTCCATTATTTCATACAGCTTTTTGCACCAGTTAATTTCAGGGAGTTGGGTTTAAATTCCATACCTTCCAACGTATGATCCAAGTAAATCATAATGAGAGTTCGTGACTGATTTGACATCAACTGATGAAGGATTTTGACCAAAAGCATGTGATCCTAAGTACACAATATAGGACTAACAAAACAAAGCGTGAAAGGTTATCAGACCACGTTTGAGCATCCAAATATGAAAGTTAAAAAGGAACCATGATGAGTGATGGCATAATAATCAGTGAATTCCAACGTTATAAGAAAAACACAAAACCGACATAGAACTTGCCTGTTTGATTGCTTCGGTGGGTTCCTGAAATAGAAGGCAAAGGAAAAGTGACAACAACGCATAAAACATTGGGGACGCCATTGTTTTTCTCATGAACTATTTTGTTTACAAAATATATTTCAGAGAAGATATGCAAAGTGTCTATGCTTTCGCCTGCTTATATAGTTTTGTGACTGATTTCGAAACCAATTCAATAATCAACCACCAGCTTCTATACATACCAACTACGTCGAGAAAATTGATCGGCATTTTCCGATGCACGATTAGTATAAAATAAACAAATTTAATGAATTAAGTAGAAATGTTTTTTTAAGGTAAAAAATATGGCAAAATAAAGGCAATAATAACAGGAAGACTTAGAAAGTCAATCGCTTGGATTTTGTTTAATAATTAATCCTGTGCTTATTGAAATTTCGTTTATTTATTCATGAATATAGTTAACTCAATTATGGAAGTAAATCTTTAATTCGAATAAGATCAAAAGAAAAATCTCCAATGCGAATGGTACCATTTGGAAAGTAGATCCTATGTGGATAACTCTATATTCTCGTTAATCTTGTTAGTTATTTAAATAAAAATATTTTGTACCTTTTACATTCTTGAATATCTTTTATTTATTTTTATTAAGTAATTTAGATGATATTAACGAAATATTTTGAGAAGAAATAGTATTGTTGTATTGCTCCTTAAATATACATTGAACTTACCTGATCCTACATTGATTCGTGGGTAATTGTTTGGCTTTACAAGTATGAGACACATACGAACTACAAAAAATCAATCGATTACAAGTATATACAAAAAGAGAAGGCATGGTCTAGAATTATGTCATGTAGTAATTACATGGCATAGAATTAATTCTGCACGTGACAAAGAATATTAAAAGGAAGATATTTTGTCAAAGGAGTAATTAATATTAAGGAGTATTAACAAAGATAAATTGCCAAAAAAGGGGGGCTTTCTATGGTATCAAAAAAATTTAAAGAGTTTAAAACCGACGCTAAATTGGACTAATCATATAAAGAGATATAATTTATATATTTTGTATAAAAATTTATAAATTTAATTATTAATAATTATAATTCAATCTTTTTAAAAATTGTAATATTTGTTATAGGTTGTTTTGACCTATCTAACTATCGAACTCAAATGGGTTAAACCAATATTATGTTAACTCATTAATATTTTATATATATTGACATGACCTGTTTACTTAGCGGCCCAAAATGAATCTGGGTCCCGCCTAAATGGGGTTGTGTTGGTCTATTTAAATCTGCAGGCTAATATTATGCTAACTTACTAGCATTTGCTATAAAATTGACCTGATTCATTTAACTAGTTGACTCAAATATACCGGGCTTAAATGACCCAAGCCAATATTAAGTTACTTTGTTAATATTTGCTATAAGTTGACCTAAATAATTTAATTAATAGGCCCAAATGGATTAGACCTAAATGGGTTGTGCTAATCTGTTTAAATATATGGACTAACTTTAAACAAGCTAGGCCTAAATGGCCCGAGCCTATATTATGCTACATCGTTAACGTTTGCTATATATTTATTTGACTCATTTAACTAACGAGCCCAAATAGACCAAGCATGGACGGGTTGTGTTAACATATTTAAATTTGTAGGCTAACCTTAAACAGGCATTGCCAACATTATACTGACTCGTTAATATTTGTTATAGATTGGTCTGACTCATTTAACTAGCAAGCCCAAATAGGCAAGGCCTAAATAGCTCAAACCTACATTATGTTGGTTCGTTCATATTTGTTATAGGTTGACTTGACGTATTTAATTAGTGGACCCAAGTGGACTAGGCCTAAATAGTTCAGACTAATGTTATACGAGATTGTTAGCATTTACTATAAATTAGACCGACCCATTTAATTAACAAGCCTAAATGGGCTAGAGTTAAATGGATTGGGTTGAGCATAATATTTTTATAAAAATAAAAATAAAGATTCAGTTTTTATAAATATTACTTCTTTAAGTACTATTTTGCAAAATTAAATATTGGTATAAATGCAAATTAAATATCATTATTATAAATCTACATGAATATTTTTTATTCGTCCATATATGCAAGGGTTCCATAGAATTTCCCAAAAAAAAAAAAAATCATATTAGAATTATTAAAACAAAGACTTATTGAAGACGGACTAAAGTGGGTATTCGTGTCTACTGCACACTCCTAAACTTTTTTCCCCCTTATTTTTGGATGAAATTCAACTAGAAATGGAATAGAGTTTCAGTCACTTGTAACGGTTACAAGGTAATTTTTTAATTTTTATCCTTTTATAAATCAGTATTATAGATTTTAAATTTTTTAGGGCAATTTAAAATTTTTAATTAGTTCATAAATTTTAATTGATAATTCAATAGATCTTTTCGTTGAATAACGAATTAATCAAAATAATGTATAAGAATATCTTATCTTCATATGAATCTAAATTTTTATTTGAATTTTGACGTTCTGAGCATAAACTTTGATGTATCTTTTCTAGGAATTTACCTGGTAAATATATTTAGGAAGACTTATAGTGTAATGGTTTCTATTTTTCCAATTTGCTTGTTGAGCGCCATTAATTGGTTTCCCTTTGTCTATAATTATATATTTCTCTTTCAATAATTATCGATATTATAGATCTTATTATGTACAAAAAAAAAATTCAATAGTTTAATATTAGATAAAATTATGTTTACTAGAAAGATTATACGAAATTGTATAATATTGATTAATAAAACTCACAATTTATTATGTAGGTGTAATTAATACAGATAAAAAAAATTAACTAAAGTTTCTAAAATATTTTAAAAATAGAATAAAAGAGATATTATTTTTTCATAAGATTAAATAACTTATTTTTTGTTATGTTGAAACTGCATTAGATTTGGAACTCTTACACCGTCTGGTGCAAAATTTTTAATCGACAATCTACTTCCCACATCAAAACCATCTGATTTTATATAATTAGTATTTTATAAATTTATGTAATATTAAAATATTGGTAAATAATATTATGTAATAAAATTAAATAAATTTTTATGATGTTGGTTGTTAATAAAAGAGAAATTATAAAGATAGAGAATAATTACTACTCCAATAGTAATTGTTAGGAGAGAGAAAATATGTTTTTTGAATTAATAACGTACTTCCTCCTTCCACTTATAATTGTCTTTTAAGGTTTTGGCATATAAATTGAGAAATCATTAAAACTACACAAACAAAGAAACAATTTAAACTATTTTGACAAAATTGCCCCTTTTTAGTAAATTGTAAAACATTTATTATGAGTAGGTAACTAAATAAGAGTAAGGGTAAAATTGGTAAAAGTTAATAAATACTATCTTAAAATTCTCAAATGACAGATAATTATGGAAAAAAATTTTCCTAAAAAGATAGTTATTAGTGGGTGGAGGAAGTAACTATTTTCAATTATTAAATTAGGCATTGCCATTGAATTTAAATAATAAAGGCAACCAACAAGTGTGTAGATCAATTGATAGGGGATTGTTCTATCTTAATTAGAGGTTCAATGTGCCCCTTCACGCATACTTGCTCACCTACGAATCCTACTAAAGTGTTGTGGAATGGGCAAATGTACTCCTTTAATAGCTCGAGTTTATTGAATGGATCTACAAACAGGATATTTGCTAAGCTTCTTTTGTCTATTAGCACCCTGCTAATCTCGAAGTTTATAATTATCACCCTTACCACCATGGAGTCATCCTGATTGACATCCACTAATTAGAAGTCTTCTTCTGTGAAAATGATTGGGATTGTTAGGGTTGGACGATACGGTAAAATGTGATCGACGCTCATTACTACCCGGATGGCTCACAAGTGTTTTCTTCTTGCCAACTCTATCTGACGTTTGCTGTGAATCCTCTCGCCATTGTATTGATTATCCCCCGCATAGGAGGATTCTATTTTTAACATCCTCAACTTTTCCTTCGTGCTAAATTACCTTAGTAACCTTGAGTAATTAAGCACTTAATGAGAAATTAAAGGATTAAGGCTTAATTGTAACATCCCGATTTCCGACCTCCTTACACACATCTTCTCGATTTTCAACTTCATCTTATGGATATTCTCCGATTTACGAGTTCATCTCACCTTTGTCTACGACTTCCGACTTCAACGGGATTACTTCTACAACTTCCAAGTTTAACATCCGAGTCCAAACAACGTGGGCTGATTTCCGATATCCGATGTTATATCCAGCATTGATATTCCCGGGTTCAAATAGGGAGTTCCAAGATTATATGATATTCAGCTGTATTACTTATGACCTTCGACCTTGATTCGAGATTTCTTCAAGTCACAAACAACATGGTACGAGTTCCGACATCAGGCTTCAGCTTCAAGCAGTATAAAAGGTCCCGAGTTACGATTTCAAGTAGTATGGGAACGAGTTCCGATTTAAGGTAGAACAAAAGCGTATTCTAGTTTTTAGGCGACATGGGGAGCAATTTTGACACAAAAGAGGGAGACATGTCTGAACCTTGCCCACAAAATTTCATCCAATCAAAGCCACTCATTCTAACTACCACTTCGAAGCTTTCTCTCTCTATATATATATATATATACATCCTCCTCCTGCATCTTCAGCTCATTCCTTATGATGCTTTCCCTTCCTCACTTCAGCTCCCTTCCTTGCTCGACCCACTCCATCAAATCTCCAAGCTTGGTTAAGGTTCCATTAATCCAAAACATCCGTTCAGCAAGATCATACTCCAAATAAGTAGGATTCTGCTCTATTCTTGAATTCCTTACACTATGGTTGCATGAGATTGTATTTCTTCTTTATGTATTTGATGAATTATTGGATGTATTATGATGGATTATAACGAATTATGATTGAATTAATAGAAGATTTTGAGTTAGAATTGGAATTAGAAGAACTAAGAAAAATGAATGGATGAGGGTGCTGTCTTGGTGGAGATTCTACGACCGTTCATACGGCGGAGCGTACGGCGCCACCTACAATCGGTCAAATCCGATAAAACCATTTTTTAGATGAAAGTAGACATTCAGGGCTTTCCATAGATATATCATATAAGGTTATTGGATTAGTATTGAGGGAGATATGAATTTTTGAAGTTTGACCTAAGGTTCAGGATTTTCATCCGAGCAGGGTGACATGAGGAGAGTATAGCTCACCCTATACAACTCCAAATTGAGTAAAACCAGTTTTGTTAGAAAGTCTACACATAGGGGAACATCCCAGTATGGAATTCTGGGTTTGTTACGGTCCCAATTGTTCTTAGTGATTCGAGGAAGTTGTCCTATGTTCAATTCAGGCCAGAATAGGGTAGTTCA
Source organism: Pterocarpus santalinus (assembly GCA_031439595.1). Classification (NCBI taxonomy): domain Eukaryota; kingdom Viridiplantae; phylum Streptophyta; class Magnoliopsida; order Fabales; family Fabaceae; genus Pterocarpus; species Pterocarpus santalinus. The sequence continues at coordinate 21,352,858 of CM062525.1, forward strand.
GGAAGGTCGACTTTCAGGACTTATAACTCGAGGTATACTTAAGCAAATGGAATGAAACTTGTGGCAAATAAAATGTCATTCTGTTAGCTTCAATATGAGATCAATTTTGCATGATTTGAGCTTAGTTTCGATTTTTAATGAATTTATACTTCCAGGAGTGTAATTCGAGCTAGCGACTGACAAGCTGAGGCAAAGGTTGAATATCTTGAGTTATATAAATCAAAATGATATGGGACCAAAGAGGTTAGAAAGTAGACATATAGAGCTATGACATATCCAAATTTCAGATTTAAATGAGTTGAATAGAAATAAAGGTGGGTCATATGAGATTCGGGCAGAACCGAATAGAATGTGGCAGAATGGCCAAATTGATAGTTTTTGCAAGTATTAGTGAAACCTATAAAGTTTGAATTGAGGATTGTCAGTTTGACATTGACATATATATATGTGTGTTAAGTTGATTTATGCTGATATGACTAAAACTGTCTGTGGGAGCTGGCACTATTCATGGAAACACGAACCTGATCCGTTATAGTCTAAGAAGCTAGGAATGTCTAGATGTAAGGATGAATTTTAAAATGATATGAGTTATCAAGGATGAATTAAAGTATGAATGGGAATATAGAAACCCTATATTCACAAATGACATAAGTATGAGATGAGATATATGAAAGTAAAGGACAAAGCATATGTATGAGTGTCGGTAGAATGGTAAAGGGGCTACGAGCCTTTATAATGCTACTTAATATGTACGTGAAGATCATGTGTGCAATGACATATGAAAATGAATGAAGCATAGGTACCATTAATATGACTATGCATGACCTTATATGAGAATGAAAAGCCATGAGTATAGAAATTGTGAATCCCTTCACCTGGAGGCAGTTGCATATTGAATCCCTCCCGGTGAAGGCAGTTAAATGATAAAGATATGAATCCCTTCACTTGGAGGCAGTTATTTGGGTCCCTTCAGGTGAAGGCAGTTAAAGGATAAAAGATGTGGGTCCCTTCACTCGGAGGCAGTTGCATATTGGGTCCCTCCTTGTGAAGGTAGCTAAAACTTGGGTCCCTCTATGTTGGAGCCAGTTGCAAATTGAATCCCTCCAATCTAGAGGCAGTGGGTCCCCTTGTGGGTGAGTCGGTGTGACGACGGTCACGAGTCGAGCTGACGAGCTCACTCCAAGGCCAGGCTACCCAAGGGCAGTAAAGGCTAAAGACTAAAGACTCAAAACTAAAGATTAAAGCATATGTAAGCACCCCGCTCACATGAGGCATGGCATCGACCCAGCTAGTGTGAGTATAAGGGCTAGCACTTACATGAGGCATGGCATGACCCAGCTAGTGTAAGTACCGAATGAAGGTCCCATATTCTTAAGGAACGTGACATGGCAATCACGCTCTGATGGGGTATGACATGGCGATCATACTCTGAGATATGGCATGTAAAGATTTTATGATAAAAGGGAAACAAAAGAAAGAAAAGTAAACTTTATGTATATGCATGAATTTAAGTACGAGTAAGTTATGTACAGATGTTATGTCCCTAGTATATTGATGCTATTGTATTTTATTATGTTTCAGTTACTATTCCTAATATAATTTATGAAATTTGTTTCGTATGGGCTCTCCCAAATTGCCAAGTGTATGAGTAAAATGAACTTTGCTTCGGAAAGTATATTTTTGAACTATAAAATTAAACAGTTTGTATAGCATGTTCACCTTTTTCGTAATAAACCGAAGCAAACTGGAGATGACAACGATGACACAGCATATGTTAGTTTAATGGATCCTATTCTGTGTTATCTCCAGATAGTTCAGAAGTCCCGAAGAAGGTCCTCCAAGGCGAAGTTGACTAATAAGGTCGAGGGTGGCTGAAGGTTGCTGCCAGACAAGGTCCGATTATATGACGGTAACACCTCCTACGTGAGGTATTATGACTTAAGCATAATGCCGTACTCGGGAAGGTGTTACATTTTGGTATCAGAGCCGTTCGATCCTTCCCAGACCTAAGGAATTGGACTGACTACGTTTACAGTGTACTCTGGAATCCTTAGGAAATGAGAGAATATTATGCGACTAATCTTACCTGCTTAGATAAGATATAGGATAGGAAATTAAATTAGATATGCATGACCACATAACTATGATTGTCATTGGTTGCTGTCACACTTAACTTATTGTTGAGCCTGATCAACTCAATGCTTTGTTGTGTGTGACTAGGAACTAATGGCTTCCAGGGGGCGTGGTAGGCCACGAAATATGCCCACTTCAGAAGATCTTGCTAATTTTATAGACATGATGCGTGAAATGGCTCAAGCAATGCGGGAGCAGGCCGCTGCAGCTCATCAGATGATGGACCGGTTGGGTAGGCAGCCCGAGGCCAACCATGGAGGCAATCCACATGGCCTAGGAGCAGATCTGGATTATCTTAAATTCGCTGAGTTTAGGAAAGCAAATCCGCCTAGTTTCCGAGGACCTCTCGACCTAGATAAAGCTGAGGAATGGGTCAAAGCAATGGAGAAGATCTTTTCTGTCTTGGCCTGCACTGATCAACAGAAAGTGGCCTTTGCCACTTATATGTTGGAAGCGGACGCCGAGTTTTGGTGGAATGGCGCGAAGAGACTATTGGGGGAACCCCAAGTTGGTATCACTTGGGACATATTCAAGGAGGCATTTTATCAGAAATATTTCCCTACATCTGTACGAAACGCTAAGGAATTGGAATTCATGAGACTTCAACAAGGAAATATGAACGTTTCAGAGTATATTGCTAAGTTCGAAGAGCTCTGTAAATTTTCCACCATCTATCAGCGCAATCCTGACGAAAACTGGAAATGCGTCAAATTTGAAAGAGGACTAAACGCGGAGATTTTAGCTTCGGTAGGACCAATGGAGATAAGAGATTTCATTGCATTAGCAAACAAAAGTCGATTAGTTGAAGAATAGAACAAGAAGCTCGCTAATGCTAGGATGGATGGTGGCAGAAAGAGGCTGGCACCTGAAGACCAAGAACTCGAATATGCCTCACCGCTGAAGAAGCTACGTCAATTTAATGGACGGGGGGATAAACCATTTCAGGGGCCAAGTGCGGGGCAAATATGCTCTAAGTGTGGAAAGGCTCATGGGGGAAGGCCTTGCTTGGCTAGGCAGAATGTATGCTTTAAGTGTGGAAAGCCAGGACACATGGTTAGAGAATGCCCGATCATTAGCTACCTATTCCTAGGCTGTAACACCCAAGGTTGAATGTTGAAAGGACTACTTCCCTGGAGAAGCTGAAACAAAATTAGGAAAAACCCAGGACAAGGATTCACTTTTTGCTAATTGTGTTATGTTAAGCTATATAACAGGGGTGTTACATTAATGCTATATTATACTTATCGAATGTACTTATACATCAACTCTTTTATTAAACTCTTATGACAATGTATAGTTAGTTTTGTGACTAAATTTTGAGGACAAAATTTTTTTAAAGGAGGGTAGTAATGTAACATCCCGATTTCCAACCTCCTTACACATCTTCTCGATTTCCGACTTCATCTTATGGATATTCTCCAATTTACGAGTTCATCTCACCTTTGTCTACGACTTCCGACTTCAACAGGATTACTTCTACAACTTCCGAGTTTAACATCCGAGTCCAAACAACGTGGGTTGATTTCCGATATTCGATGTTATATCCAACATTGACATTCCCGGGTTCAAATAGGGAGTTCCGAGATTATATGATGTTCAGCTGTATTACTTACGACCTCCGACCTTGATTCGAGATTTCCTCAAGTCACAAACAATATTGTACGAGTTCCGACATCAGGCTTCAGCTTCAAGCAGTATAAAAGGTCTCGAGTTACGATTTCAAGTAGTATGGGGACGAGTTCCGATTTAAGGTAGAACAAAAGCGTATTCTAGTTTTTAGGCGACGTAGAGAGCAATTTTGACACAAAAGAGGGAGACATGGCTGAACCTTGCCCACAAAATTTCATCCAATCAAAGCCACTCATTCTAACTACCACTTTGAAGCTTTGTATATATATATATATATATATATATATATATATATATATATATATATATATATATATATATATATATATATATATATATATATCCTCCTGCATCTTCAGCTCATTCCTTATGATGCTTTCCCTTCCTCACTTCAGCTCCCTTCCTCGCTCGACCCACTCCATCAAATCTCCAAGCTTGGTCAAGATTCCATTAATCCAAAACATCCGTTTAGCAAGATCATACTCCAAATAGGTAGGATTCTGCTCTATTCTTGAATTCCTTACACTATGGTTGCATGAGATTGTATTTCTTCTTTATGTATTTGATGAATTATTGGATGTATTATGATGGATTATAACGAATTATGATTGAATTAATAGAAGATTTTGAGTTAGAATTGGAATTAGAAGAACTAAGAAAAATGAATGGATGAGGGTGCTGTCTTGGTGGAGATTCTACGACCGTTCATACGGCGGAGCGTACGGCGCCACCTACAATCGGTCAAATCCGATAAAACCATTTTTAGATGAAAGTAGACATTCAGGGCTTTCCATAGATATATCATATAAGGTTATTGGATTAGTATTGAGGGAGATATGAATTTTTGAAGTTTGACCTAAGGTTCAGGATTTTCATCCGAGCAGGGTGACATGAGGAGAGTATAGCTCACCCTATACAACTCCAAATTGAGTAAAACCAGTTTTGTTAGAAAGCTACACATAGGGGAACATCCCAGTATGGAATTCCGAGTTTGTTACGGTCCCAATTGTTCTCAGTGATTCGAGGAAGTTGTCCTATGTTCAATTCAGGCCAGAATAGGGTAGTTCAGGAAGGTCGACTTTCAGGACTTATAACTCGAGGTATACTTAAGCAAATGGAATGAAACTTGTGGCAAATGAAAGGTCGTCTTGTTAGCTTCAATATGAGACTAATTTCGCATGATTTGAGCTTAGGTTCGATTTTTAATGAATTTATACTTCCAAGAGTGTAATTCGAGCTAGCGACTGACAAGCTGAGGCAAAGGTTGAATATCTTGAGTTATATAAATCAAAATGATATGGGACCAAAGAGGTTAGAAAGTAGAAATATAGAGCTATGACATATCCAAATTTCAGATTTAAATGAGTTGAATAGAAATAAAGGTGGGTCATATGAGATTCGAGCAGAACCGAATAGAATGTGGCAGAATGGCCAAATTGATAGTTTTTACAAGTATTAGTGAAACCTATAAAGTTTGAATTGAGGATTGTCAGTTTGACATTGACATATATATATATATATATATATATATATATATATATATATATATATATATATATATATATATATATATATATATATGTATGTTAAGTTGATTTATGCTGATATGACTAAAACTGTCTGTGGGAGCTGGCACTATTCATGGAAACACGGACCTGATCCGTTATAGTCTAAGAAGCTAGGAATGTCTAGATGTAAGGATGAATTTTAAAATGATATGAGTTATCAAGGATGAATTAAAGTATGAATGGGAATATAGAAACCCTATATTCACAAATGACATAAGTATGAGATAAGATATATGAAAGTAAAGGACAAAGCATATGTATGAGTGTCGGTAGAATGGTAAAGGGGCTACGAGCCTTTATACATTACGAATATGTACGTGAAGATCATGTGTGCAATGACATATGAAAATGAATGAAGCATAGGTACCATTAATATGACTATGCATGACCTTATATGAGAATGAAAAGCCATGAGTATAGAAATTGTGAATCCCTTCACCTGGAGGTAGTTGCACATTGAATCCCTCCCGGTGAAGGCAGTTAAATGATAAAGATATGAATCCCTTCACTTGGAGGTAGTTATTTGGGTTCCTTCAGGTGAAGGCAGTTAAAGGATAAAAGATGTGGGTCCCTTCACTCGGAGGCAGTTGCACATTGGGTCCCTCCTTGTGAAGGCAACTAAAACTTGGGTCCCTCTATGTTGGAGCCAGTTGCAAATTGAATCCCTCCAATCTAGAGGCAGTGGGTCCCCTTGTGGGTGAGTCGGTGTGACGACGGTCACGAGTCGAGCTGACGAGCTCACTCCAAGGCCAGGCTACCCAAGGGCAGTAAAGGCTAAAGACTAAAGACTCAAACTAAAGATTAAAGTATATGTAAGCACCCCGCTCACATGAGGCATGGCATCGACACAGCTAGTGTGAGTATAAGGGCTAGCACTTACATGAGGCATGACATGACCCAGCTAGTGTAAGTATCGAATAAAGGTCCCATATTCCTAAGGAACGTGACATGGCGATCACGCTCTGATGGGGTATGACATGGCGATCATACTCTGGGATATGGCATGTAAAGATTTTATGATAAAAAGGAAGCAAAAGAAAGAAAAATAAACTTTATGTATATGCATGAATTTAAGTATGAGTAAAGTTATGTGCAGATGTTATGTCCCCAGTATATTGATGCTGTTGTATTTTATTATGTTTCAGTTACTATTCCTAATATAATTCATGAAATTTGTTTTGTATGGGCTCTCCCAAATTGCCAAGTGTATGAGTAAAATGAACTTTGCTTCGAAAAGTATATTTTTGAACTATAAAATTAAACAGTTTGTATAGCATGTTCACCTTTTTCGTAATAAACCGAAGCAAACTGGAGATGACAACGATAACACAGCATATGTTAGTTTAATGGATCCTACGGAGAATTTATAATTCTCACCCTTATGTCTATTTCCGTGTTATCTCCAGATAGTTCAGAGGTCCCGAAGAAGGTCTTCTAAGGCGGAGTTGACTAATAAGGTCGAGGGTGGCCGAAGGTTGCTGTCAGACAAGGTCCGATTATGTGACGGTAACAACTCCTAAGTGAGGTATTATGACTTAAGCATAATGCCGTACTCGGGAGGGTGTTACATTAATCAAAGGATTTATGAGGTGATTATGAAGAGAAAAGTTAAGAGCATGCTTAATTAAGATTAGAGAATCTTTAATTAAGCAAGTCAAACTCTTAATAGCTTAATTAAAAGTTTAATTTTGTTAATCTTGGTCATATTAGTTAATTATTAATCCTTGTTTAATCAAGTTAATTAAGTTGTATGAGTATTTAATCACATTATTAAATTCAAATCTAGTCAACCAGATAATAAAGCAGTAGTGATGTCACTAAAGCATAAAGCATAAGACAATATTAATATTTGTAAGAGCAAGTACACTCTTTGTCTCCTTAATTAACACAAATGACACAAAATATCTCCCCCCAAGCCCCTTGAAACCTACGGCCATACACATGCACACGCGTGCGCGCACACATATACTAATTTTTCATTTACAGCTTCTTATTCTCTCTTTAGTTCTCAAACTCTCCAAGTTCTCTCTACACTTTCTTCTTCTTCTTCATCTTCTTCTTTATTGTTCTTCAAGACTCCATAACCAAACCTTCACTACTAAGCCCTTCAAAGATCACATCTTTTGATCTTTGAAGACAAGATCTAAACACTACAAGCTCCATTTCTTCAAGAACTCAAGAGCGCTTATCTTCTCCATTCAAAATCGCCACCATCACCACTTGGAAGAGCCATCATCTTTTTCATTTTTCTCTCCAAAGAAGGCGCAAAATGCACTCTTAGGTAGTGATCTTCTCTTTTTCTTTTTGTGACTCAAGAAAGTTTGAAGCTTGGCTCTTACCATGGCCGAGAACTTCAAGTGACAACTTGAGGAAACTCTATGCTCTTCATCAATAAAGTTTCTACTTTTAGCAAAGTTTGTTTCTTGAGTTTGTTCATGAGATCTTGTGTATTTCTTCTCTCGAATGCTTCAAAAGTTTTCATTTTCTCTTATGATGCATGTGTTTTTTATGTTTTTGTGAAGTTGTTGAAAAGGAAATATGCTTTCTTGGTGGTGTTTTGTTTAAAGATTATTTCTCTCTTTTTTTTTATGAAGAGTTTATGATTGAAAAGATTCTCTTTTTACATCTTCCTCATGATTTTGATAAGACTAAGAATATTCTAAAGCATAAAACTTCAAAAAGTTTATTCCTTGAAACCTTGAAAATGGCAAAAAGTATGTGCTTCTTTAAAGATTCATTTTGTTATTCTTGAAGACAAGAATATGTGCAAAAGTTCAAATTTTCTTAAGATATGATGGTTTTTAATCATAAAAGTAAGAACTTGTCACTTTATGCCGCAAATATTGAATCTTGAAGACAAGACGCTTCATAAAGTTTTAAACTTTCTTCAAGAATGTAACTTTTTGGTCATAAAAATGTAAACTTGCAACTTTATCTTGTAAAGGTTGAACTTTGAGGAAAAAAATTTTGAGTAAAATATCAAACTCTCTTCAAGAATGAATCTTTTAAATTTCTAAGGTAACTTTAAGTCATAAAGTTCAAATCTTGAAGGTATAATAAAGATTAAAGGTTTCAAGTCCTTAAAGAATAAGACTTTTTAATCATAAGATTAGCATCTTGTATCATTATTTTATAAAGGTTGGTTCTTGAAGACATAAATATAATTTAAAGGTTCATACTTTCTTGAAGAATGAAACTGTATAATCATAAAGGTGAAATCTTGCTATTTTATTTAATAAAGTTTGAATCTTGTAACTTGTTTGGAATAAAAATCACTTCTTGATGATTGGTAAACACATGGTGTTGTTGGGTTTATGAGTGTATGCATTATCATAATCCAAGGGACTAGAGGGATCTTGAAATCCTTTGGGAGTAGAAGTACAATTAGGGCCTCTGAGCATACCATGAACCTAGGAATCACTAGTGTACTATATCAAGGAAACTAAAAGATTTGAATGCAAAATGTTTGCTAAAATACCATGTTAGGTTCGGCCATGTTAAAAAGGGAAAAAGGAAAATAAGTGCCAAACTTTGTTAACTTGAACAAACTATTCTTTAAGATGTATACATACGAAAGCTATTAAGTTATTAGGTAAAAATGAATCCCAAAAGTAAAATGTGACTTCATCCAAGAATTAAGTAACTAAAAATTTATATCACACAATCATTTTAAACTATATGGTTGTCTCATGGGTAAACATGAGGGATCATATGATGATTCATAAGACTTCCATGAAGGATAATGCAACCATAGCCACCCATTAGGATATGAATGAATAATGCTATTAAGCGCGATGTATGATTAGTCTATTTGAGAATTGACTCATGATTAAGGATTCTTAATGCTTGATATAATGTTATGAGATGGATATGATTGATTGTTGGTTGGAATTTCCACGCTTGGCAAATGTTAGGGAGGCTCTAGTCTAGCCGTTTTGCTACCGGATTTTCACCAAAATTGTGGATTTGGAAATATCTATTGCATATATGTATCTTATCCTTGAATGCAATGCATTGAGAATGAATGATGTTATACCAAGTATCATGCTATGAAAACAAAGTAAATGTTTGGACACGATCCTTCAAAAGGGAAGGTGATCCACTAAGACTTGAAATCCCTCTACTTTTGAGGCATGTGGCCAAAAATAAATCTCTCCAATTTAGAGGCATGTAAATCCCGTAGTCAGCTAAGTCTAATTTAGATTAGTACCATGTGATGATGGTCACAGAATGAGTTCATGTCCAATAATAGCCTATTCTAAGGGCATTTAAAGTAAAGATTGTTAGGTACGTACTAAATATAACAGTAAAGTTAAAGAAAGACTCTAGTCAAGTTCATGAGGTTATACAAATGTGCATGCATCCTTACTCTCTCATATGTATGGTCAAGAATGTTTATATTGTACTTTAGTATGTATATTTCTATTTTATGGCCTTATGTTGTGCTTATGAGATTAAGATTAAAAAAAACCTACTTTGAGAATCTATGTTTTCGAAACCCTTGAAATTGAATCTATGCATGTTCACTTTTTCATAAATAAATTCAAAGTGGCTGAAACGACAATGATGATACATTAATTGTCTAGTCGAAATCCTACTGAGAAATTTTGTATTTTTCAGTCTCGTATTTTCGTGTTGTCTTCAAACGAAGTTGATGGCATTTATAGCAGTGCTGCCGGTGGTACCTGATAGGATATGACAAGCAGTTGTCTTGTTATGACACTCAGCTGAGGATGATTGAGATAGTAGTGTAGTGTTATTATTATCTTAAGAGCCCTAGTAGGGCAGTTTGTGTGTAAATTAAGAGCATGTTGGAAGTCTTGATATTTAATTTGACTTATTACATATATGATATTTATTAAATATGATTGTGATCCTTGATTTATCTATGATTATATTATTGTCTCAAAGTATCATGTTATGTTATTTCAACTTCGTTATATGTCCTTTAGTAACTCAATGATACGAGGCTCAGTTTTCAACCATAAAGGTTTTATAAAAAAAAAAAATTACATGCTATTTTCACATATTACGCTAATTTCAATTATAAGAACTTCCACTCGTTAAGGGTAACAATTAGTAGTGCCATAAAATGACTTAAGCATAGTATGGTATTATTATGGTGTTACACTGTTTAGGAGTTACTTGAACTGAGTTTCTTGGTAGGTCAGTATCTCTTGGGTTCTACCCCAGGTCATTCTATTGTAAAGGTGGGGGCAACGAAAGCTATCACCGAGGATTCCTCAATATGTACTTTTCCAATCTACCACTCTCGCCAAACTCTGGAGCAAGTCTCGGAACCCTATGCATTCTTCTATGGTATGACCAAACATTCTGTGGTACTCACATCTTTTTCTCCTATCTACTCGTGGACCTTGGAATGTCAATGCCAGTGGAAGATTTATTAATCCAGTGCTGTAAATCTCTTGAAAATGGTTGATTTAGGTTTGTAGAAAGAGGTATAAGTGTAACAAACTAGGGGTGGCAAGGGGGCTCGGTCGTTGTAGTAAACTCCTTGCTCGTGCCATCTTGGTCTCGAAATTCTTCATCAATGGTTCTGATCTTCCTTGACCCTCTACTCTTCGAATAGGTTTCTTGTTAGCTATTTATGGTTTTTTCTGTCTCCTTTTTTATTCACTGCTCTTTCCTCGATGCTGATATACTCGATTGCTCGAGCTCTTAGTTCATCAAGCATGTTTGGGGAAAAGATGTCCAAGGATTTGGCAAAAGAACCGGGCCTCAATGCCCTAGTGAATGCGTGCAATGTTACTTCCTGGTTAAGGTTCTTTACTTGAGCTGTTTTGTGGTTGAATCTACCAATGAAGTCTTTAAGGCACTTCGACTCTTCTTGAGCGAGGCCATAGAGACTTCCAGTTGTCTTCCTATGTGCACGACTGGCAATGAGGTAGTTTAAAAACTTGTAGTCAAATAAGCAAAACTTTCGACTAAACGAGGAGGCAAGGATGAGAACCATTATTGCATTGGTCTAGACACTATGGATGGAAAAGCCTTGCAACACATGCCATCAAAGTCTCCTAAGATCAACATTGTGTTTTTGAATGCATCAACATGGCTCTGAGGATCAGTAGTTCCATCATATAGCTTGAGATAGGCTAAAGGTTGGTATGTTTGGAGGACTGGCTCGGTCATAATGAACTCAATAAAAGGATGACCTGGGTGATAATCTAGTGGCATTTTCCAATGGAACGACTAGTATGAGTGATAATTATAAGAATTTGTATGAGAAGGTGGAGCAGGTCGTGGTAGTGGCTGGGAGGATTCTCTATTGTCCTCAAAATATTCATTGTTGTTCTACAAGTGATTGATCTATTCTTGCATGTTTTGTAAGGTTTTGAGTATGGCATCCACTACGAGATTTGGACTGCTAGTGTTAGGATTAAGATTGGGGTTTGTGTCCATGTTCGTGATGAGACTTACTATAAGGTGATAATAGGGATAATGGTGCTGCATGCTACATATATCTACCATGAAAATGGTGATTCCCACAAACGGGGCCAAAATATTACTGTCTCGCACTCTGAGGTAGAATAGGCCATTGTTTATAGGCTTACAATGTCTTAACCCTACCAAAATATTACTATCTCGCACTCTAAGGTGGAATAGGCCATTGTTTATAGGCTTAGAATGTCATTATGATTAGAAAAGGTGGATCCAAGGAGGAATCTCTAATGGATTAGGGAAAAGGAAAATATTCCATTATGAGTATAAATGTGACTAAATATGGTAACGTATGTCCTTGTACTAGGTCCTACAGGGGTCATCGGTAGGTTGCGCAAACCCTTTGTATCAGGATATGTGAGGATTAGAGGTCAAGAAGGGTTAGATGTCAAAAATGAGGTAGGGGGTGTTACTCAGCCGAGTGTAAGCCTTCGATGATTGTAGGGTAGGTCGGTTGGGCAGACTGATCGGACCAAAGTATTTGAAGATATTTCTATATTTCTTTAGTTGATTCGATAGAAATGATTTTATCATGCTCATTTTTGCTCAGCACGCAAGTAAGTAGATACTTTGCTTTAGCTTGCAATTGAACTTTTGCTTTCTAAGGGCTAGTCCACTAATTTCTTGGAATTGCAACTTGATTTGATGCCGAGGAGGTTGCCCTTATTGTTATAGTCCTTGCACTGGTTGATCAACCATGGGCATATAATCTCCTTGCTCAATGATCTCCCATATATCTAGACTTGTGGATTCAATAAATAGATGCATCCTATACTTACAATAACGAGAATCTTCTTCATTGAAGTATGGAGGTATGTTGATAGAGTAACCTTCAGCAATGTTTGATGTTAGTTGTGCTATCTTCATGAATCTTTTTTTCTACAATCGTTAGGAAACTCAAATCCAAAGGCTGAGCTCTAATACGAATTGTGGATGACAATTGGCATGAGAAGGAAGTTAAATTGAGCCTTAAAGGACTTTTGTAACCTCAAAAACTTAAACAGATTTCTCAAGTATATTTTAACTTTGAATGCGGAAGCATATAAGTTAGATAACTTACTTTTATCTTGGGAATTAATTTTATCCAAAAAAACTTTTTTACTTTTATTCAAAAATCTTTTTGTGATTAGAGAGGATAAGGTCAGAAGGTTATTAACTCAAAAAGCAAAAAGATAAAGGATCAGAAATGATAACATAAAAAATTTTATACCAATTCAGCCATACCAAGCCTATGTCTAGTCCCCAGCACTAAGTTGATATTTTTACTAAATGAGTAGTTTTGTACAAGCCTCTCCAAGCTAATCAACCAAGTAGTATTATATTACCTTCTCCAAACTAATCAATCAAGTAGTATTGTACTAATCTTTCCAAACTAACTTTCTAACAACTATTGGGTTAGGTTACAAGATAGATACAAAGGTTTGTATATAAGGTATCTCACTCAATCACACTATGCATGGATATACAAAGATAATCTATTGAGAAAAGTTTCTCAAACTTCTTTGTCAATTAGGATGCTAGCTAATAAAGCTCTTAGGGAAAGATCTTCTTTCTAGAGTAATCCCGGAAAGAGAAGCAAATATCTTAAGGCTTGTTCAAAAGGATGGATAGTAGACAATAAATGCTTTGTGCAATGACTTCACCACCATCTTTCTTCTTCATTTACTTTACATTGTGCTCAATTTATAGCATTTAAGATCATACCATTAGTCTTTGTAGAATTCTAGTTGTTATTCACTACTAGAATATGTTAATTATCAACGGAAATACTAACGACAATGATCCGTCGACAAGATACGCATTGGTAATTAAAAAAAAATGAAATATTACCGACGAAAAACCCGATCTGTTGATAATATATGTAATTATACCAATGGAAAAAAATTCATTAGTATAATTCAAATAGCGTCACAATAGCATTAGAGATCATCACTAACATAGTTAAATCGATAAATTTTTTTATAATTATTGACAGAATATCCATCAGTAATTTTACGTCATTATTTATATATTAATAATATTACCGATGTAATATCCGTCCGTAATATATATAATTACTGATGGAATTTCCATTGGTAGATAAAGATTTTTTTAAAACTTTTTTCCTAGTTTATATTTTTAAAATTTGAAATTAGTATCTAACTATTTCAAATTATTATTTTAATTATTCACAAATTCATATAAATAAAAATATAATAAAGTATAAAAATATACTTATTAATTAAAATAAAAATTATCAATAATAGAAGAAATAAAATAAAATTGTCACGGTATAATTCCTCAATCTACCCCAGCCTCGTCCATAACCAAATCCTCGTCTTGCTGTAAGTGATCTATATAATATGTGTATAAATCAATAAATATATTCAAGACATATAATATGCACATAACTATAAATGCAAAGAATTAAACTATAACATTGAAATATATATGTACAAAATTGAAAACGTAAGACATATGTTAACTAAATAAAAACATAACATACTTGACACCTCGTTATTTAAAAAGTTGAGAACTATCTTTATCATTCTCGATTTCATCATCATCGTTGAATTTCGCTTCCTCGTCATCATCCTCAGTGCCAGCCTCCCTATCATTAGCCTGACGCATTGAATGTTGCCTCGAAAGTTTAATTATGTCAACTTCCCTTGAAACGGAACATAGATTAGAGGGCATTTTGGTATCCACAACAACCCTGGAAGAACATGGATCATCGATTTGATAAGCTTACTCAGATGCTTCTTTAGGATTTACTGTACCCTTAGGTTTGTATTTTATTACCACCCTCCAATTAGATTTGTATCGTCCAAGATATGGCAGGTAATAAACTTGTCTTGCATTTTGGATGATGATAAATGGATCAAAATTTTCATATCTTTTAGTGTGGTTAATCTCAATTATTTTGTAGTGATTGTGTTTACGGGTTCCCCTGAGATGTGTTGGATCATACCATTCACAAGCGAATAGCAAAACCCATTTAAAAGGTTCACCAGGGTACTCTAACTCAAGTATTTCATTAACTACTCCATGGCAATCACTTTCTCCATATCCAGTATCTCCCCTAATACAAACCCCAGTATTGTCAATTTTTTTCCCCTTCCCCATTCAGTTGTATGAAAACTTGTAACCATTGACATAGTACACTGGCCAACTCGTAACTCTGCTTTTTGGACCCCAAGCTAAATTGTACAAGTGGGGATTTGTTATGCCATTCCTCTCATGATGCATCTAAGTATAAAGATTGGAATATCAATCGCCTAAAAATACCAAAAGAAAAAAATACGAATAGCAAAAAGTATAATTGTTGACCGTATAATTGTTCAAAGTACTTATAAATATTAGATAAAGTACAAGAGAAGACAACTTGTCACAATTTACCATTATACAAGATTTGAGGAATATATGTAAATGTGTAGATTTCCATTCACTCCCAATCAACCATCAATCTTTGCATCATCCAGTAGCATGGCTGGGTTAGTTGTATACTCACAAGGCTGGTTCAGTTGAGCTTTCACTATTATCGTCATTTTAACTAACTCTTGTTCTCCTAGATTAGACATGCGGCTCAAAGTAGTAAAAGCAAAAGTTAGATGTTTCCTTCAAAATGTATGCTTGACATATCATGTCACGACCTCCACCCAGATGTGACCCGCACATAGAGGATTTCTATCCCTTTGCAAGCCTAACATGCCAATCCTATAGAAAAATGGAGGGGAGTTTCCTATGA
The DNA here is from genome assembly GCA_031439595.1 of Pterocarpus santalinus. Taxonomy (NCBI): domain Eukaryota; kingdom Viridiplantae; phylum Streptophyta; class Magnoliopsida; order Fabales; family Fabaceae; genus Pterocarpus; species Pterocarpus santalinus. The sequence continues at coordinate 21,368,374 of CM062525.1, forward strand.
AATAAGGACATTTTCCCTCATAACTCAAACCTACTAAACATTTCATTTCCATATATACATTGCTTAAGTGCAGCGACTATACACACACAACATCTGTCATATAAAGTCTTACATCAAACAATTAGGTTTAGAAAACTACATAAGTCTATATTCTTATACAAAATTTAACAAGAAAGATAAAGAGCAAATATAGCCCATAACCCCTGTCTGGACCCTGCTTGTGTTTCATGGAACTCGATACAAATATAAGCCATATTTGGCTATACAAGGTTTCTCCAAAAGGGATGAAAATGCCCTCTCTTAAGGGAGCTCACCAAGTGCAAATCGATAAGAGCCCTATAGGGCAAGAGGAGTAGCACTTGTCTCTACAACTAAATTTGAAATAGAAAAGAAAACCACGGAGTAGGTTATGCAACTCAGTGAGGAATAATATGCTTATAGTTAGTGTAAGACAAGTTTTGCATTCAACATGCTTATATCTATGCATAAAAGTGCAAAATGTATTCTTACAATATGAAGAACAATATCTTGGTTATAATATCATAATGAAACTTAAGGGAGGATTCCATTTCAAAAGTAACTCCTTGACTAGATGACCTTAACAACCTGACCCCAGTAGTATCCAATCAATCCCACGATTGAGCTACCACAACATGTACACATCTTTCGGACATGTCCACCAAATAGGATGGGTTAGCAACTGCCCTACTAGCTGGGCTTTCTGAGGCACACTAAGGCTAACGGTTACTACCGTTAGCAAGCAGTTTCTATCACATTTTCCTCTTTTTCTTGAAAACCCTTAAGTTGTTTTAAAAAAATTCATTTTCAACATACTTTCCTTTCTTTCATCATAAGTTATAGAAATTCTTACCAGACAAAAGAAAGTATAATTACCATGGCTTGTCTCATGCATATAAAACTCAACATCAATATAATGCAAATTGCAAACGATTAATCTTAAGTTGTATACATAAATGCTTAAGAAAATTTTGCTCAAATCTTGGAAAACTAATTTAAACAATTCTTCAAGAGTAAATAACAATAGAAACATATATATATATATATATATATATATATATAGACACACACACACATACTTAATGGTTAACCATAAGCGTATCATTCGCTCACAGTTAAGACCCTCAAGGTGGGATTTCAATTGGGTGGTGCCTTCAAACCGACGGGAAGATCCTTGCAAGTGTCCTCAGCTACAAAAGACACCAATCTAAAATTTATAAGCTTTTAGGAATTAAATCCAACTTAACCTAACTCCTAAACTCAAACCCCAAAATCTTATGAGTTCTACCCTTACCTCAACCTCTTAAACTTGAAATCCATGGAAAAGATAGCTAATCCATGGTAAAAGATGGTAGACTCAATGATTTACCTCAAAACTTTGAAAAAAGTATTGAAGCAAGAAGAGAATGGTGTTTCTCCTCCCACCTTCACTATCTCTCAAAAAGAAGGAAGAGAGAAAAATATTAAAATAGAGATGGAAGTGATGATAATAGGATGGAAGAGAGATATTTGTGATGGATTTTGAAAGAAAAAAGGTTAATGAATTATGGGTTTGGTAAAGGTGAAGAAAACCTAGCGAGAAAGGCAAGAAGGAAGGGAAATTGGGGGGGTCTCTCCCTATTTTGGGCAAAGCCCCTTTCTTTTTATTTTTCCCCACCACCTTCACTACACTCGAGCATGGCTTACAGTACTGGAGCATAGTTGAGACCCAAAAACTCCCCTCAGCTCTAGATGGTGGCACACTCGAGCTTAACTTGCCACGTTTGAGCATGGCCGAGCATGCTCAAGCTTAAGCAACGCTCATGCATGGCTTATGGCTAGCAACTCCTTCTACTCTGCTCGATAACACACTTGTGTGCAATTAGGCTCAAGTGTGCCCTCCCCTGCACTCCAAAAGATCCAAAATTCATAGTTTATGTAATTCTTGGCTTGGATATTACATATCGATCCTTTTACTACAGCTTTATTCTTTATTGTTCTTTTGAACTTTCCTATTTCCTCCTCAAATGGGTTCATCTACCTATATTGGATAAGTCCACATACCCGTGCTTCATAGGCCAAGTATACAGGCAAGAGTTCCATAGAGTCAAAAAATCTAGGAGGAAATATCCTTTCTAATTTACAAAGAACAATGGGAATGTTTTTCTCTATCACCAAAAGATGATCAGCCCTGGGAATGGATAAACAAAAATCTCCAAAATACTCAGCCAACTCAATGAACAATCTCCAAACATGATCAGGTAGTTCTCTCAATGCAATAGGCAACAAATACTCCATAAATACATGACAATCATGACTTTTTGTGCCAAAAAACTTTCCTTATGCAACATTCACACACTTACCCAAGTTTGAGACATAACCATTTGGCATTTTTAACTTTTGCACCCACCTACACATATCATGTCTCTATACAGAGGTAAATGTATAACTGGCTTTAAGCTTACACCAGTGATCATCTCTTAAGGGTTGCAAATTTAACTTAGAGCATCTACAATACTCCTTTAAATCCATCATTGCTTTTTCATTGTCTTTAGTTTAGTCACTATTCATCATAGTGTGTATTGTAACATCCCCAATTTTTGTCTAAGCTAATTAGCTTAGTGATCCTGGCTAATTAGAGAGATTAACAATTAACTGAGGACTAATAAGTTAATCTCGATGAGTAAGAGCTTACTAAATTGAGTCAAGTCAATAATTGAATCATAATGCACTAAACGTTTTAATTTAAACCTAATTATTCGAACCTCATTAATTTGTAACTTAGAAATATAATTAAGCTAATCCAATCTTATTAATTAAGTACAAAACAATTGTTTTACCTTACCAATTGAGATAGATTAATTCTTACACCCTAATTACATAATTCACAAGAGCAATTTAACTAATCAAATTGAATTAACAACTTAGGTAATGCTAATAGCTTTGAAGATTTAAAAATTTCTTCTAATTGATGCACCAAATTTTGGCTAAGGACAAGAGCAAAATCCAACCATCCATTTGCCTTCTCATCATGCACTCTTAGATCAAGAGTCCATATTAGTAGTATCTCTTTAGTCAAGACAAGAGAAGTACCTTCCTCCCTTAGGATTATGCCACTTAGAATGATCTCATTCAATCAAGCCAATCCCAAGAGGGGTCCTTGCTTTTGTCCACTTGAGAAAACACAAAATAGTCCATAGCATGCACCAAGACTCAAGGAAAACACAACCCACCCTTTTACCCTAAGGTTCATAGCTTTCTTGCTTGAAAAGGAAGTTAAACTCACCTACTTTCCCTTGCTTGTTGGAGAACCAAAAGCTATCAGCACCCTTACCTCATTTCTTGCGCCAACTAGCCCCCTCACTCTCCTCATTTGCAAGTTTTCATCCTCTTACTATAAGTCCAAGCTCCCACCTCTCTCTAAACTTCATCTTAGCTCTTTTATTCTTTCAACCTTTCTTGTTCTTCTTCTCTCTTTCTCACCTTATTCAACCCTCATTTCCTATCACCACCCTCACAAACTCTTCAAGGTTCTTGAGGAAGCAAAACAAACACTCACTTAACCCAATCATCAAGCTCAAGAAGGAGGAGGCCATCTCCAACCATTTTCACTCTTCAAGCTTTCAAGAAACCCATCTGGTAGTGACTCTAACCCCTTTTTCTTCTATGTTTTTCAAGCTCTAGAACTCCTAAGCTCTCCATAGCTAGGTGGTTTTAGGGCTTGCTCTAAAGGCCTCATGGCCATGCTCTCATTATATGAAGTTGTTTGTGATTTTTGCTCTTTTCTTAGAAAATGACTTGTTGTGTATTTATTCTTATTTTGAACCAAACTTTTTAGAACTCAAAATTTTGATTTTTACTAAGATCTCAAAGTATAAAAGTGGTTTGGAGATGTAAAGTGGTCACTTGAAGAAAGAACTTAATATTTTTACAAGAAAACTCATTAAAACCAAAACTGTGGAAGCTTAAAAATTCTAGCATTCTGCATGGCGTGACTAATAACTCTTTCAATATAAATCCAAATGGAATGAAAAAATTTTAAATGAAAATATATTCATAGAGCTTTTTATACATATAAAATACGTGAAATTTGGCCTTAAAACGAGAGAGATATGTCTTTTGAAAGTGTGCTGTCCTTAGATGTGTTTCTGTTTGGGCAGTATGAAATAAAATCTTAATAACTCAGGTTATACAGAACATTTTTGAGTGGGACCAAATTTGTTAGAAATCTAAGACATAGAGGAACATCCCAATAAAACAATTTTGGTAGATTCCTTGTGAGGAGCTCATAGTAAAGTTTAAAATTCACTGTACTGAGAATAAACTTGAAAGCTGAGCAGTCAGAATAAGACATGCATATCTCAAGTTACAAAATGAATTTCTGACTAAAATTTCTTTTGTTTAAAAATAGACTCAGAGAAGTATAATCATACCAAAATTCAAAGCAAAAAAGTAAAAAATGAAATTATGATGAATTTTTGAAATTACTGCCCCACTGTAAAAGTAAAACTGGTTATGGTTAAGATTTAAAGGTTAATGAGAAATAAGCTTAAAGACATTAAGATCCCCAAATTAAGATTTTGGAAAACCTTCATAATTCAACTTAAAAGTTTCAAAAAGAATAATGGATGAAATTGGCCCTATGCCTAATAAAAGAGTTTACACGAGAGGTAACCTCAATTAAAAGCTTGCACCAAATTTACTAAACCACGCTCATAAGACTTTGTGTAATATGTATGCCTCTATGTGTCAATATGATGACAATGATATGATGATGATGATGATGATGATGATGATGATATGATATGATGATGATGATGATTATGATAATGATATGATAATGATGTGATGATGATCATGATGACGATGATATGATAATGATGATGATGATTGTGATAATGATATGGTGATGATAAGGATGATAATGATATGATGACAATATGATAATGAATGATGATGATATGAATATGATATGTTAATGATATATATTAAAGAAATCACATTTGGGGACGGTGATACATAACGCTTAAATGTGAAAAAGATTTAGAATAATTTTACATCATAAGCCTTAATAAGAAGAAAGTAAACTAAGGGTGTGATCTTTCAAAAGGGAAGATGACCCAAAGTAAGCTCCTCTCACCCACGACTCACATGAGGCATGGCATGACTTAGCTAGTGTGAGTATAGGGGATAGGGCTTACATGAGGCATGGCATGACCTAGCTAGTGTAAGTACCGAAAATTAATAGTGGCGACGTCTATGGTATTAGCTCATTACCACTTATGTTTGGTGGGTAAAAAGAAAAGAACTCAAGATAAAGTCAAGTTAATAAAAGAAAAGGGACTTCAATCTAAACCCTTGAAGGGAAGAAGTTAAGAGAAGCTTATAGCATAGTCATACATGTTTTATATAATTATAGTTGTTCCTATGCTTGTTATGATAAAATGATTAGAGGACATGTTAAAAATTGAATCCACTTTAGATGGCTATATTTTTGAAAATCTAAGAATTGGACCTTATGCATGCTCACTATTTTTATTATAAAACTGAAGTGGCTGGGATGATGACGATGACACTTCCGTGTCGGGTTTGAGTCCTACTGAGAAATCTTGTTTCTCACCCTAATTATTCTTCCATATCATCTCCAGATCTCGATGGCATACCCTGTGGAGTGGAGCATGGAGTCATCCCATCATAAGTGGACTTTTGACGACGACGCTCAGGCCATCGTGGCAACGACCACTACGGTGGTGCACACCTATTTTTACCCTGGCCGCCTACGTGAGGATGTGGGGTCCAATGTCCCACCTGCCCCAGCTGACATTCCTGCTGCCTACCCTAGATAGCCGTTAGGTCCTTAGCACTTTCCGCCCAAGCCGTTGCCAGAAATTGAGATGGAGCCGATGTCTCTGGAGCTACCTGCAGCCGAGCCCTTGCCACAGCCGGCAATTCCTGTGATTGACTTGAGCTCCACGGCCACTCCTAAGGCCGCAGCTGCCTCACCACTGTACCCTGAGTATCGTCCTAATACTTCAGAGGAGGATCCTTTTGAGGAGTGATCCTCAGCAACCAGCTGTGACTCGAATCAGGCCGGCCTGGTTCACCGCATTCGTCGAATTGAAGTGATTCGTAGGCACCCCCTCGTCATATGCGCCCCTCATGTCCCCAAGGGCAAGTAGCTAGGAGGAGTCATGTCTCTCGACCACGACACCAGTAGATCGGGGGGTGCATTGTTGAAGACTAATCTTGGGATTTGGTGTGGAGCCAAGGCGCGTAGACTTTTGAGATTCCTGTTTCCTTGTGTATCTTTATTGCTTAAAAGCTTGTTATGTTAGATTGCATTCTATATGATGACTTAATTATGAGTACCTCTATGTAGTGTTGGATATGATGAATTATATTTATGTGGTATGAGTATGTAAGAATTTCTATGTATTATGTATCTCGTATGGTTTTTATTCCACTTGTGAATTAGACTTTCATACGTCACGCTCTTTCTCTATCTGTCTTCTTGCTCAAAGCTTTACTTTCCAAAATGCTACAAAGTGACGACGCATTTCAAAAAAAAAAAAAATTTACTGTATTTTCCGCATAACTTAATTTCAAGTGAAGTTTAGTTTTTCACGAGCATAAGTAACAACTAATAAAATGCCCTAATACAACTTAAGCGTAGTATGGGTTTATTAGGGTGTTACATGTATAATATTATCAAATACATTTTTCTCAGCATACATCATATCTAAACAATGATGGACTAAGTGATCTTTTCAATAAGGTAGTTCCCAGAATATACTTTGTTTGCTCCAATTGTGTTCTACCCAATAGCTAGGCAATCGAATGGATTTCCCAACTTTTGTAATCTTTGGAAGTCACCTAACCTTGTTGGACGAGATGACATGAGAATTTAATTGTGTCTTTAGCTATTAAAATCAACCTATAAAATTTGTTGAAACAACTTTCTCAAGTCCTTGACTTGGAATGCGAAAGTGATGTGGTTAGAAATAATAGTTATCAACTTTGTTCAAAAATTCTTTTGATCGATTTAAAAAGATACAAAAGTTTGAAGATAGAATGAAGACAATTAAAAAGAGAAAGAGATAGAGTAATCACACAGTAAGGTTTATCCCGGTTTGGCTAAGCAAGTGCCTACATCTAGTCCCCAACTCTTCGTTGAGATCTTTATATAACGAGTATTCTTTTCCTAGCCTCTCCACACTTTTATAGTTAAGTAGTCTTTCTCTAGCCTTTTCAAGCTGTACAATGACCACTAATGGGTCAGGATACAAGAAATTTTATAGAAAGAGGTTTGTGTTTGCTCTCACACTAAAAGCTCTTTACAGAGTATTGATCAAATATGAACAAAGCATGACTTCTCTAAATTCTCTGTGTGAGAATGTTATCTAATACATCCAATAGAGAAGATTTACAAATAGAAGTTCCTATGAGTAACTTTCTGGCATGTGAAGAAGTTGAGAAGTTTGAAGAATGAAATAGTTGTAGCTTGAAAAATTTTGGGCAGCATCATCACCTCCTTCATCATATTCCAGCTTTATATAGACTTCAAGATATTATCATTGAGGCTTGTAGATCTTGAGCCTTGTGCTACGTTAATCCACTAGTCTATAACTGGAGAGAGAAGATGTTGCTTTCTTCTTCCACAAATAGAGATAGCACAAGGAAGAAAGAAAAAATAGCCGTTGAAGTCTACACCTACTTTTCAAACTTGTCAGAGCTCCTTTTCCATTATACCAACTCATATTTGATTGTTTGAATTTATCAGAGAAGCGTATGGAAGAAGCTTTCTAAGTGAGGTACTTCATGATAAGTATGTTTCTGATAATCATCTTTTTAGGCAAAGTTGCCTTTCTAAATGTAGTGTTCCTTCTTGTGGCATGTTCATCCTTTCTAGTGCTAAGTCACTATCTTTTCAAACTTTCCAACTTATTCCACAGTGAGTAATCGAATAGAAAACAAAGCAGTTGTTCCAGTATAATATTCAAGTGAAGTATCATGGATTTAGACGCTTTGATCTATACACAAATCATTTTGCTTCAAAATAGATTATTTTTACTCACAGATTTATGTATTTAGATAAACCAAATCATTTATTTTCCAAGAGACTTATTTAAATCTTGATTTGATGATCATCAAAACCTTAACACTTGAAACGTTTAAAGATACAAGACTGTTTCAGTTGGGCATCGGAGCTTACAAACTCCCATTTTTTGATGATGGCAAATCAATTATTTAAGAAAAGGTCTTGCTTAAAAAATATACAATTTGATATTCGAAACAAGTTACTTTCTGAAGTGAATAGAAAAAGTCATGATAACCAGAAACGTCAAAAAAGAAACTAGAGTGAGTAAAGATTGAATCCTTTTTCAACCCGAATGATTTTAGACAAAATTCAAGTGCAAGTTGCATTGGATTCCTATAACACATAAAGTCACAATGTATTCTAACAATTTTAGACAAGTGTGAGCATATTAGAGCAAAGATACAGATTTCTTAGTTATTACATACATAAATAGTGCAATCAATTAGAGAGTGAAAACTATATAAAAAAAAGAAATAGATCTTAGTCATACAGAATTCTGAACAAACAAGAGTGTTCAATCTAGAACAAGTACACCAATATCATTTAGCAGAAATAACTAGTTGGCGGGTAAAAAAATCATAGTATCAGAGCATTCAGTAATATCTAGATTGCTTTCAGTATCAGAGAGATATGATATCAGAGATATGATGTATTGCTAGAGATAAAAGGATTTGATCATTGGATATTAAGGTATAATCATCAAAAAGATAGAGCATTAAAGTGATATCCATAATCATAAGATAAATTGCTTAGAAATATGTAAAGATAGTTTAAAAATTCTTGTATGCTAGGAGATTATATGAGAAAATAAGTCTTAAGACTAATATGACATGCTATGATGTGCTCCCCCTCAGCTTAAGCTTTTCTTGAATATTTTCCTTTTCCCCCTTTGACATCATCAAAAGAAATGAAGACGTGGAATCATAGAAGAGCCATCATGCATTGTCTTTTCCTTGCTAGAGTGTCTTCAAAATCTGCAGTAGAAGATTTTCCATCTTGTCCATCCGTCTCTCTAACCTTTGCTGATGAGATTGAAGTTCGACTTGATTTGCTATGATAGAATATTGATTAGCCAATAGTAGATCCATCTGAACTTCAGCAGCATCTAGAAAGACTTCAGCAAATGAGGAGGCTCCAAAAGGTGATTTCACTGTGTGTTGGCTTTGACTAGCTGAAGATGCTTGGGGTTCAAAGACAGCAGGAGTAGCTATTCTGTCATATCTTGGAGTTGAGGTCAGTAGTAGTAAGGTTTGAGCAGTGACAGGGGTTGCAACATTTTCTAAAGAGGTAGTGGCAGTGGCTAGTTGGGGCATTGAAGTTTTCTGAGGTACAATCTCAGACTCAGCAACAGTAGGTTCATGTTTTGCTATCAGCACAAGTGTCTTTTCTGGCTTAGTTCTTTCTAGTGGAGTTTCAGGTCTTGGAGCCAAAGGCCCTTCTTAAGAGAAAGGTACCAGTGGCAGTTTTGATAGAGGTATAGTAGGCTGTGCTAATCTTCTTGTAGGTTCTTTCGAAGGTAGAACAACCTTTCTCATTTCAAGAGGTGGATTGACATCTTTAATAATAATATAGTCTTGTTCTACTTCCAAAGATGTAAAATAACTTCTTGTACCTCTAACAAAGCCACCAACTCTAGTAGCCTTGTCCTTCTGTTCTCAATCTATCTTTAGCTACTTCAAACAAAGCTCTTTTGATAGGAGATGGAGTAGATTCACCAGAAAATTACACATGGGCTTTCTTCATAGGCTTCTTCCTTTTCCTTCTGATCTCAGGATCCTCATCTTTATCTGAAGCTTCAGCTTCAGGTTGTTCTAGCTGCTCTTGAGGAGATTGTTCCCTATTTTAATCTTTCTTTCTCTTTGTCTGGAGAATTTTTATGCAACTCTTGGTGGTGCAGCAGCATTTATCAGTTCAGCAACAATTGCTTATGTTTCATATTCTTCACTCAAGGATAAGGATTCAGCAAGCTTCAATAGTCTTCTCTTGTTGGTCTTTTTTTGCTCAGGAGATATATTTCCATCCTATTTCTTCTTTTTCTTCACGTCTTCAGAAGGTTTAGATTTATCTTTCTGGAGAGGGGCTTGATTTTTCCTTTCGTCTTTTTTCTTCTCTTCCTTCTTCTTTTTATTTTTTTCTTCCTTCTTAGGGCCTTGAGGTTTTAGACCCATTGCAAATAATGTCTTCATGGTGGTGGCAGGGTGCTTCTCATCCTTCCTGTGTCCATCAATAGGAAGTTATGCTCTCTCAAAAATACAAGAAAGGAGTATACCGTAGGGGATAGCAGCATGGCTCCTTCTAGCATTATCGATAGCAAAGAGCATGTAGTCTAAAATAAACCTAACCAGGTTTATCTTCTTTCTAAACAAGAGGCAGAACATAACCATATGGTCTATCTCAACCATCGCATCAGTATTACCCATTCTGGGAAGCACTGTATGTTTGACTACAGAGTAAATGGCTCTGACATCTAAAAGGAGGCAGGATGTGTGAATGCTTCTTACTTGAATGTCTTTTCTACCTGCAAGAACTTCAGAGACTTCCTCCTCTATAGCTCCAAGTTGTTCCCACCATTTGGATCCACCTTTACACAGAACACCTTCATTTGGTGTATTGGTGATATGAGCAAGATCAGAAGGAAGCACTTGGATCTCGAAGCTTCCAATGTTGCTCCTAACAGATATGTTGTCTTCATCAACTAAAGCAAGAGTATTGTAGAATGCAGCAACCACTCTAGTGTTGAATTCCTTAGAAAATCGCTCCATCCTTGAAACTCAAAAACTTCTGTAATCTGAGGAAGGGTTAAGAAGGTTTCCATCCCAAAACTTCTTCTAAATGTAATAGGCCTGATTATGAATTGCCTGTGAAATTTGGTTTGCATTTCTTCATCATCAAAGATATAAGGAACATGTTAGTCTCTCTTTTTCATTATGATGATAATGATTGGTAGAAAATTGAAAGTGAAGGAAGAAATGTGTATGGGCCAGGTGTATAGAGTGAAGTATGAAGATGAAAGGCTTTTAAATGAAGAAGATGAACAGTTAGAGGTTTCAGTCTGTGGCTTAGGGAAAATAAAAAGTTTTGGTAAAAAGGTGATTTGATGGATGAGGGTTAATGATGGTAACTGATGGTTAAAAGGATGATGGTCCCATTTTAAAACAATATATACATGTAGAGATTTTTTGTTGTGAATCTTTGGATGAAATCTTATTTACTTCTTCCCTATATCCTAGTCCTATTTTATCAAGATATGGTTTTTCCCTTTCAAGCATGAGATCAAGATTTTTTGAGTCATTTACCATTTTCTGAAGATCAATTTGAGAAGTTTAATTAAGTTTTGAAGTTCAAAAACATCAGAGAAAATGTTCTGGCTACTTTCAGAAGCCTTAATTTTCAGAGCATTAACATCCTTCTAGAAGGTGTCATTTTCCTTTAAAAACTCAACATTTTTCTGCCCCAATTTCTCATTTTCAATCTTGAGTTTTTCGAAATCTGACGATAGCTTCAGAAAATTTTTCTTCAAAGAAGCATAATGAGAAGCTAGTAATTGAGAATCATCCAGGAGATTATCATAAGCTTTTTGAAGCTTTTCATATGTAAGTTCAAGTTCAGAATCAAATATCTCAATTTCTTATTTTGGAACTATACTTGCCATGAAGTAGAGATTTGCTACAATTTCTTCTTCACCTTGTGATTCAGCACTCTCCTATTCTTTAACCAAGTTTTCCCTTGTGGCCATCATAGGCTTTTTTTTTTTGTGATTTTCTTTTTAAAGACTTTATTCAGTCTAGGACATTCAAATCTAACATGTCTTGGCTCCTTACATTTGAAACAGATAATCTCATCTTACTTGGTTTTGCCCTTCTTGTCCCTTTTGGAAGAAAAGTTCTTTTTCTTCCCCCTTATCCATGCTTTTGAGATCTTCCTTGTGAAATCATCAGATGAGTCTTCTTCATTTCCTTTAGACTCTTTTGAAGCTTTCATAACCTTGGAAGTTTGAGTCCTTTTTTGAGTAGACTTCAGAGCGATAGACTTTTCCTTTTTCATGGTCTCATCAACGGCTTCATTAAGTTCAATTTCATGTGTCTTCAATGACCCAATGAGAGCGTCTAAGCTAAGCACATTTAAGTCCTTAGCTTTTTGAATAGTAGTTACTTTTGGATGCTAGGCCTTTGAAAGACTTCTCAAAATCTTTCTTATCATTTTTACATTGCCATACCTCTTGCCCAAGGCCTTCTGTTGATTTATGATATGCATGAATCTAGTTGTCATTTCATCAATATTTTCACGCTCCAACATTTTAAATGTAATATCCATCGAATTTTTCTTATTGTTTTCGCCTAGTTATTCGATTTTTATAGAATAATTGAGATTAATTAGAATTCGACTAAATATTTATTTAGGATCAATTAATTAGCAATTAATTAAGTTTAGATATGAGGGAATTAGTTAGAAGAATAAGAGATTTCATAGGAATTTTTCTTCAAACGATTTATCGATTCAAAGGAAATCGGTAAGATTACGGTATTTTCAAACTATTGGAACCAAATCAGTAGAATTATATGCCCAAAACCCTATGCCTTAGGGCTAAATACTCATCCATTTAAACTTCTTAGTGTGGCGCCACAAAGGTGACAAAATGGAAAAGGGTTGGCTGAAATTTGGCCTCAAATTGTCAACCAATCAAATAGCAAACTTCCAACTACTCTCTTTATGTTTAAATCAGATTTTCTCTCCTCCTTATCAAACTGATTTCGCTACTCGCTTCTCTAACTCCAGCCTCCTTTTTCTCTTCTCCTTTCACCGAACTCCATCAAACCTCCAAGCTTAACAAGGTTTTATCAATCCAAACTCCAAAATCTAACAAAATCACACTCTAAAGAAGTAGGGATTCAATCTTGTTCTTGTTCTTTTAGTTATGTTGGCTGATTATGGCTTTAATTTCTCAATTCTTGATATGATGATTGAATAAATATGATGATCTTTGGCTGGTTTGTTGGCTATTGTTGATACTAAAATCGACTAAGAAGTAAGAAAAGGGGAAAGTATGAAGATATGAGAGGCTGGAAAACCAAAACTTCTCGGCAGTCCATATGGCAGAATGTACGGCTCTACCTACAGCCATTCAAGTTTGTGAAACTATTTTTATATGAAAGTAGACATTCAGGGCTTTCCATACATTATAATATAAGGCCATTGGATTAGTATTGAGAGAGATATGAATTTTTGAAGTTTGACCTAGAAATCAAGACCTTCATCCGGGCAGTATGAGTTGAGAAGGGTGTAACTCACCCTACACAACTCCAAATTGAGTGAATCTAAAGTTGTTTGAAAGGTAACATATGAAGGAACATCCCATAAAAATTTCAGATTCAGATTCATTGCCATCTATCCCCAGTACATCAATGAATTTATTTTAAGTGCAACCCAGGCCTTGACAGGGTATTCCAGTAGGGTTAAGTTTCAGAGCTTATATCTCAAGTTATACTCACTTAAATGATATGCAACTTCTTTCATTTGAAAGCTTATTCTGTAGCTTTACATTGATATAAATTTTGCATGATTTCATTTAGATTTCTATTTTTGGTGAATTTTCTCTCATAAGAGTGCAATTCTGGCTAGAGACATGTATGAATTCTAGGTTGAGTTTAGTTAAAATCGGAACTCGAAACTTAGCAGATAGAGAGCTAGATCAGGAATACTTAAGGTTAAGCTCAGAACTTAGCAGAAAAAGAGCTAGATTGAGAATACTTAAGGTTGAATCCGGAATATAGTGAAATAGAGAACTAGATCGGGTAAAGTTAATGTCAGAACTTGCAAAATAGAAACACATTTATGAAAGTCTTGGAAAGCCAATTATGGCTTAATGTTGGAAATCGGAAGTTGGCTCCAGAATATGGAACCTTATACCTACATCTTGGAAGTCGGGAAATAGACATTTTAAAACTCTTATACATGTAGTTCCAAAGCTCGGTCCAGAATCAATCTCGGAGATCGATTCTAAACATGATCCCGGAAGTCCGGAATCAAGACATTCATAATCCCAAAAGTCGGGAATCAAGTCATTGACTTTATGTACATAACTTACATGATCTCGGAACTCGGAAGTCGATAATAAGCTTGAACTCGGGAACATCATTAGAAGTTAAAAGCTTGCAAGATAGATTAAGACTTAAGAGTTTAAAACTTGCACCTATTGATAGTGTTATATTCTTGGTATGATTATAATGTTCTACATTGAGGTTGCTGTTTGATTAAAGTTTCTTGGTTACTGGCACTATTCATAGGAGAGCGGACATGATCCGTTGTGCTGCCAAATTTTCGGTAGAATAGTAAGAAGGTTATGAGCATTTATATATTATGAATATATATGTGGAAATTCCATATGCAAGGATATATGAGAGCAAATGATGAAGCATAAGTATGAGTGCATTCAACATATCTATGCATGATTATGTATGAGAATGAAAGGATAGGAATATATTAAATATGAATCCCTTCACTTGGAGGCAGTTAATGAGATCCCTCCCTGTGAAGGCAGTATAAAACTATGAGATCCCTCTACCTTGGAGGCACGTGGTCAGATGAGATCCCTCTACATTGAAGGCAAGTGGTCAGTTGAGATCCCTCTATTCTTGAGGCATGTGACCAGGAAAGATCCTTTCAATTTAGAGGCACGTGGCCAAAATGAGATCCCTCCAAGACTAGGGGCACGTGAATCCCCTTGTAGGTTAGTCTGTGTAACAACGGTCACGAGTTAAGCTTACTCCTAGATCAGACTACTCAAGGGCAGTAAAGACTAAAGATTAAAACATATACAAGCACCCTAGGGACGACGATACGTACCACCTAGATGTGAAAAGGAATTAGAATAATGTTGCATCATAAGTCTTAATAAGAAGAGAATGAACTAAGGGTGTGATCCTTCAAAAGGGAAGGTGACCCAAAGTAAGCTCTCCTCACCCACAATTCACATGAGGCATGGCATCGACCCAGCTAGTGTGAGTACAGGGGATAGGGCTTACATGAGGCATAGCATGATCTAGCTAGTGTAAGTATCAAAAATTTTATGGTGGCGACGGCCACGGTATGAACTCATTACCACTTATGTTTAGTGGGTGAAAAGAAAAAGACTCAAGATAAAGTCAAGTTAAGAAAGGAAAAAAAATTTCAGTCCAAACCCTTGAAGGAAAGAAGTTAAGAAAGTAAAGAAAGTTAAAGAAATACGCCAATGCAATTGCATGAATTTAAGTATGAGTATTTGCATAATTATATCTCATGTTTTATTGATACTGAACCTATTCTATCTATTTATGCGGTTATTTTTTATTCTAAATATGAAATATTGTCAACGTGACCCAAATTGCGTGAATAAAATGAACTCTGCTTCGGATAATATATTTTCAAACTATAACACTGAACAGTCTATTTAACATGCTCATATTTTCACAATAAACCAAAGCAGCTGGAGATAATAACGATGACACAGCATATGGTAATTTAATGAATCCTACTGAGAATTTAAAAATTCTCATTCCTGTTTCTGTGTTATCTCCAGATAGTTCAGAAGTTCCAAAGAAGGTCCTTCGAGGCAGAGTTGACTAGTAAAACTGAAGATGGCCGAAGGTTGCTGCCAGACAAGGTCCAATTAAGTGACAGTAATAACTCCTAGATGAGGTATTATGACTTAAGCATAGTACCATACTTGGGAGGGTGTTACATTAAACATCTCATATTGATGAACTAGCATGCTGATCTTGATCTCCTTGACCTGATTAGTTCCCTCATGAAGTACTTGGAGTCTATTCCAGATTTCTTTTGCCGACTTACAGGATATAATCTTATCATATTCACTTTTGCTTAAGGCACATATGAGCATATACTTTGCCTTAGCATTCATTTGGACTTTGGTATTGTGTTGGTCAGTCCATTCATTTCTCAGAATGTATCTGACTACTACTGGAGGAGGTTGCTTTGGATTTACAACTTCTTGAGGCGCTGGTTGCTCAATCGTGGGCACATAATCGCCATTTTCTATAATTTCTTACATGTCCAGACTTGTAGACTCAATTAAGAGTCTCATTCTATCCTTCCAGTAAGGATAGTCTTCATCATTAAAGTATGGGGGGAGGTTAATAGAGTGACCCTCTTGATCAATCAGATTTTTATATACTTATTTTCCCTCATTCCTAGCTCATTAATCCTCTTTTGTACTCAATTGTTTTGAATTGGACCATTTTGTGTTGTTTGGATTTTGTTTGGGTTTGAGTTAAATTTTCCAGCATTTGATTTTTAGGTCATATTTTGAGTTGTAGAGCTCATTTTGTTGTGATCTTTGGTTTGTAGGAAGCTGAGAGATAGGCCTACAAGTTATATGAAGAGGTCAGAGGTTTTCAGTGTTAAGGAGCTGAATTTGGGCCTAGCAGTGAACTGAAACGGTGTATTGTGAATTCTGAGCAGGGTGTGGTTTTTGGGCATATCTCTATCCACAGACGTCTAATTGAGCCCGTTCTAGTGGCATTTTGAAGCTAAATCCAAGGCTACAATTCTTCTTTGGAGTGCAAATCCAAAAGGAATCGTTTTGATAGCCAAAATGGTAGAAAAACATTACTTATGGAATTAGTGATATTGATTTCATGTTTTTAGTGTAACTTTCTTTCTATAATTCGAATTTAAGCAAATAAGGTGTCCAGGTTCAAAGGAGAGAGAGAGGATCAATGTAGTAATCACAATTTAACATTTTTTGGGGGGTTTTGATTTTGAAAGGCCGAGTTGAGTAGAGGGCCAAAACTTTGTAACAAATTAGACAGAATTTGAAAAAGGAATACAATTTTCGGTTTCCTCTTCCTCTCTTCTCTTCTCTCATGCCCCCCACCTTAACAATTCATTTTCCTCTATTCATGGAGGCTTGAACGTCTATCTAATTCAAGGATCATGGAAGCAATAATGCTTTTGAGAGTCCAGTTCAATTGGATTCAGCATACAACCAATTCGATTTCATCTAATCTTTCACTTATTTCTTATCTCATTTTTGAATTGAAGTTTTTCATTCTAAATTGTTGATTGGGAATATGTTTGGCTGCATATTATTCGATTGATGTATGTAATCCATTGTTGAAAGAGTGTGAATTAGAATTGCAGGTTTGAGTTCTACGATTAATGGCATTGATACCCAAAATTGACACAACTCAATTAGGTTCTTGAGGTCTTTGAATATTAACTGATTTTGTGTTGATCAAATACATGAAAGTTTTTGTGTGAATGCTAAGTTCAAATTGAGATTTCATTCAGATTTATTGTTAATCACTGAATTGGTTTGCTGAATTAATTTTAGAATTCGATGATTAAGTGTTAATTGTTTTCCATTGGTTCTTGGATTGGATGCTTCCCATTTTATTTTAATTTCATGATTTATATTCTGTTCCTTTCGTTTTTAATACCTAGCCCCCCTCCCCCATTTCCTAGTCATATAACATTGCCATTTGTGGGAAATGACCTGAGTTGCACTTTTACTACAATTCGATGAAATTCGGTTTATTTTGTAATTTGACCGAGCTCGGCACTCGAGCCACCTCTGCAATATGATTTGTTTGTTGCGCCATTTGATACATCTTTATCCTTTGTAACTGTTAGGAAGCTCAACCGCAAATTTAGGCTCTGATACCAATTGTTGGACTAGATGACATGAGAAGGGGGTTGAATCTTGTCTTTACTCGTTAAAATCAACCTGTAAAATTTGTTGAAACACCTTTCTCAAGTCCTTGACTTGGAATGCAGAAACGATGTGGTTAGAAATAATAGTTATCAACTTTGTTCATAAATTCCTTTGATCGATTCAAAATACAAAAGTTTGAAGATAGAATAAGGACAATTAATAAAGAGAAAAAGATAGATTGAACACACAGAAAGGTTTATCCTAGTTTGGCTAAGCAAGTGCCTAAGTCCAGTCACTAACTCTTCGTTGAGATTTTTATATAACGAGTATTCTTTTCCTAGTTTCTCCAAGCTTTTACAGTTGAGTAGTCTTTCTCTAGCCCCTACAAGCTTTACAATCGATTAGTGTTTGTCCTACCTTCTCCAAGCTTTACAATGAACACTAATGGGTTAGGATACAAGAAATTTTATAGAAAGAGGTTTGTGTTTGCTCTCACACTAAAAGCTCTTTACAAAGTATTGATCAAATATGAACAAAGTGTGACTTCTTTAAATTCTCTATGTAAGAATGTTATCTAATACAATCCAATAGAGAAGATTTACAAATAGAAGTTACTATAAGTGACTTTTTGGAGTGTTAGGAAGTTGAGCAGGTTTGAAGAATGAAATAATTGTAGCTTGAAAAATTTTGAGCAATATCACCACTTTCTTCATCGTATTCCAGCTTTACATAGACTTCAAGATGAAACTGTTGAGGCTTGTAGATCTTGAGCCTTATGCTACATTGATCCATTGGTCTATAACTAGAGAGAGAAGATGCAGCTTTCTTCTTCTACAAGTAAAGATAGTATAGGGAAGAAAGAAAAAGTAGCTGTTGAAGTCTCTACCCACTTTTCAGACTTGTCAAAGCTCTTTTTCTGTTATGTCAAATCATATTTGACTATTTGAATTTATCAAAGAAGCATATGGAATACTTCATGAGAAGTATGTTTATGATAGTCATCTTTCTGGGCAGAGTCGCCCTTTTGAATGTAGTATGATCTTTCTCATGGCATGTCCATCCTTTCTGGTGCTAAATCACTATGCTTCTGAACTTTCTAACTCATTCCATAGTGAGTAAACAAATAAAAAACAAAGTGGTTGTTCCAGTATAATATTCAAATGAAGTATTATGGATTTAGTCGCTTTGATCTGTACACAAATCATTTTGCTTCAAAATAGATTATTTTTACTCACAGATTTACGTATTCAGATAAACCAAGTGCATGTTTGGAAACCCACTAAAATAGTTTTTATTTTGAAAAAAAGCTGTTTTGCAAAAATAATCATGTTTGGTTAAATTTTGTAGAATAAATTATAATCAAAAGTTGATAATTTTAAGCTGAAAAATAGCTTATAAGCATAAGCAAATTTTTAGAGCTTATAATTATAAGCAGAAGCTGATTATTTCAGAATTGTTATGTTTTTATCAAATTGACCCTAAGTATTACATATTATATAATATAAACAATCATTTCATACTTTTTTTAGTAATTTTACCATATAATAGCAATTTTTCTCATACAACCCAAACAAAACAGATTATCTTAAAATTATTTTTCAGCTAAAGTATCCAACCATAAATTGATTCTCATATAAGTGATTATATAAAAAAAACAATTATACAAATAAGCGATTATTGAAATAATTTTAATCTTTAAGCTTTCACAAACACACACCAAATCGTTTATTTTCCAAGAGATTTATTTAAATCTTGATTTGATAATCATCAAAACCTTAATGCTTGAAATGTTTAAAGATACAAGACTATTTTAGTTGGGCATTGGAGCTTACAACCCTATCCCAAATTTGTTGACCAATAAGTTTAACAAGAGTCTGCTTACTCTCTATGGTGTTTTTTCTAAATCCATACTTACTACAGCTATAAGTATAATCCATATCTAAAAGCTTTTTATGACAATTAGACCAAGAATTCTTTATGACATACTTCAGAGTGAATGCTTTTGTATCCTCCATACATGTTGGACACACCAATTTCCCCTACGTCGTCTATCCAAACAACATTCCGTAAGCTAGAAAATCATTGATAGTCCACATCAATGCTGCTCGCAACCTAAAGTTCTGCTTGGTTGAAATGTTATAAGTCAAAACACCATCATGCCATAAATCATTCAATTCATCAATTAAAGGTTGAATATAGATGTCAATCTTGGATTTCAGATTATCAGGACTCGGGATTATGCAACTTAAGAACAAGTAAGGATCTTTCATGTATATTTCAGGTAAAAGATTGTAAGGAGTAACAACCATAGTCCAACAAGAATATGGTTAACTAAATTGATTATTAAGAGTAAAACCATTGCACATAGTCTTAACCTAATATTGCAGGGATCAGATGCAAAATCAGGACAAGTTCGATCAAAATGATGCAAAGCTTCACCATAAGAAGGATATATCATTACACTATCACTCCTTCGGTTCTTAAAGTGCCATCTTATGTAAGGTGTTGAACTCATTAATATATACAAACTTTTAAGTCTAGGGATTAAGGGTAGATAGTGAAATTTTTTAAGTGGAACATCCTTATACGTCATATATGCCCCTCTATTTGGCTTAAACCTAGGCTCTCCACAGAATTTACAATGAGTCAGGACAGCATCGTCTTTGTAATAGAGCATACATCCATTCAAACAATAATCAATCTTTACTTTATGCAACCTAAGCTTAGAAATTAACCTTTTGGCTTGGTAAAAGTCCTTTGGGATAATTTCTGGATGTGGATTAATCCCACTCATCAATGAAGCCTACTAATCAAACGAACTTTAGCTTTAGTTCACCTTTGACTTATTACTTAATATTTTTACCACCAGAGACAACTGTAAATGCACACCCCATTCTCATAAAGGCCTACTCACTGACCCTAACAAACTATAAAATCTCTAATCATTTGGACTGGGAACCTCTTCCAAAGGTTCGGAATACATTCTAAACTCATGGCTAGTAGTTTTAAAAATCATTCCTTAATAACAACTTAGGTTATTTTCCCAAGTGACATTATCACCCTCTTTATTACTTACATGGACCCCCTAGTCGAACTACTTCCAACATAATTGACACAAAATTGATTCTCCAGTGGCAGTGCTTCCTTATGTTCAGTCCAAATTTAGTAATCAAGCTAAAACCCATCCTTGTATAGGTGATATCTAATGGACTCTATGTCTAAAAACCTCCTACATTTACATTTACAACAAGGACACCTAACTATTCCTTCTGGTACAAATTGCTTTATTTAGTCACAGGCCATTATGAATTCCTCAACTCTCTCATAAAATTCTAGTTTAATCCCTCCCGACTTGGATGCAATCTATCATACATCCATGCTTAATTTAGAAGACAACTTGTGAATTTTATGGCTTAGAGGTTTCAAAATTATGTAGGACTAAATAGATTGAACATTTACGAAACTATATACCTGAACAACGCCATATTGGCGTATCATTTATGATGATCATACTTGAACTTTTATTGGTACCATGCTGAGAATCATGATTTCTATGATTGTCTGGATGTTATTTTTATTGTCTATTTTGGGAAATCTTTATACTCTAGCTGTCATGCTATCAGATTGTTGGCACAAGTATATGAATTATGTAACATAATTATAAGCACATCAAGCATATTCATACATGAATAAGTGAGCTTTTAATATAATTTTGATTTCATATTACTTGGGCCAATTCCTGAACAGATTAAGGGGAATAAGTCAGCGTGAGAGTCAGAGAAAGTAAATCTCGCGATCACGTATAGAAATGAGCTCGGTTTTAAAAAGCATGATATTATCTAGAGGTGGGAGAGACTATCCACCTCTAAGGGATTAAGTATAGATAAAAGATAAGTAATGTTGCACTCTGAGAATGGCGGTGTATAATGCTCAAAGCACAAACACATGTAGACACCTTAGGGACAGCGATCCATAATGCCTATGTGTGTCAAGCAAAGAAAGTTAAAGAAAGAGACAAGTGCATTTGCATAGTTCAAGTAGATGTATCTGCAGATACATTGTTCATGATCTTATTATCCTGCATAGTATTTATTATTGTGCTTAGGATTCATGTTGTTACTGCTCTTATATCTATCCCAAAAGGTGCCAAGTGACTGCTAAAAGTAATCTGCTTCCAAAAATATATTTTTGAAACTTAAAATTTAACCTGTACCTAATGTAATTGTCCACGTTTTCATAATAAATCGAAGCGGCCAGAAAATTTACGATGGCACCTTATGTGCTTAATGGAATGAGTGTACCTACTGAAAATCTTAGATTTTCACTATTTGCTCGTATGTCCTTGTAAACATTCCGGTACATAGACTAGAATTCAAGTTTGAAGCAAAATTTTAGGACTACTATGGATCAAGGAATGTGGACTTGAGTCCAATACCCCAAGTTCTAGTTTGAGTGTGTAAAGTAGACTGCCAGTACTAACAAGGTGAAGACCGCAGAATGAGATATGCTCTGTATATAATATTAGTTAAGTTTTTCCAAATTATATTTGAAATTATATATCTATCGGATACTTGGGCTTATAATTCTTTATTCAATAATGAAATATGATATTTTAAGGGCCATATATTATGTTTTCTTAGATGACAGCTTCCATAACAACTGCAACAACCTCTAGATATGTATCCATAACTCGAGCGTAGCCTATATGTTTAGAGGGTCTTCACTAAGTAATCCAGCGAACTGGCAGATTTGTTGCACAAACTGAATAAGTGACGTCTTCAGCTCAGAGTTGTTTGCTTAGACAAATGGTCTCACAATACTAGATGAGTACCCTTGAAGAGTAAATGCCAAGTAATCCTTCATGGCTCTATCATTTTGCTCATTTTCCTCAGCCATAATAGTTTCAAAAACTCTTTCAACTACCCTTCATTCTCTTCAAAGTTAATGCAAGGGACACTCGATCTCTGGATCAAAAAGTAAGTCTTCTGCGGATTGGCTCCTTTGTATAAACTACAAAATAGAACACAAGAGCAGGTGAAGGAAGGATTAAAAACAAAATAAAACAAAAGCTAAAAAAAATTAAATAATAAAAAAAGAAATGAAATAAAATAAAACAAAATAGAAAATCCAATCTAGTATCCCATCAACTAAGAATAATATTGATAATATCCCCGACAACATCGCCAAAAACTTGATACAGCTCCAGCAAGTATATCAAGTCTACAAGTAATAAAGTGATGAACAGAGTATTGTTTCCACGATGATGGATCAAGTACTAAATAGTCTAAGGGATGACTATTTAGATGGAATGAATTCACGAATGAAGAAATTAAAATTTAAATAAAATAAAATGAATAAGAAAATTAATAATGTAGATGAATGCTAATAGTGTGGATAAAAGCAATGAAATGGATGCTATGGCTAATTAATTTCATCTATTATAGACACATTTACTATAAATTTTTGTTAATCAGTTCCTAACCTAATTGACTCATGGTCAATTCCCTTTAATTTATTCCTAATCTCTCTCGAGGTCAAGCAATACTCTTTATCTTAAACTGATTGTATAATCTCTTGGTACAAACTAATCTAGGTAAAGGTTGAAGCTCTATTGGTTCCTATATTGAATGCATGAACCGCATTTGTCTATCTCTAGTTTTCACTTAGCTCACGGTGTTTATGTTAAAAGGCTTTATTCACAAACCCTCTCTCAAATTATTATAAATCCCCAAATCAATTAATTGGTGATCAAGCAATTAAAGGTATTAAGCACAAATAAAAACACTATGTAATTGAGATTGAAACAAGATTAACATTAATTCATAAGTAAAATTATCATACAAAAATGGTCCATTATCGCCTTAGCAAAAGAAAACCAGTTCATGACCGAAAAAAAGCAAACAACAAAAGAGCGTGAAGATGAAAAGACAAAAGAACAAAAAACCACAAAGAATTCAAGCTGGAGACAAGAGATTGGGAAGAATGTGTATCTCGTCGGGTTAAATTTGAGTTCTGAAATCCTTGAATCTTTGTCTTCAATCTCTCTAGAAGAAGTCTTCTATCTTGGGAGGTGTGTAGGTGTGTCTAGGGATTCCTCTTCTAACCTTAAGTGTTGCTATTTATAGTCCACAAATCCCTTTTTCTCGAAATTTGTTCTGATCCCATTAATTACTGCAATTATGGTCACACTATAGTGTAACTAAAATTCCTTAAGTCAAAATGATGCTACGCTGTAGCGCAAAAGCTGTGCTAAAGTGCAGCATCCAAACCTAATGTCACTTGCAAAAACATGGGCGTGCTGTAGCACATAAGATTGCACCATAGAGCAACACAAAAAATGGTGAAATGGCAGCACGCTATAGTGCAACACAAAAACTTGGTCTTCTTTCTTCTACGGCAATGCGCTATAACGCAACGTGTTGTGCCTGAATTCTTGCTTTAGTCGCTTCCAGCTTTCTTTAGGCCCGCTTACACCTAACAACAATCAAATAAGCCCAAAATAAGTAGTCAAAATATAAGAAAATATAGAAAATACAAATAGACCTAATCTAGACTACTTAACTAAAATAAAACAAAATAACTTAAACTAAACAACTATGTCCTAAATTAAATAAAAATTAACTAAAAATATAACTCACTAAAGGAAGTTATCAAGTGGACTCGGGTTGGGTTGGGTCTAGTATTTGGTTTTGTATGTCTTTTTTCTTTTTGTTACAGCATGTGGCTAAGGCATGAATTAGAAATACTAAAAAATAAGTTGTAGAAGGCAGGAATACTAGAATCCTAACACTATACCAATCCATATCAAAACAAAATAACAAGAGCAGATTCCATAATGAGCGCAAATTAATCCATACCAAAAAGGAGAAAAAAAATAAAAGGAAGGTAGAAGGAATACAGAAGAGGAACTAAAGAAGCCAAAAGGTAGAGCACTAGGACCGTCGCCGGCCATGAAAAAGAAGGAGTCGCAAACAACGCAACGAACAACAACAAATCAATACCCTCGGTCGTGATTCGGGACTCGTGAAGGAACAACAATGGACAAAGCATGCAACAAAGGAGCTTTCACCAGCAACAACAAAGCAAGAAAGGATGGGGATGGGGCAACAATCCAACAGCTAGGGTTCAATCTTCTTAGGGGGCAAAGAAAAAAGGGGCTAAATAGGTTTTCCTTTCAAAGAGACAGAGAAAAAGGCATGTATGAGTAAGTATTGAATAGGGTTATAAGATTAGTAGTTGTGTGGGAAAAATGAATATGACCATTTTCTTCTCAAGACATTTTACTTTTTTTCATCATGTAGGAATTAGAATTAATTATAGGTTATATACTTTTATCCATGTTTTGTGGGGGGGAGGGAGGGGGAAGAAACGTTTGTATTCAGCTACAAAGTTTGGATGGCACTACCTGAACCAGTTAAGTGATGGCTTCTTCGGGTTAGACCCGAACAAACCTGATGACCCAACCCAACCAGGAAAAAATATCATCGGATTGGGTCGGGTTCCTCAGGTTGTCGAGTTTGAGTAGATCCATATGCACCCCTACTACTCATTGTCATCTCTAGGTTGAACTAGATCCATTATCCTATCCGATTATCAAAAGCCTCATCCGCCATGGCAGTAGGAATGGGAATGTAGATCCTAAATCTCAAAAGCTACATAGTCTCAGAGCTTGAATGTATCATTTGAGTGCTGAGTTGCGGACGATGTTCCGGATTGGATCTCTAAGCAAGGGCCAATGGAGACAATCACTCTCATCCTTGACGATTATTTCTATATCCTCACTACTATGTAAAGTGGGCCAACAAGGTATAAACCTTTTCAACATTGCTCTTTCCTCGTAGCGTACATACTAACTTAAGCATGAGTGTCATACACAGACACAACCCCTCTTTTTGCACCTATTGCTGCTGCGCGTGGAAAACAGAGATCACACCTTTTGTCCACTCTTTGGGTATACTCTTTCCATGGTCTTTTGATAGAACATATAGAAAATTGAAATTGAAATTTATCATTATACCCATTAGCCGCATTTAGTTATGCAATAGTACAAGCCCTTTGATTGTTACATATGCATGGTAATTGATGTTTTGTTTTGGGCTTTACAAACAGATTTAGCATACTTTGCGATGACAAGGCCCTAGTGGGCAGATAAATGCCTTGCAATTATAGTCAATGGGATACTGTTGCTTGAAGAGGTAGATAGACAAACGCTTGACTTAATAACAATATTTTCACTCCTTGCTAACTAGAAAAGCAAGTTGAATGGTCTATACATGCAAGCGAGGAGCTTGCCAACTAGATACTTGACTTATGAGACATTAGAACAATAGAAACCAAAATTACTCGTCAACGAAATTCGTGAGGACCTTGCTAACTAGATGCTCTCCATAGACAGCTTTTTCAAACTTCTTGGTGCCATTTGTCCTCGTTTTACATGTATCTAAAGGCTCTACAGCAGTATCAAAGTTCGTCTGTTCACGCGGTAATGGAATAAAGGATAAGTTGCATAACAATCAAACAAAAAGGAGGATATATATAAACGATTTAATTTAATTTCTATGAACAGCCAATAGAATTTGAGAAAAATGACAAATTAATGAGTAATCACCTATCATAATAACTACCCACTATAATTTGTTGTTTTCCTCAAATTCTATTTGCATAGAAATTAATCTTATACATAAATAGAAAAGCGGGACTAACCTCGTAAAAATATACTACACTGACTCTATATTTTGGGGAGTTGTTTATCACCCGATGCAAAGTTGACTCGTACACACCATTGGAATATATCTGCAGTTTCTTCCACACTTAACCAGGTGTTCCACCAACTCTAAGGAAGTATTGATTTGATGAAGAGATTAAGTGAAAGATACCTTTAGCATGTCACCAATGTTGCACACAAATGTCCCAGGAACTGGAGGTGCCGATATCCATTCGCCAGACAGGTTTCTCACCTTCAACAATTTCATAGTATAAACATGGTGAAATAAGAACAGCAGTAAAGAAAATATCAGAAAAAAGCTCCTAAAGAACCTAACCGAAAAAAATTGCATTGGGCCCACAATAAATTTGTACTTAGTGCCTGTAATTCAACTACCCATCATAGGATTGACCCCAAAAAAATAGCCATCATAGGATAACAGAACCGCTGTTAAATTGACTCGAGATAATCATTGCAAAAGATTGAGATTCTTTTCTTTTGAGGTGGGTTCAGGGTCATAAAGATTGTCAAAAAATAAAATAAAAAAAAAAAAACTTAAGTGATTCAATAATAATGTTAAGCAGGTAAATATGGGCCGGAAGAATTGGCCACTTCAGACTAGCTTCAATTTATTCTAGAAATATAAATTCACACAGAGAAAATATATGGAAGTTTGAAATTTAAGTTTATAATAGCATAGTACAAGATTTGCTTGTAGTGAGAATAAAAGTAAAATCAGGAATTACATGCAACAAATAAGAAAATCAGCATCTATTATACAGAAAGGACTATATTATACACATGTGCATACCTGGAGTGCATTTTTATCATCATCCTGGTTTAGCAATGTCAATAAACCTGTCAAGCACCACCTTGAGATCGTTGACCATGACTAAACAGATATTCTAGACATGTCATGATTTAAAGGTTAAGATATACCGTACCATAATCAGTATGAGCTCCACTGGATTTGTTTTGTTTCAAAGAAATGAAAAAAAAGCAACAAAACAGAGAAGACATCAGTAATGTAAGGCCTAGTGATATAAAGGGTAAACATTTGAGAACTCTAGGTGCAGGATTTCATTACCATCCAATGTCATTTTTCATAGCATCTGTTCCATTTTTAGTGGATACACCTGGGTAACCAATTAGCCGCATTACCCAAAATGGATCCCCAGCTCTCTGACCTTCAAATTCATCCAGCGATCCACCTAATGCTAAAGCAATTCCACGCATAATTTTCCTTGCCAGGTCTGTTCTAACCAAAAGAACCATTATAAGAACAAAAATTTAACCGCAGGAGCAAAAATGATGGGAAAGGGAAGCAGGGGAGGAGAAAGCATGCCTGTGCAGATTCTAATATACTCCTCCATAATAACTTTGAATTTTGGAGGATTTTGTGGCCTGCAAGATGGACCAAAAAATGCAAGAAGGTTAGAACACATATTAGGTCTTGAAGACATAAGCATTATATTTATCACAGAAAGACTTCTAATACTAAACGTCAACGCTCCCAAATGCAATCAGTCAAATGCTTGGATATGAGAGACACATATCAGATAAGTGTCGATCAAGCAAAAATAATCCCTCGACAATGAATCTAATTTGGTGAATATTCTTGATCAATCAGGAATTTGATTAGAAGCATACATATAATTGTTCTCTGGAGCATGATATTCATCTAAAAAGTGAGGGGGGGGGGGCATTAACAAATAGAAAAATGCTAATTCCACATGCCACTGGTTGCATCCTTCCATAGCTTTGCCAAGATCTCCATACATGCCCTTCGTCACCTCCCTATAGCACTGTCAAAGGAAAATGAAGAGATTAGTTAATGCTTGATAGCACACTATAAGAAGCAGACTAAATTAGTGGACCTGCTATGCTTGGCTCCAATCAGCGAAAGAAAATGGTATACTGATGGAATCTAACTTATAACAATGTTAGACTGATCTAATGAAAGAGTGGAACATTTAATTAAGAAGCAGGTACCCACTTTTAGGGAAAACAAAATATTGCAATCTATTTTAAAGTATACTGAGATGAGCCTATAATGTCGATCACAAAGTCAAACAGTTGTTTCTAGTCTGTGTTCTGTCACGTATCTATTAGACGAAAACAAGACACTAGAAACGAAGAACCTAATTTTACGTTAAGCAACAAGCAATACCTACATCAATTGCTTCATGCATGTCAGGTGCACCTTTAGTTATATTTTCTCCAATCCTCTGGTAACCTCTGCATAAGAAAATAGGCTGGTATCAGATTGGACGGAAAAAACTGATGTAGAAACTAGCAAGTACCAAAATGAGGCTTATGTACAAATGTCATGAACCCAACTCTCTTGAAAGCTTAACCTATTAAGTAAAGGCACATGAATGGTTTTATATCTATCAAAACCCGTAAAGCAAAGCAATGCAGAGGCCCACCTAACCTTTTGCTGAAATTAAACATTTTCATTTACAAGGATGAGGACAACAAGGAATAACTCAAGACTACTCAGTTATAGAGACTCTAATATTATATTATAAACCAACTCTCCCAAAAGTTTAAGCTATTAGGTAAAAACACATAAATGATTTTATATTTAACAACAATATACAGATGCAGGGAACTATGAAACCAAGCAAACCTGAACCCAGTAGCCGGAGTCATTTTGATCTGTGTCTTTTCTTCATAAGGAAGTTCAAAGAATCTGCGTGTTATGTCTTTAACCTCTTTGAGGAGAGCATCGGGAACACCGTGGCCTTTCTGTCAATCAAGGATTATAGAAATTGAAGTAAACAATAACCAGAAAAGAGCCCAAGTGCCATGATAAAAGATGACAAGGAGAAAACTACATAGCAAAATCTTGCTTTGGATAGTCAAGAAGATGAAACTTTAAGAGGAAACGATAGAGTAATTAATTCCTTTCCTGAGTTAAATGGAACTCTATTCATTCAAAAGCTTGTTAATGGCAATAGTTCACTAAAAGTTGCCCCAAATGTGACGTTGTGAAATTAACTTAGCATGTGAAATCAAAGGCAAATGCATTCACTATGAGTCATTGCTTCCCCATCCTTTTTCTTCTTCCTCTTTACCCAATTTATTGTATTGCTTTAATCTTTTTCTTTATAATCATTTCAATTTTCAAGTAATATTAGTAATGGACCGTGCCCAAACGATAGAACCCTTATTCTAGACAAAAATTCAAAACATGAGATATGTACACAAGTTATAATGGACCTACCGTGTAAAATAAGCGATTCTGTCACAGGAAGGTTAACCTTTTCATTATATTGCATATTCTTACCAATTGGTCTCATATTTCTAGAAATATTAACCTTCTTTGCTTCCACCCTCGCTTTCAGCAAAAACACTAAAGCAAGCTAGAGAGTAAAAGGGAAAGAAGTTAAAAAAGATGCAACAAGTACCACGTAGAAGAACCCTGCCTCCGTACAAGCCTTATCCAATTGTCTGACAACCTCAAGTACAGCAGGGTCCTCAGCCATTTTTGGGTCATCAGACTTGGCTAAAAGGGGACTAATATCTGCATCATTGAAAAAATAGGGATGTTAAATTCGGAAACTAACACAAAAAACATTTCTCCTCTGAGCTTCTGAATATTTCAATCAAAATTCTCTATTTACACGCAGTCTACAGCTGGATACGAGAGCCATTAAATACTCATCAATCCTAAAAATCGTCCCAAGTAAATTCAACTGTAACATGTTTTGATAATTTCTCATAAACCAAGGCATATATTTTCAAAATCATGGAAACTAGAACCATCAGCGTGTATATTTATGCCTGTGTTTATATACATAGATATAAACACAAAAATGAAGCTGTGAAACCATAGATATACTTGGTCGAATTTAGAGTTAAGCAAGTAACAAAGTAACGAGAATCATGGCAATGGAACTGGAACGAAAGTCTACCAATTATGGGGATGGAACTGAAGTCCGTAGCCATCGGTGATATCTGTGTAATGTCCAGCAGGCGGGGTGACACAAAGCAGGCTTAGCGGTGGCTTATAAAGAGAGAGAAAAATACTAAAAGATTCTTGATTTTGTTCATAGATAGTCCTCAACCGAGCATACTTTATTAACTTATTAAATCAAAGCACTTTCTTTATGTTAGCAATTTTTAAAAACAATTCTAATAAATAATTTCAACTGCCTAGTACCTAACATTATTAAAAGAGTAAATCTCTTTTATGTTATTAAAGAAAGAGTTTTCTTTTTCTCCACAAACTAATATTATCCTTTGACAATTATATTGTGAATCAATTAAGACATTAAATTATAAATGGAATAAAACATAATTTCTTTCTTGGCGCAAGAATACTTAATCGCATTAGAATAATGATATTTGAATAAAAAATAAAGGATTTAATTTATATATATTATCAATATAAAAAAAATTTACACATTCATCTAATTATGTATTGCTATATCAGTAAAAATATTTGATTAAATCATCTATTATCTTAAAAAATTTTATAAACACAAACATTTAATTATATGATAGTGTCTTTTACATTGTCAGTACATAACAATTAAATTTAAAAAAATGCTATTAAAGCTAAATGAAATGAAAAAAAAAAGATTTAAATATATTTTTAATCCTTATAAATATAGCTAATTTTGATTTTGATCCTCTAAAAAAAAATTGGTTTCAGTCCAAACTTTTCTGACAATGTTCAATTTTAGTCCTTATAATTAATGAACATTAGTTAACTGTTGACGTAGCTAACAAAAATCCAACTCACACTTGCCACATCTACCCCCATGCTCCACATGGCTTTTCCATATCACCCATTTCCTCCATCTCATCACTTATCTCATGTTCCTTCCTTTCCTTTTTCTCTCTTCCACCTCCTTCTCCCTTCTTCCTTTTCCACTGTCCAATTTTACTTCCTCACCCATTCTTTAACTACTTAATATCATTTATCACCCTTAAAGAAATAGCATGAGACAAAGCCTATTAACATACAACAAAAAGAGAATCAACTACCAGACTAAATCCAGAGAAAAGTCAAAACTTGCAACATTCACATAATCACATCCCCAAAAAAGAAAAAAAAGATCACAATACAAAGTTGAATAACACAACAAAAATCATGGGAAAAAGAATCTTTGAACAACTAAGAACCAAAAATTACATCTCAACTAAACCCATATTAAGAAAAAAGAACAAAACACAAATTACCAGAGACCAAGAACTACTTAGCCCATGAACCCATATCCACTTACCACCACCACCACCACACTCCCTTGTGTAACACCCTCCCAAGCACAATACTATGTTTGAGTTATACGATCACACTCAAAATTTTTACTAGTAAATAATCGATCCTTGTCTGATAGCAACTTTTAGTCGTCCTCCAATCTCAACTAACTTTATCCAGGATGGTCATCTTCAATATCTTTTGAGCTATTTGGAGATGACATGGAAATATACATGAGATGAGAATTATAAATTCTCAATAGGATATTCTAGATTACCACATACAATATCATCATTATCATCTTCAGTTGCTTCAATTTATTTAACAAAAAGTGATCATAACATAATAACTATAAATTTCATTTTTATAAAGTTCAAAAATATCCTTCTGAAACAGGTTAATTTTATTCATACACTTGACAATTAAGAGAACAATTTCATAATAAAAATAAAAAGAAATTAACTTATGCATATCAGATGCACATCATGTAATCATACAAGTGCACTTATCTTTCTTGGCTTTCTTTAGCTTTCTTTAATCTTTATTACCTTTGGGTAGCCTGATTTGGGAGTGAACTTAACTCGTAACCGTTATCACACAGTACTGACCTATAAAGGGACCCACATACCTCTATACTGGAGGGATCTCATAGTTTTAACTGCCTTCACAGGGAAGGACTCAATGTGTAACTGCCTCCAAGTAAAAGGATCTGCATTGTATCTGCTTAATTGTCTTCATAAGAAAGGACCCAATAACTGTCTCCAAGTGAAAGGATCTTATCGCACTTATTCACTTACTGTTTGATTTCACATTCACATGTACATATCATATGCTCATACATTCATGAATGAATATACTTGAGGAACTTATAACCATGATACATAATTTATATATTTTTGCCAAAAATCCGGCAGCATAACAGCTGAAACATGAGGCTTTCTGATATGTAGACTGTATAATCTCAGCCAGACAGTCATGGTAATCAAAGTCATCATAACAATATATCAATAGCGTCTCATTCTTGATAAGAAATTCCATACACAACTCACCTTTTGACCCTTTCTGGTCTATGGAGCTTCTAAGGCATAAAGGCCTCAAGTGATCACATTTTCTTTAAATCTGTCTTGAAATTCTAAATTACACTAAAATTCTATTTTAATTCATTTTCACCTAAGAATTTAATATGTTGTAGCTCTACTAGTCCATTTGAAACCTGTTTAGTCCCATTATCATTTGAGATGTATAACGTAGATTATTTAAGTTTTACTCAAGGCTATCCTATTTTAGGATAAACTTGTGCACCTAAATTTAGAAGATCACTAAAAATCCATTTTTCATCATTTTTATCTAAAATTTACATCAAAATGTACATATTTGGACCCTCTTTCAATCCCAAAATTTTCATTTCAATTGGGTAGGTAAACCTCGAGTTATGAGCTCCTCAAATAGGCTATCTTGTTTCCACTTGAATAAAGCATAGATCGACTTTAAAGAATTATTAGGAGCAATGTACTCATGCACTGATTCTAAAATTTTATGGACATAATTCTCTATGTGTTAGCTTTCTAATAAAATTAGTTTCACTAAGTGAAGTTATATAAGGCAAGTTATGTTGTTCACATCACACTCTGGTCAGAACAGAGAGTGAAATCCAACAGCTAAATTCTAAAATTCATAACTAATTCATTGTAAATCCAATAATCTTATAATTTATACAATTGGATTGCTCTTGAAGTCTAGTTTCATTTAAAATTGATTTCATGTAGATTTGAGCCCTATAGAGTGAGAAATATCATTCGTTGTACGGATGGTCTCTAGGATTTCCTTCCAACAGCTTTTCTGTTTTGGTTCTATCTTGTTCTTTTGATCTATTCTTTAACCTAAACCAAGTTTTCCTATCTCAAATCACTAAAAGTAGGTCATATTAACATCATACAAGGTCAATTAAAGGAGATCCTAATCAGCCCCAAACCCTATAATACAACCAATCCCAGAAATCCTATCTCAATTCCAAAGTTTGAGCTCTTCAACCTAAATCTTTGGTGGCTCTACTCCACTAAAACCTTGAAATTGTGACAAATCCCTTCTTGCTCTTGGAGGGGCTGAGCCTAATTGATCCAAAGGGGAGAGGTTTATGAGCTTATCTTGAGTTTTCTTGAGGATACATAAGGAAAAGTGAAAATTTTGAACAAAAGGAAGCAAAATCACAAGGGTTCTTTGAGTAACTATGGAGGAGTTGGAGAAAAGGATGAAGATGAAGAAGAAAATGGAGAGTGAGAGAAGGCTTAGGGTGGCCAAATTTTTGGGGAACATAAGGGGAAAATTTTGCTTCTTAAGTCATAAGTTATTATGACTTGTGAAATAATGTGATTGGTGGAATTCTACATGAACTCAAATCTTCTTAAGTTTCAAATTT
Organism: Pterocarpus santalinus; assembly: GCA_031439595.1. Taxonomy (NCBI): domain Eukaryota; kingdom Viridiplantae; phylum Streptophyta; class Magnoliopsida; order Fabales; family Fabaceae; genus Pterocarpus; species Pterocarpus santalinus. The sequence goes on from CM062525.1 coordinate 21,402,453, forward strand.
ATGTGGCCATTCTTTGGCCACCAAGGCTGGTTTGGGTGGTTAGTTTCTAGCCATATATTCTAGGGTTTTAACTAATATTTATGCTGTCCTATAGTATAGGTCCCTACCAATTAGGTTCTTGCATCCCAAGATTCTGCTAGCAAGGCAAATTTTCTCTAGCGAACCAAACATTGCTATTTTCTCGTATAGAGAAGACTTGAATTTGTTTGATCCCATAATTAACATCTCCTCATTGTTGATTACTCTCCAATAATATTAATTAGCTAAATTGGGATGTTACACCTTGAACCACTACACCTCCTTGTCATTGCCCAAAGCCCCTTATCGAGAAGCCTCCAAGCCTATGCCACCACCTAGAACACCGTCGCACCCATCAACATGAACCACTGATGATGTCTTATGTAGCTTGCCTCACCTATACTGCATCACTGCTTGTCTTCTTACCTCCATTGCTCCACAAATCGTATGCCATTATTGGGCTCTATCACTGCTCCTCACTCCTCCATGTCACCATTCCTTATGTCTCCGTGTCTTCGCTACCCTATCACTACATTTGTACTCCCCACACCACCGCATATTCTCTCCTTCTACTACCTGTTTCCATCGCAAGTTGATAGCAAAACCAACAATTTGAAGGAAGGGGGAGTGGACAAGTGGTGGGGTGAGTTGATCTCTAAGGAAAATGTTAGGTTTTGAAAGAAGGGGTTTTGAAGAAATAAAGAAGAAGGAAGTAGTAAGATAGGAGGAAAGAAGTGAAGGAGGAAGAAGAAGAATTTTATTGGCTTAGAGTAATTTTGTGGAATGTCAGGATTGATTTCTGGGCTTTTATAGCAAGATTGATCTTTCATATTTGGTTTTGGTTGATTTTTGTGTAATGTTTTCTCTAACTTGGCTTGTTTATGGCTTTGCAATTGTTTCTAGGGTTTCAAGAATGATTTGGGGATTTGGTGAGGTAAGGAGGATGAAGAAAGATAGATGGTGAGGGAAGGGATAGAGATGGGTAGTGTCATGTGTCAGTCACATGATCTTAAAGTGCTTAGTAGGATCAATGATGCAGTTCTCTGTTACACATTTCAGCACTTAACAGAATGAGATTAACAAGTACTTAAATTGAATACTATCAAAAAAGTTTGGACCGAAACCAAATTTTGTTTTTTTATATAGGGATGAAAGCCCAAATTCGCTATATTTATAAGTCTCAAAAACATATTTAAGCCAAAATAAAAATAGTAGATGTTTTAAAAAAATAAACTAATAGATCCACTACTAGTGACTAAGGAGTGAGCGTGTGATTTGCTACTCTATTCAAGGTTCTGAAAACCAAACAGAATATCGAACCAGACAAGGTACTGGTTCAGATATATTATTTAAAGTTTTATTTTTTATACAAGTAAAAAATTCTACTAGTGGTAGAATAATACAATCATTTTAAAGCCATTAGTCAACAACCCATTAATATCCAACCTATATAAGAAAAAAGCTTTCAATGGGCCCAAGAAATTAGCCCAAAATCTAATAACCTCTCAAATCAAAATAAACCCTAGTATTACTAAGTGGCTCCCCTCCTATCAAACACAAAAAATGGTGTTCCCTATCTCAATCATTCTTGCCTCTCCATCTTCTCTCTTCTCCCCTCCCTCTTTTTCTATCTTTTCACAAAACCAAATCCAAGAAGCAAAGACTAGTGGTACCGCGATGGCTGCCATGGCCACTCCTCCTTGCAATGGTTTGAGTGGCAACATCCTCATCTCTCTGCAATATTTTTTTTTTTTTTTTGCTAAATTGCCAGATCAGTGAACTACCTATTTTTTGGATGGTTTGCAGATTTTTGACCAAATTTTCTGATTTTTTTACCAATCCTTAAATCGACAAATTTTTCCAATTAATTGAACTAGAAGGGGATTCAATTCCCGGTTTAACCGATCGGATTGGCCAGTTCGATCCGATTTTTAAAACACTAATTCTATGTGGTATCGATAACTCTGTGGCCTTTCGTTGTATGAGACCACCCCATACACTATTATGGGCATGTATAATAACATTAAACATGGGACTTCTATTAATTAATTATAAATGTACATCATGATAAAACACTTAAACTGCAATTATAAGATCCTTTTTCTTGTACTTGCAACATAAATAAATTTTTATTTAATTTTTTATTAATTTTCTAATATATGAGTTTTGATTATTACTCTTGTGGTGTCACCAACTGTGTTAGGAATCCCAAGGAAACGTGTTATTTTATTTTTGGATAGACAGAAACGTCTTATTTTATTGGAAGGATATTTTTCTTTATTTGGGATTTTGGACTTACACTTCTAAGGGTTGAACAGAAAATTTTATTCTTCTTAGCATTTAGAAAGTTCTTTTTTTTTTTTTAACCTCTATAAAGAAAAAGGTAATTATGCTCACCAAAAAGAAGGTAATTAGTAAGGGGAAAAAAATCATTGTCAAAAAGATGCTAATTGGCTCAAAGCTACGTCGTCAATCTGATAAGTCACTCATTGATGATTTCTTAAGAGGCTAATTCGTAGGCTTAATTGATCCACTTCAATAATTGTAAAAGTGAGGAGTCGCACTTTAACGTGTAAGATGTGCCAATAGATGATAGCACATAAGTATTTTATGATAAAATTTGTCGAGGAATAATATTATTTGTATCTTAAAAGTTGGTATCAAATATTGAAAAATTAGAAAAGATAAAAACATAAAGTCTTGACCCCCTTTATTATTACTAAGTACGTTGTATTTTTTTCTCATTATAATGTTCATCCTTAGTATATATTTTTATATAAAAATAATGTTACTCTTTATCAATTAATTAAGGAGGAAATAGGCCGATAATCTTGACTTATTTTTGGTAAAGATGACAATCCAACTCATTCCAATACGTTGAGAGTCAACCTAAAAATGATACAAAATATATATTGGGTTGATTAGTTCTGAAAAATAAGTTGAAAAAGTTAACAATCCCACTTTGTAACAAATTGGTTGAGTAAAATTGTCTAAAAATTTTTTTAAAAAAAATCAATGGGTTAACTTGTTTAAAATTTAGAAAAAAAAGAAAAAGGTTAAAGAGTTAATACTTACCTAACCCTCCTCTTTCGAATATAATTTTCAACCCAACAAGCATAAAAATGAAAAGAGGCTTGACTATGAAGAATTTGATTGTGGCTCACTTGGGATCCAAGTGCCACCATGAAGTCTTACATGCATTGGTTAAAATAAAACAAGAAGACAACCAAAAAAAAAAAAAAAGGAAAGAGTTTTTTAAAAAAGAATCCATAAAAGGAAAGAGTATTTTAAAAAAGATATAATCCATAAAACCCCCTCTAACTGTATGATTTGTGTGAATTATCCCATGAATTATGAAATGGTTTAATATATCCCCTTAAAATTTTTACATTATGCTTGTGGCAGATTTTGTTAAACTTCAATTAAAATAAAGGATAAGATACTCAAGCTATCCATTTCCAAATTGAGAAATGTTATGTGGCCACCGTGTAGGTGACACATACGGTTGACACCGTATAAAAATAGACAAAACGACAAATAACAGAGGAGGTAGACGTAATAGAAAAGGGGGTAGACTCGGTAAAAGAGAAAAGGGGAGAGTGGATGAAAAATTCAAAAAACAGAGGACAGAAACAAACACACCCGCAGCCCGAACAGTTCTCTTCTCCATCGTCGTCACTCACGCTTCTCTGAAGCCCCAGTTCTCTTCTCCATCGTCGTCACTCACGCTTCTCTGAAGCCCCTTCTGCGCTACCCTTCTCTTCTCCGTCATCAATTCAAAAAACAGAGTAAACAAACACACCCGCGAAACCCAAACCCTTCTCTTCTCCATCGTCCTCACTCATGCTTCTCTGAAACCCCTTCTGCGCTGAATCAGAATCTGTTGTGCGGTCTCCTCTGACATTATTCCTTCCCCTTTCAGCATTGTAGTGAAAAAAACAAAAAGAAACTCCCTTGATAGAAGACAAAGGAAACCGTAATCCCTTTCTTACTCTGTCACCCCTGTCTACTCTCATGACTTGAGCTAGCAGCAGCAACATTGATCACATGAGCCAATCGTGAACCAGTGGCGACTCAAACCAGGGGCAAGGCGATCTAGTAGTGGCTGACGTCGGCGTCCTCCTCTCAGTTTGGGCACTGCTGCCACACGGGTATTGTTCTAGTGTTCTCTTTTGAGAGTATAAATACTGCAACAACCTCTTTCTCTGTCTACAAGTTTTTGGTTTGTCCGAGTTTTGCAGCTAAATGTATGTTTGTATGACAACTTAGATTTTAGTGTTGATTTTGATAATGAGAAAGAGCTTAGAAATCGAGATTTTAGTGCTATTTGTAAATCACTGTAAAAAATAAGTGTAAGTGAAGATGAAAGAGATATGGAATTTACATGTGTGGTATTTGATAAAATTGATATTAAGTAGTCAAGTTTTTATTCTGCTGGTGAGCATTTCAGTTTAATGCCAAATAGAAGTTGTTATCAATTCTATTTTTGCATCATCAACTGTTATTTAATTGTGAAGTGTTGAAGTTGGAATTTCATGAATTTTGTTTGATTAGTTATAAAAATATATATATGCTTTGTGGTCATTCAAATATTGTTGTAGAGGGACTGTGAGAGGGACAACAAAGAGCTCAACGGTGGGCGCAGTTTAGAGTGGCCATTGTTGGTGACTCAGGTACCATGATTCTATCTCTCTTCCTAGTTCTTTGTCACTTGGTGTCTGGATTTGCAATTTTATGTGTTGTGATTTTGTTCTTATTTTCCAGTTGAAACAGGGGAGGTGTTGCTCTCTTAGATTGGTTGTGTGAGTGAGTTCTAGTGAAAGAATCAGTGGAGCTTTATAATGATGCTGGTGAAGCCTTTTACTTTCTAACTTCGAAAGGGTGTTCGAAAATTTCTTGTATATAGTAACTGCCATATGGTGTGTTATTGAAGAAAGCTTTTATATACTTGTAGCTATAGAAACTTGTGAGGTTTTTTAGTCCGACAAATTCCATTGTTATCAACTTGCCAAATACAATATCCACCACTGTCTCTTGTTCATTTCCCTCGTTAGTCAGTATTTCCTTTAATAATTCACATCTGATCACCTTCATTGTTTTGAGTTGAACCAAGCTCTTTGCCATTGAGGATGCCAATAAAATTTCCAATTTAGAACAATTACTTACTTCCAAATATGTCAAGTGAGTCAAGGACACTGAGGGTTGTACCAAGTTGATTAATTTTCTGCAGTAAAACAAGACCAAGCGCTCTACTCTCTGAAGAACTGGGTCTCTTTCAAATCCAATATTCTCGATGTCTGACGAGGACAAAGTCAACTCCTTAAGCTGTAATACGGTTCCTGCAGTGCAGTGTTTCCACTTGGCACTAACTCTTGAATGCCATGGCGAGGGGCACTCAAGTCCAACCTTTCTAGATTAGGAATTCTGTGCAGGAACCAGTAGAGAATCTCAACACTCAGCAATGACCGCAAACAAAGCTGTTTCAAACAGTGCATGTGGTACTTCCCTATGTTGCTCTTTAACCACTTTGCTTCTTTTGAGCCAATATCCATATACTCCAAGTTGGAGATTACCTACATGAACAAGCTTCATTCTTATATATACAACCTATACACAATTATTTTTGTATATAGAGAGAGAGAAATTCTTAGGAGGATGAGTTTTAACACACTAGTAAGGTTGCCTTGTGACTTAGAGGTCACATGTTCAAATCCTGAAAACAACCTCCCTATTTGTGGAGATAAGATTGATCCTCCTAAACCCCACTAAATGGGAGCTTTGTGCACTAGGTTGTCCTTTATATTTAAAGATAAATTCTTAGATATTTTGAAAGCAAAAAAAAAAATATATATATATTTATTGTTCTAAATGCTTTTGTTTTTATGGTCAACCTTATCTCTCATTTTTACAACACTTTTAATATAACTGACATGTTGGGCAACAAATGGTACATACCAAAACATTTTTTCATGTTCCAAGAGCATAAAGAATTTGTCATATTGAAGTTTGTGATAATTATTGCAGGAGACAAATATTTTTAATATATTATTAATACATGATTAGCTATGTAAAAAAATGTTTCACCAAGATTGAAAATCTTTCATTTGTATATACTGCAGAATTTCAAAGTCACAATTTTTTGTTGGGCATTCCAAGTCATTTACTTGTACATTTGTTTGAGAAATTTTTTCTGAACACATATTTTAGACAGCATATTGGACTTCTAGAAATCAATACATAACTAATTGGGGATCTCAATTACGTTTCTGGTAAATGGAGTAGATATGATAACTAATAATATATGCATAATGTTTTCGTCGTATTCACAAGTAAATTAACTAAAACTCTCAATTATTAACATATAATTCTCCATATTTTCCTTCAGGCAGATTCACGAATAATATAATTAAAATTCCCTGTTATTAAAATGTGATTCCCCTTGTATCCCAATGATGTCTAGAAACCAATACCAAATTCGTTCATTGATGCCTATGAGGCTATGACAATAACGCAATTCTTATGAAGAAGAAGGCCAAAGTTAACGAGCACTTGTACCTTTTCTGCTGAGAAAATGTGCATTCCCTCTTCATTATTGCTCTCAGTTGTGAATGTTTCCAGCTTTGCACAATTATTCACCAGCAATTGCTTCAGTTTTGGGCACTCTATAGTGGGTCTCCTAATACAGAAACACTTAATGTTAGGTAGGTAACATAATTCCATGGAGGTTACTTCAGGAAACACCAATGGTTCATTGCTTTTGTCAGATCCTGCAACCCACACAACAATTTCCTCCATTTCATGACATGCCCGTATGGAAAAGTCTTCAAGTTTTTTAAGACCTTTGGCTACTTGTGTCAGATAAGGATTGCTTTAGCAATTCTTATCTTTTTGAAACTTCAGATATGCTACTTGTGTTATTAGGTGAGGTATAAAATAGGGCGACTGGATCATAAGGAGCAGGAATGAGCTGATCCAAAAGGGAGAGTTTGAAGGTTTTTAGGTAAGGGAGTGTGTGATAAGAAGGCCTAATGTCTTCTCTAGAAATGATATCCACTTCAACTTTTATTATTCATAGCTTATGTGGTAAAAGGTTGCACATGTATTCTGATTTATATATGTAATCAATTGTAATTTATTTTTTAAACTATAATTAGAGCTTAGCTATTTCTAATCCTACCATCAATGATTTAATTTTTTTTTTTTTCTGTTGACAGTATGACTTGAAAAATAGGTATGAGAATTATAATTTCGAAATAGGATCAAGCAAATTAACTTTCTACTGACCTTGTTAACCATGTGTGCCTTGTGGTGTTGATTGTTATTAGGCTTAGATAGTATCTAGTGTGTTTGAATGTGTGGTAATTAAGATTTGGTGGTTTATTGTAGGTGAGTCAACCTTAGCAGTTGAAGTAATATCAATTCATACGCAGACTGAAATGGGGCGAGGGAAAGCAAATGGTACAAGTCCTGCAACAGGTGTGGCCGGACGGCTAAAGAAGCATGGTATGAAGAATGAAGCAAATGTAAGTATTAAGTGATACAAGTATTTGAAATGTAATAAATGCATTTTAAATGAGGGACTATGTGACTATTTTGCATTGTTTTGGTTAGGATAAGAAGGGGAGGTTGCATAAGAATGGCAGGTCTGTTAGTCAGAAAGCTTCTCGCCAGTCTAGTCATGGAGTGGTAAATCACGCCCTACTTGTTGTATTGCTTTGTGATGTAGTTATTTAGATAATTTTTTCTTGCGGTATCCATAGTGATTTTGTAAATCTAGATGTACTGATTGCAGTGCATGTGAATTTTAGGCTGCTTTTGCAACGCGATGTTCGCTCCGACATAAAGTCGTGCCAAATTCTGACGGAACAACAAGCCGACCTTGTGAAAGAGATGGGATTTGGCACAGTATTCGATGTCAAGTGCCGGATTGAGCGGGTGTTATGCTTGGCGCTCGTGAATGCACTGGATATACCGAAGATGTGCATTTTCGTGAAGGGTGAGCCGATCCCACTTACATACCATGATGTAGGCATGGTTTTCGGCTTGCCGACTTCAGGTATTACAACCTGCCTATTTGTTATTGCTATTTTTTTTTTTTTTTTTGCACATGATGAGTAAGCATGCTAACCATGCAATATTAGGGTTGGAGATTCCTACATCCGTGACCGAAGAGCAGAAGCTTCTATTGAAGGATTTTGAGGGGGTCACTGATGGTCAGTTAGAGCAGATGATCCGGCAGGGCAAAGTTGATGCCAGGTTCAGGCGAGCATTCATTTTGTATGTCATGTCCGGATTCTTTTGCCCAACATCAAAGATGGCACCTAGTCCAAAGTTATTTGGTGCCATTGTTGATGTTGAAAATGTGAAAAGTTATAATTGGAGCCGATTCATTTTCGACTGGCTTGTAGTTCAGATTACAAGCTACAAGTCGTCACGGAAGACGGGGAGCATCGGCAGCTGCCTTTTCTTCGTGATGGTATGTAATGCATTATTATTTTTCTGTTGCAGTGAAGCTTCTTTTCTAGCCTTTCTATTGATAGTTTATCATGCTTGTGTATACTTGTCTATTGCTTATATATTCGTAGTTGTCAGTAACCTAATTTGGTGAGTTGACTTGGCACGTCACAGATTATATACCTTCATCGCCGCCCGCTTGGTGGCGGGTTCCCGATCCATCGTCCAAGATCTCCCATATTGGGATGAAGAAATGGTGCGAAGTCGGATTCGCAGCGAGAGAAACTTAAAACAGGTAACTCGTGTAAATAGGGTTACAATCTGTTAAAGATAGTTTTGTGGTTCTTGTTTATTTCATGAGATTAAGGTGAAAAGTTAATTTCGAAGCTGTTGATATTGTGTATTTTCGACCGCTTTTGTTCATGTTATCCATTGAATTTTTTGATAGGGTATATTGTATCGTACTCGACGTCGAGGAGAGCTATATGATGAAGCATGGTTAAAGAAGACTTATAAGACAGAGGTAATGGAGATTATTTAATGCCTGAATAATTGAAAAGATTTACGAGTTATGCATATTTTTCTTATGTTATCCAAAAAATTTGATTAGCTTTTTCATAGGTCCATGGTTTATTTAAAATTATGGTTTTATGATTTTTTTTTATTTATGAATTTAGTTATTGATTTTTCTTGCACAACTAGGAATGTCCAAAACCGGTATTATATAGACCTTTATTCTTAATATATGCATTTCTGTGAGTATATGTGCTTTATAGGTGGTGAATTCAGTGAGAGTGATTACAGAGTCAGTACTGGTATCACAACTGATTTGAATGCTAGCATCTGTTATCTTTTTCGACTCAGAATTGGATGAATTTTCAGCCGAAGCTAATTCTTACTTCCTGAAAATGATTACTTATTTTTGAAGCAGTTATTTCTAACGATGTTCTATTATGCTTGTGCCCACTTGCAAAATTTTATTATCATTGACATAGGTGTGTATGCAGATTGTGCAGGATTGGGTTGTGGCCCATTTGCAGATGCTGAAGGACATGGATGATGCCATTCTAGCAGGTAAGTACGATGCGCGGTGTTTTGTCCCTAACTTGCCAAGCTTCAAAGAGGCCGAACCTGCTGCTGACGAGAAGAAGAAAGTGGAAGGGCTTGATTCTGATATTCGGGATGACACTTCTCACTCGACCGAGAAGGGGCAAGAGAAAATGCTACTTGATCTTTATACATACTGCACCCAGCCAGGGGTTGCAAGCGAGTATAGATATTTACTTGAACTCTTTTTGCCCCAATGTATATACTTGCAATGAACAAACTTACTTCACATGATATTTCTCTAATTACTTTGGCTATGATTCAGGAATTTGGTTAGCATGTTTGGTCAGTATCTGGATCAACATGATGCTCGAACATTGGGACCCGGGGGGTGGATTAGTAATTATGTAATAATAACTCTTAATATCAGTATTTTAGTTTGAATTGCATGCTTGCCTCAGAGTGAACTAGTTGGTAACGAATATTCAATTGTTATGTCAGGTTGTTACTTTTGCGGCAGCAATTTTTAATGAGTCCGAGCAGGGACGAAAGGCGAGGGGCCGTTTTTGTTTGCCTTCGTATTTCATGGTGATGTCATCTAACTTAGATATATTTGATATGCATATTTTAATTCAGAATTCGTTCGTTGTGCTTATGTTTGTTTCTCTGAATTTAGGAGAAGGTCGCACATGGTTTGGAAGCTTTCAGGAGACGTCGCCACCAACCATGGGATACGCTACCGACTGGTTTCGGGGACCTTCAATCTGTCATTACCTCTAGCAACCTGGTATTCAATTTCATCCTTCATGTCAGTCCATTTTATATAATATGGTTATAAGCTAATGATATTTTCTACATTGTTGTTAAAGGTGTTTGCACCTATTGTGTTTGATCACCACTGGTGGTGCTATGCTTTGAACCGGGAAAAAAAGAGGTTATATGTGTTAGACTCTTTGGAGGGAAGGCATAAGGCTGACAAGGCTCACCTTGACAAATTAGCGGTATGGTGCTACAAATAACTTGATTACTTTATTTTATACGTATCCTCAGTATTTGGCTCTTAAAAAGTCCATTGAATCTAATCTTTTTGAATGAACTTGTAGAGTTGATGGTACAATTGGTAATCACTTGATTCACTCTTTCTGTCCTTTGTACAATATTTTATGAATAGAGTACCAATCCAGCAACTATTTGATGGAGCAAAATTTAAACGCTCTTTTGTGTTCTTTGTATTTGAGCTAAAGCCTTGATTGAATTTTCACTCCATTTCAATAGCAAAGAAGTTGTTAGTGGTCTTATAGCATCATTCCTTTTTGTGGTAAAGATTGTACAAAATAGAAGGATAGTTAATGGAGTGTGTTGGAGAATGTATGTGGTTGAATAAAACGAATGTCATGTGAGGATGCATCCATAGTCAAATTAAGGACAATTTTTGCACAAGAAGTGAATAGCGAGTGTCTGGTTGTAATGTTATATTACTATTGGGATGATATTGATTAATAGCATTTAGAATTAAAATTGTTGACTACAATTGACTAGAAAATGCATGCTCGAAATGTGAAAATGACTAGTACAAAATGCAAACTGAAAATCGCATCCTCTATGTACTGCCGAAATTATATTAAATCTATTTCATTTTGACAACTTGTAGGCCACTCGTTTCAAGGAGATGTTGGCATTAACAGTGCCGACGTTGAATCCTAATGAAGTGGAATTGAGAGTTGAAAGTGTTTTGCTGCCAAAACAAAAGAATAGGTGAGTTGTAATGAGTTTTATTTATAAAATTTAATCTTCTATAGTCATCAATTGGATCTATCATGTTAGTGTAACTTGTTTGGGGTTTTTGTCTTGTATGGTTCTTGTGAAGTCATGATTGTGGTTTGTACACCATTAAGTACATGGAGATGTGGGATGGGGTCACAACATATGAGGGAGGCAGCACTATGCCTGATTGGACTGAGGTGAGCTTTCTATTATTTGGTCCGTATATTAGAACTATAGTAGTTTAGTTTTGCATTGTCTAAAATTACAGGTTTGATTGCCACAGGATGAGGCTGAAAGGTTACGGCGTGAGTTGCTAACCAGTTGGGTATTGGATAAGAGAAATGTGTGCAGAGCAAAAGTTGCACACGATGCAGGAGTTGATGCGCTGCTATCAACGGCATCCCCATTCGCTGCCCGTACCCCATTAGGTGCAGATGTCTCTTCTTGTCGCATGGAAACTCCAATACAGGCCTTTACTAGCATTGCCAATCAAGATGTACCGGTGTATAAAGATAATGGCAAAGGTTTGTGCATAGATTGATGGACATGAAGTAGTTATATGCATAAACAGAATTTAATAACTGAGCATGTAGTTAGTATGTCAATTTGATTGTTAAATATTTTCTGTCTATGTCAAAAGGTGTTGATGGTGAAGATGGTAGGACAGTTAATACCAAGGAGAAGCCGAAATCAACCGTTGCTATAAGGGTGAAGACTTACGGAAGAAAGCGAAAGCCTGCACCTAGAACGAGAACCCCGTACACACCGTTGCGTCGTTTGAGGCCAAGAAAGTAATGATGCCATAGGTTCTGTTTTGGTCTTTTTTGAGTGATGAGGCTGCCTTTGTGGGCTGGTTATGGTGCTCTGGTTCCTTCAAAAGGAAAGACTTGGATTTTTGTAGGCATGATACATGGTACAAATATTCAGTGTAGTGGGATATTTGGTGAAAATATGTATGTATGTGTATATCAAGTTATGTATTTTGTTTTTAATTTTTATGGTTTTATGTTGTCAGTTCTGTTAAATGTTCACATGCAAAGAAGTATTTGATGCTACAAATGATATCTCTCACAGGTGAATGTGGTTGCTAACATGGAGATTCGGAGAATTGGTGTTAACCAGGAGACATGCATCCATGCACGTAACTTGTGTAAGAAAAGTCAGAAGCTGTTCAAAAGGAAGCTTATAAACAGAATTTGTTGACCTGTTCAGCGTCTCACCTCATGTTCGATTGAAGTCCACATTTTGCTGCTGTGCCATACTTGCATGGCTTTCCCCTGTCAAGCTGTATCTTTTTGAATGACCTTTATTGATGTTAGAACATAGGTAATATGTATTTATTTCAGCATCCATAAGCAGAGACACAGGGCTGGAAATATTATTTGATTGACGATGTTTCAAGATTTCTAGTTCAAAATTTAAATGGTATCATTTGTTACGAATGGACGATTGTAGTTCCAAATTTCCTAATTCTTTGATATGCAATAAGTAGTTATGGTAAAATCTTGATCCAAAATTGAAATTAAATTATTCTCTTGTAATTAAGGGGAGCTTCATTCCATGTTAGGGAATCACTGGAAATGGCTAACTACGAAACTGAACATGGTTGGTAACTCTAAGCAAAAAGCTGGTAACTTTAGTTCAAAAAGCTAGTAATTTTTTTAAAAAGCTAGTATCTTATCAGGTTCCTATTTTTTGGTCCCAAATCCTTGGACAACGGATAGGTGCATCCAAACAAGTTGAGACCACACGCCTTCATGCTAGGTTGATAAGGGAAGCTTCATTCCATGTTGGGGAATCACTGGAAATGGCTAACTACGAAATTGAACATGGTTGGTAACTCTAAGCAAAAAGCTGGTAACTTTGGTTCAAAAAGCTAGTAATTTTTTTAAAAAGCTAGTATCTTATCAGGTTCCTATTTTTTGGTCCCAAATCCTTGGACAACGGATAGGTGCATCCAAACAAGTTGAGACCACACGCCTTCATGCTAGGTTGATAAGGGGAGCTTCATTCCATGTTGGGGAATCACTGGAAATGGCTAACTACGAAACTGAACATGGTTGGTAACTCTAAGCAAAAAGCTAGTAACTTTAGTTCAAAAAGCTAGTAATTTTTTTAAAAAACTAGTATCTTATCAGGTTCCTATTTTTTGGTCCCAAATCCTTGGACAACGGATAGGTGCATCCAAACAAGTTGAGACCACACGCCTTCATGCTAGGTTGATAAGGGGAGCTTCATTCCATGTTGGGGAATCACTGGAAATGGCTAACTACTAAACCAACATGGTTGGTAACTCTAAGCAAAAAGCTGGTAACTTTAGTTCAAAAAGTTAGTAATTTTTTTAAAAAGCTAGTAACTTATCAGGTTCCTATTTTTTGGTCCGAAATCCCTACACAATAGATGGGTGCATCCGAACAAGTTCAGATTTCTACCCCTTCATGGTAGGTTGGCAATGGGAGCTTCATTCCCACTTCGGGAGTGACTCGAAATGGCTAACTACGAAACTGTACATGGTTGATAACTGCACCCAAAAAGCTGGTAAATTTAGTTTAAAAAATTAGTAACTTTGTAAAAATACTGGTAACTTGTCAGGTTCCTTTTTTTAAAAAAAGCTGCTAACTTATCTGGTTCGTCATAGTTGGTTCTTTTTCCTTTCGAGAATGGATGAGTGCATCCAAACAAGTTAAAACCCCTCCCCATTTAACTATGTTGGTGACGGGATGTTCATTCCTACTTCAACAGCCACTTCAAGCTGAACATATAGCACAAATGATATCTCTCATTGTATCCTTACATAATCTTATTCAACAAGCTATAACCGTCACAAATTCATATAACTAAAACAATTAAGTACACTTAAAATTGTCATTCCAAATGGCCATGGTTTGGTAGCTAATTCAGGAAAATTATAAACAATAAGACTAACATTTCGATAGGCAATTAATTGGACCAGGAAACCTAATTCAAGCCTTTTTCATCTGAATTGTAGCCTTCCATCTGATTTTACTTTTTCGAAGTTACTCTTCAAAGTAGCATATTAATTAAACATGCAATGTACAAACCCAATACAACATACCATTAAACTCTTCATAATCCAAATCATACTGTGTTATACAACATTCATTTTTCTTAGACCCAACTCAAATTGTAAATAGTATATTTGAAGACACATGAATATTACGCAACATCCACCATAAAGTTTTCCTACACCACATGCTACTACCAACAACAGATAATTGTAAATAACTCAAGTGCCACCAAATAAACTATCTATTCTATTACACTTTTTGGGACTCCAAATACACAAAAATAAAATAACAAAAAATATCAAAATCTTATAGCATTGATCCGTGCCATCTGTCATATTGTCCCATATGCTCCAAATCTTGGGTGATTTCATATTTATCTGCTTCCCTTGTCTTGTTAAGCACATGCATAGTAAATCAAAGATGTGCTTCATGACTGTAACTGTCGAAAAAATCGCTATGTCAACTTGTACACTTGTACACCTAGTCCTGCAGATAAAAATTTTGAAACATAACGAGGTAATGGGAAAAATTTTTGTAACTTTAAAGTCCACATGCAAACTTCGCAAACCTTTTATCAATAACAAATGCACTACTAATAATCCACTTACCTATACAAAAAGTAAGGCGTCATTCTCCATTTACATTAGATGAATATCTGTATTGCTTGCATATAGCAAACATCATCAATCAAAATGTCAAAATGCTTAACTAATGTTACTATGATTCCACGACATTTTGAGAACGGTCATTACTATATGTGGGACTGGGGAGGTGTTCCTGCGGATCAATATAAGAGGATAGTATAA
The DNA here is from genome assembly GCA_031439595.1 of Pterocarpus santalinus. Taxonomy (NCBI): domain Eukaryota; kingdom Viridiplantae; phylum Streptophyta; class Magnoliopsida; order Fabales; family Fabaceae; genus Pterocarpus; species Pterocarpus santalinus. The sequence goes on from CM062525.1 coordinate 21,417,571, forward strand.
GTAAAATAATCCCAAAGTAGACGCAAATATAGCCAAGTTGTTTACATGCCTGCATAGATAGACCAATATCAGCAGTAAAGCCTTCAAGCAACGACACAAATCCACCTTCCTGAACAATTGATAGTTCTGAAACCAAACAAGTTTCTTCATAATTTGGAATTGCAGCAGCTTCATTAACATGAATACCCCTGCTTTGGCTCTAAACAACATTAGACAAGTAACAATTAGTACTCACTTCATGCCACACTTATGGTAGGTGAATCATTGTTAACTGTCCATCCCTATGAATCTTGCTCGCAAAACTAACATTCTCAGTAAGTGCATGTAGAAATAACATAATAGATTCAACAAAGCCATAAATGCATCATCACAATCATTACAATATTCAACTATTTTTCCCATATTCAAATAATAAATGCACAACATCCTACATAACAAAGTATTTCCCGAATTTAAACATCATCTACTCAATACAATTTATCTCACAATTCACATCGAATACCAACAACAAAGTGGAAAAAAAAAATTTAATTTGCGCATGCAGACTAACACCAAACTGAAGTTACAAATTTAATGTTAAATCCATGCACACACACAACATCAAATTGTCATCTCTCAGGTTCATTGTAGGTCCAACCTCCACCGAGGACTGTATGGAGAAGTTGCTTCCACACTGCTGCATGACAAGCCCATCAATGGAGTCCTACAGATTACAATTGAAATCAAACATTAAGATTTATCTCCATTAACACCATTTGAGTAAATACAAACAATAATAGATGATATAATAAACTAACCTTCATAACTAACTTGGCACCATTCATGCTTCGCTTTCTATATTTCTGCACAACCTTCTCGCTATGAGAGATTTTTCTCTTTGAGGGTGGTCAACCTTTACGTGTTACACGGCATGGGCTACGAATTTGAATCTTCTCATTCATACACCTCTCACTCATGGTAGCCTTTGCGCAAGTGTCCTTACAAGTTGCATTCATTTCTTTTTCAGAAGAAGCCATTCCATGCATATCACCAAGGACTTTATCGAGTGCACTATGGAGGAGATTGCTTGCATCATTAGATTCTGCAGCTACTTCTGCCACATTATAGAAATGCTTGCACAACTTATCAAATCTCTCTGACCTTGGTTTTAACTCAGTCACATCATAACTGCTTCTAATGTATGAATGCCGCCACTTGATTTTCTTGCTCCATCTCGCCAAAATATATTTCAAAGGCACATGCTTTACTCTTTCAAGAGCAAGCACGGAAAGTGAGTGCCTACACATAATGCCCCTAAATTCAAACAACAAGCATTGACAGTTGATATCATGGTTCTCACGATTAAATTTAACTTCATATAAAACCTCCTTCACATGGCTGTCAACCAAAACCTCCTCCAGTACATTATAAGTGGCAATAATCCCCTCCACATATTTGACGGATGTGCCACAATTCATTTTACCTCTGAATTCAGCTTGAACTTCATTAAACTTTGCATGTGTGTATTCAGCTTGAAATTGTTTTTCAATTACGGAGTTTGACCCACAAGCAATTGTAGTATTCATGGAGCGGAAATCAGCTTCAAACTCCCTTTCTGCCCTGCTCCTAAGAGCATTATCATACTGCTTTACAAATTGTTGAAGGCTTGTTTTAGAGTTGACATATCCATCAAAGAAAGCATGTATGCTCTCACTGCGTTGGGTGGTGGATAACCCTGCCCAAAAATCCTTCCTCAAGAAGACTGGAACCCACCTATGTCGCTCACTGAACAATCCACTCAGCCATTCATTTTGCTCAAGTTGAAATTCTCTCACAAAAAAGCACCATTTGTCATTAAATTCTTCCTCTGTGCGAGTGTCATAAATGGCTTCCTTCATTGCATATTTGATTCCCTTATATGCAGCATATCCTTTGAGTTTATCAGGGATCTTTCTCATTATGTGCCACAAGCACCACCTATGACGGGTTTTGGGCAAAGCAATCCCAATTGCTTTCTGCATAGCCTTGCATTGGTCAGTTACTAGACCTCCAGGATGCTTCCCAGCCATGCATCTAACCCAACACTCAAAAAGCCAAACAAATGATTCCGTATCTTCAGCTGAAAGCAAACCACACCCAAACAAGGTCGATTGGCCATGGTGGTTTACACCCACAAATGCAGCAAATGGCATTTCATATTTATTTGTCAAATACGTTGTGTCAAAACTCACAACATCTTCGAAGGCTTCATATGCAGCTCTACTCCTAGCATCTGCCCAAAATATATTTCTCACACGGAACTGATCATCAAAATCAATGTCATACCAAAAATTACAATTCAGCTCCTTCATCCTATCAAAGTAATTGACCAAAGCTTTGGCATCTCCTTCCTTCCCAATTGTACGTCTTTCCTTATTGATGTAGTTTCTCACATCTTGTTCAATAAACGGAAGATTCTCGTACCCTCCTGCATCTTGTACAAGAGCTTGGAATGTCTTGGTGATCCTCACTCCTGCCTCATCATTTAGCTCGATAGTTCTCTTCACATGTAGACTAATATTCTTATTCGCCTTATACATTCTTGACTTTGTGGGGCTAATATCATGACTATGGTCAAGAATAACTGACTTTATAGACCATAAACCGTCTGCTGCCTTACTTGCAGTAATCTTCGCACGACATTTTGCAACTTGTGTAGGTAGTGTCTTCAATGCTGCTGGAATTTTGGACACTCGGCTTCCCTCTCGTGTGCAAGCAAGCATCAGATAATTTAACTCCCCATCATCTCCTTTTTTTGAATTCCGTATTTTCCATCCAAAACCCATCACATTTGCATACTTTTGGTAAAATGCTTTTATTTCTTCAGTCGAATGAAATACCATCCCAACCCTTGGCTCAACTATTTCAGTATTGCCCTTAAAGGTGTCAACTTCAGGTACGGATTCAACAATCCGGTCTGCATCACCACCCCTTGTATCTTCCATGGTGTTTTGCTGCATACAATGGACCAACCTACACAATATACGAAAACAAAATTAACTGGGCTCTACTACAATATGAAAGAGTACCCTCCTTTGCATCTTGTCTTCTTTCGTTTTTATTGCATAATTCATCCAAAAATAAAATAGTCATTATCGTGATTCATTACAACTTCATAATCCTCTGATAAATTACTGATAATATAATGATCTTATTCTTTGGAATAGCTAACACTATCTACATAAGTGGCACTAGCACAAAGCAAACAATGTAACTGGAAAAACATCTTTATCATTATCAACAAAGCATAAATGACTAAAAATATGCACCAGCTAATGAAAGAGAGGCTACAAACATTCAATTGCTTCTTTAACATTAGCAACGCTCCTAAAAACATGATACATACGAAGTAGACAGTATAAAAGTATATACAAAGCTAAATTACATGAATTTGTGATTTTCCACCAAAATCACAAACTATATCTAACCTCGATTGATGAGGGGAGCTTCATCTCTATGTGAAAAGTGACTTGATATGCTTAAGTAAGAACCTGCACTTGGTTGGTAACTATATCTAAAAAGCTAGTAATTTTAACTCAATAAGCTAGTATCTTTTGCAAAAAGCTAGTAACTTGTCAGGTTTGTGACTTTTGCTTCTATTTCCCTTGCGGAACGGATAGGTTCATCCAAACAAGTTAAGACTACATCCCTTCATACTAGGTTTGTAAGGGAGTTTCATTCCCACGTGGGGAGTGACTTGATATGCCTAAGTAAGAACCTGCACTTGGTTGGTAACTATATCTAAAAAGCTAGTAACTTGTCAGGTTCTGACTTTTGCTTCTATTTCCCTTGCGGAATGGATAGGTTCATCCAAACAAGTTAAGACTACATCCCTTCATGCTAGGTTGGCGAGGGGAGCTTCATTCCCACGTGGGGAGTGACTTGATATGCCTAAGTAAGAATCTGTACTTGGTTGATAACTACACTTACAAAGCTAGTAACTTTAATTCAATAAGCTAGTAACTTTTGGAAAAAGCTGGTAACTTTTCAGGTTCTCAGTTTTGCTTCTAATTCCCTTGGGGAATGGATGGGTGCATCCAAACAACTTAAGACCACATCCCTTCATGCTAGGTTAGTGAGGGGAGCTTTATTCCCTCGTAGAGAGTGACTTGGTATGTCTATCTAAGAATCTGCACTTGGTTCGTAACTACACCTAAAAAGCTAGTAACTTTACTTCAATAAGCCAGTAACTTTTGTGCAAAGCTGGTAACTTTTTAAGTACTGAGTTTTGGTTCTACTCCTTATTTTGTATTTTCCACCAAAATCACAAAGTATATATAAAGCTATATTACATGTTTCCAATTATTCATACTTTGGTCTCTTTGGACACATTCACAAGCAGCTTACCAAGATACAAAGGTCCAAAATTATTGCCTTTACTACATGCTATATGTCTCCTTTCCTTTTCATACAGGGAGTGAATCTCTTATTAGATAGTGAAACAATTATGGTCTTCTTCTATGTTTATAACAAGATCTCGATTCATAAATAAATGTGCAAATTACTTACTTTGCCTAAAGTAAGACAAATGTTCGCTAAACAATCTTATAACCAATAACAAGACAATCTTTGCTGGTACTTGCTCAGATTACAGAAAGCCATGCCAATTGACTACCAAATTTGATTCTCAAAGACACTCATTGTGTTACCTGCACTATTGTTGAGAAGAAATTTAGCTTTCACTTTGAAAATCTCTAATGTTGAGGACTCTTTAACAATCATAACAAGAAGGACATAAATAAACTGCAACACAAAGTGAAAAAGTAGAGTAATAGGATTGATATAGTAAACAAAGCAAACCAACCTCCCCAAATTAAAGAGTTAACCATCTATGCCAAGTTATTTTCAAAACCTCAACCAGTTATAACTGCTCCTTTTCAAACTACCAATGTTTAAACAACTTCTCATTTTTATACCACCAAAAGAAAACACATACATCAAAGACAAGATGGCATCATCAACACAAATCGATTTGCTGAACGGATGAGGTTTTCATCAATGGGTTTTCATTTCAGAGATAAGAGGAATGTTATGTTTGGATGCACAATCGGCAAAGACAAGCTATAAACCAAACAGAAAAATAGTAATTAAAGTTTACCAGAGGCAACAGACCGTGACTATGGAGTTGGAACTATACACTCAAGCAGTGTGTGAGCCTTGCTTCTACCTTCACAGTCTTCAGAGCCAGAGAAGGAGCACAGTGTTTTCTCACTGGAGAACAAGATGTTGCTGCCGCCGGTCAGCAGAGAAGAATGGGAGTGCGTCGCTATTGGAAGACCAAAATCATCTGCGTCTTGTTACAAGGGAAACGAATAATCAAAGAAGCAGCAGATTTCGAAATGAACACAACCTCTCTTTATGTTTAAGGAACTTCAGCAACTGGAGATGAAGGAAGCAGGATGAGGGCTTTATGGTTTAGGCATGGTTTGGAGTTGTTTACAGAGGAGGGAGGGGACGAAGGAGGAGGAGATATGTGCGGGTGGTTTGGCTCGGAAGGAGTGGACGAAGGAGGAGGAGGTATGCGCGGGTTTTGTTTTCCCTCTTTTTTATTTTCATTTGTGCTTTCAATTTGGAGACTAAATGAATGAAGAGAATGACCGTAGAAGTATATCTCTATGGCTGCTGCTGCTGCAATCCTTTTGTCGTTTTCTATTTATATACGGTTGACACCGTATGTGTTGATAAAACCGTGGGCAACATAACATTTCTCTTCCAAATTTGATCACGACCTCTATCTCTATCCATTTGATGTGAATAACAATCACAATTTTTAAATAGAACTGACCATTAGGAAAAGAAACTAAAACAATAAGGCAGCAATCATATAAAGGGGGACGTACTAATTTAACTCAAACTTGCCATGTGAGCATTTCTTGATCCCGTGGTTACTATAACAACTCAAATAGGATTGTTTATGAAAATGTCAATATGTTGAACTTGAGTTTTGCCCCATAATGGCTCTTCGAGAAGGACATCCGTAACGGCCACGCCATTTTCATGTCTAAGTTCAGGGAGAAGCAATATGGAGAAGGAACCGGGGAGAGGGAAGTTGGCGAACCTGTGGAGCAATAGAATTGGAATTTGGGTGTGAGTGGTTCCTACAAATGGGAAAAGATGTCATCTTTGCTGGCATCTATGGGTTCTTCGGTTTTCCATGGAAGCTCTTTCAATGGAAGCCATTTTATTTAATTTGGAGAGAAAATCCTTGAATCTGTTAATTATTTTGTCAGGAAAGTTAACGAGCACAATGCAAAAAGTATGTGTGTGTTTGGATTATACTTTGCTAACAGATATTTTGATCAACTTGATTCTACATAATTAATTTTGATCAAAATTAAGTTGGTGTCAACATGATTTATATTTGGAAATTTTTATGTCAAAAGTGATTATGATATAATAAATATTGTTTAGATGATATTAATCAAAATCACTTATGGATGTATATTTATCAAAAAGGGATATGACTTTTATGTTATACTTTAAAATATTACCATTTTATTTTATATTTATTTTTAAAATATTTGAATAAACTATATTAATATTGTTATAAAGAAAATTATACGGATATTTTTTTAACATATTATGAACAAAATTTATGAATAATATTATAAATGAAATTATTTTTAAGAAACCTGTGCTACTATTAAATCACAAATAGAAAAATTTAAAATAAAATATATAAAATAGATACATGAAGAATCCCTTGAAAAGGATAAGGGTAAATAAAACTTTTGGTCTTCATCTATGATTCCAACGGGAAACATCAAATGCAGAAACAAGAAAAATATGCTTCAAGTCCAACCATGGCTCTAGACACAAAACATGTTGAATTTTCTCCAACAAAAAAGACCCAATCACCTGTAGTCCAGCATTCGAGGTAACTGATTGTGAGTTTGGTGAGTAAAACGCTATACCAAATTAAACATGCACTATGAGGGAGTATTTTACACTTTTTATTAAACATAATTAATATGCACGACCATTATAGTTAAAGGGTTTTGAATTTTATCTTAAAAAGATGAGTGATAAACATTAGGTTTTTTGTCACTATATTTTCATTAATTAGCAATAAAAGACAATAGTTTGTTTACGATAGGAAAATTAGAGCTTAACATAATAACATACAAGCTAAACTTATGATTATTGCCAACAAAACTACACAACTTTAAATAAAAATCGTCAAAATATGATAATTCCGCATCACCCCACAAATACACATTTCAACATAGGCGAGCTTATTAAATCTCTAATCTTGATTTTTAGATTACTTTTATAACCAATTGTATAGAAAGGGAGAGAAAATTGTTGGGTTCAAACCTTAATACTCTAACTAAAGTATCTCAACTAAAGAATCTATCAAACCAGTGTGTTGCACGCGGAAGCATAAAGTCCAGACTGTGGTACCTATCAACATATCAGTGCAATAGATCATAGTTAAATTATCAGAGATAGAGGTCTATGGCCTCATTAGCGCATCCACAGAAGAGGGTGCGTGTAAAACACATGCCATTTCAAAAGAAAAGCCGAAACCTATCCACGACAACATAGGTCGCTAGTCTATCATTACTCTTAAGTGCAATTTTCTTACACTAAGCATCAACAAATGCCAGAACCATAGACATGAGAGCTATCTTTGCACTCTTTCTTACGATCCAAACACCAATTCCATAAATTAAAAAATAATAATAAAAAAGGTCAGATGGGATATCGCTCATAAAATAGGAAGTGGGCGGTAGAGAAAGAAAAAGATAAAAAGGATACTAACAAAGGAAAGAGCAGCCAAGACACTCGGTTAAACATCAAGACCACTGGGCCAGGAACACTAACAATGTGTATCACTATACACATTAGTCTAACATCAACAAGTGCCATATTGTTTTTTTATTTTTTGGACAGGAGTCTCATATTGGTTAATATGGAACAAGAATAACCTTATAAAGCTTAGATTAGCAGCCAAACATACCAAGAATGGATGCCTACAAAGTCAAATACACAAGCCGAAATCCGAAACACTCCTGCAAAAGCAGCTAAATTTTCAATTACGATGCATAATCCTATTATGGAATTCGACGGGTTAAAAAAAAAAAATCCTAGGATGGTACGAGAGCTCATATGATTATCTTATATGGGCCTTAAAAATTGAAGGAGAGACTATCATTTTCAATTACCATACATAATACTAATATTAAGGGCCCGTTTGTAATATTTGATAGTATAAAAATTGATAAAATAAGAGTTAATAGTATAAGATTTAATTGTACAAAGTTTGATAAAAAAATTAATATTATACAGTATTTAGTATGTCACTATATAAAATATTATATTATATAAAATATAATCACAAAAAGATATTATAATAAATATAATTTTTTAACTATTAAATTTAAAATTTAAAATTAATATAATTATTTAAATAGTTAATATAATTATTTTAGCTATTTTTTATTATATAAAAATAATTTTATATTAAAATTATTTATTTATTTATTTATAATATTTTTTCATAAATATAAACAATTTGAGAGAGAGAGAGAGAGAGAGAGAGAGAGATAGAAAGGGAGTTTTTATATATCAAAATCTAACCTAACCTAATATTATATTCCTATATTTGGTTGTGTTTTTTATTATATATAATTAAACTATATTAAATATCATTTATATATTTTAATAATAAATTGTATTCCTATATTTTTATGTTAGTTTGAATCGTTATTTTATAATTTTTTAAATATTTATTTATTAATAAATATTTTTATTAAATAATATTATTTTTTGTTTATATGGTTTTTATTTTTTATTATTTAATTATTTTTCTTTTAATAAAATATATTAAAAACCAAAAAATGAAAGAGCCCGTATACATCAAAAGCTAATCAGACCTAATATGATCTTCTTAGACTAGATTAAGTTATCTATCATTTTAACCTATAAGGTAGGTTTGATAGATAAATTTATACAATATGTTGACTGCACTAAATAATGGATAAAGTTATAATATATTGTATTACCTTATCTTAATATGCCTAATACGGCATGTCAAACACATTCTAAGGGTATTTGCAATATGATTTAGATAATTTTGAATAAAAAATTTATCTAATCTAAACAATAAAATATATAGCAACTTGGATTGAATCAGTTTAGTTTAGATTTAATGTCCAACTTAATTCGAACCAATTTTTTGCGGTTTGAATTAGATCAATTTAATCGAATTTTTATAAAAGAAAATCTAAGTATAAAATATTATAAATAAAAAGTAACTTAAATTAATAAAATAAATAAATAAAAATAGAAGTGACTCATGCAATATACATAAAATAATATTTAAATAAGAATGACATATAAATACAGAAAATTATGTAACAGATTAAAATTATTATACGTAAAAATATAAATTTAATAATAAAAAATTATATTATATAATATTATTCAATTTGGATTTGATTAATTTTAAAAGTTAAATCCAAAATTTGATATCCAATCCATGAGGTTTGTAAAAGATAAGATCCAATTCAATCCAAACTTTTACAATTTTGATTGGTTTTTGATTTGGATTGGATTTGAACATCCCAAACTAATATGATACCTGAGCTTATATGATGATCTCACATAAGCTTCAAAAATTGGAGAGACTATGCAAAATCTCTATAATCACAAAAAATGTAACCAATCTTTATGGCCACATAAAAAAAATTTTAAAAAAAAAGGCAACCAGTAACCACTCTTTATGGGAAAAAAATGCTGTTTACGACCGAGTACAAAAATAACTCGAGCTTGAATTCACATGATGCAGCTTACTAAGTTTTCAAACTAAAAATTATAAAAAGAAAAAACAGTGTGACACTGGGGAGACTTGAGCACATAACTCCTCTTACCAAAGTCCATCTTATTATTATTATTATTATTATTATTATTATTATTATATATATATATATATAAAACGAATTATTTTCCATAACATTTTAACCCTTTTTTAATCTTATAAGAATTTTGTAAATCCTTTGAGTTAATCGGATTCACTTTTTCAACTTCGAATTCCTATCATACTTAACCTTTGACCATGCGATTATTCCAACCTGCTTCTCCTCTCTGACCAAGTGATTGATCTTCGAGATGCATTCTCTCTAACTTGCATTAAGGCCGAAACAATATCTAATAGGGAGCAACAAGCTGCAGTTCCAGCAGCTACACCCATTCGTATCTTTACCCAACTGCAGGGATAGAGGGCAACATACATACCAATAGGCCCAAGACAAAGATGGAGTTGACTTCTAGTTAACTCCAGAGCTTGCATTGGTTGACGTTCGTTTTTTTATGGTACATTGTTGAAGTTCACTCAAATAAAACCAGAGTTGTTGAATGTGCCCCTACATCCAACTACCAAGCGACCTTAAACTCAAAAAAGCTAGTTGTATTAGTCGTGGTTGTCACACGACTAATATAGTGCAACTAAATTACCTAATGCTATATTTTAATAGTTGAAACTTGAGAAGGGAACCTTCCAAATAAATAATTCTGCTCAACCTCTAATTTGAAATATCTTATTTACCTTATGAAGATCCCCGCAACCTCAAATTATCCTTTGCTTTTCATTGCATTACAGGCTAACTGTGAAAACACCAGCTGAGCATTGATTGGCCCTTGACGCCAAAAATTGTTACATACTCTTTAAGTATTTGACCCATCCAATGAAACGTCATGTAAAATTTGAACCTATTAGATTACTTTAAAGTAAAATGCGAAATCGTTCTCTTTAATCCGCCCTTTTCTCCCTCAAGATACCTTTTGCAAATGTATAATGTAAGCTATGTCCTCATTTCTCAACTGGAATTTGGAAGCTTGAATTCATTGAAGAAATTACAATTTCTCGGTGCCATAAAATGAAAAGGTAAAGACAAAAAAGAATTATTTTTTACAAGCCCCGGCCAAGAAGTAAACAAAATGCATCAATGAACAGGATCATAAATACCCAGAAGGACATGGTAAAACCAATTGTGTGTGGCTAAGATGATTCTGAAGCAGCCTTATGGTATTCTGTATGAGAGACATTAATAACTAAGTCGATGAAGAAGCCCTTGAGCCTGAAGAAGAAGAAGAAGATGACTGATTATTCTTGCAATACTGGACACTGCTCTCATCCATCCTTTCCAATACATAATGCCCCAAAGTCTCACTTGCCTCAACCAAATTCTCCTTGCAAAGAAACTCATCCCCACAAACCTTCTCCACTTCTCCAAAGAAGTCATGCAGGAACACATGAGTCTTTGGGTTCCCACCCTTCTTGCTCCTGGCTAGAACGCCGGCGGTGAAGATCGCCGACATCCGGCCAGGGGCATCAGGCCAATCGCCGCGTGGCCCATCCACCAATATAACATCCCAATCAACCTCGTAAACATGGTTTGGAAGGTCATTGATCCCAAGCTTGCAATCAGAGAACAAAAGATTCTGCACCGGCTTGCACTCGTTTGCAACCTGCTCTTTAGCTGAAGCTATGAGCTCCCTCATCTCACTGCGTTTGGTGGTGTATTGCACATCATAGGCATCTATTTCAGGGTGCTTTTCTTCTATATATGCAGCGTAGTAGCGATTTTCGTCAATGAAAACCGTTCTTCCGTTGTGGTTCAGGGCTTTCCAGAGGAGGGTCTCGGGTGTGAGGCCAAAGATGAGGAAGTTGCATGGAGATGAACACTTTCGGAGCACGTCAGAGATGGGTTTGAGATCCGAGTAAGGCATGTGGTAGGTGTCGTTGGACTTTGAGGCATAGTGAAGAAGAGTGTTGATCACTGTGGACGGCAAGGGAGCATTGTTGAAGCCAGAAACTGGGGCTGAAGAGGCTATGACTTGTGAAGTTGCGGTGGTGAGGGATGTGGATTCTCGGGTGTAGATGAGGGTGACAAGGAAAGCGAGGGTGAAGATTGATATGAAGGCTAGAAGCCATAGGCGATTGGAACTTCCTTGTTTCTGGATGTAAGGGTGGAGGAGGATGAGCTTTGTGTTGTTGTTGTTGGTGTTCTTCATGTTGTTCATTTCTGTTGGTTGAGGGGGGGGGGGGGAGATGAAAAATTAAACTTGTGTTTGGAGTTTGAGCTCTGAGGGAGAATTGGGGAAGAAGGCTTGATTTTAAAGAAGTGTTGGAAAACTTGGGATAGCAAAAGAGAGAATTGAAGTAATGTGAAGGGAAAACAAAAAAATATATTGAGGGTGACCTTGCATTACGATGACGCTTCTTCAAAGCTGATCTAGAACTGAAAATAACGTTAGTGAGAGCGAAGTAGTTTAATGTGTATGGTTTTTCTTACCTCTATCTTGATGTGGTTGGTATCTTTGTATTAATTAAGTTCCTAATATAGATTGTTTTGTTTATGAAGGATGGATTATGCTGACACAAACGGGGTTAGGGAGGAGACAGAAGAGTAGTGCTGGGATGGGGTGGTTGGACCTGAGATGAGAGGGAAGGTAGAGACAATAGTGTGTAGCGACGCAGTAACTAATTACAAGCCGGAAGTCGCTTTTCCTTGTTGATTTGAGACTTTTTTCCTACGTAACCACCCCCTTAGAATATTGGTTATTTCTTAAACAAATAGCTACCACCGAAGGAGACTAGGTACCGGCAATGACTCCCCCTCCTTGAAAACGTGTGATCATCGTTTTTGTAGTTCATAATGGGTATACTGATACTAATACAGCAATTGCATGTGTTGTTTGGCAGTGCATTTCTACACACATGTTAGAGATTTAAAATTGAGTTTGTCTATTTTATATTTTGTTTGGCTCCTCATTTTCTCTTTTCTTTAAATAGAATTTTGGTATTTAAAATTGATTTTCACTCAACTCTTATATAATTGAGAGGTTCTTTTAGAATTGTTTCGCCGAAAACAACATTCAATACTATCTATTTGTTAGAATTACTTTTCAAATAAAGGTACTAAATATAAATTACTTAAGTTTTCATTTTGTTGAAATCTCAGCTATTTTTCTATTAGAGGCAATCTTACTTAAACTAGATAGTACCACTTAGATGGCAAATCTATCTCTTTCGAGTTTTAACACAGTTACATACCCAAAACTCGAAATCCGAAATCTTTAATTAAGTTAGAGCAGCTCATGCTACCTGATCTATGCACTCATTGATAAATTACTTTAATTTAAAATCTGGTGTTAAAAAAACCAAATTAGACCGGCGTCGGACTCGTCCGACCAGGAATTAGACCTCAGACAGGTATGGTCATCACCATTGAATCGGTTGCTCTCAAAACTAGTGACAAACTGGCCAGAATTGGAGAACGGGTGCGAACTGGACTGATTAAACGGTTCAGTATTTTTTTTTAACATTTTGGTCAAAATATTGTTTTTTTTTTGAAAAAAAGAAAAAAGAAAAAAGCTCGGTCATAACACAAACTCATTTATTTTAGAACCTTAGTTTTTTTGATATGTTTGTTTACTATATATCATTAAATTAATTTAAAAATAAAAAACTGAAAATAGTTGTTGTATTTTCTATGAGTACTTCACAAAAAAAAATTGCAAGTGAAGATTAAAGTAGATGGATTTTACATTTGAGATATTTAATAAAGTATCTTACAATAAATATTATTTTATATTGATTATATTATTGTTAATAACTTAATATAGTTTTTTGCTTTCTAATTAATTATATGTATATATTTATATATATAAATAATTAAATATATATATTTTATTATATTCCAGTCTAACTTCTGATTGAATTGATTGAATCTCTGAACTTTTAAATTAATGTCTTAACCAATTCGATGTCCGGTCAAATTTTCTTAACTATTAACCAAAATTACTTTTGATAAAATTAAAATTATTAAAAAAAAAGTTTTCAAACAAAGAGCTAAATACACACTAAAGACGATTTCAAACCAAAGGCGACAAGGTTTCCATGTGATTTGGTTTACAAGCAGATTTTCAGTTCAGCCACGTACCTCGCAAGTCAAAACATAACGCTGTCGGTGATTGTATGGACTATGGACTACACAATTACGTGTACTCTCATGGAGTTTTCAATTAAGCAACTACTTCTGACTTGATACAACTAATCTCATAAATTGCCGAGAATGAGAGATTGAATTAGCAGATAGAGTTATTGAATTGTATAAAAATTTACGCGAAATATTACTCCATCTAGTCCTGGATGCCTGTCACATTCGAGATCCAAGTTTGGTCCAATTTATCTATCACTTTAGAATATTATAGGGTATTATTAAATTTTTTTTTCCTCACTTTGACTCTTACTACAAGCTATCCTTATTAATCAACCGAATAAAAATATTGATATGTTTATATATAGTTTTAATACAATGATATTGTCAAATTAGTTTTTTTTACTATTATAAAATCATTTATTAATTTTCTTAATTTATGTGCAAATATAACTCTTATCAATCTAAACATGAATTTAAGAGAGTAGAAAGATATAAATTCAATACAATAAAGTATGTGTTTGAATTAGAATTTGCAAATTTGATTTCAAGTGAAATCGATTTTACAAAGTTGATTTTTATCAAAAGTTAGTATTAATGTAATTGACTTTTAGAAACTTTTATATTAAAGTGATTATAATAGAATGAATATTGTTTGAATGACAATAATCAAAATTATTTTTAAATATATAATTACTAAAAAGACATGAGATTTATTATCAATTTAATATCACTTTTTTCATTATTATTTTTTAAGTATACTAGAATAAATAAATTATATAAATATTATTATTTTTTAACTTTTTCTTGTACAATTATTTTTTTAATTTTTATTGCAAGTATTAAATTACATATAAAAACTTACAACAATATATATAAGATAAATACATAAAAAAAATTAATTAAATCAAAATTTTAATTTAAAGTTGTAAAATATATGTCAAAAAAGAAAATGGATTTATCTAATATATGAAAGAAATTAACTTTTAGCATATAAAAAACAAATGAGTTTTTCAATTAGTAAAGTTGATGGAAGTTTAAATTGGATATATATATATATTTTTTTTTGGTCAAAGTTAGATTAGATGGTTTAAAAATTACTTTATATGTTATATCTTCAAGAGTGAACTGAGAAGCACCAAAAAATAAAAATAAAAAAAAAAAGAAGGAAAAACTGCTTTAGGGCAAACTGAGGTTTGAGAGTGAAATCCGTTTAATGAGTTTTTCAATTAGCAAAGTTGATGGAAGTTTAAATTGGATTTTTTTTTTTTTTTTTTTGGTCAAAGTTACATTAAATAGTTTAAAAATTACTTTATATGTTATATCTTCACGAGTGAACTGAGGAGCACCCAAAAAAAAAAAAAAAAACAAAAGAAGAAGGAAAAACTGCTTTACGCCAAACTGAGGTTTGAGAGTGAAATCCGTCTTTTTTATTTGGGCCGTGACTTTGAAAACATTCAAACAAAACAAGTGCTGCATTGTAGGAATGAAACGGGAGTTTGGATGGTAAGAATGCTTATCCAAACATGTTGCAACAGTTGGGCTGGATCATGAAATGAGCTTATGTTGACGTAAGCATTTGGGAAAATCAAGGCCTGAGATGGATATGGGCCAAATTTCGTAGGACGATTTGAAGATCAAGCTTTTGAAAAAGCAAAACCTCTTTCAACCAAAACCTGTAAAAAGCAAAACCTCTAGAAGACTGCCCAAGGCCCCTTTTGTTTACCAAAACGAAGGACCATGAAGGAGACTTCCAAAAAGAATTTATACATCCTATTTAACCACTAGCAAACAAAAAGGGAAAAACTTTTTAGCCCTCAGGCGATAGAATAATAGGACAAGACGTGGGAAGATGCTTGTGTCGTCAAAGACTTGAAAGGTAGTTTTTCCTTTTTGTCTACATTTAACAAAGTAATCAACTGCTAAGACTGGATTACGTAGCGCTTAATTTTATTTTATTTTTTTCTTTTGATTAAAAAGACATTTCTAGTTTTCTTTGCTTGCTTATGGCATTTGTCAAGATGCCTATGGCCCAAACTAACCATTATGGCATATCCTCTGCAGCAGAAGTTGAGTGACATGATATTGGGGAGTGTATGCCCTGATTTGGGCAAATACGTGTTCTAAGTGGGCCATTGAAATTGTGGGAAAGGAGAAAAGGGGAACACGCAGGGACCTCCATGTGATAAAAGGTAGGCGCATAGTTTAAGTATGCCCAATTGTGGATGGTAGTCATTGGCTTTCTGAAAATAATAAAAAAAGATGCTTTCTAGAATCGACAATTGCGCACATCTCAGAGGGCATCGCTATATTCCATCATTAGTCAACAAACTCATTTGAAGGGACAATTTGGCCGTTTGGGAGTACCACATCCCACAACGCATTATAGATTTTCCCAAGTTGTGACAATCATTTAAGATTTGGATTTTTTTTTATTTTTTTTTTTTTTTTTATGTTTGTTATGGACGTAAGAAACATATCGTAAATTGTTTCATTGTGTTGTTGTCAATAGGCATAATATTGTTATCTGAATTTGAGGAAGTCACGAGGGCAGTCCCTCAAAGTCGACATGAGAAACCTTTAGATTTTAATTAGTAACTAATTGGGAGAGGAGTAATGGTAAAATTGAGTCTCTAAGTCTTTTATTTAGGTATATAAAAGATTCGAGACTAAATTTTATCATATATATTAATATATAATTGAATGATATCATAAAAAAATTTATATTGACTAGCGTCATGCCTGTCAAGCCACATTTTTTATATTTTAGGAATCATTGTAATTAATAATAATTTAAAATAATTGATAATTTGAGATCAGTAATCCTAAAGCAACAAATACAAGTAGATGTAATATGTGTTATATGAGAGGGGTTCATTAACATTGATATAAGATTTGATGTACATACACTTTTAATAACTTTTTATAAAATATAATTCTTACCAATTTAACTATTGAATTATACTATATATCATGTAGATCATTTGTGTCAAGTTTTAAAAAAATTGAATATTGTTAATAATTTAATCAAATAATTTTTTTTTATATATACTTGAGAAGTATTTATTACGTTGATTTTCATATATATAAAAGTGTATTAAATGACTTCAAATTAATGTGAAATTTTATATACATGATATATAACATATAAACTTTCAATCCAATTGTTGGTTTTGTAAAAAAAATTTTAATAAAATGTTGCTTAGTGCTATAAGAAGTGGGTTTAACTTACACCGGCATAAGTTGATTTTCACCCATGTTGTATATATGGCAAAAAGAATATAAAAATAAAAAAGTGTACAAATATTAACATATGCAAATATATGCATTCACATAATTATTTTATGTATCATTTTACATAAATTTTTTATTCAAAATATTTATTGTTCTTAGATATCAATAAAGAATTTATCTTTCCAATTTTGCCTTCACATATTCTAAACATACAAATTATTGAGATATGCATTGTGACATTAATCAAATAAATTAGTTAAATGTTGAAAATTGAGTAAGGATATTTTGGTAAAAATGTTTCATAATCAAACCTTAATTTTAGATTTCTTAATTCTCATACATATGATCAAAGTGACAGATAAAATGAATTGAAAGGAGCATTGTTCTCACCTATTTTCTGACTTCTGATGATATCCTTGTTGGTCTGAGCTCTTTATGGATCCATGGCTCCAATGGGGGACCTATAAGGGACTTTGATGGGGGACCTAAAAGGGACTCTGGTGGGGGAATTGTAAGAGACTCCAACACTCAAATCAAAGCTTATTCCACTCATTTTTAAATGAAAAAGGATCAGTTACTTACCTTGGTCTCTAATGAGGTCCTCTATTTAAAATCAAGTTAGGTCCCAAAAGATAGGTGCAGTTACAAACACTTTCTCTCTTCTCTAAAGTCTTTGATTCTCTTCACTTTTCAATAAATTCTCTAGTTCAAGTTTAAATATACTCAGCAATTGATATTTTTATGGGATTTTTCCTTATTGCTAAAATTGAGCTCACCCCTTTTATATAGTGGTTACATGTGCCCATTGGACTGAGCTCTAAGGCCTAGAGAATTGGTTCAGTACATAACCCCCAAGCTCGGCTACTAACCGAGAATAATAATCCAAGCTTATATTTGGAGCCTATCTTAGTTAGTGAGATGCAAATCTCCAATCCTCTTTGGTTGATATTAGGAGTCGTGTCTAGACCTGTGATAAGCGGTTAGTGGAAACCACTTTCATTAAACATTTAACATGAATAATTAATATTGACAAGTTAAATCTGGGACGTGTTGATGATCTTTAGACCAAGCTCCCTTACTGATTACCCGAAGGTTCATGATCGCTTCTTCTTTAGCGGAAAAAGTGTGAATCGTTAGGTTCGAACTAGCACATAAAATCGGGAGTAGATTTCTCTATTTCTTTGAGTTGCTTCTTTCCTACTTTAAGAAGGATTAGACAAGAGTTTCAAACTTCCTTTCCACTAACTTGCTTTGGGGCACTTCCTAACATAAGTCGTATAGGCTTTGGTATGAACTATTCAGCAGCTTTACTTATTGAAAATCTTATTGAAAATTTGAGCTCTTTATTTAGAGATTTGAACTTAAGAGTTCATCTCAGATAGAGTCCTTTTCAAGAGGACTTTCGAGCTTATTCTTCTAAGCTTATGAATTTATTTAGGGAGGAATGTCAAGCTTATTTTCTGAGATCATTCCTTGGTTGTGTTCATCAACTTCAAACTAATTTCCTTGCTCATTTCTATGTCGAGTTTATCATTTCTTTACTCAAACTCATTATTTTTGAGCTTTGAATTCACATCCAAACTCCTTGATTATGTGGGCTAATTTTTTCCGAGCTTGTATTATAATGTTATCATCCAAGACCCATTTTGAGATAGAATTGTTGGGCTCATTGTGTTGAGCCTATATTTCATGTTCCAAAACCCTTGTAGAGAAGGACAATGTGAGCTAAGCTCATACTTTGGGTTATTCAAAACTCATCTCGTGAAAGGAAATTGAAGCTTTTATGCCAAGCTCATGACTAAGCCTATCATTCTTGTGCTGTTATTTTCAGGCTTTTTACATGGCCAAGCTTATTCTTTCCAAGCTCACCTTTGTGGTTGAGCCTGTTATCCTTGGACTTTCTTCATATATCAATTGAACATTTGCAAAAGCCCCCCTGCATGTAGAGTAGTTATGTCTAGGGAGATTTGCCCCTTGTATTTAAAGGGATCGAGCCTCCGTTATTGATGATGGCCTTCTCTGGGACTGTCTCTTGTCATTGGCAGTGGATGAGAGTCATTAAGCCCCCACCGTTTAATGAGAGCCATTTCCCAAGCTCTTTGTTTGTTTATTCTAGATTTTTGTGCTAAGCTCTTGTTTAATCTTAAATATCATTCGTAACTCGTATATTGATCATATTCTTGACCCTTAGCCAAACTTACAACTTTGATTCCTAGCCTATTATTCAGGTCCAATCCTTAATTCTTCATTGTCAACTTAAATCTTTGCTAACTTAATTACTGGTTAGGCATTACTTGACCTCACTCCTAGTCAAAGTTCAACTTAGCTTACTTTATGTCCAAGACTTAACCTCGTTTGTAGTTGAGGTTTTCTTTAATTGGCCATATTCTCAGCCATACTAACCTTATTCTCAGTCAGATTTTAATGTGCTCAATCCAATTCTCAGTCAAGGCTTTTATTGAACTCAACTTGTTTCACATCCAAGATGTAGCCTTATTCTTAACTAAGATTTGAGCTAACCGCATTCATTGTATGGTCTACTTCAGCTACATATGAATATTTTACTCACTTAAATTTTTCTCGGTTAAGATTTGGTTTTCTTTACTGCTAATCCATAATTTCAAATTCATTTGTCCTTTGGTTAAGAGTTAGTGCTATCCAACCATAATTTTTTATTATGATCTCCTTCACCTGCAGGTGAAGATTGTACTTGCTTAACCTATCTTTCTTGTTTAAGATTGAATCTCTTGTAACCATAATTCCTAGCTACGGTCCAATTCACCTACAACTGAGGATTGTATTCACTTAACCATTTTTTTCCTTGGTTAAGATTTGGTTCCAAACGCAATAACCTTAATTTTGGGTAGTAAATTCCAAATTCTATTTCTGAATTTTCATCGACAACCTGAATTCTAGGTTGTCAATTTCAAACCCTTTTTTAAGTTGTAATTCCGAACCATTTTCCGGGTTTTATTTCTAGCACTTCCTCGAGTTTTAATTCTGAACCCTTTTCCGGGTTTTAATTCTAAATCCTTTTTTAGGTTTTATTTTTAACCTTTCTTTGGGTTTTAATTCCAAGCCCTTTTTTGGGTTTTCACGTCTAGCCCTTCTCCAGGTTTGAATTCTGAACCCCTCTCTGGGTTTTAAATCCGGACCATTCTCGAAGTTTTGGATTCGAGCCCTTTCTTTTGGTTATAAATATGAACCATTTTTGAGGTTTCAGTTCTAACCTTTCTCCAGGTTTTAAATGTCCTTGCCTACAAGCGAGGATCTTGTTTCCGAGCTTTTCTTTAACTCCTGAGCTCAGTTTTACGGACTTATCCTCCTTTCTTCATGGTCATAACTTAGCTTCATTCACGGCTAAGGTTTTTAGTCTTCTCAGCTTACTTCATGGCCTTCTTCTAGCCTTATTCCTAACTATTTTGGAGTCTTTCTCTTCGGCTCTTTAGTGGACTTATATTCTCAACCTTTTTCCTTTATGGACTTCCTTAGTCTACTTTCAAAATTTTACTTTTTTCGAGCTTGGATCTTCACATATATCCTCCAATTCTTTGATTGGATTTAATTTATTCAATCAACTTCATGAACAATAAAAAGAATAACGGTAGGGTGAAACATGTAACATTTTCAATAAAAATCAAATCCATTAGCAATCAGATATATTTAGAGAATAATATTAGTGAAAATATTGAGAAACCTCCCCTTTAATTTATGAGTTTCTTCTTGATCTTTGAAGAGTTGTCATGCTCCCCCTGAATTTGTGAAGACTCGTTACATGAATTCTCTTTGAGTTCATGCTCTAATTGATGACCTATCTTTTCTTATCCTTTCAAATTCAGCAAGGAAATGATTAATTATCAAACTTTACTTTGGCTTTGTTTCAACTTTCTAACTTTATTTCACATTATTCTCCTCCCAACCTCACTTCCTGCTGGATGGCCTCATTTTCGGCATGCCCATTTTATTTGAAGAATGAAAGTTTAGAGAAAGCTCCTTAATTTGTGAGGCTCTCTATATTTTTTGAGAAGTCACCATGCTCCTCTTGATGAATCAAGCCTTGTCTTTATGCAAATGCATGGATTTTCCCCGAGCTTATGCTATAATTTGTGGCTTATCTTTTCTCCTCTTTTATCATAAAAAAAAAAAGTCAAGCAAGCATATAATAGTCAAAAGGGTATAAAATTCTCTATTAATTAGTAGCATTATAAACAAGATA
The DNA here is from genome assembly GCA_031439595.1 of Pterocarpus santalinus. NCBI lineage: Eukaryota > Viridiplantae > Streptophyta > Magnoliopsida > Fabales > Fabaceae > Pterocarpus > Pterocarpus santalinus. The sequence continues at coordinate 21,438,985 of CM062525.1, forward strand.
ATGTATGAAAATATATGGCATCAAAGTACCATATCAATTTCAATAAATAGGACAATTAGTTCTCAAGCTCCAGTCCAAGCTTTGCTCCGTCTCTATCTCAAGTTGTTTTCTTCCCCAGTTTTAATTTGGACTTTATGACCTTATTCTCGGTCAGACAATTGTGGGCTTTGTGTCTAAATATCTCATCGGCAACTTTTACAATGTTGTGCATGCCTAGAAGTAAGTAAATATTCCCAAATTTTTTGCATCCAGATTTTGTAGAGCCAAATTTATAGTTAATCATGGATATTCAAATATAACATTTGGGGGGTAGTCAATATACCATTGAGCTTTGGATTCAATTGATCACGAATATAATTCTCTAGGTTGTGGATTTGGTTCCACGTTTATGCAATTCTCACAATTTTCATTTTGCAATTGAAAACTTGAATTTATTTAAATATAAAATGAGATAAATAATTAACATATTGATGGGCTGGCATAGTGGTAAGCTACTACTAGTGTATCTTCATAGATATGGGTTTAGACCCTATATGTCGCCATTCTTCCATTTTCTGCTAAGTTTTCTCTCCCTTTTTCTTCTACCAAGTGTAACACCCTACCAAATACAGTAGTATATTGAAGTCATGATATTCTACCTGATAGTTTGTTACGTTTGAATGCCTCATTTTTAATTTACCTTAATTAATTAACTTAGTCAAGTAAACTCTTAAATTGAAATGCAGCATATATATATATATATATATATATATATATATATGGGCATGGCACAATATAAGAAAATTTCATAAATCGGGTGGAAATAAACATCATAACACCTCTGATATATCTATATGTTTTTGTACAAACATAGTCTCATATATGCATGTACATCCAAGGGGCAATGAGTATAGAAGACTGGACTGTCAAACAAAATAAACTGGTCCATGCTCATGAGGTGCATCTCTATATGGTCCTAAAAGGACATTTCAACTAGTGTCACTGCCTACGAAAACAAAAAGAGACTATGCTTGCGGACCAAGGTCATAAAAATGCCAAAAGAAGGCCATGCTGTACACTGCAGTCTGCTGGCAGGATGGCTTCTCTAAATGGATTATGAGGAGAGGAACCCATTTGCCATGCCAAGATCAATTGAGCATAGTCGTCATCATGTGCGAAGGACAAGGAGGTGGATGAGTCTGCTACCTCGAAAGAGTCATCATCAAAAGAGAGAGAGGGATCTACCTAAGGTGGTGATATTGGTGGTGCTGCGGGGTGAGCAATATGTAGAGGGAGAATTAAAAAAGGGAGTAGCAGGATCAAAGAGAGGATGAAAAAGGGGAACAGCAAAGTCTCGGGGGAAAAATATGTACAGGCAACGCGACAGGTGGCAGTAATATATAGCGAGTCTATCACAGGGTCAAAGTGTAACTGCAACTCTGGTAGCTTAGCAAAGATGATGACTGTCGCCACCAAGTCCATGGTCTGAGAATAATGCGGACACAATAGGATAAGAATTTTGAAAAATTCTCAATACGATTCTTAAAGCTATTCTATACTGACATCGTGTTCGTTCCCAATTGCTTCGGTTTTTGTTAATTATATAAAAAGGTGACTATAGACTAAATATCTCCATTTATTATTGCTTAAGAAATATAGCCCAAAGCAAAGTTCAATTTTACTTAAGATAGTGAGAGGCAGAATAACCATCAAATAAAATATCATACAAATTAAATGCAATGCAATTAAATGATAACAATCATAAGGGAATACCTATATATATAGCACAATTAAACCACAATTAACCATCTAATCTACATAAATGCATTAATGCATGAAATTAGAATGCACTTTGTACTCATTGGCTCTTAAACTCGTACGTCATAAGTGTTCCATACTTGGTCCTCTGGGAATTTTATACCATATAACTCCTGGGTAATAGTCTGTTTTTCAGGATCGAGTTCGTTCTTATACAGGATTGCTGGGTTTACTTTCCCCGACTCTCTCACCGATCTATTCCTCTTAACTTTATTCTAGGGCTAGCCCAAGTAAATGGAATTTATATAGTCCTTATGGAGTATGTAATTATGGGTAAATCATCTTGGATAACATATGTGGATTTACATGTATAACATATTATATGCATAAGTTCTGCCGGAACTTCGGCACAATAACGGATTAGGTTTGTTTCTCTGTGAATAGTACTAGCTTAAACAGAAAATTAGTCACAGCAGCAGAGCCAACATAATATATGAATCTTTCAGCATCACCATAGATTTGCATCATTCATACCTTAATTGAAGCTCATACATGCATTAAGGGGCCTAAACCCTCAATTTGACAATTTTACTTACATCATTCAATTCTGCCCTGTTTTGTTATTTTATGCTACAAATTATACTTTACTTATTAAATTCTAAACTTTTGATGTGTTAAAGTATTGTTTGTCTAGTTTTTAATCTCTTTAGTTCCATTAAGTTTTGATAAATACAAATTGAGTTATTGAAGTTTAACCTTGGTCTGCCCTGATGCTAGATAAAATTGGTTTCTAAAATGTGAAAATTCGTTAAAAATAGAAATCTTATTGAATTTGCTTAAAACTTATATCAATTTAAAGCTACCATAACCAATTTTAATTCCCCATGAGTTTTTTTTCATTTGAATGGGAAGCGATCAAGTTATAAGCTCTTAAAACTAGATGAATTGGTGTGCCTTATTTCACTCCAATCAAGATATAGGGTAATTTTGGTGAATTACTAGGAGAAAACTACTTCAGGTTTGAATTTTTATGGCATAAACTCTATCTGTTAGCTTTCTAAAAAAATTAATTGTACTCAATTTGAAGTTGTATAGAGCGAGTTTGCATTTCACAACCCATACTAGTCAGAATAGTGGACAAAATTCTAGGGTTAATTTCAAAAGTTCATATCTTACTTATCACAGATCCAATAACTTTATAATTTATATAATTGAAAATCTATAGATGCCTAGTTTCATTAAAATTGGTTTTATTAAATTTTGATGGCTGTAGGTGAAGCCGTATGCTTCATAGTACGGACAATTTAGGGTTTTTCAGACCAAATAATTCTATTTTGCTACCCTTTCAGCTTTTCATTCAATTTTCTATCCAAACCCAACATATACATGTTAATCCAGCCAAAAGGTTCATATACACACAAAATAGCATCAAGTAAATGAGTGGAGAATAAAATTCCAATCAGCCACCAAGTCACAAATAATAAGAGAATACTATGAATCCTACCTTAAAATTGATATGTAGGCTAGCTACAGTTAAGTTTTTGTTAAAGGAAATGGATGAAGCTTGAAGATAGAAGGAGGATAAAATGAAGTAGAAGAAGAATGGAGAGGGAGCAGCAGTAGAATGGGGCGACAAAATGAAGGGAGTTAGGAGGTATTTTGAAGGTTTTAAAAAGTAAGGGTGATAAGGACATAAGGCCTCTCATTAGTGGGTTTCTTGGTGGCTAGAATTCAGCCATTTCTCCCCTTTATTTGTGGCTATCTAAGGCGCCAAGTGTAGAGGTGGAGGTGGTTGAATTTTAGCCACCCAATTTAGGTTTTTATAATGTAGGATTCTATTAATTTGGTTATCGCAGTATACAATACCAAAATTCTACCGATTTCCTTCAAACCGGTAAAACATTACTAGAAATCTTCTTATATTTTCTACATGATTATTCTAATTTCTCCTAACCCAAATCTCTTTAATTAATTTCCAATTAACTTCTAATTACTCTTACATAACCATTAAAATCGAATAAATTAATTAACAACATAAATTAAATATTTTGTAAATTCAAGACGTTACACCAAGGATGTTTAAATATATTATGCGGCAAGAGTTTGGCATACCATTAAGATGGCATAATGGCGGGACTTGCATTCTCATACATGAGGGTGCAGGTTTGAATTCCTCATTCGCAAATCTCATATTTCCTTCTTTTCTTTTTATTCAAAATTAATTAGGAATATTTAAATATAAAGCGCTATATACCTCTGAGTTGGCACAGTGACAATCTATTTTTCACATAACCCATGTCTACGGGTACGAGCCGTGCTTCGTGTAAATTCTGAATTTTTTTCCTTATTTTTCTCTTTTTTCTATTTTTTTTAAAAGCTGCTCCTTCTTCCTTGTGATTGAGTCAACCCAAACCTAGTAGGTTTCTACCATTGGAGCTCATTTTGAGCTTTGTTATGGCATTTTCAGGCCGTGGTTCCAACGCAAAACATATGAGCATCTTCAAGCAAATAGGATGCATCATTTTTCTTATGGATTGGTGTGGTTTTAGGCCATAAGCTCGCAAAGAATATACTTGCAATGAGCATCATAGGGCCTCGTTGTTTTCTCGATCAATTCTCCATGAAATTTTATGTTCTTGGCCTTGTTAGATTCTTGATTCAAATCTCTACAAGAGACAAAAAGCATCAAATAAAAATATTGAGTTTCAAATCATAAGGTAGAGTTCATAATTGGTGGTTTCTAGTTTTTCAATAATTTCTCCTTCTATACTCAACCAAATTTGACGATTATGGTCTTGTTTGATTTAGAACTAATAAATACACAAAATCCCTCAAGAAATTGGAAGTAAAATAAATTATAATTCTCGTTTCAATGAGGGTGAAGAAAGTTAGTGTTCTTGTGTTCTTATTCAAAATTTTCTCTTCAATCTTCATCAAAATACATGATCTTTGTCTCCACAAGTTCAAAACAATATATTTTATCAAATCCCTCAACGAATTTCATGCCAAAACTCTAAATCAAGAATATTAGGTTTTGGATCTCAAGTTACACATGAATTCCATAGATGAAATTATCAACACTCAAGCATGATTTCATGCAATTCTAATGTTAATATCTTAGAATAGGTGAAGGTGACAAAATCATAATCAAGATATCACCTCTCAATTTGATCTGAGAGAAATCCAGATGAGGATTTGTGCTGCATTATGATGATTACAATTTGTTCATGGTTTGGCTCTTATGTTGACCTTGGTTGGGCAGGAAACTTGTATCATAGCCCCATGATGGGTGCAAATATTCTGACTTGTTTTATTCTAACTTGTTTTCTATCTTTCAATGATATCCTCGCTGGTTCGAGCTCTTCATGGATCCACAGCTCCGATATGGGACTTACAAGGGACTCCAGTAGGGAACTTGTAAGGAACTTTGATACTCAAGTCAGAACATATTCCACTCATTTTCAAGTAAAAAAGGATTAGTTATTTACTTTGGCCTCTGATGAGGTCCTCCCTTCAAAATCAAGTCTGGTCCCAAAAGATAGATGCGGTTATAACTGCTTTCTCTCTCCTCTTAAGTCTCTAATTCTCTCTACTTTTCAAGGAATTATCTAGTTTAAGTTTAAATATACTCGGCAGTTGAGATTCTTATAGGATTCTCCTTTATTGCTAAAACCGAGCTCATCCTATCTAGTTGGTGGTTACATGTGCTTATTAGGCTAAGCTTTAAGGCCCAGAGAATTAGTTTAGTACAAGTATTAAAATTAACATCTTTTTACATATTTAGTCTATTTAAATGACTCAAAATCAATTTTTATAGGGGAAATTATTTTAACCTCCCTTAAGGTAAATTGATATTATTTTTGCCACCTTCTAGATCCTAAAATTACATACTAAAATTATGCTCTACTCTTTTAATCTATGTAAGGATAGTACAAAAGTTTCCTCTTAATATAATAGTCCATTAATAAAATTAATAGCACAGGAGTTGCATGTAACTATTAATTTTAAAAAAAAATTAATAAACACATACAATGACTTTTGTTCCCTTAATTATTTCATCTATTGCTATTGAATGCATCCACACATGGCAACCCCACTACTCCTCTTTCTTCTGCCACTTGCATTACCACTCCCATGGTCACCACCCCATCACCGCTTATAGGCCACTCATGGAGCTCCACCACCATAAAGTTTCAAACTTTGGCCACCTATTCTACCAGCAACATACACCCCAATAATCTTCACAAAAAAGCTTCTAGATGTTAGGACAAAAAACTAAAAAGCATTTATTTGATAAGTTCAAAAAGAAAAAAAAAATGCATCCCCATTTTAGAAAGTGTGCCTCAAACATTTGATCATAGTTAACAATTATCCAAAAAACCTTAGATGGAATATCCTTTGTAGCAAAAAGTAGTCATTAATTTTTAGAAGGAAATATCTTCATTAATTAATATATTCATCACATCAAAGCAAAAGGATGGTGATATGACCCAGTTGAAACCAACTCCAGATAAAGAAATTGAATCCTTGTAATAGAAATTGCATTAAGAAAATGTGTGAGAAAGAACAAGATACAACAATTGACCAAATTTCAACAAAATAATTTTTTTCTTTTACCTCGAGAGGAAAATAAAGGGTCAGGAAACAGAAGCACGCACATAGACATGTTCACCTTATTAACTTCATTCTCATTCATCACTATCACGATCGTCTTCCCTCTTCAACTCTCATCTATTCCCCCCTCATTCTCAACCACCATCCCACCACTCCTTCCTTCCTCCATGCTCCTCCTTTCACCTTTTTTTGTTGGCGACCACTCGACACATGCCAAATCCCTAATAGCAAACAAGTCCAAAAAGAGAAGTGGGTCCACGAGGGCCTTATCCCTAGTGGCATCTTCTACATTCACCTTGACAATGTGAACCTTATCCTTGACTATGTTTCTAAGAATGATTTTCAGGAGTAGGGATGTGGATGATAGGGAATAAGGTGGTGAAGAGAAAGGAAGTAGAGAAAGGGGCACTGAAGATGAGGGAATGGCTATAGGGAAGGAGGTGGTTGCCATGAATAAAGAAGGGAAGATAAGGTGTTAGACTTTTTTTTTTTTTGTTATTGAGGGTAATTTGAAAATTTATCAATCTTACAGAAGTCGAGTGTAATTTTATAATATAGGAGAGAGCAAGTGTAATATTTACGAATCTCATGGGAGGTTAATATAATTTGTCCTATATTATAGGATCATAAAAATTCAAAAAATTGCTATATTTCAAATTCACATTTTAATTGCAAAAGTTAAAATTACTTATTATTTCGTCTAAATAAATTTTATTGACAAATGTTGATGCTTAAAACATTTGAGGTAACACTATATAGGCTCTCATGGCAAGAGGAGGCTACGATCCTCACAGTCGAAGCATAGATATCGTGCTCACAAATACCATAATAATAGCAATCCAAGTATAAAACTCTAGGGACTTTAGTATAGGCACAAGGGACACAAATCTTATTCTCTCTCTAATTGCTGTATAATGTATAATTGTGTTACTGAGGAACCGTATTACAATTTTGGGGATTTTAGTGTGTTAATTAGGTGTAGAAAACTCTCTCTTTTACTCTAACATTTCTTGGAGGGAGGAAATTTAGTTTCCAATCAATATGATAAAATTCCTATAATTTTACACATGATTTCCTCCTATTTGTCATATACATTTGCATAGTGTTTTGAAAAGAGAGAAATTTGAATCCTCAGTCAATACATTAAGATCTCCAAAATTTAACACTTATATCCCCATTAACATCCTGACGCAAGCAAATTTATGAGTATCTAATACTCTATTCACATGTTCTAAGGCAAGCTTCTCAAACTATGTACCTTCCTTACACACTGTCCAACAAAATTGCCTAAGAATTCAACTGCCAAATTACAAATGCATTGGATATAACAACACTCGAAAGGAATAATTCAAGAAGAAATAAGACTCGTCTATCTTAAAATGGTACTATTATTTTATGAGTTCAGTGAGCTGTCATTTAAACCCTTTCCAATGGATATTGCATGCCTTCCTTACATCTCTTAAAATGATATTCCTCAACTCCTTCTAAAATGATATTCCTCAAATTTGGTTGCCGTGCAGAGCTAAGACTTTCTTAAGTACATAATTTTTATGTTTGTTTATTTAATGTTTCATGTTTCACGTTGTGTTTTAAAAAATAATAACTATTTAGTGGGGATTTTCTTACTTTATAAGTAAATCAAAAATACTTACTTTATTAAATAATATGTTTTAAATATAAAGGACTAAAGTATTAATTTGGTCTTCCCAAAAGATTTATATGTGACATCAATTTAGTCATTCAATGACTTGTGATATAAATAAATCCTCCAAAAATTTTAAATGACTTCAAGTTAGTCCTCCAAAGATTTAAGTAAAGAATTATGACATCAAATAAGTTATCTTAAGATTTTAAGTCATATTAAGATAGTTCTATCATAATACAAAATAACATGATATATAGGCATCGTAATAACGGTTAAGAGATAGGGGTTGACGGTAGGACTAACTTGATGTTACTTAAAATATTTTGAGAACTTATTTGATATCACAAATCTTTAAGACTATATTGATATCATGTATCTTTAGTTTAGGGGACCAAATTAATAGTTTAATCACGATAAAATGTTATCAATTTTATCATCAATATATCTATTAAGTAAATTAATGTGTAATTTATATAATTTGAAATAATTGATACTTTATCACATTAATTTATTATTTTACTGCGTGTATAATATATTAAAAAAACGTTTATTTGATTATCAAATCATGTACCTATGAGTGCTCAATTTATTTGAGATATAATGGACCATCATAGTAGTATATCATAATTTAATAGTTACATTAACAACTTTAAAATTTATAAAAAAAAATAATTTTTTTTGGGTACATAAAAAAATATTTAATAAAATAGATTTAGACTTAGTCCTTCAATAATTATATTTCTTCTCACACATTCTGTCACCATTTCTGTTCGTCCGTATGATCCGTGCATTTGTCTTACATTTTTTTGTAAGAAAGTTATTTGTTTAATTAAAAATGTACTTCTTAAGTTTGAATATTTTGTTTGAATGAAACTTTTGAAAAAAATAATTAATTTTAAGAAGCAGGTTCGAAGCTACTTAATTATGCTTCAATTTTTTTTTTTACTTAAATTATCTTAAAAGTACATTTTTAAAAACACTTATCCATATACACCCAAGAATTTATGTTTATGTTAATAGTGAAGTATAATTTTCTATTTTTTTATTGTTATTGTTTTATTTTAAAGTTAAGTTATCGATACATAATATCATTTTTTATGAAATAAACATAAATCACTAATTATTCATGTAAAAAAGTGATGAAAAACTATAAGTAAATCTGTATTTTAGTTGCTGTAAGATAAATTCTTTGTTAATCTCTTAAATATAAATTTTATGATATATCCCCTAAAATTTGATATTCTATTGTCTTTTTTTTTAATATCTTTATTCATTTAATTTTAACTGTGTTAATTATAAAGTGAGGAAAAAAATACGAGGAAAAGTAAATTGAAGCCTGGACTGATTGATTAGCATATGCTTGTATTTTCTTCCTAGTTTTCTTTTTTCTATTTTTTGTTGGGAAAGAAAATTTCATTTGTAGTCAAGCCTAACTGCACTTACAAAACAAAAAAGATACATCAAATCCAAATTTGATAAGAAATAAATGCACTCTACATTTTGAACTAACCAACGATCTGTGGCTCTACTCTTTGTCCAAAGACTATCAATAGGTAAGTATCTTTCACAATGGAGCCCAACACGAACAATACTATAGCTTGAATAAGGTATTACATTTTCTTTCAAAGTAGATATGAATGTCTATAAGAGCATCAAAATAGAAATACTCACAAGGGGCAATCAAAACCCCCATAAAAAGGGAACCAAAACACCTATAAAGAGGACAACAAAAAATTCACAAAAGGAACAACCAAAATCTCACAAAATGGACAATAGAAATAAAACAAAAACACAAAACCTATGCAATAAATTAAAAGAAAAAGAAAATAAGATGAAAGTACTGCCATCAAAAAATACTCACACAAGGGAAAGTTAGAAAAAAAGAGAAGAGAGAAAATAAGGATTAAGGTTTTTGCCACATTCATGGCAATTCTATCTTCTGTTGTAATTTTCTTTACTATACATTATTATTTGGCTAATTATGTCCCTCCACCATATCAATGGTTGACAATTAAGTTATAACATCTCCATATAACGTAATAGGAAATGATGAAAATGTCTTTGGGCAAACTTTTATTATTTACAACCTTGCCCTTGAACTTTTTAGAAAATGACACTTAGGTCCCTAGATCAATAGAATTAGCAGAATAAAGTTTTAAAAGCAGAATCACATAGCGAAAACGTAGAAACCTAAACCTTGGCCGATTGAGGCACGGAAATATCCATATGTGAAATGACATGGGATGCCCCTAGAATTACCCATAATTACGAAAGCGCCATTACCCATGAAAAACAAAAAACAGAAAGGCTATCAATTTGCAAAATGATTAATTTACACCTTTAATTAATTAATTTGATTTTAATGGATAAGTAAAGCTAATTAGAAATTAATTAGAGAATAATTAGGATTTAATTAATTATCAATTATAAGGATTAAGTTTAGAGAAGATTGAGATAGATATATAGGAATTCTTACAAAATTATTCAATAATGATTTGCCAGTTTGAAGGAAATCGACAGAGAATTCGGTATTTTAAACTGCCGGAACCAGATCACTAGAATTATATGATGAAAACCCTCAATCCAATGGCTGAAAACTCAGCCACCTCCCCCACCAAAGTGGCGCCACCCATGCCACAAAGATGGAGCATTGTTAGCTCATTTATGAGCCACTTATTCCAACCACCACCTCTATATCTTTTCCATATAATCCTTTCTTGCTTCACCAAATTTTCGGCCTCCCTCTCTCCCCCCATGGACCTCCCATCATTCCCTCTCATCTTCCTTCCTTTTCACTTCATTTCTCTTCCACTTCCAAGCTCCAAGTACCTCCAACATGAAAACTCTTCATCTAGTCAAGCTATCCTTCAATCTAGAGATAGGATTCCAATTCTTGTCTCGATTTTCTGATTTGGGAGGCTGGTGGTGGTTTATTTTCTCAATTTTTGATGTATTGATTGAACGATTATGATGATATATGGCTGATATATTGGCTGTTTATGAGGTAAAATTCGAATTGGAAGCAAGAAAGAATGAAAATAGGAAGAGCTGAAAGGCTAGAGAACCAAAAACCCTCGGCAGTCCTACGGCGGAGTGTACGGCTCTGACTACCGCTGATTAAATTCAATGACACTATTTTTATATAAAACTAGACATCTAGCGCTTTCCATACATATATCATATAAGGATTTTGGATTAGTATTGAGAGAGTTATGAATTTTTGAATTTCAACCTAGGTTTTTGACTTTGATCCTAGGCAGACTGGGTTGCTCAAGTAGAACTCGCCCTATGCTACTTGAAAATGAATGAAACTAACTTTGTTAGAAAGTTTACACATAGGAGAATGTTCATAAAAATTTCAGAATTAGATAAGGTCCCGTTTGCTCCCAGTGATCCAAGAATTTTTCCCTATGTCCAAACCAGGCCAAAATAGAGCAGTTCAAAAAGGTTAAATTTCGGTGCTTATAACTTGAGCCCTACTAAGGAAAATTGAATGGAACTTTTTGAAAATGAAACTTTGTCCTGTTAGCTTTAATATGAGACCAATTTTGTATGATTTGAGTCAGTTTTCGATTTTTAATGGATTTTTACTTTTAGATGTCTGATTCTGGTCAGCCACTGGGCAGGCCGGGATAAAACCTAAATAACTTGAGCTATGCTTATCAAAATTAGATGTGACCAAAGATGTTAGAAAATAGACACATAACACTTCAACATATCCAAAATTCAGGGTTAAATAAGCTAAAATGAATTTAGGGTTTCATTTCTAAAAACCAGACAGAATTGATATAATGAGCAGAATTGAATACAAGGGTCTAATCCCTACATGATTGATATTAATATGATATATAAGGATTCAATCCCTACATGATTGACATTATTGTGATATGTTTGCTGCTCTATATTGAACTTTTGCTTGATTGGTTTTACTGGTAGCTTAGCACTATTCATGGGGAAGCGGACATGTTCCGTTATAATGCTGCCAAATTTTCGGCAGAATTATATGAAGTTATAATAGCTTGTATTATGAAATTTTAAGTTATGAATATGAAATTTTATATGCAAGGATATATGAAATTAAATGGCGAAGTATATGTATGAATGCATTGAGCATGCCTATGCATGATTATGTATGAGAATGAAGAAATATAAATATATAAAATGTGAATCCCTTCACCTGAAGGCAGTTATGAGATCCCTCCTTGTGAAGGCAACTAAATAAGATAAGACGTGGATCCCTTCACTTGAGGGCAGTTGCACATTGAATCCCTCATTGTGAAGGCAGTATAAAGTTATGAGATTCCTCTACCTTGGAGGCATATGGTCAAATGAGATCCCTCTATATTGAAGGCACGTGGTCAGTTGAGATTCCTCTATTCTTGAGGCACGTGACCAGAAAAGATCCCTTCAATTTAGAGGCACGTGACCAAAATGAGATCCCTCCAAGACTAGAGGCATGTGAATCTCCTTGTGGGACAGTCTGTGTGACGACGGTCACGAGTGGAGCTGACGAGCTCACTCCTAGATCAGACTACCCAAAGGCAGTAAAGAATAAAGATTAAAGCATATGCAAGCATTCCACTCACATGAGGCATGGCATCGACCCAGCTAGTGTGAGTATAGGAGATAGGGCTTACATGAGGCATGGCATGACCTAGCTAGTGTAAGTACCGAATAAAGGATATGATGAAGGTCCCATATTCCTAAGGATCATGACATGGCGATCACGCTCTGATGGGGTATGACATGGTGATCATACTCTGAAGTGTGGCATGATGATTCCACACCCTAAGGAATGTGACATGGCGATTACATCCCAATAGAGTATGACATGGCGATCCTACTCTAGGACGTGGCAAGATGGACATATCCCTAAGGAGTGTGACAAGGCGATCACACCTCGATGGAGTATGACATGGCGATCGTACTCTGGGATATGTGTAACAAGTAAAGAAAGATAAAGGAAAAATATGTGTATTCTGCATAAAATCCAAGTACAAGTAAATGTGTGTATAGATTTTATGTTTTCAGTATATTAGTGCTATTATAAGTTAACATATTTCAGTCATTATTCATTGTATAATTCATGAATTGATTTTGTATTGGCTTGCCTAAATTACAAGTGTATGAATAAAATGAACTTTGCTTCAGACAGTATATTTTTAAACTGTAAAATTAAACAGCTTGTATAACATATTCACCTTTTTCATAATAAACCAAAGCAACTGGAGATGACAACGATGACATTATGTATGACAATGAATGAATCCTACTGAGAATTTATAATTCTCACTCCTATATTCATTTCCGTATTATCTCCAGATAGTTTAGAAGTTCCGAAGAAGGCCCTTCGAGGCAGAGTCAACTAGTAAGATTGAAAGTGGCCGAAGGTTGCTACCAGATAAGGTCCGATTAAGTAACAATAACAACTCCTAGGCGAGGTATTATGACTTAAGTATAGTACCGTACTTGGGAGGGTGTTACATAAGTACCATAGAGAAATTCAATATTCATTCATTCAAACCTACTTTTGTTGTCACAATCATTCTAATAACTAAAGTCCATCAGCTAGCCCAAAATAATAATTTTTTTTTTGGGTAGAAGAAGAAAATAAAGAAAAGAAGCAGAGACTACGACAAGCCTGCTTGGAGTAATAACCCAAAATAATAACTTATTAGGTAGGAGAGGTTTATGATTTAATTATTATATTAAATTTATTTATTTAATTAATATAGAAAGTGAGAGTAAAATGAGTAGCTAGTTGTACTGCTAATCATAATTGGGTTTATATGGATAGTGGCCTGCACAGAGTGCTAACTGAAACTAATCACAAAAATGAAAATAGCTAATGCCAGCTAAGCATATAACTAACTTAAGCATGTAACTAAATTAATTTAATCATGCTAACCTCCTCCTCAAAATGTGAGGTAAGGATTGATGATGTCTTGCACATGAGATGATGAAACTAAGCAGATGCCACGGGCTTGGTCATTATATCAGCTAACTGATGTTGTGTTCTAACAAGAGCCAGCTTCAAAATACCATATGCAACTTTTTCCTACACAAAATGAAGATCAATTTCAATGTGCTTGGTTCGTACATGAAAAGTTGGGTTTGTTGCAATATAAATAGCTACTTAGCTATCACAGAAAACGAGAACAGGAAAAGGTGTATGACCCAAATCTCGAAGGAGACTATGCAACCAAGTAATCTCACTAGTCAAAAAGGCCAAAGCACAATATTCTGCCTCAACAAAGGAGCGAGATATGATGGTTTATTTCTTAGATTTTCGAGCTGTAACACCCTCGCATATATAATACTATGCTTAAGTCATAATATTATCCTGACAAGTTATTATAATTAAATTGCGCAGATCTTGATTTGTTATTTAATCCATCTCTCCTGCAAACATGACAATATTCATTTATAGTCCACCACTACAGGTGTTACTAGATAACTTTTCATCTACCAATATATATATGTACATATACTTGCAAATTGTCTTCAGCAGCTAGCCCAATCTTCGTCACTTTTCGCTAGGTTATCCTCTTCAAAATTTGCTGAGTTGTCTGGAGATGACACGGAAACACATAGGGATGATAATTTTATATCCTCAGTAGGATTCCTAGGCTACTTGGTTGTCCATGCCATCGTTATTGCTCCAGCTACTTCGGTTTACTTAAGAAAAAGTGATCATGACATATAAACTATAGATTTCATTTTAGAGAGTTCAAAAACATCAGTCCCAAAGCAGGTTTATCTTATTATACACTTGTTAAATAGAAGATATCTCATGTAATGTCCGAAAAATTTTATCATTTTCAACCGAGTTGTTCGGTTTTTATTGAACAATTGTGACTGAATGGAATTTGATTGAGCATTCATTTAAAGCCAATTAAATGTGATTTAGAAAGATTAGATTTGATGAAATTAGATTAGGAATATAGAAAACCTCATAGAATTTTTCTAGAGCCGGTTTACCGATTTAAGGGAAATCGGTAAGATTTAGGTATTTTAAACTGTCGGAACCAGATCAATAGAAATTATACTGTGAAAATGCTAAGATAGATGGCTAAGATTTAGCCAAACCATCCCTATATGTGGCACCACTTTCAGCCAAAGGAGGCAGCAACAACCCAATTTGAATGACCAACACATATCCACCAATCAAGTGCAACTTGCTTTAGAAGTTTTCAGTTTTTCCTTTCCTACCCCTTTTCATTTTTGACCACTACATGTAGCTAATCCCTCTCCATTTCCTTTCTTCCTCATCTTATCTCATCTCATATCATCTTCATCTCTAACAAACCTTCAATCTACATCAAGATTTCTTCAACTCAAAACATAAATCTAGCAAGAATCACATCTAGGAAAGGTAGGAATCCAACTTCTCTTCTTGTTTTCCTTGATTTAGGGCTATGTAGGGATCTTGTTTTTCTTATGATATTGATGTGAGTTAGACTAATGATAATGGATTATGGTTGATTTTGCATGTATGTTGTAATTAGAATTGGAATTGGTATGAAAAAACTTGAAGAATAGAGAAAATTCAAGAAGATATTAGGGTTTTCACTCAATGGTTTATACGGCAGAGTGTACAACTCTGCCTACAACTATTTAAATTTAATCAATTTATTTTTATATGAAACTAGACATTTAGGGCTTTTCCATATATTAAAATATAAGACCATTGGATTAGTATAGAATTAGTTATGAATTTTTGAAATTCAAGCTAGAATCCTAGATTCCCATCTGGGCAGTGTAAGTTGAGAGGGTGTAACTCATCCTAACAACTCTAAATTGAGTGAAACTAATGCCATTTGAAAGCTAACACATAAGGGAACATGTCATAAAAATTTTAGAGTCAGATTCATTTTCAATTATTCCCAGCACATCAATGAATTTACCTTAAGTTCAAACTAGGTTGGAATAGGGTAGTCCAATAGGGTCAAGTTACAAGGCTTATATCTCAAAATATACTCATGTAAATGATATGCAACTTCTTTCATTTGGAAGTATTTAATGTTAACTTTAATTTGATATAAATTTCGTATAATTTCACCCAGATTTCTATTTTTAGTGAATTTTCACTTATAAGGATGCACTTCTAGCTAAGTACAGGGTAGTCTAAGGTAGAATGCTAATAACTTAAGTTATACAAATCAAAATGAGATGGGACAAAAGGGTTTGAAACTAGACACATAAAGCTATTAGATATCCAAAATTCAAGTTTCAATGACTTAAATTGGACTAAAGGTGGATTATACAAAATTCAGGCAAAATAGGATAAAGTAAACAAAAAACTCTATTGATGTTTATATTGAATTTGATGAATGATATTGTGAATATATGATTACTGTTCCATATTAATTTGCATGTTTGAATGATTTTACTAGTAGTCTGGCACTATTCGTAGGGAAGCAGACTCGATCTATTATGCTACCGAAATTTCGGCAAGGAATTCATATATTGTGTGAGTTATACTTGCATGAACACATGATATTTGAAAGGATTAAATTAGTTGTGCATGCAATTCATGAATATCATAAAAGATTCCATATTGCTTGGGCCAGCCCCTGAATAAGTTTAAGGGGAATAGATCAGTAGGAAAGTCGGGGAAAGTAAACCCAGTAATCCTGTATATGAACGAGCTCAATCCTGAAAAGTAAATTATTACCTAGGAGTATATGGCCAATGACTCCCAGGGGACCAAGAATGGAAATTATAAGTTACAAGAGTTGAAGGCTCTCAAATGACAAAGTGCATATATATATATATATGTATGTATGTATCTGCTGTGTTTGTTAATTTCTAACTGCTTTTACAGTCAGTATTCCTCATATAATGTTACTATTTAACTATGATTACTATATTAGTCATGCTGACCTGCTTGGTTTGATTATCTTACTATTACTCTAATTTAAAATAAAGCTTGTTTCAGGTTACACTTTTCACAATATCAATAAAAGTTGAATATTATTGTCTTAGTGTATTATTTAAACCAAAGAAAAACTGAAACAAACGAGAATAACAACCATGCCAGACGTGTATAGGATTAGGATTCCTACTAAGAAATTTTTATTTCTCACCCTACTATATATTTCCGCGTCATTCTCAGATCATGGAGAACACAATTATGGGAGTCTTGTTCATCAAGTTCCCTGAACTTCATATTCATCTCGACCCATTTCTAGACTATGTGTACATATCTATTAATTGCCAGTTCCGCCTTTATTTCTTTTTTGGTAGAGATTTTGTAGTCCTACTTACTCACCCCCTTTTCAACCCGTCCGCTCCTTATATTGCCATCCTACTCCATATGGCACATCCATTCCCACATCCACCAGCAGCAGTAGCAGCAGCTCCCATGGCTCCGCCAACTTCACCACCGTAGCTGATCCCCTCTGCCTCACTATCTGAGGAGGATCCATCAGAGGCGACGAGCTCGTCTTCCTCGTCCTCTGCCCCGAGCATGGATTAAACTCCAACTAACACCAGCATGGTGAATGGATTCCTTTTCTTGGAATCCATCTAGATAGCATACGTGCAGTAGCAAAGGAGGTGTACAGAGTAGCCCTCTTTTGGTACATTGGGTCATAGGTAGAAATCTAGCGGATGGTCAGTACATGAAATATCCCATGGGGATCAGTTAAGGTACTGTTCATAGAGACAGACCGATTTATTTTGTTTCAGCGACCTTATTTTATTACCCTGTACTGTTTATGTATTCTTTGTCAAACTTTGAAAACAGACGTCTGTGTATATATACATACATGATGCAGTTTCAGTAGTTCTGTATATTCCGTATTTCGATTTATTTTATATTATTTCTATTACAATGATTATCCATTACTTATTCCGCAGCGAAATGGAAGTTGATTAAGCGAATAGTTAACTCTATATGGGTAATTAACATTGAATCAAAAAATGGAATTTAATTAGACTGTCTCACATAATAACTTATTAGGTAATATACTATGATTTAAGCATAATATTTTGTCTGGTAAGGTGTTACATCTCACAGTAGTAATAATAGACCATTAGGGATATAAGACTTATGCATATGCAGATGCTACTAAATATTGATACAAGTGCACTTCACTTTTGCATTTTTTTGTAACTTTCTTTTCTTAACATACCTATGCATTATGTATCACCATCTCTAAGGTGTCTGTACTTTCTTATTTTCCTCTATACTTAGTTCCCTAGAGGTGAATGGCCTCTCTCACCTCCGGGTAATAGCTTGCTTTTCAGGACCAAGCTTGTTCCTATACGTGCTTGTTGGTTTTACTTTCCCTAACTCTCACACCAACTTACTCCCCTTAAATTTGTTCAAGGTCTAGCCCAAGATATATGGAATCATTATTACATCTTTAATCATATAATCATGAATGCATATGCTAGAGGAATCATATTCATGATGCATAGGTCCTATGTTTTTGCCAAAATTTTGGCAGCATAATAAATTAAGTCCACTTCTCCATGAATAGTGTCATTTAAACAGACAATCAATCACAATGGCAGAATCAATATAATGTATTAATCGTTCAACATTAATGTAGTTTTTGCAACATTCAAACCTTAATGGAGTTTTATATATGTACTAAGGTGTACAACCCTTCAATTTGGTAATTCTGTTAACGTCATTCAATTATGCCCGGTTTTGTAATTTATGCCAAAATTCCCATTTAACATATTTAAGTCTGAATTTCTGATATGTTGAAGTATTATGTGTCTAGTTTTTAATCTCTTTAGTCCCATTAAGTTTTGATAAGTATAAATTGACTTATTAAAGTTTAACCTAGGTTTGCCCTAGTGTTAGACAAAATTGGCGTCTAAAATGTGAAAAATTGCCAAAAATAGAAATCTTATTGGATTTAAATGAATCTTACATCATTATAAAGATAAATGAGCTACCTTTCATGTCCAAGAAGTTTAATTTTATTTGAGTGCATAGAGCTTAAGTTATAAGCTCTCAAAATTGGTGAATTTGGCCTATCCTGTTTCTGTCTAATCAAGATATGGGGCAACTTTGATGAATTATTAGGAGCAACAGAGATCGGGTTTAACTCTAAAATTTTTATGGAATGTTACTTATGTGTAAGCCTTTTAAAAAATTTGTTTCACTTGAATTGAAGGTGTATAGGGTGAATTATGCCCTGTACAACCCACTCTGGCTAGGTCTAGAGGCAGAAATCTAGGATAAATTTCAAAAAATCATATCTCATGCAATACTAATTCAATGGCTTTATAATTTATATGGTTGGAAAGCTCTAAATGTATAGTTTCATTTAAAATTAGTTTAATGAAATTCTAATAGCTGTGTGCAAAACCGTACACTTTGCAACTATGGATACCATAGGGTCTTCACTTGATTCAGGTTCTATTTTGCTACCCTTTTTGTTTTTCATTCAAATTTCAATCCAAACCTAATAAACACATGCTAAATTAGCCATCAAAGATCATACAAACATAATAAATCATCAAAAAGAGAGTAGAATCAGCTTGTACATCACAAAAACAAGTGAAATAAGTTGAATCATTCTTCAAATAGAGAAGATAGTTAACTAGAGTTAGATTTCTTGATGGAAGAAGTAACTAGGGCTTGAAGAAGGGATGAAGTTGAGATGAACTAGAAAAGGAGAAGATGGAGAGGGGGCTGCTATCTTGGTTGACCAAATGAAGGACAAGAAAGGGAATAAGGGAATTTTATAAAGCTTTGGTAGTTGAAATCTTGGGTTTTGATTGGTTGGTGTTTGTGTGGTGTTCATTTGCCAATTCTCCCCATTCTTGTGACTAAATGGGGCACCAATTAGGTGATGATGGTGGCTGCAAGGTTTCACAATATAAAATTTGACTAATTCAATTCTAGCAGTTTAAAATATCGAATTTTAACCAATTTCCTTCAAATTGGAAAACTTTTACTAACAATTTTGTTAAGATTTTCTACATATTTATCTAAATTTCTTCTAACCCTAAATCTCTCTAATTAACCTCTAATTAACTTCTAATTGCACTTTTATAATTATTAAAACTGAACAAATCGATTAATAGCATAAATTAAATATATCGCAATTCAGGACGTTACATAAGCAACCATAGAACCACCTAAGAAGATGTAGTAGCTAAAAGTTGATCATTGAGTATCAATGCAAGCAGCCCAATCTACCTCAACATATGCTATCATATGAAGGGTAGGCTTTGAAGAAAAAAGAAGTCCTTGACTAGGGGTGTCTTTAAGGTATTAAAGCAAGTGACGAACTGCAGCTAGGTGTGGAATACGAGATTGAGAGACAAACTAACTTAATTTGTGGATAGCAAAACGAATATCTGGCCTAGACAAGGTAAGACACAACAAGCACCTAACCAGTCTACTATATTGAGAATTATCCAGAAGAGAGTCACCATAAGTGGAATTCAACTTTAAACTAGGATCCATAGGTAAATCAGCCAGCTTACAAGTAAGAAATCCAATGTTGTCAAGCTAGGATAATGCATACTTATGTTGAGATAACAAAATACCAGACTTGGACTGGGCAATTTCAAGTTCAAGGAAATAATGCAAAGTGCCAAGATCCTTGAGCTTGAAATGATCTTGTAATTGCTTCTTAACATCATTAATGGCAGCAAGTGAAGAACTTGCAATTATAATATCATCGACATATACTAACAGGGCTATAAAGGAATCTTTGGTGCCCTTGGTGAAGAGTGAGTAGTCACTCTTGGATTATAGAAAACCCAATTGAATCATAGCAGAAGCAAACTTGGAAAACCATTGCCTAGAGGCCTAACGCAGCTCGTAGAGTGATTTTTGAAGTTTGCATATCATGTGCTCCCCCTTAATCTTGTACCTGGGAGGTAAATCCATATAAATGTCCTCATACAAATCACCATTAAGAAAGGTGTTGTTGATGTCAAGTTGAGCCAAGTGCCAACCCTTAGAAGCTGCCAATGTCAACAAAATACACACAGTGGTAAACTTGGCCATAGGAGAAAATGTTTTCACAAAATCTAAATCAACTTGTTAGGTATAATCTTTCCTGACCAAACTCGCTTTATACTGATCCACAGTGCCATTGGCCTTATACTTCACCCTATAAACGCACTACAATCAATGGTGTGTTTATTAGGTGGAAGAGGAACTAATTTCCAAGTGTGATTGGCCTTAAGAGCCTAAAGCTCTTCATTCATAGCAATTCGCCACTGGGGATACTTAGCTACTTGATGATAAAACTAAGGTTAAAATTCAATACTTACTTGCATAATAAACTGTCGGTAAGGGTCGGAAGTTTGGCATAGGAGAGGTAATAAAAAATCAAATACTAGCAAGTTGAGGAAGAAGAAATCTTATTACAATGAAAATCTCTCAAGTAGCAAGGAGGATGGTGAGATCTACAGGACCTTCTCAATTAAGGAACAAGCTCAACAGCTTGAGGTAGGAAGTCAACTTCAAGTTGAACAGGGAGCAGTTCGATAAAGGGTATACGAAAGGTTGAGGCAACACCAAGTTGGGAAAAGGGTCAAGTTGGTTATTTTATTAGTGATAGTATGGAAAGGAAAGATGTCTTAATGGAAAACAATATCACGGAAAATAAAAAAAGCTTTTGTAGCAAGATCATCTAATGGATATCCCTTGTAACCTTTTGGATAACCAACAAAAATAGTTGTTGTGGCTATTGAGGAAAATTTGTTTCAGTGAGACACCTGTGAGCAATTGAGAAACAAGCACCATGCCAGGATCATCAACTTGGTGGAGAAAGCAAGTATTCATTTGATCTTCCATGATTACAACAATGCAAGAATGAGCAAGAAAATGGAAGAAAATGAGAGAAAAGGTGAAAAAATAGAAGAAAATTAGGGCACACAGAGAGAAAAGTGCCTAATGTCTTCTAATACCATATAGAAAGTGAGAATAAAATGAGTAGTGAGTTGTATTGCTAATCATAATTGATTTTATATACACGGATAGTGGCATGCACAAAGTGATAACTAAAACTTATCACAAAATTGAAAATTGTAATATCCACCACGACTCCCGACTTCCAACTTCATTTTCAAGTTGGACATTAGTTTCGACTTCATCTTCAAGTCTCCATGATTCCCGACTTCCGACTTCATCTTCCAATTTCAAATAAAATGTACATTACTTTCGACTTCATCTTTGAGTTTCACATAAGATGGACATTATTTCCGACTTTCGACTTCATCCTCACGTTTCCCACAAAATGGACATAATTCCCAATATCCAAGTTTATTTCCAAGTAAACAGGAGTTCCAATCTCCGGATTTATTTCAAGAGCTTTTTCATTCCTATTTGATATTCCCGAGTTTGAGTTTGTGAACGACTTCCGATATTGAATTGGGAGTTCCGAGATTATGGGCTTGTTTGATAGCTGTTTTTAAAAATAGTTTTTGATTTTTAAAAACAAAAAAATAAAAAAACTTGTTTGAGTTGCTGTTTTCTATACATTGGTTTTAAAAAATTAAAAACTGTTTTTGTGTTTTAAAAACAGAAAATCGAAAAGAGTTGAAACATGTTCTATGAGTTTTTGTTCTTAAAAACATAAAATTAGCGGTGGCACATTTGTAAATTTTTCATTTTATTGGTTTCACCCCATTTTCGATTCTCACATGACACATATCTCAATTTTTTTTCCCGTTTCTTCTCCTCCCTCAACTTCTTCTTTATGTTTTCCCCTTTCTTTTGCTTTCCACTGTGCTCCTCTATACAAATCCCACGTCCCTTTCTTCCTTTATGTTGCTCTCTCAGTTGATGAAACCCAAGAGAGAAAAGGAGACTGAGTTGGTGGCGCTTCTAGTGTGCACCACAAATGAATGGTGTAAGAGTGTTTCAAACAAGATCTCAAACGTTGATGTTGTACCAAATATACATCTATGATAAAAAATGTAATAATATGCATCTATATTATATCAAATTCTATTTTTTAAAATTATTTGTCAAACAAATTTTGTTTTATTATTTTTAAAACTTATTCTTAAAAATAATCAATTAAATGGATTTTTTATTTTTTATCATTAAAAAATTGTTTTGAGAATAAAATTATCAAACTGATTTTTTTAATTTTTTATTCTTTAAAATTGAACTCAAACTTGTTTTTAAAAATAGTTTTACAAAACAAAAAGACAAAAATAATTTCAAACAACCCTATGATCATATGTATCAAAATTATTATTACATTCAATTATGCTATTATATGTTTGCAACTTTTAAAAAAATTTTGCCAAACAAGTTCTTATTTTATTACTTTTAAAACTTGTTTTTAAAAACAATCATCCAAACAGATTTTCTATTTTTTACCACTAAAAAACTGTTTTCAGAATAAAGTTATCAAACAGATTTTTTTGTTCCTTTGTTTTTAAAAATTGAACTTAAAAACAGTTTTATAAAACAGTTTTTGAAAACTAAAAAACAAAAACACTTTCAAACAAGCCCTATATAAGATCCGATTTCCTAATACATAAGGTTACTGTCTTGATTTCCAACTTCCGGGATTGTGAATCGATCTCTGAGATTAATCTTGGATCGAATTTTAGAATTATGTGTAATAAAGGTTTTAAAGCGTTTAGTTCCTGACTTCCGATAAGCAGGTATCAGGTTTTATGTTCTGGTAGTAACTTCCAAATTTATGTAACATCCCCGACTTCCGAGTTTAAGTCTTTTATGTTTCATAGTCTTGTCTTTGACCATCGATTTTAAGGTGATTTGTTTGCTGTGATTTCTGATATCCGACTTTATGTTTCAAAGAAAATGGACACGATCTCCGATCTAATAATCTATTTCTAAATAACGTGAGTTCCGGCCTCCGAATTGATCTCCAAGTCCAAATAAGATGGACATAAGTTCCGACTTTACGCAGAATGGAGATGAATTCTGAGTTCATACTGAGTGCTAACGAGTTCTCATTTTGCTTGGAGGATAATTAAGCCACATTGAGCCACAAAAAGAAGGAAGCATGGCTTGAAATCAGCCACAAAAAATTTAGCCAATCAACACTCACAATTCCAACTACCCTCTTTATGTTTAAATCAGATTTTCCTTCTCACTTCATGCTGACTTACACCCCTCTCATCTGGTTTCAGACTTCTTCTTCTCTTCTTCTCTTCTCCTCTTAACTTACTCCATCAAACCTCCAAGCTTGACAAGGTTCCATCCAAACTCCAAAACTTAGTAAAATCACATACAAAGAGGTAGGATTCAATTTCTGTCCTTAATTTCTCTAAACTATTACTGTATGCAATTTCACTCTTCTTTATATATTTGATGATATATTGGATATATATGATGGATTATGGTTGGATTAATATGAAATCTTGAGTTGGAATTAAAGTTAGAAGAAGAAAACTAGGAGAAATGGAGAATTAGGATGCTGTCTAAGTGAGAAGCCCTGCAGCAGTCCGTACGGTG
This sequence comes from Pterocarpus santalinus, assembly GCA_031439595.1. Classification (NCBI taxonomy): domain Eukaryota; kingdom Viridiplantae; phylum Streptophyta; class Magnoliopsida; order Fabales; family Fabaceae; genus Pterocarpus; species Pterocarpus santalinus. The sequence continues at coordinate 21,463,407 of CM062525.1, forward strand.
GAATGTACGGCTCTGCCTACAGCAATTTGAAATCGATGAAACTATTTTCAGATGAAACTAGACATTCAGGGCTTTCCATACATATATCATATAAGGTCATTGGAGTAGTATTAAGAGATATATGAATTTTTAAAGTTTGACCTAGAAATTAGAACTTTCATCCAGATAGTGTGAGTTGAGAAGAGTGTAACTCATCCTATACAACTCCAAATTAAGTGAGTTCAAATTTGCTAAAAAGCTTACACATAGGAGAACATCCTATAAAAATTTCCAAGTTAGATAGGGTTTTATTTGATCCTATTATTTCAAAGAGTTTGCCTTATATCCAAACCAAGCCAAAACAAGACAGTTCAGGAAAGTCAAATTTCGGGGCTTATAACTCAAGCTCTACTAAAGAAAATGAAATAAAATTTATTGCTAGTGAAATTTTGTCCTGTTATCTTTAATCTGATACCAATTTTGTATGGTTTGAGCTAGATTTTGATTTTTAGTGGATTTTTACTTTTAAGTGTATAATCCTAACTAGTTACAAGGCAAGCCAAGATAAAACTTGAATATCTTGAGCTATACAAATCCAAATGAGATAGGACCAATGAGGATAGAAAATAGATATAACATTCTACCATATCCAAAATTGAGGTCCAGATGAGTTAAATAGAAATTTTGGTTTGATTTACAAAAACTAGGCTGAGTGAAAGTGCTAAGCCAGCAACTATACTTTAAATGCAACTAATGTTCCTATGAAATTGATGTTGGATTGTGAATGAAGTATTGTGAATTTTCTATAAAATTGATTGTCTGAGTACTGGCACTATTCATGGGGAAGCGGACACATTCCGTTATGATGCCGAATTTTCGATAGAATTGTAAGAAGGTTATGAGTATTTATGTGTTAAGAATACGTATGTGGAAATCATGTATGCAAGGATATATAAAAATAAATGATGAAGTATATGTATGGGTGCACTCAGCATGGCTATGCATGATTATGTATGAGAATGAAAGGATATGAATATATAAAATATGGATCCCTTCACTTGAAGGCAGATACGAGATCCCTCCTTGTGAGGGTAGTTAAATAATATAAAATATGAATCCCTTTACTTGGAGGCAGTTATGAGATCCCCCCTTGTAAAGGCAGCCAAATAAGATAAGATTGGTTCTTTTCACTTGGAGACAGTTGCACATTGAATCCCTCCCTATGACGGCAGTATAAAACTATGAGATCCCTCTACCTTGGAGGCACATGATCAGATGAGATCCCTCTACATTGAAGGCAAGTGGTCGGCTGATATCCCTCTATTCTTGAGGCACGTGAACAGAAGAGATCCCTTCAATTTAGAGATACGTGGCCAAAATGAGATCCCTCCAAGACTAGAGGCACGTGAATCCCCTTGCAGGTTAATTTGTGTGACAACGGTCACGAGTTGAACTGACGAGCTCACTCCTAGATTAGACTACCCAAGGGCAGTAAAAACTAAAGATTAAGACATATGCAAGCACCCTAGGAATAGCGATATATATCGCCCAGGTGTGCCAAGAAAAGAAAGCAAAGAAAGTTAAAGATAGATACCAGTATATTTGCATATATTTAAATACTCATAATTATATATCATATTTTATTGATGCTGTACTTATGCAGTGATTATTATTCTAAAGAAATATGGCCAATGTGATTTAAGTGCATGAAATAAAATGAATTCTACTTTGGACTATAAGTTTTCAAACTATAAAATAGAACAGTTCGTATAATGTATTCACTTTTATAATAAACCGAAGTAGCTGGAGATAATAATGATGGCACGGTATGAAGTTTCTTAATGCACCCTATTGAGAATTTATAATTCTCACTCCTATATTTATTTCTGTGTTATCTCCAGATAGTTCAAAAATTCCGAAGAAGGCCCTTCGAGACGAAGGTGGCCGAAGGTTACTACTAGACAAGGTCCGATTAAGTGACAGTAACAACTCCTAGATGAGGTATTATAACATTGCCAGTTTATTTAAGCATAGTACCATACTTTGGAGGGTGTTACAAAAATAGCTAATGCCAGCTAAGTGTATAACTAACTTAAGCATGTAACTAACTTAATTTAATCATGCTAATAATTAATAAGAGATATAACATTGCCAGTTTATTTAAGAGTTGACATTTAGAGCAATTTTATTGCATTATTATTGATCTGATGTGGTAGCACATTCTTTTGGCAGCTTCATTAATATATTAATATTTAATATAGCATCTCTACAAAGGGCACTATACCTTAATTTCTTTTATAGGTAACATTTTATATAACCCAATTCTCAATGAAAAAATTAATTATTATGACTCAAGTTTATCCGAAGATTTTAATCTAATAGGCTGATTATTTAAGTATTACATTAAAGGTATATTTGTCTAAGCTTTTAAATAAACATCTTTATGATGTAATTTTTTAAAACTTTTTTCATAAGTAGTTGTTTTTTATTTGTAATAATAGCAAAATAAATTTGTTTGAGGTTTTAATTTTTAAAATTATTTAATTGTCTTTAATGTTTTTCACATATCTTCTAATCAAACACAATATTTTTAAAAAGAACTAAAACAAACAAACCTAAAGTTTCTTTTTTACTAAATATGGGATATAACAATCATGGCCTTGTTGGCCTAGCATTTTGTGAGCATAGATGTTTGTTTTGGCTACACCCTATGGTTCGCATTGGATATCAATGGTCTCTTCTTCTCCCTTGACATCTTAAGGTTAGGTTAAGATTAAGTTAATCTACACCTCCCAAAGCAAATTTGCTCAATATGCTTAAGGGAGGAGGAAGAGAGAGTTTTGCCATTGGGTGTAGATGGTGATGAATGGCTAGAAAGAGAAGTCGTTAGGGGAAAAAACATAGAAATAATTGTCCAAAATTTAAGAAATACGGATATTTTAAAATAGTTATTGCATCTATATTGAATACATATTGTGTCAAATGCTTTACAAATACTTTCAAACACTCTTAATTATATTTTATGAGTTTTTACTTTAATTGTTTGAATTTTATACATATATGTTGTTGTTTTAGCTGGTGGTGGTGAGAGTGAGTGGTTTAATATTTGGGTTGAGATGAACCTATCTAACTCCTGCCCATACTATGATATTTATAATGGGTGGGAGGGTACATGTTATTAATGTGAAACACAAATCAAGGCACAAATAGGGGGTCTAAATGAGAGATTGGTGGCCAGTTTGGGGGAGGGGGATTTTTCCCATGTGCTTTGCATGTCAAGTCTAGGCTAGGCTTGGTTGGGTGCTTAACCCAACAAAAATGGCATACATGGGTCAGGCGTTCTAGCTAGGGACCTAGGGAGGACATTTTGGCTAGGGGCTTCAGGAGTGCATTCTGGCTAGGGGTCTTGGAAGGGAATTCTGGTTGGGGGCTTTGAAAGGGTATTTGGCTAAGGCCCTTGGTAAGACATTTTGCTCAACCATCCAGGCAGTCCACAAGCCCTCCTGACCCGAATCTAGAAGGGCCAAAGGTCATGAAATATGAAGGACTTGCCTCGCCTTATGATTGGTTTACAAGCCCTTCTGACTCGAGTTTGGAAAGGAGAAAGTTCATGAAGCAAGAAGGACTTGCCCAGGAGCCATATGACCAATTAAATATATAAATGGAAATTCTATAACAATCAAACATACAAGCGCATTTTATTTTGTTTATAATAATTTATACTAATGTGAAAATTACTATCCCCTTTTTTTAATTTAAGATTTATATTTTTTATGTTAATTTTGAACTAATTTTATATAGAGAGAACATCCATTTTAGTCCCTTAGAGATTTGTGTAATATCAATTTAGTTCTTAAAAGATTTTTGACATCAAATAAGTTCCTAAAAGTTAAAATCTGACATTATATTAGTCCCTAAAAGTTATTTGGCATCAAATAGGTTTTCCAAAAGTTAAAATACATGACATCAATTTAATCATTCTGAAAGTTGTTTGACATCAAATCAATTCCTAAAAACCTATACTTTATCGAAAGAGGGATCAAATAGTCTTTTAGTCCTTTCGAAAGTTATTTGACAATAAATAAATCCTTGAAAATAGTCTTTTGGGACTAAAATGATGTATTTTAACTTTTAGTAACCTATTTGATTTAAAAAAATTTTAGGGACTAACATGATATCATATTTGACCTTTCAAAAACTTATTTAATTTGAAAAAATTTTGAAGGGCTAAATTGATGTCACACAAATTTTTCAGGAGCTAATATGCATATTCACTCTTTTATATAATATATTATATTCATGTTGTATCTTACAATTTTAAAATATTGTCACATTTTCATATCAATATTGTATAGATTTAATTTATATACACTGTCAATATAAAAAACTTTTATATAGATATTCAAGTATATTTTGCCAACTCAATAAAAATATTTGATATAACCATCTACTATTTAAATAATCATGTAAATAGAAGGTATTGATTAGATGACTATCAGTGCACAAAAATTAAACTCATATTGTATTGTATTCGTATTCTTTATTTATATCCCTGATTTATCATATAAAATTAGCCTAATTTATCACTTGGCTAAGTTGGAAGTTAACACAATAAAATCCAAATGGATGAAGAAATGAACACATTAATTAGGTATTTCAAGATTTAAGAACTAATTTCATAAAACTTCATTTTAACGGACTAAATTGATAAAGAATCTATGTTGTAAAGATCAAAGTAAGATTTTAATCCAAAAATATGATTAATATCTGCTTAATTTTCATATTTGTTGCAAATTTGGTAAAAAATTTTGCATGGTTATAGGTGGAGCTCATGATTACTGGAGGAACAAGGAGATCATCATATGTCATGGTTGGGGAGGTGAAGGTAGATAAATGCCTATTATTATTTATATCTCCGACTATTCTCGTTGGTCGAATTTGAGACTTAACTTACACTTAAAGTTCTAATGCAGTAAACCCAGAATCAAATAATTACATGGACTATTAACGTACACTTAAAGTTAGCTAGCCATATGCATATTATTACATGAAGGAGAAATTCATTAATTTGTAAAATAACAAAATCGTTGTCACGTGCGGGCCTGTCTGCAGTATTTACATTTTAAAAGGAGAAAACTGGAGATTTGATTTTTGGAACTTATAATTTGGGCCTTCCAATGGTGACTATTGTTTTGCCTCGCACGAATGTAAATCTGAGCATTTTTAACAGTTTTCGTCATCATTTTTATTTGTATAAAGCGTGACAGATAACATGGTAACCACTGTGACGCTTGCATTGTAAATTAATTAAGAGTGTGACATTTCACGTGCTACATCGTTAGTTTCATAATTTGGACTTAGTTGATGTGATATATAATTTGATATGCTAGATTTAGATTTAATTATGTTACGGCATTGAAATTTGATTACTTGTATGAATGGGGCTCACGGGCTTGCACTGACATTCCTCTCTCAATTATAAACAAAGTATAATTATAAAGTGAGACTTGCAAATCAGCTATAATAATCAATAATACACATATTTATGTTTATATTTATGTCACTTTATGTCCTTATATTTTTTTATAATGATTTAATTTTAATATACTATGAGTATAAAAAATGTATACAGTAATTTAATAATATAGTGTCATGTTATTAAAAGTATTTAATTTTCATAACAATTATTTTTAAAATTATACATGTACTAATATATATAATTAATTGATCAAATAGAAAACTTTACTATAACAATATCAAAATTAATCTCTTTTTAATATTAGATTATAATTAAATTCATCTTATCTTTTACACACTTATACTTAATTTTAACATATAAAAAAAGTAAAATACACACTAATAAACAGTATGAAGACGTACGCGTAAATACTAAATATGTATATTATTATTCTTCAAACCTCCGTTTGTTGGTGCGAGTGGTTGGAAAATCTATCAACCCTGATTTACTTATCTTTTTTTTTTTCCCAAAATAAAAGTAAATATTTTAAATTTGTTATGCATGACATAAATTTATATAAACATTAATTATCTTGCAATGAGAGCTTTTCTATGTGATATTTTGCACTAAGAGTCATGCAAAAGTCATTCTGCTAAACATATTTGAAAAACTAACCATTTCCCCTTTCATTCATTTTATAGGATAATATAAATGACTGAAGATAAAAAAAAAAAAAAAAAAATCTCTAAGACTCATTCAAATGTTCTATCATTCTACCAAAAAAAAATGTTCTTTCAACTAACTAAGAAGACCCAAATAAAAACTTTTTGAAAAGGGTGAAAAAAGAAAGAATTTATTATAATTAGTTGATAGTTGAAGACTAGCATCTTACTTTGACGAGGTTCTAGCGTTGCAATTAAATTAAAAACAGTGACGTTTAATAATAAACTTGAAAAATAAGAGTTAAGCATTACTTAATAATTATAATTTTAACTTAATCATAAGCATTCAATCTAACAACTACAAACTGTATTCAAAAACAAAAAAAAAAAAAATCTAACGACTACAAAAGAGCTCGACAACATATCTATGCAATGACATTAACTTTTCATTATTTACTTTAAAAACTCATTAATATAATTAAAGAGTTAGAATTAATGTTTTAACAATCATTTCAACTAACTAATAAACTCTTTGACAAGTGATAAGCAACTTGATTCCCTATAAGGATAAGAGCATCAGTTCAAATTTCAGGAAGTGCATTTACTGAAAAGAGAAGTAACCGTGAATATTTCATCGTCTAGAATTGAGAGAATAATATATCCTACAATTTTTCTATTAAAAAAATCAATTAGTTAAATTAATTGGAAGGTAAATTAATTATATTCTAATTTGAATATTTTTAAGTTTAATTAATTGTAATTTTGTCAAATTTAATTAATTGAACCAATCAAATTATAAATTGAAAGTCTGACTAAATTTAGTTTCTAATTCAATTTTTAAAATATTAATTGAATTTCATTCAACAGTACACAAGTAAACAATCGGATAATGGTAATCTTCAGACCGAAAGGGAAAAGCCGGACGTTGATATGCTCTTTCTCATTTACATTTTGATTTAAATTTACAAAAAAAGAAAAAATTATATGACATATATGACAATAATGCAGGTTAGATTAACATAGCATTCAATCATAAACCCATATTTCCTTTTCATCATTATCATTAATGTACATTTTTTTTGGCGAACCATCATTAATGTACATTTACAAATGAATCAAAGTCGTGGTAATGATGTCAAAAGTTATATCTGCACAAATATATTAAAATCTGCTGAATGATGAAATAAATTGATTTTAAACTATGCAAGGAATGAATTCAATTAATGTGTGGTTGGTTTAAATTGATCACCATTTTTATTTTATTAAGTAAAGTTTCAGTTTGAAATTTTGTAAATAAAAAATTAATATGAAAAGAATTTTACTTCATAATAGATTAATGTAGCTCAAGTTAGATAAATTGGAGTTGAATAAACTTTAAATATTAATTATTTTAAAAAAATTAAGAACAATCGAGATCAAATTATGAAAATATATTTTCTTTGAAATTAAAATCACCTCACTTTGGTTCAGATACAAACGAATACGAAGCAAATGAAAAAAAAAAAAAAACGAAGTTTTTGGCAACTCATAAAGCATAATCAAGAGTACTTAACTCTTGAAATAAGCTTAAATTTAAGGAAATAATTTTTATAAAATAATTTAAGTAATTTCATACTTTTGTGATAAAATAAAAATTAATTTCGTGAATAATAATTTAAATAAATCAAATTCTTTATAAAATAGCTGATTCCAGGAGGAAGGAAAGGAAAAACAGGTCTTGCCATATGCCATTAACTAGAACTTTGCAGCATTCCCCACTTTCACGTGAGTGGGAAATTCAGGGCCAGCTGCTCCGCACTTCCGTTCCGTTTACACACCGAGCAATGATAATATAATATAGACCTGAATTCATGCTAAACTTTAAATTTTATTAAAACATAATTTAAAATTATAAATATATAAATATTGTAAAATTATCGATTGAAATATTACTACGTAGACAGTTTGCCGTAAATTCGAATATATATTAACATATTTCTTACACATATAGCTCCCATCCAATCAAAAGCACAGTCTTTCACTCGGTATAGTCACTTCTCTCCTCTTTTTTCTTTTCCATCCACATTTTCATTACCTCCATTTCAAACCATGTTGGAAATTTCCACCACCAAAAGGCCAAGCGCTGCAGAACACAACACCATCCCCTGACTGTACTAATCAAATCATGCCCACCCACACACACACACACACACTGCTCCCAAACAATGCGTAGCCCCAAACCCTTCTTCCCCCTCTTCTTCTTCTTCGCCCTCACCCTCGTAACTCCTTCCCCCACCGACGTGAACACTATGCTACCATCCGACGCCGTTTCGCTCCTCTCCTTCAAGTCCAAAGCGGACATCGACAACAAGCTCCTCTACGCGCTGAACGAGCGCTACGACTACTGCGAGTGGCAGGGCGTCAAGTGCGCACACGGCAGAGTCGTACGGTTCGTCCTCCAAGGCTTCGCGCTCCGCGGCACCTTCCCCGCCGACACTCTCACGCGCCTCGACCAGCTCCGAGTCCTCAGCCTTCGCAACAACTCCCTCTCCGGTCCCATCCCCGACCTCTCCCCTCTCCAAAACCTCAAGTCCCTCTTCCTCGACCACAACCACTTCTCCGGAACCTTCCCCCTCTCGCTTCTCTCCCTCCACCGCCTCCTTAGTCTCTCGCTCGCTCATAACGACCTCACCGGTCCGATTCCGGTTCAGCTCAACGTACTCGACCGGCTCACTTCCCTACGGCTCGACTCTAACTACTTCAACGGCACACTCCCTGCGCTCAACCAGTCCTTCCTGGCAACCCTCAATGTTTCCAATAACAACCTCACCGGCGCTGTACCTGTCACCCCCACGCTCTCGCGTTTCGATGCGGCGTCGTTTTTGGGGAACCCTGAACTCTGCGGGGAGATTATCCACAAGCCCTGCGATCGGCATTCTAGATTCTTCGGCGGATCCTCTTCAGGGGCGTCGTCTTCGTCCACTTCAGCCGCGCCGCTCGCGCAGAGCGAGCAGGGGATCGTGGTGGTTCGTTCTCCACTTAGGGACAAGAAGCACAAGAGCAGTGGCTTGGTTCTCGGAGTCTCCGTCGCGGTTGCGGTTTTTATTGGCTTCACGCTCGCCGTGATTGCGGTGGCGAGGAAGAAGAAACGGTGCGGGTTGGGGGAACCTAATGAGATCGCGAAAACGGCGGCGTTGGAGGTTGAAATTGGTAGCGCTCCCGCGCCTCCAGCGCGGCAAAACGACGTCGTCGGGGTGGATTCGTTGAAGGTGAAGAGGATGGAGGAGATTGAGAGGGCGCACAAGAGCGGGAAGCTGGTGTTCTGCTACGGTGAGGCGCAGCAGTACACGCTGGAGCAGCTGATGAGGGCGTCGGCGGAGCTTCTTGGAAGGGGGAGCGTGGGGACCACGTACAAGGCGGTGCTGGATTCGCGGCTGATTCTGACGGTTAAGAGGTTGGATGCTGGGAAGACCGCGGTGACGAGTGGGGAGGTCTTCGAGAGGCACATGGAGATGGTGGGTGCGCTTCGCCACCCTAATTTGGTTCCTTTGAGGGCTTATTTTCAGGCCAAGGGGGAGAGGCTTGTCATCTATGATTATCAGCCAAATGGCAGCCTCTTCAATCTTGTTCACGGTAAGCATTGTTCGATGCCAATACTCCTCTTTTAATTGCATTCTGCGTTTAGCTTGTTGATTTGTTTCTGTGGTTAATGCTTTCTGCTGCCGATTTGGGTATTGGGTGGGGTGTGCGGCGGTGGAGTTTGGGTTGTGAACATGTGGAAGATGAATAGACAGACACAGTCCACGCAAGTTGTGGGGCCCGGTGCTGGAATTAGCGCTACTGTTATTCATATGCTAGTTTTTGGATATCATTAGGAAAATTGGGGAATATGTATAAACAAGTGACTATTTGGGTTGCATTATTGGTGGGAAAGTGTTGATAAATAAGAGTTTTAGTTGTTTTATTTGTGAGTTCAGTAAAAAGATATCATATCAATTATTATACTTTGTCTCATTGATCATAATTCATCACATTCACTAAAAATATAACTAAAATCGTTATTTTTTCTTTAATATTGATTGCCGAGTGTTTAAGTCATGGTTCGGAAGACTTTTCTACGAAATTAGAGTTTGACTTTAGAGAAGTTCTTATATACCTAACATGCTAGTAGATGAAAGAAGAAGTGGTGGTTTTGTATTATTAGTAACTCAACATGTTAGTTATCTGATTGACTCAATAACTTAGAAAGCTGATCTATCAAGTTATAAATGATATATAATACCTTTTTTTTATTCTAAGAGGGTGCAAAATTGTCGTAGTTTGGTTGGTGATATGTTATCATGGTATTGGATGATTGCTATGTGACCTGTTGTGGCATGATGTTCCAGATTGGTTGGTGTGGTACTGTGGTCACTTCGGTGTCTTGTTGCCTATTCATTAATAGGCTTTGTTTGTTTTTGTGGCATTTGTTTCTGGGGGTTGTGTGGTACTGTAGCATTGATCTTCTCCAATGCCGACAATCACGAGTTTGGACTATTTAAGGTTGTTTCTGGGACTGCTATTGGACCATTTAGGTTATCTATTTGACTGTATGTTACGGGCATCTTGACTATCATGCTTCATGCACTTGACACATGGTTGATAATTGATACAATTAAAGAAAAGAAAATGAACTATCCTTAGTAGGAAAATGTTATTGAACGGTTAAGCGTTCATACGCAAGACCAGTTTCCCCTTCAAATTGATAAATTCTTTTTGATATCTGTACATATTTTTTAATTAACAAATTAAAAAATATATAATATAACAGGGCAGAGAGCTCCAACCCTGTAGCTTTCCCTAGCACATTCTTTATTATTATTCTTTGTCAGAAGTCCTGAACCTACAAATGGGCATCAATTAAGTACATGAGTTTTAACCTCATTTATCATAACTTCTGGATTACACACATATTTATAACTAGATTTTGATTTCAAAACTTGTTCGATAAGAAATAAGGAACTTTTTGCTTTTCTTTTCATCCCGAGTCAGTTTTGTAATTTGAATACCAAAACATACCCTATTTGCTCATTTGGTGTTTTTATGATTATTTCTTAACTAAGATAGCTGCTGTATTTGCAGGTTCCAGATCAACGAGGGCGAAGCCCCTTCACTGGACATCATGCTTGAAAATAGCAGAAGATGTAGCTCATGGACTTGCTTATATGCATCAAGCTTCATCCTTAGTTCATGGCAGCCTAAAATCCTCTAATGTCCTTCTTGGAGCAGACTTTGAAGCTTGTATTACAGACTACTGTTTGTCGTTTCTTGCAGACTCTTCACTCAGTGAAGATGCTGATTCTGCAGCCTATAAAGCACCAGAGGTTCGCAAGACTATCCGCAGGGCCACCTTCAAGTCTGATGTGTATGCTTTTGGTGTGCTTCTGCTGGAGCTTTTGACTGGTAAACACCCTTCTCAACACCCTGTCCTTGTGCCAACGGATTTGCAACATTGGGTTAGGGCAATGAGGGATGATGATGGCAGTGAAGAAAACCAGCTCGAAATGCTCACAGAGGTTGCCAGTATTTGCAGTGCGACATCGCCAGAGCAGAGGCCGGCAATGTGGCAAGTCCTGAAGATGATACAGGAAATAAAGGAGAGTGCAACATGAAGGACACCACACTTACTGGGTTCTCATAGTTTGTGCCTAAATCTGCCTTGATTGTATGCAGAGAACACAATCACAGCACTGCAAGTACTGTCAACTCCTCTTGCTCAAAATGAATGAAAAATGATTGTGGAGTAACTTCGAAGAGTGATTTTGAAAGCCAAGTTGAAAGGTTAAGCAATCATTTTTCGCGAGAATGTTGACAGATTATACAGTAAAACATGCAGAATCATAGGATATATTACAGTTTTATCGTCTGCTTTGGCTGGTCGGTGTTAATGATGCTAAAACATTTTCGATAACATATAATTTATATGAATATATTTGACGTTATTCAATTTTTCCTCCGTTTGTATCTCCGATAAGCAATGGAAGTTTGTAGTCAAGTGTGATGGTAAATACTCAGCAGACAGTTCGCCAATAAAATAAAGTAAAATAGTCAGTGGACAAAATTTGATACAAGAGCATAGTCATCCCGATCATAATATTTCAGAAACGTGGTCTTGACTTTAGTTTTCTACGTGCAAATTCTTCCCCGCTAATTAAAGTGGACAAAAATCATGTCTATCTAAATCATATTATCCTTCTCACTTCCAGTGTTTGTAATTTGTCATTTTACAAGCAAATATTTAAAAAAATTAAAAACTTAGAGCAAATACTAACTATTTGTTCTTATTTCGAATATCATCTAACATCCTCTGAATCCAAGTTGTTACTCGGGTTATTCTCTCTTTTTTTCTGTCAAAAAAGTTTTATTGATTAATAAACAAAGGCAAAGTTTGGGTACAATATATTAGAATATATTGAGATAAATAGTTTAAGCCTAGAACATTAACCAAGGAACTATACAAACTTAGCAGACATGTCACAATATGGATGTTATCACATCACATCACATATACCTATGAACGCAAAAGTGACCATGTTAGATCTCAAATCTATCTTAAGCATCATAAAATCATTCTTCTCTTCTTGTATAGAAATAAAACATAACAGTTACAACTTCTTAGAGTAAAGGAGCCGAATATAGTAGCATCTAGTTTATAAAATACGGTGATAGTCAAGTCTTTATACAAGTAGCCTGCTCTGTGGTACACATTAAATCATCAAAACCTTCAAAAAAAATCATATGTTATAAAAAGAGTTCCACTGTCTCCCCAAATAATATTTACTAATAGAGGTTGTCAATTCATCATTGCCATGAATATAATTATTCAATCCAAGAGGTAACAGTAACCGCAAAACTCCAAATTATAAATTTTCGATCCGGATGTCCTACTATTAAAACAAACTCACTAGACATGATGATCAAGCACACCATCAACTAGATGAAGGGTGAGTAATAAAAGACCCTAAAATAAAGAGGGGGGACATAAACTTTAAAGGCAAGAGGGTGACCAACCACAGTAGAGGGGATGAACCACCTCCATAAGGCGGCTCCCCCTTGATCTGAAAAGAGGAAGGAGGGCAGTTGAGGAAATAGGGGCGGCGCTAGAGAAGAGAGAAACAACGGGTTTTGAGCCTAAGTTGGCTTACCTGGGTTATCCTCAAGTATCCTAAGATTCTCAACAACCTGAAGGAGGCAAGGTTAATCAAATTCAAGATGATGGACGCTCTTAGCTCGATTCTCGCGATGCTCACACAACTTGGATAGCATCGCCAAAGTGCTTCTAGAAGAGTTCAACGAAAATGTCCTCAGGTCGAGCTTTGGGCTTTGGATTACTCGTCCAATCCGTAGCCCCAAAGCTGGTCATAATCTAAGAGTTAGGAGCCAAGCTTATTATAGTCCAATCTTTCAACAATTATTGGTTGCAACCTTTCAGTCGGCAACTGGCAATTATGGGAGAATGTGCTAAGACACATGTCACGCTTAGCCGCTAGGTGCCACATCATGTTTGTAGTGGGAAAAAATGATGCCAAGTAGGATTACTGCTACTGTTGGATCAGGCACTTCAAGTCCCTACCATCGGTTTAAGCGCAGTCAAGATCAATCCTAAGTGGTGGGAAGATTTGCTAGCCATGGGATTAGCCACGACTGTTTCTCGAGTTTCTTAGTACAGCAGTGCCGTTCTCGTCTCTTCAGTCTTCAAACTTCAGAAGATTTCTCCATGTGCATTCTAAGTTCAGAGTGCTTGTAGTTGCTTATTCGACTTGTTCAGTCCAATCTAGAGGTTTTTTCTTTATTTCTGTAAGCAAGTTCATTAATCTAATACTAATTTATTTGCTTGATTTGCATTGTCCTGAACCTCACACTAGTTGATTCTGCCTATGGTAATGCTATGTTAATATTGTCATCTAGAGGATAGGGACAGGATCACAATCCCCCCCCCCCCCCTGGCGAGTCCGTGATTACATGAAATTATCAAATTACCATATATATATATATATATATATATATAGAAGTTAATTATAAGATTGAGGTAAGTAAATCTTGGTCATTAAACAATACATAGATAGTCAATATCAAAATAAAGTGATATGACTTTTAAGTGATTATATGATCTTTAAATAACTTTTAATTTTGATCACCTATATATGATTTAATAGCCAAGATTTGCTCCTCCACTCTCATTATTAATAACTCCTTTTACTTGATATGCCATATACATGTGTGTATGTTTAAAATAATTAAAAATGGAATTGATTTAATTTAATTTATAGTTAAATTTCAAAATCAAATTAATTTCTATCAAATCCTTTCAATTTTAACAAAATTTTAAATATAAAGCAACTAAATCCATTGAATATGACAAATAAAATTATTTTTTATTTTTAAAATATTCAAATACAAAATTTGATTTACAAATCAAATCAATTCTTATTTTTTTCCATTTCAACCGCACTCTTCAAGCTCAAAGCTAAGCCGACAGTTTTTCCCCTTCTACTAAGATAGCTGTTTAAATTTTGTATCCAAGTATAATTAGCTGCCAAGTAATTTGATGTATAATCTTTGTTGAAACACTTATCACTGAAGTTGTATATATATCGTATCAGTAGGGATTAAGCTTTCAACCTTTTCCTCCATTAATCCACTGTCCCTCCCAGCTTCTCTCCTGTGTTGGTTATAAGACAGAAAGAAAGTGACCAAGCAAGCAACCAAGTTGAGCTTTGTAATGTCCATGTTTGGGAAATTGCAGTGTTCAACCATTCCTCGTTCTGAGAGATAGTGAAGATCTCAATGTACTCAATAGCATGAAGCACTTACTAAAAGAAATAGGACCCAACATAGAGGAGGACCACACTGAAAGTTTAAATTTATAAGATACAAACACCGTATATATATATAATTATAATTTTTATTATTAAAAATTGTTTAAAAAATTAAGATAAATTCAAAATTTGCGTTGTTTCCTTTTTAAAATTTTGAATATCCTTATCTATGTTATTTCATGCTTTATTGGAGTCGATTTGAATATTTACAGACACGTTTAACATGTGGATACAGCACACAAATAATGTGTCCCTATCTTAAAAATTCAACCAAGCATCAATTACAAGGACAATTATCTAACTTGGCAATACACGAGCAATTTTGGGAAATATTTCATCTGTACAAACAAATTTTCACATGGTACTGACAACAACTTACAAAATTCATTTTGAAAAAAAAAATAACTACAGAATTAACATGGATCATCTTAGTCACATGCTCTATCTTTTGTAATATATGCAGAAGGAGACCATTTTTCCTTTCAACCTTCTAAAACTAATTCTTTCCAATGATATTAATGTCAGCGTAAGCCTACCATGTATTGTTACAACCTACACATACAACCATGACAGAACTTTCTCCAACAGCCAAACTGTATCTCAGCAAAAAGACACGAATACCAGGAAACGCTTCCAGTTTACAGCATGCCTGCGTACAAATTGCAAATTGCAAGAACAATTTCAGTGCAGATGTAAAACAAGAATTTCAGTTCAAGACAGCCAGTGATGAGCTGAATGCTTCAGAAATCATGGATGTCACTCATACTACATGGTAAGCAACTAATTCTATGTGCACGAAAGCTCAATGTTAAAACTATCTGTGGATGTAAACAGAATATATAACCATGATAGGCATGAGATACAGCAGGGTAAGGATTACCTACAACTGTCTGTACTCTTGTCAAGCCATATTGAAACGCACATCAGTCACTACTCAGAGTCATAAAAATGTCCCTTGTTATGAGGTCAACATCACATCACATTAATCAAAGCTTGTGCTCGAGGCCTAGACCTCATGATTGTCTCATCACTGTGTTTGATCCACTCTGAAAGTTTCCATGGCTTCTGCCACTTCCATTTGAACTGTAGCAGCCATTGATGATGACTTCTCTTCCACCTCCAGAGTTTTCCAGCTTGTCCAACGGCTGCTAGCCTCTTTGCTGACAACTCCCCAATGGGTATCATCTGAATAGAAAACCATTACTGCTTAACTGAAACAAAAAAAAGACAATCAGCAGATAAACAGAACAAAGGAGGGATACCTTTCGTTCGCCATCTAGAAATTTAAGTGACTCCCGGACTGATCCATTGACGACTCCAGGGGTGACTTTGAGTTGCTTTGGTGCAGGTAGTGACATGGGAGACAATGGACCACTCATTTCATCCGCAAGGTGTTTCAAGGAGCGAGAGTTTTCCTGCCGGTTTCAATCAGAAACTTGAGATAATTTAAATGAATGAAGATTAAGTTTGCAAGATCTCATATTTGGTCAAGAAACTACAATTAACTTAGTTAAGAATTTATATAATTGATATAAATGATTTGGGTTCAGTGATGGCTAAATAAAGATTTTAAGTTTTAGACGGTCAATTCAAAATCACCTGCTTCATTAGAAGTACCATAGCCCAACAGAATTTTTGCATCTTCTACTAATCTATTTTAAATACTACTAAATAATTACTGATAATCTCCAGCTGTATAATGTAGAAATTAAAACATTTGTCACACAGGCTGATACTAACTGCTGATAGAATGACTAAAATCTCACCAATGATGTACTCAAGGCAATGGCAACAGCTTGATCCCTAACTTTTTGCTCCTTTGCAAGTTCCTTTCTCTGTGCTTCACTTTGTTTTAATAGTGTCGCAAGCTCATTTAGTTGCTCTTTCAAGTCCTTAAGTTCCATATTCTTTTCCCACAATTGACACCTGTTAAAGATGATGCAGACTACCATTACTTAGAATAGGAAACAGCAAGCCTCTAAACATTCAAAAAATAAACAAAAAGTGCATCTTAGTGAATTAATAACTCTCTCAGTCTCTGTACTCTCTAGTCAACTGATTAATAAAAACTACAAAAGCTTAATCAGATCCTCACAATTCTGAACGCACCTTGCTTCTGCTGTAGCATTGAACAAATACTGAAGCACATTCTTTGCATCTCCCATTGAGCGTAACTGGTTCCAACGTCCACGGTTATTTAATGCTCGTTCTCTTTCTTCTGCCTCAGTAAGTTGTGAAGCCATGACTTTCAAAGCATTTGAAGACATGCCCAGCATGTTCTCAAGAGAAGCTATTCTTGCCACTTTTACATCTGGTGGCATGGATAACAGCCTAACAAATGGAGAAAAAGAAATAGTTAATTGCTCCAAAATAGCAACAGAGCACACAATGCATACACATGCAAGAAAATTTTTCTACCTGGAATACCTGATCTGTCCTGTTGGGACACTCTGCTTATCTGACAACTGATCCACTGGTTTCAGTAAAGCTAACTCTTCTTCCAGTGCAGCTTGGCTGGGGAAAATAAAAACCTTCCAATCAATATTAGAAAGAAAAGGAATGTGATAATATCGTATCTATGAAAAAAAAAGGAGAAAACAATAGTGATCACTTACACTTGCTTTTGTTTATCGAATTCAGCACGAACTTCATGCACATGTACCATGACCTCAAGCTCCTGATCAAGCCACTTCAGGAGGGATTTCTCATTGACCTAGAAAGACAAACTAGGTTAAAATTGTTCAAAAAGAAATTTGCTTGAAATAGTAGATAACCGAAAAGTCAGTTTGAAGGGTGTGGTAAGATTGTCTATAAACATCCAAATGTTAATATGCATGGAAAAATATTCAACAGTAGAATTTCATTAGATACAGCTCCAATCAACTTGCCAGACTGATTTAAGAGTACATCAAAAGATTGTCTCAAATTTATCAATGGATGCATGACAATGACACTTTTCAATTATGGTTGGTTCAAAGGCAGCAATTAAAAGCATACCAAGCTGAGCTACTTTATTCGAACATTTCTGGTTGGCTCTTAAGCTGATAAATTGAGTAATATATAAACTAAGAATTGATGATTACCTGCCCAGGCAGTAGGTGTCCATTTGAATAAACTGAAAGAGACAGCAAATAATTAGGAAACTAAGTATATCTAGTAAAAAGAAACTAATTCCAAGTCAAGTCTTACCAGAGTTGTCACGTGGAGAAGATTTGCGGGCTTCCAACAATTCTTTTAGCCTCTTTGTAGCTATTGTTGCTTCCTCTGTCTTCCTCTGAAGTACCTGCAAATAACAAATAAAATGAGTGAACAGTGATTTAAATTGTCTAAATCACAGGAAGTCAAAATGAGAAGATGTATTGCATATTTATGATTTTTTCAGCACATCTAGTTCAACTTCATTCTATCACAATCGTATGCTTAGATTCCAATTAATCTGAAAAGGCCATGGAAGACTGGATAGTAGAGATAAAAATACGTTAACAACAAAATGACAAGGAACAATAAATTTCATATCTTACCATTTTTTGGCGCTGGTTTAGAGCCTCGAGTTTATGTCTTTGATACTCATTCCTCCTTCCCTCCTTTTTCAACTGCTTAAAATTAAATCCAAAATTAAAATTACAGTAGTATGAGACAAGAATGCATATTATCCCAACTTCTAAGAACAACCAGAGCATGAGTAGTTTTTAGCGAGTCTGCAAAAATTTCTACAGATGAATAGCCAACATAAAGAATAAAATTTTGAAATAAAAGAACAGTGTAAACCTAGTAGAAAAGCACATAAAGATAAGAGTTTCCTTGATGAAGTATTTCAATAGTTGATCAGAAAAACATAAGAAAATACTAAAAGTCCAGAATAAAGGTAAGTTAAGCTCAATAAGGAATACAAACAGTGTTTTATTTTAAAATTAATGTATAATTACTTTTGTTAAACTTTGTTCCAGGTAAACATGTAGTCGTTTTAACACAAAAATATGCAACCATGGATTCCATAAACCAACGAGCTAAAACGCATATAAAGGTTACCAACATGGCATTCAACAAAAATATGGCATGCCACAGGCTTTGAGACAACCATGGACTACGAGAGGCATGCACAATTATGATTTGAGACAAACCACGCACTTTGAACAGCATGCACAATTATAGGGCCTATAAAATTCCACTGCATTTTTTAAACAAGTAAACAAAATCATGATGACTTCTTTATCAAAGTAAGCAAATCACCTGAAGTAACTCCTTTTCTCGAGAAGCCTTCCATTGTCGAAATTGTTCTGCCTCTTGCTTCATTTTATGCTGCAATTGGACCTGAAATGTACACACATACAAATGTCAGATATGAAATAATTTTAATTATTAATTAGCTCAACAAGTCAAAACAGGCCTTTTGAGCCTTGATATACTGTATTTCAGCTTGCAATCTTTTTGCAGCTTCTTCACTCTTCTCCTTTTGCTTTAGTAGCTGCACCTGGCTTTCTTGTTTCTTCTTGAGGTCTAAAATCTGATGTTCAATTTTTTAATATATGAATAAATGAGAAATCATTTGCCATTGGACAAGAATGATAACCTTACAAATTGAAAATGGCATCTAGAATAAGTAAAAATTTACCTGTGCTTCCAGTGCTTTCAATTTTTGGCCACGAACATCTTGAGTTTTCTGTGCTAGTCCATCAGAATTAGCTGAAAGATGCTCTACCTCATGCAACAAACGGTCCCTTTCTTGCTGTCATTATCATTCCAAAATCAGTCAGTAAGACAAAAATGGAGACTTAATTCTTGTGTGGCACTTGTGAGCTATTTAAATTTAAATATGTCCAGCTCAACCTGTACTTTTCTTTTCTCTTCCTCAAGTTCCATCATTTTCTTCCCAAAGTGCTGTTTGAGTGCTTCAGTATCAAGTCCAATGAGCTTCATCTCAGACTGCAACAAGAAAGAAAAAGGATAGATTGAGTAGTCAATTGAAGTAGAAATTTCATCTCTCCACCTTGATCATAACAGAGAATTGTACAGCAAAAATATTATGATGTTCGCCCATATAAGAAACACCAAAAAGTTCAACACTTACAGATATTACCTCTGAGGCCCTGAGATCTTAGCATATGGATCAATTAAAAAACCAACTAGCACATTCCAATTTCCAATATCACTTTTTGTTTTACCCTTCCTAGATTGTTTTGATGAAAGTTACTGAGTTGGCTAACACTTCTAATTCTTTTATACTGGCTTTCCAACAGCTTGGCAGTGACCACTAAGGTTGCTTTTAAGAGAGAAAACAACATAGACAAAGAGATCTATAGATTCGCAAGTTCACATCTCTGCCATCAAATTTGAAGTTTATTGTGTAGAAAAAATTCTGAGATGTATAATAATTAGATCCTAAGTTAAGAGATATCTATGAACACTCGTACAATAGCATAAAAAATTATAAGAATCAAACCTCTTTCTGCTCTAAGCACTTGTTTAACTCATTCATCTCTTTATCCATGGTACTTTGCAAGTGTGCATGCTCCAACTCCTTTGTTTCTTCATCAGTTTCCCCTGAATCCTCACCTGCAAAAATGGGGGCAAGAAGAGAATAACAACCAAGTATCAAAGCACTGCTTATTTCCATATCACTCATCTATCGACTCTTTCTGCTCTAGTCACTGACTACAGACCTTTGATAAATGTAGAGAAATCCCTATATACTAGGACCAAGAGAAAAAGGCTTATATATTCTTCCGAAAGAAGGAAGCATGGCAATGAGTCATATATTTCCTTTCCCCCCTCTTCTAAGATTCCAGGTTCCAATAAACTAAACTTCTTAAATTATAAAACTAACTAGGCCCTTATGGCTCAAAATGCACAGAAAAATAAATGTCTACCAGATATACTTTCAGTCATGGGATGGTCAGATGAATCTGAGCTCTCCAAGCGCTTCTCGAGCCCATCTGTTTTCACAAGATAAATATGTCCATCCTGAGAAAAGAAAATAATGACATTAATCACCATTTGCTGGAAATTTTTGAGGAAACATAATTAACATACCTCCATACCCATATATAACCAAAATGTCCTCTAAGCCCATCCAATTATGTCAATGATATTTACTTTAATCAATGCAAGCAAAATTAATAGACAAGCACTTAAAATTTTTCCTTTTTACATACCGGTTCATCAATTTCACATCTCTCTACAAAAGCACGTCTACTGCGATATTCATGGAGTTCTCGACAAAGGTCCTCATTAGTTGCCTCAAGCCACGTAATCCTTTCCTTAAGAACCTGTATAAGAAGAGCACCACGCTATATATCACACTCCATTTATCTCACGCTAATTCGAAATGAAAGTTTTTGCCATGATAATTACCTGCACTTCATCAGCTGGAGTTCCTCCCCGAGCACAAAGTTCGGCCTGCAAGTACTTTAACTGCTGGCGCATTTGCTGCATCTCATTGGATATCAAATCTCGATTAGCCTGCAAAATTAACAAAATTGTAACATATGAAACTTGATCGGGTTGAATTTCTCTAGGGCTAGGAATTGGACAAGAATTTAAAGTAACAAAGAATCCGGAAACTTACAACAGGCTTATTTTGAATATTGCGTGCACGATTTGCATATTTGAGGGTATTAAGACTTTCCTCAGCATTGATGTCGGCAGGGCTAATGCAAGCTGGGAAAAGGGGAATCATTTTGTGATTGAAAAGCATGTAAAAAATTTAATTCTGATCAGGAAAACAACATTATAAATATATCTATATAAGGCAATAATTTACCTATATTTGATACACATTACACATGATAAAGTATCTAGCAACTATGTATAAAAGAAGAAATATATCTATAATTAATCATAGTCCAAAGCCAACAGATACTTTTATCTGATTAGCAATGACATCAACAGAAATGTCTAACATCAGAACCCCATCTGTCAGACTGCATGATGAATAGGTGGTCTAAATTCATCTTGTCTTTAATGAATCCAGCTGATGTTTTGTCACACTGTAGCTCAACCATGTATGTAATGTGTTCCTACAGTGTCATTTTCCATTTGACCAATTTAGTCTTTCCCTTACCGTGTTCTTTTTTGTGATATAAAAAGATTAGTATAAATGGCATGTAGAAAAGGACACAATCTGCCCTTATAATTTTGTGGTAGTACGATAGGAAGAAACCCAACTCAAAATTATCGAAAAATGAACAGTCCTCATAGACCAAGAAGTAAATTAATGTTACCACAAGAACATGAAATTAGTTAACAACTAGCTCATACATTAATGAAATATTTTTCCTGCAATAAGCTGGCTTCAACTGAAATAAACTGAACCAAAAGTGGAGGAACATTTCATATTCTCTGTGGATTGAATACATAACATTTGTAGTAATGAATCAACTTTCAGCAGTGATTACCTAGCATGACAGTTTTGCTGTTTCCACCTAGTGAATCCTGGAACAAAGACCAGCGGTTCTGAATCAATAGATTCTTAGACACAGACATTTTTTCATCAGATAAAAGAAGAATTTTATTAATAAGGAAAGAAAAAAATTACAAAGAGAATGGAGGGCGAGACTCTTGTCACAAAAACAAAAAGTAACAACAGAAAAACATCCAATGAGCAAAAATTTCCACTCTCGTAGCATATCTGAGAAGGAAAACTCTCAGAAAAGACATTAAGAAGCTAAAGATAGAATTCTTAGTTTCTGACTTAAATGGAAAAGGAAAACTCACAAGCCAAGCCTGCCATATAGTAAATACTGATAAGGAGTAGCTATTATTTTGTAATATAAAAGTTTATTTTTTGGTAATGTATAGTTTTACTTGAATTTTTTATTCAGTACCTTCAAAGTTTTTTAAAGAGACAAAATGTCCAGAATCCTTAAAGCTGTAAAATAAACTATGATATATATAAAAAAATATACGTTAAGAAAGATAGTCCATTCAAAGAAATTTTCAAGACAGTGCATAATACCCTCAAAAAAGAAAGCTATGCTAAATCTTATTTAAAAATGGCAAAACACAAGGCAATTATCTTATGTTGACAAGCCTGAAAGCTATCCCAATAGACACAACACAATGACATAACTACTATGTCAACAAAATGTAACTCTAACCTGTAAGAGTCGAGTGAGTTTGCTATCCCGATATGGGACATGCACACCCTCCTTTCGCTTTTTCTCATCCCCCAGTGCACTTATGACATTACCGAGTGCAAGAAGACCTTTATTGATGTGAATGCCTGTTAACAAAAGTGATAAGTAAAAGGCAAGAATGGAAAGAAAGATTTGAGTATCACTATTACTCAGAACAACCCAAATCAGGAATTGCTCTGGAATTAGGGAATAGAACGAACAACAGAAAAATATACTGAGTGATGAAGGGACTCAACAACCCCCTAGCCCAGGCCAAGCATCCAAAATGCCTGTCTCTCTCTCCCACTCTTCCCTCAGCATATACTCTCACCCCACTAACCGAATACGCACCTTCCTCACCTATTTTCTCTCTTCCAGCTCAGCACAATCCCAAGTTAGTTACAATTCCCCACCCCCAGCTGAGGACTCTCCTCTCATGCTTTCCTCATTGGGCCTTGGCTCCACAACTCTCCTTCTCCTAACATACACATTAGTAATCTGAGGCCTAGCATTATGGGCCTTATCAAAAAGCAATTAGATAATATACGAAATCATCACCATCATCATTTTTCTATTATTACAATACTGAGGCTAACATAGTACTTTGAAACAGAACTATACCAATACTAGGTATTCAGGTTAATCATGTATCACCAACCTTCTTTTAAACGAAGACCATCAGAACCAGTTCTTTTAGCTCGTTCAGATCCAGCCAGATCTACCAAATGGAGCTTTGCAGAAAGGTATTCTTCACCCATATCCTCATCTGAAGAGTCATTGCTGGGAGAAACTGAATGTAGTTTGTGCATCTGTTCTAATGTAATTGTGAAGATGGCATGTGACCGGCTGATAGAAAGCAAAAGAGGAACCACAAGTTATTAGATTATAAGGATTTCTGGGGGAAACCGTAATAATAAAACTTTTCTATCACTTAAATTTGTTGTTTGAGTTTAGAATCCAATGGCAATTACTATAAAAAGTTAACCCTACCTCTGCTAGGGAAAAAAATGAAAGAAACAATAGAAAAACCATCTTCAAGAAAAATCAGTACATAAAGCAACCCAAACCAAATTATTGATAAACAATAAATATGAATCACCAAAGAAAATTATACTATCTTCTACAAGGTTGGTCCAAATTATTTTGCCCTCCTATTAAGATAACGCTATACAGAAAACATCATCTGATTTTCTGATATGAAGGATGATTGCATGCAAAGCTCATCTTCCGCATAAAATGAACAGAGTTTGGACGTTAAAATTACAGGGACATATTAGATATTATATGCCAGTGTTGTCAGCATGAAAAAGCGTAAAAAGATAGAATGTTAAATTCACACCCCAATGAATATATCACCAGACATATAACCACAATGTGAAGAAACTGTTTCAATTCTCCAACGTATCCAAACACAAAATGACAGCATTGAGCATCTTTTTTTCTATTAGATGGACAAAAAAGACTGAAAGCTCATTATTTACCTGGATTGGTTGTTCATATTTGTACTTCCTGTTGCCCTACTTAAAGAACCCTGCTCCAAGCAAGCAGCCATCTCCTGTAGTGCACTTACAGCAACTTCGGTTGATCCCGCCAGTGTTATGACTCCATTTGAGGTTTCACGAATTTGTATGGGCAACCTCCCAGGAACAGTTGCTTTTCCAGAATGGCCATTAGCGGCTTCTGATTTGCCGATAGATACAGTATCCAATAAGTCCCTCACCTCTTCCTTCAAAATCTACAAAATCAATTGAACAATTAAGTCCTTAAGAAGAATAAGAATGATTTTTTCCACATAAAGCAATGTCACATGGACAGCCAGCCCATTTCAGCAACATATCAAAATAAACTGCTGCAAGGAAAATCCATTTAAGATGGAACCTCCATAATTCAAAAAAGTTAAGTGGATCTAACATCAAAGGATTCAAATTTGAAAAACAAACTACTACATCTTTGAATGATCGACAAAAGCATGAATATGCAGAAACAGAGTATGGATAATATACCTCAATGTAGGAGACATGCAACTGAAATTCTGTCTGATGCCTTAGTGTTTCAATCTTGTTGAACAAGGCATTCATAACCTGAGGAATTAATCCAGTCTGACAATTGTCACTATAGCCAGTTCCCATGGTATATGTTTTCCCGGATCCTGTCTGTGGCACATATGTATGTCAAATACAAACAATGAATAACTTTTAGTAGACAACATGCAAGATGAACCTAGCGTCCTCACCTGACCGTAAGCAAGTACAGTAGCATTGTATCCTTGGAATAAGCCATCAACCAACGGAGCAACGCATTCTTCAAACATGTCAGCCGAAGGAGATCCACCATTTCCGTAGACATGATCAAATGTAAAGGAATGTGACCCAATTTGAACCTGGTCATCGAAAAGCTACATTCAGATCCTCTCACTGAAAGGGTGCAGATTACCAGGGTCACTCATATCATGCCTTTTCCATATGTATCAGTGAAACAATATCAGAAAAGTATGAGTCCAAATTTACAGTCTTCAAAGCCAGCAAATTTTAATTTGCCATTTACCATAGAATGCACGTAAACGTAATTTAACGCATGTTGCAACTCACTTAATGCGGTAACTCCATGCCACTGCCAAAGAGTATGTTTCTATGGAGTTTAAGTCCATATTATTATCACACTAATCCAAAGAGTGGAACAAGTTTAATTTTTCTTCAGACTGCATATGAGATATGAACTATAGGAAAAATCGTTTGATTATCTGGTCTCAGTTTAATAGGGAAATTGTCTAAATGTGATTGGGGTGTCTTGACTTAAAATGCAAAAACAATTATCACATAAATTTCCAGCTCTGAATTGACATGCAATGGCAAATTTCAATTCCACGGGTCAAGTTCAATGCGACCAAGAGTAATAATGAAAATTGCATAAACGAGAAAGCAAACCAAAATAAGATGAGGGCGCATGAAAAGAATTTAAAGCGTGAAAGAGGAAAATGTCTCATGACCAACAACATATTAATAAGTAGGTAAATAAATAAATAAATAACCTTGAATAAAACACAGTAAAACTTTTGAACAACAATTTTGCGGAATCAAACAACCCCAAATCGGAAGACTACGTTAAACAAGAAAATTTCCTACCAAGCAGGTGCCCACACACAGGGAAGTCATGATAAGAATAAATACTTAATACTTAAGCATAATCTTTGAAACTGGACTTCTGACATTTTTTTTCCCCTTTTTCTTTGACAGAATGATCAATGCAAACTTACATTCAACATGGTAAGCAATCAAGTAAGGAATCAAAAAATAACAAAATATTATTTTAAGGAAAAAAAAGAAAAAAGAATCTTCTTTTTTAAATGATAATTAATCAACCTCCATCCCCGAAAAAAATGACGAAAGCACAATTAATCAATGAACTATCCGGTAAATGATAAACATAATAATAATAATAATAATCTCATTAACAAAGAGTAGTTCGAAACAAAATTAGACCCCAAAAAAAAACCGGAGAAAAAAAAGAAGAAGAAGAAGCAGAATGGTGTGTGGTGTTGAAGAAGGTGAAGAGGTGAGTTTAAGGTTAGTAGTAACTATTACCTGTGGCTTTCCAGGAGTAACGGAAACGCATTCTCTGCAACCTTGTTGTCGTTCATCAGCAACGAGGGGACGAATGTGAAGCGCAACTTTCACAGAACAATTCTCCGATGTCTCCATTGAGAAAATTAAGACCCAAAAAAAGGTGTAAGGAAAAGAGGAAACGGAGGTATATAGGAAATGCCGGAGGTCGTTAATTGAGGTTTCAGCTAAAGCAAAACAAGTCTCAATGTTCGATCAGTTAGGAGGATTAGAACCAAGATAACGATGCAGCATCAAACATTAGCAGCATGAGAGAGAGAGAAGGAAATGGATTTTTAACAGCAAGAGAGAGAGAGTGGTGGTTGTTGGGAGAAGAAAATGAAGAAGAAAGAAACGAAAAGCGAGGTGGTTTGATGAGTGGTTTGAAGAGTAGCGGAGCAGAAAACGCTAAGCAACAACAACAACGGCACTATCAGCATCACTTTTCTTCTTCTTCACTACTCGTATGGTGGCTATGGCGATGCTCTCTCTCTCTCTCTCTCTCTCTCTCTCTCTCTTTCTGGTTTCTATTTTCTTTTTCTTTTTTTTTTTCTTTTCACAATAACGATTGTTCCTACTCTCTTCTTTATTCCTTTTTTTGTTTGTATTCTTTTTCTTTTTTTTTCCCCTTCTCGTGGCAAGTTCCGACGCACGACTGCCTTCAGAGTCTTCACTCTCCTCCCTTCCCTCTCTGCCACCACTCTCTTTTCCCTCCCATTTATTTTATTTTATTTTTTTAATTTCTTTTTTGTCTTTTTAAAGTTAACACCTCTGCTTCAGAATCTAAAAGCACAAAACAACACTCAATTTACTTTTCATAAAAATTAAAAAAAAAAAAGGAAAAAAAACTCGTAATATGTTATACGTGTCTTGGCTCTATTTATGCTGTGAGTAATGAGCATTGACCAATGTGACAGTATTGATTGGATGGAGATCGAGTACTACCTTAATTCAGAATGAATAAATATGCTAAGTTATTCTGGACTAGAAAATTTTAGCCAAAAAATATTGTAGATGTCTACCATGATCTGAAATAAAAAAGGAAACGTCTGGAGTTGCTTAATAGTATTAAGCTTAATACTACTGTATTGTTTTCAGAAAATAAATAATTGTTATAAAAATATCCAGTTTGTTTTACTAGTGTAATTCATGCTACTTGATAGTCTGAATAAGCAATTACATCGAAACACAAGCTTTCTCAATAAATATATAATAAAAATATATTAAATAATATAGATATATCATATAATGTATTGATACTAATGTGAATTCGGAGAAGTGCAAAAACTTTTTCTAAAGAATTGAGAATAACAATCCTTTTAATTACTTACCGAGGAAGTAAAATAGTAAAAGGAAGAATTAAATATTTTTTTTGAGTATTTCGAAATTGCTTACACCTGTAACCTGCTGTAAACTACTCCAACCTCTTAGATTATATTAACACAACACAATTATACCCACCCAATATAGTATTAACACAATTATTTCACCCAATAAAGATGAAACACAATCAAATTCAGATGTTATATAAGGGTTATGAGATTGTTTATTGTGTTTTTAGGAGAAATTTGATGATTTATTGTTTTTAAAAAATAATTAAAAAATTATGATATTTTTATTTTTTATTATTTATTCTCTCTCCTCTCTCCCTTTCTCTCGTGCTCTCTCTCTCTCTCTCACTCACACACACACTCTCACATATTATTAAAATAATTTTTTTTATTTTTTAATTTATAATTTTATTAAAATCATAACTCATAACTACAATTTTTATTAAAATAATATTTTTTAACTTTTAATTTTATTAAAATCGCAACAGATTGTTGCAATTTTTATTAAATTAATATTTTTTAAAATCATAATAATCTATTACATTTTTATTAAAATAATATTTTTATTTTATTTTAATAATTATTTTATTGAAATCATAACAATGTGTTGCGATTTATATTAAAATAATATTTTTTATTTTTATTTTTATTTTTATTTTATTGAAATCGCACTACATGATTGCGATTTCTATTAAATAATTTTTTTTTAATTTTTTGACGCCATGAAATCGCAATTGAATATTGCGATTTCTTTAATACCTACCATATTTCTCTAAATACAAAAAAAATACAATATTATCATAATAACTATACATAAATACAATATGTAAATAACTGAGCCGTTATATAACCCCCATCATTTGTTGAATCAAATGTCCATTATATATATATATATATATTGTTTAATGTAAATGATCAATGAACTACATATTTGAGTATAATTATGAGATAATTTTATATTGTAAATGGTAAAATAACATAATTTAACTACTTTTGTAATTAAGTAGGATAAAGATAAAGAGAATAAAGCTTGTCCTGTATTTACCTTTTCATTTTATTAATATAATAAAATAGGAAGTCCACGGGTTATTTTAAAATTTTTGGTTTATTAATTGAAAATGAAAAACACATGAAAGCCCTCTTCATTATTAATAGATATATGCGTATGTATATCATAAAATTTCCCGGCTGGAACATCGTAAGATCACTAGTAATGTAATTTTCAAAGATAATAAGTGTGTGTTTGATTCTGTATTTATAAATTTAACTTTTATAACTTTGGTTTGTCAAAATTAATTTTAGTTAAAAATAATTCTAAAACAAAGTTATTTTATATTTAGTACTTTCATTTTAAAAATATAATTTTGACAGAACTTAGTTTATATTAATCATGCATAAAAACAACTCAAAGTTATTTCTTGTAAGTGCAATCCCATTTAGATTACTCGAATTTAGAACCAAGCATGTTATTACTTAGCTAATTTATCTACTGCAAAACTTATACAATTATATTTATTTTGTATTGTATGTCTAAAATTATATTAAAAAGTTTTATCTTATGAACCAGTGTTTGATAATAAATGTATTAAAAAATTACATTCAACAACAACTATATTTGTTATTTTTAATTATAATATGTTCAAATATATTAAAAAATTAATTACTCTACAATATAAACAATTTTATTTGTATAAAGTACTTCTTACAATATACAACATTTTACTTAAAATCTAATTTGTTCAAACTAAAAACGCACCAAACCATTTTCAAGAAAATACATAAGGATCGAACGTTATCTAAAAACTTAATTCAGAATATTTGATGTGTTCATGGATGCAAGCTTTTAAATTATTCTTTTTCATATGAATTTTATAACCAAAGGGCAACTTGGTTGCAATAAGAGGAATGTTTTATCTTCTTAATAAATTTCTTAAATTCTTTTAATTATTTAAAATAAAAATTACTAAATGATAAAATAAATTCATTTAATGTTACGAACATCAAGAAATTATAAAATATTTCTTATCCATTATATTATAAAATGGGAACTACTCTCATTTGATTTCAAAATTTTAATTTTTAAATTTGTCATTATATTTTATTTATAAAAAATATTTAAAAGAAGGATAAATTAGTGAACTAAAACATAAACTGACTTTTATTTTATCTTTTGTGAAAAAAATTTTACTTTCCATTATCTTTATCAGTTATATAAAAAATGTTCTTTTAACTTTTTAATCTTTTAAAAAATCATAGTATTTTAAATTATATTTTCAAAACTTTTTATTGCTTATATTTATTTAATATTTACTAAAATATGATTTAAAATATGTCTGTTAATTCACCAGCTTTTACAATTAAAACATTTATTAAACAAGTTTTAAGGCTAGAATATAAAATTATTCATATCATGATGATGAAGTAATAATCTCCAAAACATAAGTGGCAGCAATTTATTTATGGATGAGAATGAAAATGAAAAAGAAGCCATTCGAAGAGGGTATGGTTTCTTTGTTTCTGGTCCACGACCAGCTAGCTGGTGGAGTCCCAGGAAACAGAGTCCAGATGGCAGCTTTCAGCAGAGAGCTAAGGGACCGTAAAAAGCTAAGGGCTGAAAGGGATAGCCACCGCAAAGAAAGAAGCGTAGCATAAGGGCAAGAACAAGCTTTTGGGCCCGCACTCACATGCACTAAAAAGGAGCCACAGCCGCTTCCCAAAGTTCGCAGCCCTCTTTAGGTCTGCTGTCCCTTTACCAATTTCATATAACAAATTTGCATCAAAATCCAATATTTGCACCATAATACTATGTTTGTATTTATTTGTCTTGTATTATTCATAATACATCAAAGGTATTTTACGATAATAATGTATTTTCAATATTGTTTCCATCTTCAATCCCGAGAATACATACCGACACTGCCTGTTTGATTTTAACTTTTTTCCAACCAGAAATGAAAATGTTTTGGCTTTTAAAAATATTTTTGTAAAAACAATCCTTTTAGTACTTGTAAATTCTACCAAAATGTCTTAGAAAGCTAAAATTTCTAGAAAGAGTTTAAACCAAATAAGCTAAGGAAAATTAACCTTGTTTAATCGCGCTGACCATTTTGAAGTCTCCAAAAGTCCACTTAAAATGAAGGCATGCATAATATATGTGCCGAAAAAAAATTGAAAAGGTGCTTCTCTTATATATAACAGAAGTATATACATAGTCCTTGTCCTCGTTCTGTCCATAACATTAGATATTCCTTTTTTTTCCAATACAATAATATATCATAGACATTTTAGTTTATTAGTCCATTCGGGGACTTCTACAGTCGCTATTGGATTCCATACAACTCGTGTAGTTTCTTTGTTGGGCATTTCTCGTGTGTGAGATAGAGAAACAAATGTAACAAATTTTTGTTTTATTATTTCTTTTAAGTTCTGAATTCTATGAATTGATATGTGTGCAAAAGGATCCAAACTTTATCAATTGACGCTTTATTAATATAAAAGAGTTTTATATTATCATCTAATTATATATTTATATTTAATTTTTAAAATAGTAAATAATTAAATTAAATGCAGCATATATATCCGGTTACTTCCAAATCTGACCAAATAGGTGAGAATACTCAAAATATTCAAAGTCCCACTAAAGTCTCAAGTGAAGAAGAGTATGTGGATACTAAGGCTTGCCAAAATAAGCTTATTGATAAAGTTGAAAGGCTTATCTTGTCAAAGTAAGGATCTTATGCCTAGGATAATGGAGCTTCTTGCTATAGTGGTATTAGAGTCTAAATACTTAGCTATATTATCTTCTTCTTTTTCAAAACCCCAAGTACATGGTGTAGATAGAAGGGAGAGAACAAGTAAGAGAACAAGTAAAGAGGAATCCAAATGCTTTCGGCTATCAAATTTTTTATTAATAAATTTTACAACTTATCTAGTTTTATATTAATCCCAAATCATTAATTTAATATATTTTTATATATCAAAATCAACATATAATATATTTTAGAATATAGAGTAAGACATATTTAATTACATTTTTATCAATTTTCAATTGTTAAAAATATAAATACAAATGATCTACATGATAAAGAATTATAATTTAACTGTATTTTATATAAAATTATTAAATAGTACAAATGCGTTAAATCTTATACTGATATCATAACCATGTGTATATATGCGGTTTATTAAATAAAGTTTAAAACATATTTATGTATCGTCTTCAGTTCTGCCTTAAGCAGATAGCAAAAATAAATTTATTTGAAAGAACAGAATATACATATATATATATATATATATATATATATATATATATAAAAGAGACACGTATTAATTTGGATTCCTATAACAGCGTTACAGCAAATGTGTTGGTGTGTCCTTATAAAAACATCGTGAAAAGGGTAGCATATTTGCTTCTTCGCGATATCAATTATTAATTGCTTGGATTTGAATCCTGTAAAATAAGTCAAGCAATCAGCTTCCTTGGTCAAGAAGAGTCGGGGGAAACAGTGGAGGAAACCGAGAACAATATGAATACAAACTCAACCAAGCTGTTAACTTCAACTTCCCTTTCTTCACCAAACTTTCTCATTTGATTCTTCTGAATGCCACCGTTAGATCGAGTATGCACCAATAGAACCTCAATGAGACCCCACTTATAGATAGAGACGCTAGATTGGATTTGGTTAGTTTCTTAGGATGTGATGTAATCATCATCTTGCATTAAACTTTAAATGTCTTCCTGGCAGTGCAATCTACGCCGACAAACAGTAGAAAACCTTAACTACCAAAAGGAAAATATGTGGGATTAGACTTGACCAATAAAAAGAAAGAAGAGAGGAAAATAAAAAATAAAAAAACCACCACTTTCCTTTATGCCCCACCAGTGTTTGTCTTTTGGATGAGGTTGGGGGTCTTATTCAATGGTTACGATGAAAGGCTTGGTTGCTTTGTTGCTGTATATGTGATCATGTGCATTTGTGTCAGTCTTTGGGTTCCGATGAAATTGTCAATTTTCTGATTCCAGGCCATTGTCTTTAACTGCAGAGATGATGATAAATTGGCTGGCTTAAGCCACGGATTTCATAGTCCAAACCGCGATTACCCATAGCCAGACACGTACCTATGGTCAAAATGCATGCGAAGACCGTCTTCATATGGGAAAATGGTTATTGTTTTGTCCACTTGTCGATGATGCTGCTGTGATTGTTTTGGATTCACTTATAATGTTTACTCATTGCATCTGATTTGGTTGAAGGGAATAAATCCATAAAAGGTCGGAAAAAAGGCATTGGAACTTATAAAGTGAAAAGAAACTTTTAAAAGTTTAATATTTCGTGGGCGAGGTATTATTAAGGTGCCTCTTTTTCATTCTTTCTTTTTTGGTTAGTACTTAGCATGTTTGCCTAATAATTTGGTTAAATTTTTCTTTTAGGTCTCATTAGCGGGAAGATGATACGCTCCTCCCACACTGATTGGGAGAATTCGGCTCTCAAAATTTTGCAAAAATTGATATAGACAATAATATTGAAAATTAATGAATAATTTTCAGAGGATTTTTAGTAATATAATGGGAGTTAAAAATTTTTCTCTTTCCAATATTTTCTCTTTCAAACATGAAAAAAGATAATATTTTGAAATTTGTATTCAAGAACATAATATGGATCAATGTTCAAATTTTTGGAAATTTATAGTTATGCAATAGAAATTTTTATAATCAAGTTTGTACTTGAGTATACATTTGAATACATGGTAAAATTTCTTCAACTGAAAATCCTCCCAAATTTTATGCACAAATCCTCATATAACTAATGTTATGATAGAAAAATTGAAGAGAGAATAAACCATTATTAAAAAGGTAATATTTTTTTTTCCCTTTATATAATTAGAAATCCCTCGAAAATTCTTTATCAATCATCATTATGTTAACATCACACAAAATGAGCCAAGATATTTTGGAAACTTATTGGGAGTATATGATTCTCCAAAATGTTTGAGAGGACCCTAGACAAACCCCTCGTAAGCAATGTATCCAAACAAAATGAATGTAGCAGTGTTAATTTATATCTTTGTTACTTTTTCAGGTATCATTCTCATGTTTCTAAAGTATGACAAAGAAATATAAGAAGAGATTAATGCACTTTCAGTGTAAAAGTTTTACACTCTCATCTAATCACATGCTTATATTTATAAGACTTTTAAGATAGTGAGTGATTTAGTCAAATGTTATTACTAATATAATAATATATGATTAGATATCTGTACAAAATTTTTTATACTATCAGTATGTCAAAATTAAATTCAAATAAGAATAATGAGAGTTTTTTTTTTGTTAAAAATATTTTTTTTATTTTTTTAAATTATTTGCTTAGTTTATTTTTTTTTATTTTTAGGATTTTGTAAAAGTAACAATGACAACAAGATTTTGTTATTTTCATAATTTTCTTTATAAAATATTGAAAATAAGAAATAGTATGAAAATGGGGCAGCATTTTTGTAATTAAATTAAAATAAAAGATATTTTCCAAAATCAAATAGATCCTAGTTGTTCTCATTTCTGTACTAATAGTAGGGTTCATATATAAAAATCACATGTTCTTATTTCTTTACAATTTGTAGGGGTCATCTATAAACCCTTATAACGTGTTTGGATGGTAGGTAAATGGGGAAATGGAAGGGGAATAATGGAACGCCAACCACTGTTCTTGGCCACTTCGTGGTATTCTTGACCCAATGTCTGCCCAACACAAACAGTGTTAGTGTTTGGAGGTGGGTATGTGATATGGGATCCGAAGTTGAGATTGGGATCTAAAGGCTGATTTGACGAGAACGTTAGGTGGAATTTTTGCGGCGGTAGTGGGTGTACCTGCAAGAACTCTGATGATCAAGTCAATGAGTACAAAAGGTATTGTGTGTAACGTATAGTATGTACCTGATTTAGTTGGTTAAGAGCTTATCTAATAGAGATCAGTCATTGCGAATAAAGGGGGGGCGTTCCACTATTTTGGGATGAGTTTTAGGACTCACAACGACTTTTTGAATGCTGTTGGTTGCGGAGACGCGTTAGTCGGACACTCTTCTGGCTTAATCATGAATGTTATTCTCATGTCCATATCCTTATACTAAGCACCCTAGTTGGGCCTCGATTGATGCAGGTGGGCTCCAGGTTGGGCCACTAATAAGTAGAATTTGAATCTGAGTTGGGCTTTCCAGTGTGGGCTGAGCTTGGGTCCTTTAGAACTAGTCCATAACAATTCTCTTATTTGGAAGTTTAAGTGTGTGCTAAAAAAATAACAGGATTAAAATTATTTCAATAATTATTTATTTATATAATCACTTTTTTATATAATCGATTATATGATAATCAATTTATATTTAGATACTTCAGCTAAATTGTATTTTAAGATAATCTATTTTATTTAAAATATATGGTAAAATTATTAAAAGGACATGAAATGATTATTTATATTTATAAAATATTTGATATATAGGATTAATTTGATAAAAATATAATAATTCTAAAATAATCAACTTTTACATATAATAAAAAACTTCAAAATATTGTTTATGATTATAAGTTATTTTTTGCTTAAAATTGTTAGTTTTTTTTATTATATTCTATTTCCATCAGTTTACTAAATATTATGGATTTTTCAAAAGCATTTATTTTCCTTATAAAAGGCCAGTTTTGGTTATTCCGGAACATGCTTTAATCACCAATAGTTTCTCTCTTTCCCCATAAAAAACTTATTATTTGTTTCCCTCAAAATTAAGGTAGAATGAGAGAAACTAAAAATTTGAAAAGTAAAATTTATAAATATTTCATTTTACTTTTTTATAATATAACTTCCAAACAAGATGGAAACCAATGCATTAATACTGATATGATATCTCTATTTCGCTGCTGCTAGTTAGGGACCTGATGGTCTATGATCTATTTTACTACCACTTTTCTAGTTTTTTGTTGTATTTGTGACTGAATTTTATTTGGTGGCTCCTCACTTCATTGGTGAGTCAAGTGATTTTTATTCAATTATCGAAAAAAAATTCAAATAAAATTAATAAAATTCTATTTCATTTTTTTATTAATCTTCTAAACAAATATGAAGGAAATTTTATTCCATTCCTTCCCTTTCCCTTTCAGTCTATTTCTATTAATCTTAATTCGTTCAACTAATGAAAAAACCATCTAAACACATTGTTAAACTAGAAATACTGAGAACTTGCTTTGCACCTGAAAAAGTTATCCTTTGTTTTTCTATAACATGTTTGAACATCACGCAATCGTATGATTTATTCAGAACAAACAGTTTATTTAATTTCTTTTCGTTTCCTACCACGTTGAAATAAATATTAGTAGAGAAACTCTCTTTTCCCATCTTCTTTTTTTTTTTTTTGGTCTCATCTTTTCCCATCTTTCTTTAATTCTTTCTCGGCGCTTTTCACATGCTCCCCCCTTTAAAACGTATCACCTATCTATATATTGACTATTTTTTTCTTTTCCCGTTCGTGATAAAAGTAGTTTAGAGCAACATTCACCAATTAAAAGTTGACAAAAGCAAATCAATAAAAGAGTAAAAAGAATTGGAAAGATCACAGCCTATGTGTGTATATTTCCATATATATATATATATATATTGATGCACGCCTAAAATCCATATATTTCCACTCCCACAAACGCGAAATTTATATTTTGGAGTTTCAATACAACACATGACATACAGAACTAGGTGGTGAAGATAATAATTAACACGACTTTTCTAGTGTCTTTATGGTTGTGGTCCTGTTTTGATTAGTTCTAGCTAGTTCCGTTCAATTACCCCTCATCGGCCTTTTGATCTGAAGCTAGCTTTGTCAAGGACCGGAACGGGATTGGATGCAGCCTTCCTTCTTTTCTGTGCAAGCTTAAAAGCACTTGTCAGCATCTGCATGTGTTCTATCATGCAAGTTGTCATGCACAGACCAATATTGCTTTGATAATTGCTACAATTTTATGTGCGTACCTTCATTTGCAAATTTTAATCAGAAAATGACTACATTAAAAAGCACCAATCGCTGTCTTACAACAAATTATCTAAAGGGTACATGCAAATAGCATCTTCGGTAATGATGTCGTAGTATAATATACATATACAATTGTAATTATATATACATTAAATATATTTTTCTTACATGCATTTATCTCTTTTAGTAAGCCATTCATTACTTAACGTGAATTTCTCGTAAGAAAAAAAAAATGTGAATTTACACTAAAGCAATTAATTAGCAAATTTGAGGTGTTAACGCCTTTGAGTTTTGATTGTTTGAATGATAATATCCAAAAAGTATGAGTTTACGTGAAATTAATTGGAATATATATATATATCTATATATATATATATATATATATATATATATATATATATATCTAAGAATAAAATATTGTTTGATTTACTCGCCTGAATTAATAAATTAGCAGTGTCTGACTTCTTATTATATAAAAAAAAAAAACAAAAAGAAAATGCAACAAACAGAGAGTTTAAACTTTGAAGATATAGGTAAAAACTAAGTTGGTTTGTTCTAAACATAGATGCCATAGAGTTAAGATGTCATTGATTGCTGGCTTCCAAGTGGGACCCTTCATGGCATTAACACTACAAGAAAAAAGCTGATTTGAAGTGGATTTGCGAAAGAAGTCGGCCGTTATAAAAGTCAAAGCTACTAATTAGTTATCAGAATACATTATTATGTCAGTATATAACTAGCCTTTGATTAGATTTGTCATACGTCCTTGGGGAGATTAACATCAAACATATGCATTGCACCAGTCCTACCATTTTATATCTATCTTCATGTTCCCTAGCATTCCTTTTAATGAATGGCCAAATGTACTTATCAATTGCACACATAATAATTGCCACAGTGATTAATCATGAAAGATAAGATCACTTCATTGACTGTAACGTCATTAGTGTAGATTACAATAATGCAAAAGGAATTATGTTATGCTAATCTACATAACCTTTATAAAAAATTGATAACTGCTTCATTGGTGGATCTGCATATATAAAGCAATAATGCTTTTGATTGGATTTGCTTATTTTTTTGGAGTGATTACTTAAATATATATGCATTACACTAAACCTACAATGTTGAATCCATTTTAATATTTCCTAACAATCGCTTTAAGGAAGGGTCAAATATACTTATCGATGGCGTACAAAATCATGAAAGAAATTATCACTGATTTGTCTTTGACTATAATGTCATTATTATATGTTTCAATAACGCAAAGCGTTATAGCGTTAAGCAAATCTACTGAGCTTTATGAGAACTTGATAATTGCGCCGTTGGTGGGTCTGCATATATATATATATATATGCATAAATGAAACTCATTCATTTTCTTCATACGCCATGATTTCGTTGGAATATTTTTCTCTCTTCCTTTATTATTATTATTATTATTATTATTATTTTCACTTTTAACTTGTCACTTAGTCATATTATTTTTGTTTAGTGTTATAATTGCACTCTCCAGGATTTTAATTTTAAAAAAGAAGAGTAATAGTACCTAAGTCAAAACTATCGCATGTTATCAATCAATTTCATAAAATACAGTTAAATTAAGCTAATAAAAGTGAGGATATTTGTTTTTAAAAAAATCAAATTATCTCTAATGCAGCATTTTGATTGTCCTATTTTTAGAACCCTTTCAAACATCTCAAACCTTAATCCAACTACATAATTAGAAATAAAAAGTATTAAGTTAACTAAACTTTTGTAGCAGACAAATTTTTAACTAGCATGCCCCAATCCCACCGCTCTTCCACGTCATCTTACACTCAAATGGTGCTATGATATTATCTAGGTATATACATCAGTTCATGATGACAATATCCACTATAACATCCTTTTTACTCGACATTCCATGTGAGTTCCCGCTCCCAAGTATCTTGATATTGCTAAGAAAAGCTCAACCATGTCTTTAAAAGAATGAAGAGGGCATGCATTGGCCTAACCTTTTGAAGAAAAAGATGTCATTCCAATTTATTTTCTCTTTGCCCAATCCTCCAACCCCAACACCCTCCTCTCTTTCTCCACCATATTTTTTTTTCTTATATCAAAAGTTCAAAACTTATTACTGTCTAACCGAGAGATATGACTTAATTAGCAAATTAAGTTACATATACGAGTACAGTAGATTTTACTTTTAATTGGTGCTGTACACTAGTTTAATTCCGCTGAAAGTATCTTCTGATTAGGATAAATATCTGTCTGTAGAGATGGCATATATATATGTATATTTATTTATTTATATTTATATATTTATTTATATGGGTTAGTCAGCCAGTTTTTTTTTTTTTTGGTTTGGTCAGGCTCGTTCCTTCGTATTGTCGAGCTAAGAGGCTGACCCAGGCATAACGGCCAAACCATATTATGATTGAAGGCCCTGAAAAGAGTAAGGAATGCTTAATGAATCCACCTTCCTTGTTTCTGGTGGGCCAAAGCCTAGTGCAGTAAAAATGATTGCATTGCGTTTGATGAGAGACAGCTGAATATGACCCAAAAACAACAGCGCTTGAAGCATTACTGCAGAAGAATAGAAAGGTTTCCCCCACGACCAAAAAGGGACAAAAAATAGAAAGGATCGTTCCCACCAGCCAAAGAGAAATTTTATGGGTTGGCCCAAAAGAAAAGAGAAATTTTAAGATGATTTGAGTAGAATTTTTGTTATGTTCGATTTAATATTGAATAAGAAAGGCCAAATTGAAGTGAAAATACTCTTAAAAGAAAGCCTATGATCATCTTTCTCGGATTTCATTCAAGAAACTCTTTAAGAAATTAGTTTTGGGGAACATTTTTGCAATTTAATAATGAGTTGTGTTCTCCTGCTCATTGCAACTATCATTGAATATGAGAAGACTCCTCGGTTCAAGTTCGTAAGAGGCATTAGGTAGGGAAATCTTGTGACAACCCTTTCTTTAAAAAAAAAACAAAGAATTAATTTAAATTTTTTTTCTCATAATTTGAATCTCTTCATTTTTTTTTTAAATCCACCCAATCTCTTTTTTTGTTCGGCCACACTAACAAGAAGAAAAGTTTCTTCTGCTTTTCCTTTCTTGGTATGTCTTCTATTGCTTTTTCAATTCCTTATTCTTCTTTCAATTCCTTCATGATTTCTTTTATTTTACTCCATTGTTCTTATCATGTTAATACTTTAGATGCCAAATCTTTCATCCTTGTGGAATGCGAAGCAAGTTCTTAAGAGTTTCATTGTTGAATGTACTTGATCTTCTTCTTCTTATTATTTCTTTATGCATTTAACAATAGATATGTGGATAGAGCCTGTAGAGGATTATGTTTGCATAAAAATTATTGCGTCTTGGTTGTTAGTAGCTAATGTCTACTCTGCAAATTTTAAATTGCTATCTATTTTATTTATTTATTTATTTACTAGCAGATTAATAGGTATTAAATTGCCTCTTAATCCACATTTTTTTTTTATTTTTAGTATAAATTTTTGTTTATTTTTTAAAAAATTAAACTAAAATTAAGAGGGAGATAATGGTGTTAGTGGATTGTAGCAGTTATTGAGTTAGTTGGAGTTATTAGGTAGAAGATGTTTATTTTTTAATAATTTTATCCATTTTTTTATCTATATTTAACTGATTATGTATAGATGTTAGTATAAATATATATAGAACTTTAAAAAAGTTTCAATGTAGTTTATAGAGACCAAAAGACAGTTATAAAAGATATCTCCTTTATAATAGTAATAGATCTACTGTTGTTCTTGATTTATATGAAAGAAAGAAAAATGATGTAATTGCATTTTGGCCAATTCTAATATCTATTAATATTTTGTGTCAAATATTATTATTATTATTTTTTTAAAGTGCTTTAGAATCGGCATTTTTATTCGAAATAACATATAGTTTACGTTGAAAACTATCAAATATTGAACTTCCATATTTATTCTGTTTTATTAAAAACTTTTAGTTAATTACCTTTAAGTTATGTTGGAATCTCTATATAGTTTTATTATAAATTTTTGTGACTTGAAACGTTCATTTTATTAATTTTAATTTTAAATACTGTTTATTATACCGTCCTTTTTTCTTGAGACATTGTTATTTTTATTCAGTTATTTATTTTTTTTATTTTTGTTTTGGAAATATCCTTATATATATATATATATATATATATATATATATATATATATATTTGCCATAGACTCTTAATATCCTTTTACTATGTTTTTTTATGATAAAAAATTTATTTTATTTTATTAGTTTCAAATTTATTTGAAGTCTTTTTGTTAAGTTTTTATGTCATGATTTAAGATTTTAAGTATTCTTGGGACAAGCCTTTCAAAAGTTCCTTTTAATTTTTTTGTACAAGTTTGAATAAGTTACGTTTTATATGAATATTATTGTTATCTTTCTTTATTATGATTGATGATAACTTTTTTCAGAACATTGCAGCTAGCAGTAGTGGTTGTTAACCTTGGTGTATCCAATTGAACCTAGCTCATAAGGCAGCTGCTAGCTCTAAATTAGGTGCGGTTTGGGATTGGAATTTTTGAGAAATTGACACTTTGACCTTTTAGGAACAAAGTGTCACGAATTATAGAATATCTGAGGGCTACCTCTTGAATCCTAAATATGTTCTACGACTTTGAATGTTAGATATGAGTTTTGATTTGCCAAGAACAAAGTGTTGTAGATTATAGAGTATCCGAGAGCCACCTCTTGAATCCTAGATATGTTGTATGATTATGAATTTAAATTATGAATTCTGGCATTTTATTTATTGTTATTTAGTTATTATGATTTTCTATAAAGTATTATTTTTAATTATGTTTATTTTTGAAAAACTAGCGCTTTGCTTGTCTCGTGTCCATTGCAGTAGATATTAGTTGTTCGCTGAGTTTACTGCTTACTCCGAATTCTATTATTTTTTTAGATAAGGGACAAGACATAGCGTCTGATTCAATTCTGTCCGTTGAGAAGTGAAGTTTTGAAGACTTCCGATTATTCTAGTGGCCACATTTAGGAACTTTCATTTGTTTTTGTTTGAGTGTTATTGACCTTTTTAGAGTTCTCCGTTATTTACAAATAAGATCCTCTTTGTGTTTTGGATTGGTTTTGGTACTTTATTCTCACATGGGCCTACTTATTTCAACCATTTATTTATTAAACTTTTCAGTTTGGAGTTGAAATATATGAAGTCCTTTATTATTATATGGATGTTTTCTATGAAAATTTTGATAATTTATTCTCTTATTTGACAAATGTTTAGAAGACTTGCTAGGTGGGAAATTCTTGCCTATGTGCCACTCACCACCGTATTCTGGGTCGTGTCAGATCCCTTGTCAATCTTTCTCTTTTATGTTATGTTGTGTGTGGAGTACCTTAGACACATCATTGACCTAGTTGTTAGTGAAGGAAAATGGAAATATATTTAATTTTGTTGGCAGGGAGCCAAGCTCTCTCACTTATTCTTTACAACAAATTATCTAAAGGTTACTCGCAAATGGCATCTTCGGTAAGAATGTAGTATGTTATACAATTGTAATTATGTACATTAAATATATTTTGCTGCTGCCACTGCCCATATCTTGCATGTACTGCATTAAAACTCATTTAGTAAGCCATTCACTGCTTAATAACGTGAATTTACTCTAAAGCTTAAATGGCAAACTGGAGGTGTTAACGCCTTTGAGTTTTTATTTTTTGAATGATAATATCTAAAAGTTCTGAGTTTACGCGAAAATTGATTAGACAATATACTTATATATTTAGTACAATAAAAGATTGATAGTATCTAAAAATAAAATATTAAGTTTGATTCACTCGCCTGAATTAATAAATTAGCAGTGTTTGGCTTCTTAATATTAGAAAAATAAAAGAAATTAAAACGCAACAAAAATAGGGAGTTTAAACTTTAAAGATATAAGTAAAAACTAAGTTGGTTTGTTCTAAGAGCGATGCTATTCAGTACGAATAGCTATTGCACGAAATGCACGAAATGAAATTTTAGCCAATAAAATTTAGTTTTATGATGGAAATCATGGAAGAGAGAGGATGTGGAGATAAAATCAAATTTAAACTACACTGTTCGTTCGAAAAATACGAAAATTGTTTCATACTAAATACCAATTTTCTTGTTCTAAACATTGATGCCGAAGAGTTAAGATGTCACTGATCGCTGGCTTCCAAGTGGGACCCTTCATGGCATTGAGTAATTGATGAGCTTCAAAAGTTATCAGAAAATACGAAGATGTAGTTATTCATTTAACCCTTAAACACAACCATCCAAACTGTCCTAATTATCTCATTAAATAACTAGCCTTTGATTAGATTTGTCATACATCCCTAGGGAGATTAACATCAAATATATGCATTGCGTTAGACCTATCATTTTATACCTATCTTCATGTTCCCTAACATTCCCTTTAGTCAATGGCCAAATTTACTTAGGAAAAAGCTTAATGTTACGAAAGTGATTTTGTAACTTTTGCTACGAATGTGTTAGTGGGTGGTTTGTTTTACTGTCAAATACTCTCTCTCCTCAACCTTACCGTGTATTCCGGCCAATCCACCAATAAACACTTGCCAAATTTCATTCGTACCATTTTGTGTGATTTGCATTCGTAATATATAGCAAGACTCATTTACTTATCAATTGCACACATAATAATTGCCACAGTGGTTAATAATGAAAGATAAGATCACTTCATTGACTGTAACATCATTAGTGTAGATTAAAATAACGCAAAATGAATTATGTTATAATAATCTACATAACCTTTATGAAAAATTGATAATTCTTGGTGGATCTTCATACAGCAATAATGCTTTTGATTGGATTTGCTTATTTTATCGGAGTGATTATGCAAATATATATGCATTACACTAGATCTACAATGTTGAATCCATTTTAACATTCCCTAACAGTCACTTTAATGAAGGGCCAAATATACTTATCGGTAGTATACATAATTATAGGGTTTTCGATCGGAACCACCTTGGTTGCTAATAATGATGGAAGCAATAAAAGAAAGAAGGATTTTCGACCGTACTTAGCAAAGAGAGATGGACGCACATCCAAGGAAGTTCTTTTTGCCAAGAATACGAACGGGATCAGGAATATAGGAGGAATGCGGATATGGAGAAAGAAGGAGCCGATGAAGACCTATGGAACATCCAATGAATAGAAAGCAATCGTTGTTACAGGGGGAAAATGCCACAAAAATATCCAGTGGCTACAAAGAAGTATAATGAGAGAAGGATTACAACCACTAGTTCCCTTGACAGCGGAGGCAAAGTTGAAGGAAATTGGGGTTGAAGTGGAAAAGGTGAGAGCCATTGATAATTACAAGGTGATTATGACATTTTATATAAGGTGGTTTCTATGAAGGGATTTGAAACCCTTCTTATGTGGTCCAATTACAATCAAACATGTGGTAAATAATTATATTCACGTGGACAATAACATGTCAGTATTACATAATTTAGATTTAAGCCCCTTTAAATTCTATTACAATTTTCTCTAAGATCTCTTTGGAAACTTAAAAATTTTTCAATTCTAAACACAACTATTTAGTTATTCTGATTTCCAAACATTTAAATATTTTTTTACCTCAAAATCTTAAGAACTCTAATCCTATTTAAATTTCTTATTCTCGGCTAAGATATCATTGCGGCTAGAACGCCATCACCTATGTGAGAACATCTTATGTTTTTGCTTTTTCACACTCTTTTATAAAGAAAATT
Organism: Pterocarpus santalinus; assembly: GCA_031439595.1. Lineage (NCBI taxonomy): Eukaryota > Viridiplantae > Streptophyta > Magnoliopsida > Fabales > Fabaceae > Pterocarpus > Pterocarpus santalinus. The sequence goes on from CM062525.1 coordinate 21,508,143, forward strand.
ATATTCTCACTTTTGATTTGAATAATAGTCTCAATGTTTAACCCAAGAAAAAAAAATCTGAAAATGCAATGACAACACAATCATCATACCTTGAGTGACGTTCTACTCATGTTGAAGGTTCTAATCACACATTGACATTCAATGATAGAAGAAATTAGAGGTTCCATTATCATTTTGTTAATTAAATTTGATGTAATTTCAAGCACCTAATGTGGATTTTCGAAAGTCATACAACAATTAGGCGTAGATGGTGTTCTTACTGCAATGCTTTTTGCACAGGGAGATATGACCAGGAAACTAGGGTTCTTAGGTTTAGGATGCTATGGTGATGGTGTTATAGAAAGCAATGATGTTTTGATCGAGATTAAGAAATTAGAATGTGTGAATTTAAGGGAGAGAGTTAGGATTCTTAAGATTTTGGGGACAAAACGAATATTTAGATATTTAAATATTAGAATAACCAAATAGATTTAATATTTAGGATTGAGAAATTTTTCATTTTTTGAAGAGATCTTAGAAAAAATTGTAACAAAAAAAATTTAAAAGGGTCTAAATCGAAATTATGCAATAACTAACATGGCATTACTTATATGGACAATTACCTAACACATGCTTAAATATAATTAGACCATATAGAAAGGGTATCATCTATAGAAATCATCTTTATACAAAGGATCAAATGGAACAGATTCTAAAGGCAAATAAGGAGGTGATGCTCTCCTTTATGGATGAAGTGAGATGCTGGTCAGAAGAAGAGGCATGCAAAGTTCGTAGGGTTTGGTTGGAGTGTAAAGGCATCCCCATGCATGGGTGGTCTAAATCCAATATTGAGAAGATAGGAGATGTATGTGGAAGAGTTGTACAATGTGATCCTACTATGTGCAAAATGATGGACTTCCAGGGAGCAAGGTACAAATTGATACAATCATTTTTTCTCCAATCAACGTATGGGTAAGCTTTGCATTGGAAGGAAATATTCGTGATGCATATGTTGCAGAGATTTAGTGGGAGGACAAGGCAGCATATCAAATAGAGATGGGAGTCCCAGTTGAAGGTGGTATGTGCAGTCATGGTGCAAATAGAAGGGAAGCTGAAACTTGCTAGACAAGGAAGGAGAATAGTTGAGTGAGAAGATGGGGGACAACTCATTAATGAACAACAGTTCCCAAGATGACTATAATGAAGAGAATACCAAGTAGGATGATGATAAGAAGTCAAATCCAAGGACCCCAATGGCTTGCTTCTCTGACCAAAGAGAAGTGAGTGTCGATATTAGTGATAGGTCTAATAAAAAATATGGGCCAGGTCAAAAGGGCTGTTTGGGATCGAGTAGGGAGGACAACCCAAACCTGGAGGAATGTATGTTTGTGGGCCTACAAAGGTACTCAGAAGAAAAAAATGAGGATGATGAGCCCATGTACCCACCGAGGTTCGGACCCCCAGTGGACTCAATGTGTAATTTTGAGAACAAGGATGCTTCACTAGATGAGTTTGCAAGGATGCTTCACTAGATGAGTTTGCAATTGTCTAGGAAACATCTCCAAGCGATTTTGGTGTATCAATCCAAGGCACAGAAAATGAAGAGGAAGAAGCACTAAACGAGGTTGACTTGGTGGAACCACAAGTGACATAGCGCCTAGGCAAGGAGTTAGGGCTCATGGTTTGAAATGAGATGTGCACAATTTTTGGAAGTGTGGGGTTATCGTTATTATATGCGTGTGATGTGGTTGAAGGTGGAACTTCAATTGATGAGAAAAATATGGAAGACATTATTCTATGTTGTCATTTAGAGAATTAAAATGTTAGAAATAGTATTGTGTGTGGAATATCAAATCGGCTTGGGAGTTGGGATTGTGTCAAATAAAATGCATAGGGACATTGGCTTAAAAGCTAGTTGAAAGGAATCATAGTAGATAACAGATTTTTGAGTGTTTCATTGCGGGTTTTGATTTGAATCTGACTGAAGATAATTGACCTTTTGCTTGTCTTTCTTGGCTTACTACTTGGTGATTGTGATTGTGGATTTGGTTATAGCTTGGAAATTGTGATTTTGCTGATGTGACGTTTTACTTATAACTTCTTTTGGTGTTTGTTTGAGCATTTTTTGAGGTTTCTATTTTAGTTTTTTTTTTTTGATCTCTTTGTACCTTATTTTGTTTTGAGTCTTTTTTTGGAACTTGTTTTACTCCTCACCCTTTTGTGAGTTGGAGCTTTGTTATTTATAAAAAAAAAAAAAACCATAATTATAGTTGCCGATTAATCATGAAAGAAATTATCATTGAATATATCTTTGACTATAATGTCATAATTATATATTACAATAATTCAAAGGGTTATATTATTAAGCAAATCTAATGAGCTTTTATGAGAACTTGATAATTGCGGGTCTGCATATATATCAATAATCTACATTAATGCTTTAAGTGGTGAATGATGAAATGAAGGTTGTTTTATATATTTTCTGGTATTCAATTAAGTGATAAATGAAACTCATTCATTTTCTCTATACGCCATAATTTTGTCGGAATGTTTTTCTCTCATCCTTTTTTTTTTCAAGTTTAACTTATTACTTAGTCATATTATTTTTGTTTAGTGTTATAATTGCATTCTCCAGGATTTTAATTTTAATAAAAAGAAGAGTAATAGTACGTAAGTCAAAACTATCGCATGTTATCAATCAAATCGATAAAATACAGTTAAATTAAGCTAAGAAAAGTGAGGATATTATAAAAAAAAAAATCAAAATATCTCTAATGTAGCATTTTGATCGTCCTATTTTTAGAGCCCTTTCAAACATTTCAAACCTTAATCCAACTATATAATTAGAAATAAAAAGTATTAAGTTAACTAAATTAATTTTTGTAGCAAGCAAATTTTTAACTAATATGCCCCAATCCCACCCTTCTCCCACGTCATCTCGAACTCAGATGGTGCTATGATATTATCTAGGTATATACATCAGTGCATGATGACAATATCCTCTAAAACATCCTTTTTACTTGACATTCCATGTGAGTTCTTGCTCCCAAGTATCTTGATATGGCTTTGACTGCTGTGTGCTCGGCAGTCAGACGTGGTGAAGGATAATTTGCTCTGCTTCATGTTTTGGAGCTTCTGATGGTCCGGTAAAATCGACCATTGGATTGAGCTTAAGTAAAGATCGAATGGCTAATATTGTGCCCATGTCTTTGTATCATTCATTTTAAAAGGATGGTGTAAAAGTTTTATATTTACAAAGTAGTCCCGATGTGTTTTGGCTTTGGTGACATCGGTGAAGCAGGCGAGGGCTGGCAACTATGAGGAGAGGCGATGAAGCCAGTTCGAGGAGGTTTGTTTTGCCCCATTGGTTGGGCGTTCGTTAGCGAAAGTTCGTTCATGTGGTGATGGTCTTGAAGGCGAGGACGACGTCGTGGTCAGGGTTGGAGCCATGGTTCTACTAGTGATCGAGGGACGTGGAGGAGAACTCGCCGGAGGCACCATTGGGCTTAGCGATGGTGGTGGAGAGGCCGCCATTGGTGAGAAGGGTTGGTGGGCCCACCGACACAGATGGGGTTGTCAACAGAGTGGGACTCCAGGACCCAATCGATTTATTGTTCTCTACTCCTTCCTAAAGAGACATCTGCCAAAAAAAGTGATGGTCTTTTCTCTAAACATAAACATCAATAAGCAAAGGAAGAAAATGCGTAAAGTTGATGGAGTAGACATGGACTCAGTGACAGTGATCCTCATGGAAATAGAGGTGCTGATGATAAGCGATAATTTATGAGGCATCAGTAGTAGCTAATACACCACTGCTGCGTACAATGGTTGTTGTTTCTTCCCATCTCCCTCCCACACCCACAAAAAAGTTTTGGTAGGACCCCCCAAGTTTATATAATTACATGAATTTTGTAATATAGTCAACTTAGTCAAAGAACATTAGATTATTCAAGGGTGGTTGCTCCAGTGCCCTTAGTTTTGAGAGGGTTTCTAAGCCCACCCTATATGGACCATTCATAAACTGCCATATAATACTATTGAATCCACCTAAGTTACCTCTTTCTTTTAATATATGATCCAATCTCTTTGTGCCATGTGGAGATATTTATCCACATCAATATTATCATTTTAAAAAGACTAAAACACCCTTTTTCTTTTACTCAGTTACAATTTTTTTTTAACTTACTCAAATTTACTCCATCCCTCCCCTTCCCTCACTATGCTCTCCTCTCCCCAATCCCTAAATTGCAACAGAAACTGAAACCCAGAAGAAGAAGCACAATCCGTGGGTGGCACTGCGCGCCGTTGTCCGTTCCTCTTCATCCCTTCCGACATTCCTCTCCTTCCAAATCACTTGGCCCACGTTCCTTTTCATCCCTTCCTACATTCCTCTTCTCCCCAATCGCTTGGCCCGCGTGACTACGTTGTGCTCCTTGGCGCTGCGGTTTGCAGGTGGCATCACTGTTGGAATGGCGTGACTATGCCGCTGTTCTGCCTCATGCTTTCTCGCCGCAGTTTCATCACGAGCTTACCTTCTCTGTTGTCGTTCTTCACTCGTCATCCTCACCATGGCAGAAATCTGATTCATAGCCAAGCTCCGTCGTGGGTTGCTCCTCCTTCCACCGTAGAATCTGAGGCAAGCTTGCTTTGGTTCGATCTCCTTGATTTGGGTGTTTTATTATTGATATATAGTTTGATTATAAACTGGTTTTTTTTCCTCTGTGTTTAAATTTTTTTATTTAATTTACAGAGCTTGTTAGTATAATTCTGATGTAGAATCTAACAGTGAAATGGGTGATTCTATGAAAAGTTCTTGGTTTTGTTTTTTTTTTTTTTAAAAAAAGCTTCGTTGACTAAGGCCTTGCATAATTCGATGAATTTCTGATATCTTATTACAGTTGATATTCTATTGATGTTAGGCATAAAACCTTTTTTATTTCTGTCACTTATAATTAGTCTAGACTAATTAGTTCTTGACACACTCAAGGCATGAATTTCAATTTTAGCTTTTTATTTAAGTTTGTGGATGAATGAAATGTGTTGTTTGATCGTCCCTGTAGCTTGTTGTCTTTTTAGTTTTGATAAATAGTTATTTTTTTTTTTTAACTTTAGTTAACCATGATATTGGATTTCTGACGCATGATATGGGGAGGGGTTATATACTTATATTCAGCCTTAGAAAGTTTCATTTAGGAAGTTGACTTTGATTTAGTAACAGACCTTATGGCATTTAGATTGGGCATAAGGCAACAAGTAAGCTTACACTTCTATTTCTACTATGGCCACTTGTTAAAGAAGATTTTATCTTTCATAGATTTGATAAAGGTGTTAGTACCTATAGATGGAACTCCATACGTCTAAAAAAAAGTAAAAATTTTACCCACGTTACTACGTTTCTGATAAAACTTACTTTCATGCAACTCCATATGTTGATAAAACTTCCTTTGGAACCAGCTGTCACCATTGCTTTCAGATTATTGCTCTTAGATAAACGTTTTTTGTGTGTCTTCGCCAGCTGTTTTATGAGCTTCATTCAGTGCCTAAAATCATTAATAACATGAAACATCAGATCCAACCAAATGCAAAATTCAATGATATAGCAAAGTGACAAGCAATCTAATTGAATCACCTCATTTACTTTCTTCTCAAATGCCTCCATCATTGTCTGTCCAGGTTCAGCCTCCAACTTCTTTTCTTGAGCATCCCTAATAAATTTTTTCACTTTCTCCTTTGCCTCTGAAATAGTCTTATTTATAGCCTCCATAGTCGACGCATCAGCAAATGTGTCACCAATTTCAATGCTGAAAGAATTTTGCAAAAGCCAGTAGTTTACAAGCCACTAAGTATGACCAAGAAATTTACGAGCTGCCTTGGGGCCAACTTCTTCCCTTATTCAAGCAGTCAGTGGGGGTGAACAAAGAAGAAAGGAACTGAATGTAACAGTTTCAAAGCCATGAAGTTCACAACTATTGTCAGAAAGCACTCCATGACATTATAAAATTATTTATCAGTGCCACTAGGAGTTAAGTTTGGATGAACAAAAGAAATTCACCTCTCTTTACAAAGAAGTTGCAAAGGTAAATGGACCATAATAAACTAAGTCAGCTAGTAATTTCAATTAGAAATATTTTTATAATTATTATATACTGGAGCTGCATACCAAATAACATGGATGAGACTTCCAGTAGATTTTCCAAGTGTCTTACTGCAAAGAGTTCCAGTAAGTAGTTCCCTTTTTTCAATTCTGACAATGATATCCCCAGGGGTTATGGATCCCCTTTCCTTATCATCGTGCTAGCTAGAGTTTCTAGTTAAATTTATTTGTTTAGGAATGATAAGATTGAAAACTTGTTTCCCAGTCCATAATGGCTCTGGCTTCAATATTGCAGGAGTAGGAACTTTCTCGTCAAAATCTTCCCACCACATCAAAATGTTCATAAAAACATCCTGAAAAATAAAATCTTTTATCAGAGTTCTGAATAGCTTGTACAAGTAAAGTAAACTGCAGCAATAGAAAAATTCACTGAATATTACCTTTGTGATGAAGGTATCTCTCTTGGTGATTTTTTTGCATTCGAATAGTGTATCTTGGATGATTTCCATTACTGGCCTGTTTGATTTAGGTGACACAATGCATTTAGGCACCATCATGAGCTCCAACACCTTTGCTTTGGTTTCAAATGACTGAGGAACATGCATATTAATTTCATCCCCGTCAAAATCAGCATTATATGGTTTAGTTACCGACAAGTTAAACCGGAACGTAAAATAAGGCATGATTTTGATTTTGTCCCCATGATAGACATTTTATGAAGACTATGCTGACGATTGAAGAGAACAAAGTCTCCATCCTTCAAATGACGCTCCACCTAAAACCACAATATTGGGAACTATTAGAAGGCATCAAGAGGAAACCTGAAAAAGATATAAAAGAAGATTTTTATAATTTTATGTTTCATAGACAACAAAATGATCTGGGCATTGATATGGCCACCCGTAATTTCTAATGATAAATTTTGTCCATTTTCTAATGCATTTTATCTTTCCGACCTATTCATGATGGTAGGCAATGTTTGTGCCATGAGACTGCAATGATCAAAACATCTTGGTCCAAGAAGATTCCTAGGCAAACATATTACAAATGGAGTGGATAAGGTCTGTGATTTTTATAGTTAACTTTGTATTGATGTGTCTTTTTGAGGTTTATTAATAATTCGTATTTGTGATATGCATCTTGTTTGATAGGGTTTCGATTATTTTGATCGGATTAACCCTCCTCTTGGTGAATGGTCTGTATTGGAAGTGTCTTCGTTGTCTAGGAGATTTGAAGGGGTATAAAACAAGTTTAACGTGGAGAACAAAGATTGAACTCGCAAAGAATAAAATTTCATTTGCTGAGTTGAAGAAGTGAACTTATGTATTTGAAGTTTCTTGTGGGGACATGGTTGGTGATAGCATATGTTCCTCTGGTTTATGTTATGAACTTTAATTACTAATGTTGTATATGCTTGAATGTTTTGAATTAGAAACTTATTGAAGTAGAACCTTATTTGAATGTTTTTATATAATTGGAAGTTTTTGAGTACATTTTTTGGGTTATGATCTATATGATTGAGTTCAGATATTGTGATCTATTATATTTTAATATGACAAATGTAGATGGATTACCATGGACAGATATTGATTGATGCTAGCCTTTGTATGACCACGCTACACAGAATCTAGCTTGTTTGGAGTAGTTTTAATTTGGCCACTAGGGTCTGAGCTATGACCATTTTTTTTGGGCAATAGTGAGAGATTTGCTCATGTGTTAATATTAATTAGGCTTGATTGGGCCGCTTTTATTTTTCCTGGAAAAACTCCTCTACCTCCCAATTACAACCTATTATTACTATGAATTAGGTGTGACTTGGCCTGTTGTTTTAGTTGAAGCTGATGGGCAGCTATGATTGGCATTGGTTGTTATCGGCTTGATCCTTGTTTTAGTAGGTAAAGCCGAAAAAAAAAAACAAAAAAGAAGAAACTATTGCACTCTACTTTACGGATATTATGAGTATTAGTTGAGGGTCATTGTTTTATGTAAAAGGCATTAACATAAGTAGTAATAGACCTAATTAGTCTCCTTGTTTTGGTTTAAGCCTACATAAAATTTCAAAAAAAACAAAAAAAATTTCCATTCTACACCACAAATCGGTAGCAATGATTTAGGCATTAGTAGGCCAAAAAATTTCCATTCAACAACACAAATCGGTAGCAATGATTTAGGCATTAGTAGGCCTATTGTTTTAGGTGAAGGGCATTAACAAACAAAAGAAATGTCTTTGGGCTTCGGTCCTCTTTTGTACTCAAAAGAAAAAAAGAAAAACAATGTATTTCAACCATTCACAACTAGTAATAGCGTGTGTTAGGCTTGAATGCTGCTTCCCTTGTTTTGGTTACCAACTAAGGAATATTTAAATCACTCCACTTTATAGCACAAAAAAAAGAAAAAAAAATCAATTAGCTATTAGTAGGCCATTGTTTTAGGCACGTGCCTTGAACATAGAAGATATATATACAAATAGTATGATTTGCGCGTGTACTGTACGTTTAAAATTTGAAGTTGATGATTTTATATATATTTTGAAAAAATAATGGGCTTTGTTTTTCTCTGTTGTATCTCCAACGATAGGCTTTTCTTTTTGTTGCAATTCTGCCTTTGTTACCCAAAAAATAAGTAAATAAATTTTGGTTTGAACCATAAGAGTGTGATTTGATTTGACTCTTTTATATTTAAAATTTTATCAAAATTGAAAGAATTTTATGGAAGTTGATTTGATTTTAAAATTTAAATAAAATAAAATAAAATAAAATCAATTCTATTTTTAATCATCCAAACATATTTTAACATATTATAATTATAAGAAATAATTTTTAATTAATTTAAATCCTATTTTTACATAATCGTTCCAAATATAAAATTTAATTTGTAAATCAAATTAATACAAATCAATTGAATTCAAATCAAATTAATTCTAAAATTTAGTCATTCCAAAAACTACCTAAATACTTACAAATGTCAGGAAAGACCCCAACCATTAATATATAATCACCATAGTAGTCATCATAGATTTGCAAATGAGCAAATGATACCAAAACATGGATTCTAAATTCTGATAATTTCCCAAAATATCATTCAGATCACAAAACATAAAGATAACTGGCCTCACAACAGGCAGTCAAATACAAAAAAGTTGGCAATTATTAGCTAGTCTTAACTTATTTCAATTGCTTCGAAAATAGCATAGCAAAAAAAAAAAAGTGAGAACATTATCAAGTTTTAACTAGACGCTTCTGTTTTTCTTCAAATTTTTTGTAGTTCTTCTCAGCAGCATCAATCACACCATCCTTAACAACATTGTATGGCATAAGAACCAAATCCAAAGCAAGCCTCATTCTGGAAGCATCATTTACCTAATACAATAAGGGTTAACAAAAACAGAGTGTCAAATCCCATAAATATGTGTTATTTTCAAAATAAAAAAGATCTAAATGTTATGTAGTTGAAATTTATTACATATATGTTGTATGCATCAGACCAGGTGCATTCCCTCATCCATGTTGTGACCCATACACCACAATCATTTCTGAATCAAAATTAATGAGAGTGTTACAAAATGATCAAATATATTCAACTTTCTTGGAAACTAATTAAAAAGCAAACTTATATATTACGAGTCATCCTTTTGCACCCTAATATCATCAGGCTCAACAAGTGCAAAATCAGAAATTTTTAGTCTAGTAGTACTTTCAAAGTCATAAAATGACACATCCAATAACATCACCTCCAAGTACAATGCCTGTACGAAAAACAAAGAAACAAAGTATAGGGTGGTTGGTTTTAAGTTAACATAATTTAATTAAAGTGAATGAATGCACATTTTCAATAAATAGCTTGTGAATTGTACTAATATCTTAATGGTGAGTTTCCTTGACTCTTTTTTGGCAGTGCATGGCTTGGAGTCAAGCAATATGAGTTGGTGCTTGTCAAGGTCCACAACAAGCAAGAACCAGTGCATGTTGTCCTCATTGATAGGCACAAATATCTTTTTTCATTATGAGCAAAATTCATATTTGAGATTAGATTTACTATGATAAAAAAATATTAAAAACACATTTAAAAGTAATTTACCTTTCGAAGACATTCAACTTTGCCCATGAAATGTGATTGGTAGTACTCCATCATTGTAGCAGGGGGTGTAATCCACGATAAAACTAATTGCTGTGAATTACATTAAGTATGTATTAGAGACATGTAAGGAATAAAACTCAACGTAAATTCAATGTACATTACCGAAAAGGTTGTTGGAAGAAACCAATTGCATTGGAAGTTTGTGGTTGATCTCTTATCAAGAGTCAATTTTTCCACAAGTAGATTAAGCACTTGGATAAATAATACAATTAGTTATAATATAAAATTGTAATATGGTCAATTGTTAGGTTATGGCAATATTTCACTATACTTACATCCTGGTCCACAGCTTCCTTTGGAACTAGCATTTTAAGACATGCTCTTTTGCCTTCAGATAATGGTGTTCTTATCAATACTTTCTTAATAATTTAATTGCACTTTAGTCAATTTCAGTTAATTACACTTTTGAGACATTTTCTTCCAAAATGAATTGCTATATTTAATCACGTATTGAATGTGTGAGGATTTAATCTTTCTAAAATTATTTAAGGTGGAACGTTTGTCATGTACTTAATTAATGAGATTATATTAGCTTAATTATATTTCTAAATCATGGATTATAAGGTTTGAATGATTAGGCTTTAATTAAAACGTTTAGTGCATTATGATTTATGTTGACTTTTTTTATTGATCATTGACTTTTAGTTGACTAATATCTAATTTACTAAGTTCTTATTCATGGAGATTAGCCAATTAGTCCTCGGTTAATCGCTAACCCCTCTAATTAGTTAAAGACATTGAGCTAATTAGCTTAGATAAAATTAGGGATGTTACACATGTAGCTAGATTTTTTTATAAATTAAATTAAATAATATCAACATATTAATTTTACTAAATAAGACACTCCCAAATATGGTTATAAAATTAATTTTGTTAATGAGATTAAGTTAAAATAATGAAAGTAATTTATTTGACAATTTGATTAACCACATAATTTTTTTAAAAATAATAAAGTTTTTGAATACCCAATAAAATAATAAATTAGTTGAAATGATATAATATACAAAGATGTAAAGATTTGAATCTAATTAAATTAAAATTTAGATATTGCCTTCATTAGGATAAATTTAGATATTCTCACTTTTATAAAATAACCAATAAGTGATATGAATATTTTAAAAAAAATATATACATATTTTGTAACATGATTAAATCAAATTAAGTTAAAATTTTAAAGTTATAATTACAAAGTAAAGATATAAAACACTTAAAAGAAAAAAATATTGCATAAATAATATAGCAAAATTATATTTATTAAATGTATTTATATGTTACTAAAAGTAAAAATATTTGATAGTTTTATTAAATATACATATAAATATTGTTAGAATTAATGCATATAACTAAGAGTGTATTTATTTAAGCTTTTAAAGAGTTATGACAAAATGAGAACTTTTTATTTCCTCTGCATTATGCACTATGCACTATGATTATTTTTTTTAAAAAAAGTTGTATTTATTTCTTATTCACTATATATATAGAGTTGATGAGTGTCTAAACAAAGCACCTATTGAATTAAAATATTTTTCTTTGCACTTGTTTCACCTCCGCTCCTCATCTTTTTTTTTTTTACTACAAATTCAACAAATACTTAAATATGAATTCATAAATTTATTTTAGCCGTGCATATATTAATTTTTTTAAAAAATATATTCTTTATTTTTTAATCAATATACTAACGATGCCGTATAATAAATCTTTGCGAACATATAGAAATTAATTGATTGAAAATGTATTTGATTTTGTACCCAAAATAAAATAAGTTTGATTTTGTACCAATATTTTGAAAAGACATAAATTAACGGAAAATTGAAAATTTTTGGTTTTTAAAAAAATTGTCAATAAATGGGTGGAAAAGCCTAAATTTAATATTATAGGTATTTAATGAAAGTTTTGAAAAAAGATAAAAATAAAAAAATATTAAATTAAGAGTATTAATGAAGAGACTTTTAATATTCAAAATATGAAAACTTATAGTACTACTTTAAGATATAGATATATGATATGATTGGTGCTGGACACTAGTCTAATATAATTCTATTGAAAGCATCTTTTGATTAGGATAAATATCTCTCTATAGAGATATCAACCCCTATATACGGGGATGCATTTTTTGTGATGTAGTACGTGATATAAATGGAAAAAGTGAGCAAAACGACAAAAATATTTGGATAATGGGTCTCACATAATTATTGATATTTTTATTCAACTTATTTTTTTAATCCAAAAACTTATCAATATATATGTAAAACTTACCAACGTCTTGAACAAGACGCTGGAAAGTAAAGTTTTGTGTGTGTGTGTGTGTGTATATATATATATATATATATATATATATATATATATATGCAAAACTTACCATCATCTTGAGTTTTGTATACAAAATGTAAAATTTATCAGCATCTTGAACAATATTCTGGTAAGTTTTTGAATAAAAAAATAGCTGAACAAAAGTAATAATAATTATATGGGATCCATCATTTAAGTATTTTTATCGTTTTGCTCATTTTTTTCCGTATATGTTAGCACAAGATGTGCCCACTAATCATTTTTCATATATATATATATATATAAACTCTTTTCATTCTTTCCTCGTTTCTTTGTTTTTTATTTTATTTTATTTGGTCAAGCTCGTCTCTTCTATTGTCGAGCTAAGAGGCCAAGCCAGGCATAATGGGCCAACCATATCGTGATAGAAGGCCCTAACAAGAATAAGGAATGCCTAATGAATCCACCTTCCTTGTTTCTGGTGGGCCAAAACCTGTTGCAATAAAAATAATTGCAGTAGCCATGGTTCAGTTTGCGTTTGGAGAGAGGGAGCTGAGTATCCATGGTTCAGCTTGCGTTTGGTGAGAGAGCTGAGAATGACCCAAAAACGACAGTGCTTGGAGCAAAACTACAGAAGAATAGAAAGGATCACACCACGACCAAAAATTTGAAAAAACGAAAGAAAGAAAGAAAGAAAGAAAGGTTCCCACCATACTAAGAGAAAATTTATGGGTTGGCCCAAAAGAAAAGAGAAATTTAATACCAAAAAGAGAAATTTTAAGATGATTTGAACAAGAACCCTGGCGCAGTGTGGTTGAGGCCGTGGTCTAACTGGCAAATCTGCCAAGCCTCTAAAGAACCACACCCAAGGGGCGCGACTTCGAGTCGCAGAGGCAGAGCCTCGTTGTCCCAACCCCCCCCTCCCCAGACCAAAAAAAAAAAAAAAAAAAAAAAGAACCCTGGCACAGCAGTGTTCATCTTCCCCCTTTTCTTCTGCAACTCCCCTAAATCCAAGCATTTTTTAAGGGGGAACCAACCCCCATGGAGGTGGTACCTCCTCTCCATGATGGATTCGATGCCTCCTTTTCTTTTTTCTTTTTGTTCTATTTTTTTAGTTAATGTGTCTATGTGTGTCTTACTTCCTTATTAAATATGGTTTGTTTTAATTTCCTTCTAGTGACTACCTGTTAACAGCAGCGGTGTTTGAATCATAAGAATGGAGTATGACTTTTGACATCTTGGTAATTCTTACAGTTGCTCACACTTTGTGACTTCAATGTATTATACTTATGATAGGTGATAAATTAGCTTTCTTCATTAGTGATGGACTATTGAAACTTTTATTTTGTTGCTTTATGTCTTATGCATGTTTATCATGCCTTGTCTATTTAAAGAAGAAGAAAAAGTGATGCTTTTTATAGGCCCACGATGACAGAATCCATGCATACCATGGAAGATCAAGCATAGGAGCAAACTCAGAGAGTTTTTGCATAATAGGATTGCTCATGTCTATCTTTAATCTTAAATTGGATTGTCTGGCTTAAGGAAAACTTGTTTAGAATTAGTAGGGTTTTTTTTTTTGTTTCAATGTTTTCTATTCCCTCCGTGGTTTGTAGTTCTTTAAGCTATGATGTGGCAAGTAGTTGTGTAGACTTGTCATATCTATCTTTCAACTGTAGGCTTTGAGTTATTGGCTTATTGTAATCTTTCATTTGTATATTGGGTTTGGTCTTCAATAAAATTTAGTATTTTCGACAAAAAAAAGAAGAAGATGATTTGAGTAAAGTTTTTATTATGTTTTATTTAATATTGAATAAAAAAGACCATATTGAAGTGAAAATGCTCTTAAAGAAAGCCTATGATCTTCTCTCTTGGATTTCACTCTAGACACTCTTAAAGAAATTGGTTTTGGGGAACATTTTTGCAATTTAATAATGAGTAGCATCCTTCCGTTTATTGCAACTATTATGGAATGTGAGAAGACTCCTAGGCTCAAGGCCTTAAGAGGCACTAGATGGTATTCGAGCATTGCACGAAAAAATAATTTGCAAATTATTATTAATTTAAAATTATTTAAATTTGTTTAATTTTTTGACTTAAAAGATATTCAATTAATGTTTATAATTTTACTTTTTATTAGTTAATATAAAATAAAAGTATAAATAAATACATGATCTTGTATAATTACCTTTTGAGGGATAAAGACATCTAGCAACATCCGAGAAATAAAGATTTGACCAATTCATGAGTCTAAAATTACCTTTCCTTTTAAGACCTAGTATACTTAAAATGAAACTCAAATCTATAAAATTTCTCAAATGGTTTAGTGTGCATTATTAGATGATATATAATTATATTTTAAATAATGTTTTTTATTAATTTCTAAGCTCTAAAAACAATTTGTTATTTTTTTTGACAAATAAAGTTTATGAACACGTTTTCAATGTATATTACAATATATATATTGCTTTATCGCAACTAAAATTAAAGAATTTTCTTGTTGGTTTCTTCTCTTTAGATATTGCTTTAATCGTGTTAAATTTATCATAAATTTCGTTGATGTTTTAAACGGCTGTTATTTATATCTGATATGCTTTATACAAATGCCAGCAAAGTTTGCCAGTGTTGTGAACAATCCTGCAAAACAAAGTGTGCCACAGTCATTTGTTGGAGGGTTGCTTGAGTCTTTGGCAATAAAGAAAACGTACTGTTATTAATAAGAAGCTGTTCTCATGTATTTCACTCAGATTTAAATTTTGTGCTATATAACATTAAGGTTATATTCTTTTGAATTTTGTGAAGATAATGTATCGCTATGTTTTCTGCAACTCTTCTAACTGCCTCAAAATTCCTATATAAACCCATAAAAAAAAAAAAACCTATATAAAGCATGCTTCTGGCAAATCAGTGGGGAAGAAGTTGAGGGGCGACTACTTCCCAAGAGCCATGGTCGTGGCAAGACATTTCATGGCCCTCAGGCTTCGAAGATAGTTGCTTCTGTAAGAATTCACCACCCTTTGAAGAAAATACCAGAAATTTGAAAGGATTAGAAAACAATCAAGAAGTAATAGCCTACTTACGAAGGAAAAATCAGGAACCTACATTAGAAATTAACTTTATCTGTTTATCCTTCAACACCATTTCCATGCTATTAACTTCCCTATGATAATTGCACTCAGGAGTAGTCTAAAGCCTAATGACGCGTACAACAATTCTCTATGATTAAAAGGAGAAGTATCAAGAACAGAGTCAAATGTGGTAGCCATTTTACCAAATACTTGAAAAGAACACACAATAATAGAGAAGGTAAATAGCCTGCACAATAAGATGCATAAAGGGATGCCCACTTCATCTCATATTTATAGATAGCAAAAGTGGAAGAATTTTGGAACAAATTAATGGTAGCCGTAATGCATAGGAATTGGAATTGGAAAGGCATGAATTAATAGGGGATTGTGAAATTATAAGAGTATTAAATTGAGACTTTTCATATGCTAAGATATGGAAAGTTAGATTAAATTGAAAAAAAAAAGCGGAAAGCTATCTCTGTATAGTATTACTTTAAAATATAGATATATGATTAGGTAGGGAGATCGCCTTTTCTTTTTTGCCCTTTTTCAAAAAAATTAATTTAAATTTTGTTATCATTATTTGAATTTAAAACACTATCTCTATATTTATCTTGTGATAATTATCTTTATCACTTTCTCTCTTTTCCCTACACTTATGTAGCCAACTCATCTCATTTTCCCTCTCATAAATCCACCCCATATCTCTTCATTTTCTTTCAAAATCCACTCAATCCCTTTTCTTGTTCGGTCACACTAACAAGAAGAAAAGTTTCTTGTGCTTTTCCTTTCTTGGTATGTCTTCTACTCTTCTTTCAATTTCTTCATGGTTCCTTTTATTTTACTCCATTGTTCTTATCATGTTAATATTTTAGATGCCAAATCATTCATCCTTGTGGAATGGGAGTCAAGTTCTTACAGGTTTCATTGTAGAATATACTTAATCATCTTGTTATTGTTTCTTTAGGCATTTAACAACATCTATGTGGGTAGAACCTACGGAGGATTCTGTCTACATAAAAGTTATTGCATCTTGGTTGTGAATAACTAATGTCTACTCAATAAAGTACCTATTAATTCATATTTTTTATTTTTAGTATAAATTTTAAAATTAATTTTTGTTTATTTTTTAAAAACTTAAACTAAAATTATGAGGGAGATAATGGTGTTAGTGGGTTGTAGCAGTTATTGAGTTAGTGGGAGTTATTTGGTAGAAGATGTTTATTTTATCCTCTTTTTTTTTTTAGATTTAATTTATTATCTATAGATGTTAGTATAAATATGTATATAGAACTGAAAAAAAGTTTCAATGTAGTTTATAAAGACCAAAAAATAGCTATAAAAGACTAGTAGATTGATAGGCACCACATTTTTTATTTTTAGAGTAAATTTTAAAATAAATTTTTATTTATTTATTTGAAAAATAAATCCAAAATAAAGAGAGGATAAAAAGGTTAGTGGTTTGTTGTAGTTAGTGAGTAGTAAAGTGTATATGTTGGGAGTTAATCAATTAACTGTTAGTTTTTTTTTTTTTTTTGACAATTTTATCTAGTTTTAATTTATATTTAATTGATTATGCATAGATATTAGTTAAATATGTTTATAGAACTCAATTTATTTCAATCTAATTTAGAGAGACCAAAAGATAGGGAATCCCCCTTGTTATATGTATAGATGTATATATATCCTTTATAATAGTGATAGATTTTTACTGTTGTTCTTGATGTCATACGACAAAAAGAAAAATGATTTTAATTACATTTTGGCCAATTCTAATGTCTATTAATATTTTGTGTCAAATATTATTTTTTTTAAAGTGCTTTAGAATCGGTATTTCTTTTTTGAAAGACCATATAGTTTACGTTGAAAACTATCAAATTTTGAATTTCCATATTTATTCTGTTTTATTAAAAACAGTCAGTTACTTACCTTTAAGTTATGTTGAAATCTCTATATAGTTTTATTATAAATTTTTGTGACTTAAAATGTTCATTTTATTAATTTTAATTTTAAATACTGTTTATTATACCGTCCTTTTTTTTTTTTGAGACATTGTTATTTTTATTCAGTTATTTATTATTTATTTATTTAATTATTTATTTTTTTGGAAATCTCCTTTTATATATATATATATATATATATATATATATATAGCGACAGACCCTTAATAGCCTTTTACTACGTTGCTTTATGATAAAAATTTTATTTTATTAGTTTCAAAATTATTTGAAGTTTTTTCTTAAATTTTTAGGCCATGATTTTAGATTTTAAGTATTCTTGGGACAAGCCTTTTAAAAGTTCTATTTAATTTTTTTTGGGTAAAAGTTTAAACAAGTTACGTTATGATATGAATATTATTGCTATTTTTCTTTGTTATGATTGATGATAATTTTTTCGGAATACTACAGCTAATAGTGGTGGCTGTTAGCCTTGGTAAATTTTGATTGGATCTAGCTATTAGAGGAGTTACTAGCCCTAAACTAGGTACAATTTGAGATTGGAATTTTTGAGAAATTGACACTTTGACTTTCTAGGAAGAACATGTCGCGAATTATGGAATATCCGAGGTCTATCTCTTGAATCCTGGTTATGTTATGTAACTTTGAATATTAGATATGAGATTTGATTTTTCAGGACCAAAGTGCCACGGATTATAGAGTATCCAAGGGCCACCTCTTGAATCCTAGATATGTTATGTGATTGTGAATATAAATTATGAACTCTGATATTTTATTTATTGTTATTTAATTATTGTGATTTTCTATAAATTATTATTTTTAATTATGTTTATTTTTGAAAAATTAGTGCCTTGCTTGTCTTGCGTCCACTGCAGCAGATATTAGTTGTTCATTCAGTTTATTGTTCACTCTGAATTCTATTCTATTTTTCAAATAAGGGAAAAGACATAGCGTCTAATTTGGTTCCCTATGTTGAGGAGCAAAGTTTTGAAGACGTTCACTTGTTTTGGTGGGCAAATTTAGGAATTTTCATTTGTTTCTGTTTGATTGTTATTGACTTTTTTAGAGGTGCTTCATTATTTTTGAGTGAGATCCTCCTTATGTTTTGGTACTTTATGCTGTCATGGGCCTACATATTTCAACCATTTATTTATTAAACTTTTCAGTTTGGAGTTGAACTATGCGAACTCCTTTATTGTTATATGGATGATTTTTGTGAAAAATTTGATAATTCATTCTCTTGTTTGACAAATGTCTAGAAGGCTTGCTTGGTGGAACATTCTTGCCTATGTGTTAGTCACCACCTTATTTTGGGTTATAACCGATCCCTTGTTACTCTTCCTTTTTTGTGGTATGTTGTGTGCAGAGCAACTTGGGCACATTATTGACCTAGTGGTTAGTGAAGTAAAATGGAAATATATTCAATTTTGTTGACAAGGAGACAAGCTTTCTCGCTTGTTCTTTCCAAGTGATCTAATTTTGCTCAAGGAAGCATGAATTGTACAAGTTGAGGCTAGGCTGCAATGTCTTGACATTTTTTGCAGTTCCTCTGGTCATTTATTGAATAAAGAGAACCAATTGTAGTTTTGTTTCTTATTATCAGAATCAGAGAATGAATGTAAACACTGAATGAGTAAATATGAAAGAGTGAGGTTCTTATTAACTTAACATCAAATATATACAATTAGTTATGTGCACCATGATACAAGTGGATGCCACCACAGAGAATACAACTCTCTAACTAACTAAAACTAATATAACATAATACAATTAACTACTAACTGCTCTAGGTTGTATGTGTTTCCCCCTTTCAAGTTGGGAGATAGATGTTTGAAGTGCCCAACTTGGACAATGGAGTAGTAAATGATGATAGTGGCAAGGGCTTAGTTAATAGATTAGCAAGTTGGTGACTAGACTTCACATGAATCAGCTCCAATAAACTTGATTAGATTTTCTCCCTAACAGTCAATATCTATGTGCTTTGTCCATTCATGGAAGATTGGGTTGGAAGCTTTGTACATAACGGCTTGATTTTCACAAACAAACTTCACACTAGACACCAGAAGCTGAAAGTCTAAGAGGAGTTACTACAACCAAGCCACCTCACTTGCAACAGCATCCATGGCATGGTACTTAGCCTCAGTTGAAGATCTTGCTACTGTATTCTGCTTTTTAAATTTCCATGAGACTAAAGCTTCCCTCATAAACATGCAATAATTGGAGGTTAATTTGTGAGTGTCTGGGCAATTGCCCTAGCTTGCATTAGTGTAAGTAGTCAAAAGGAGGTTGGATTGAGAAGGAACATGTAACATCCACCGTTTTTCGCCTAATCATTCAGTTTTATCGAACAATTGAGAATAATTAAAATTTGGTTAAATAATTATTTATAATCAATTGATTAGCAATTACTTGAGTCTAGATATGAGAGAATTAAGTTAGGAGTATAGGAGATTTCATAAAATTTTATTGAAAATCGATTTACCAATTTAAAGGAAGTCGGTAAAATTACGGTATTTTAAACTATCAGAACTGAACCAATAGGATTCCAATTCTTTTACCCTATTTTGAGTGGCTGATAACTCAGCCACTTAACCTCCAAATGTGGCGCCACTTTGGCCACAACTCATGGGGAGGCTTGGCTGAATTTCAGCCTTGCAAATCCAACCAATCACAAGCCAAGAAGCCACCTATATATATACCCTTTCTATCAGATTTTTCTGCCTCTCCTTCATCCATTCAAACTGTGCCCTTTCTCTTCTCGCATTCAGCTCTCTTCTTCTCTTCTTCACTCATATAACTCCAGCCAACATCAAGCCTAATCAAGCTTTGGTCATCCAGGCCTTCAAAAATCCAGCAAAATCACTTAGAACAAAGGTAGGGGTTTAATACTTGCATCAATTCTGTGATCTTGGCTGGCTGAGCTTGGATTATTTTCATAATCTTTGATGTGTTAAATAAATGATTATGATGATATGTGATTGGTTTTGGGCTGTTTGTTTGATTAAAACTGAATTGGAAGCAAGAAAGAATGAAAATAGGAAGAGCTGATGGGTTGGAGAATCAAAAACCCTCGGCAGTCCGTACGGCGGAGTGTACGGCTCCGCCTACAGCCTATTAAATTTGATGAAGTCATTTTTATATGAAACTAGACATCTAAGGCTTTCCATACATATATCATATAATGCTTTTTAGAATTGAGAGAGATATGAATTTTTGAATTTCGACCTAGGGTTTTGACTCTGGTTCTGGGCAGACTGGGTTGTTCAGGGTAGAACTCACCCTATACTACTTGAAAATGAGTGAAACTAACTTTGTTAGAAAGCTTACACATAGAAGAATGTCCCATAAAAATTTTAGAATTAGATAAGGTCCCAGTTGCTCCTAGTGATCTAAGAAAGTTGCCCTATATCCAAACTGGGCCAGAACAGGGCAGTTTAGGAAGGTCAGAATTCAGGGCTTGTAACTCGATACCTACTAAATCAAATGGAGTGGAACATTTTGTAAATGAAACTTGAACCTGTTAGCTTTAATATGAGTCCAATTTCATGTAATTTGAGTCAGTTTTCAATTTTTAGTAGATTTTTACTTTTAGTTGTCTGATTTTGGCTAGCCACTGGGCAGGCTAGGATAAAACCTAAATATCTTGACCTATAGATATCAAAATTAGATGGGATGAAAGAGGTTAGAAACTAGACACATAACACTTTAACATATCCAAAATTGAGGCCTAAATGAGTTAAATAGAAATTATGGCTTGATTTAGAAGAACCGGGTTGGCTGACTATGCTGAGGCAGAAACTTTGCCTTAATGAGATTATTGTTATTATGAGTTTTATGTTGGACTATGTATGTAATGTTGTGACCTTTGTGACAAATTGATGTTCTGGTGTGCTGGCACTATTCATGGGGAAGCGAACATGTTCCGTTATGCTACCGAAATTTCAGTAGAATCCATGCATAAGTTATGAATTACATGTTAATGCATGTGCAATTTCAAGAAAGTTATGAAAGTTATAATAAGGAATATATTACTGAAAGTTCCATACTACTTGGGCCAGCCCCGGATAAGAAGTTAAGGGGAATAGATCGGTGGGAAGATCGGGCAAAGTAAACCCGGCATTCCTGTATAGGAACGAGCTCGATCCTGAAAAGCAGACTATTACCCAGGAGTCTAAATGGCCAAAAACTCCCAGGGGACCAAGAGATGGAAAAATGATGAAAAGTAATGAAAAAACTTACGAAGGAAGAATCAAGAATGAGCATGCATGATTACATGAATGCATGATTACATGGAATGGTTATGTTAAGATGTTTACGGTTATTTATCATGTTTATTTACTGCCATTTATTCATTTATACTGTTTATTATCCTGTGAATCATTATCAATAATCTGTTCTGTTTCTTATGCCAACTAAAGTAAAATTGAACTTTGCCTCGGACCAGACTTTTCCTTAAACTCATTAAAACGGATAGCCTAGTTCACACACATGCTTTTATAATTAAATAAAAATCAAGGCAACTGAGAATGAATGTGACGTCAGATGAATGCCATACACGAACTCTACTAAGAATTTCTTTAAATTCTCACCTCGTGTTGTATTTCTGCATCATTCTCAGATGCTGGTGAAGGACTCAACAACCACTCTTTTCATTGAGATACCAGTCCTGCAGCTTCACCATGACTCCGAGTTGGACTCGTTGAACACAGCCTGCTCCTGCTATTCTGCCTCTGCTTTTTGGCAATAGGAATTTTGCTAATCCTTTGTTTCATCTGCTGTTAATATGGATATATATATATATATATATATATATATATATATATATATATATATATATATATATATGACTGAAGCGTTAGCTTTCGACCCACATATGTACATGTACAGTTAATAATATATCACCTATTCGTATCTTTTCTGTTATGTTATATTAAACTTTATTACGTATTACACTGCTATTCACGTTTATTATATAACAGCGCGTCGTTTCATCTGTTTTGTGATTCTAATCACGAAAGATAAGTAGAGTATTAATACCGTAACGCAACCTACTTAATTTCATGCTATAACTTAAGCATAATATTAAATTAGTAGGGTGTTACAGAACAAACAAGCCATGATCCAGAGACCCCTTAAGATACCTTGAGAAATGGTGAACAATAGCCAAATGAACATTAGTAGGCTTGCCTACAAATTTACTCAGTTTATTAATTGAGAAAGCAATATTAGGTCTTGATATAACAAGGTAGGAAAGGCAACCAATGAGCCTTTGATACTCTGTGATATTAGACAGGGGAGTGCTATCATTGATTGTCAACTTCAAATTGGGATCCATTACAAGAGAGGTTGGTTTACTAGCCAATCACGTAAGTGGGATAATGTGTACTTCCACTATTCAAATTGATTCCTCTAACAGACCTTGCAATCTCCTAGCCTAGAAAATACTTAAGCTAAACAAGATCCTTCAATTTGGAAGTGTAACACCCTCTCAACCATAATACTATGCTTAAATCATAGTACCACACTTAGGAGTTGTTACTAGTACATGTACGGACCTTATCTGACAGCAACCTTTGACCATCTTCCAATCTCAAATAACTCTATTTAGGATGACCATTTTCAATATCCCCTGAGTTATCTGGAGATAACACGAGAACATACATAGGGATGAGAATTATAAATTCTCAGTAGGACTTCCTAAACTACCACATATAGTGTTATTGTCATTATCTCCAGCTGCTTCAGTTTATTTAAGGAAAAAAAGTGATCATGCGAATAAACTATAAATTTTATTTCAGAAAGTTCAAAAATGTCCTTCCAAAGCACGTTAATTTTATTCACACGCTTCACACTTAAAAGAGAATTTTCATAATAATAGCAAAAGAATATAATTCATGCATATGCAGATGCACGCTATATAATCATATAAAAGCACTTGTATTTCTTTAACTTTCTTTACTTAATACACTTAGGCATTACGTATCATTGTCCTCAAAGTGTAGCCTTACTTATCACTCCTTTACTTTCTTTACTCAATACACCTAGATATTACGTATCACTATCCCTAGGATGTCTGTAATGGATCTGCATTTGAGCGTTACATATCGCCATTCTCAAAGTGCAGCCTTTCGTATACCTGAGCATTATGTATCACTATCCTCAGGTTGCGATCTTAGAGGTGCCTCTACTTGGAGGGATCTTATAATTTTAGTTGCCTTCACAAAGAGGGATCTAAATAACTGTCTCTAACAGAAGGAATTCCATATCTTATCAGTTCATTATCCTTTTATGGCTCATATGCCTATATATTCATGCATGAATGTGCTAGAGAGACCTATGATCATGCTACTTTTCTCACTTTCAACATTCTTGCATGCATAATTTCCATGCTCATAACATATAAAGACTCATAGCATTCATATACTTCTGTCGCAAATTCAGCAACATAACAGCTGAAATATGAGACTATCCCATATATAGACAACATCATTTCAGCTAACTAGTCACAGTAAATAGAATCATAATGTCAAATTATCAATATTACATTAATATAATAAATAATTGCATCAAAAACTTAGCCATTGGCTCTTTATGACTTATAGGATTTCTAACTCTTAAAATTGGCAATTTACCTTAAATTCTCCAATTCTACCTTGTTCTTGTAAATTGCATTAAAATTTTATTTTAACTCATTTGAATCTGAAAATTTAATTTTTAGTAGCCTTATTAGTCTACTTTTAAACCTCTATGGCCCCATTAAGTTTTGAGATATATAAGTTGAATTATTAAAGTTTCACTCAAGGCTGCCCTATTTCAAGATAGACTTATACACCTAAATTTAGAAAATCATTAAAATTTCATTTCTTATAATTTTATATGAATTTTATACCAAATTTTGTCTAATTGAAAGATAAGTCATCTTGATTGGATAAGTAGAGCTCATGTTATGAGCTCCTCAATTAGGCTACCCTATTTCAACTTGAACAAAGCATAGGCAACTTTAGTGAACTACTGGGAGCAATGTACTTAAGATCTGGGTCTGAAATTTTTATGGTATAGTCATCTATGTGTTTACTTCCTAAAAAAATTATTGCACTAAATTTAAATTTGTATAGGGCGAGTTATATCCTTCTTAAAACACACTAGTCAAGATAGTGAGTGAAATTAAATAGTCTACTTCAAAAATTTATATCTCTCTCATTTTAAATCCAATGAACCTATAATCTATATGGTTGGATTGATCTTGAAGTCTAGTTTGCTATAAAATTGGTCTTACTAGAATTTGATACCTATGGATGAAGAAATCTAGTTCATTGTATAGAAGGTTACCCTAGGATTTTCTCTCAGCATTTTTATTTGTGTTTTCTTTTGGTCTTTTGATCAAATCATCAATCTAAACCAATGATTCCTATCTTAAATCACCAAAAACAAGTCATATTAACATCAACTATCATCAAAGAAAGGATGATGTAAGAAACCTTAACATCCATGTAATCCATAGAAATCCATTAATCTAAGAAATCTTACCTAAAATCCAAAGCTTGTAACCTTTTGGCTTGGATCTTTTGATGCTTTCTTTTCTCTAAAGCTATCAAATGAGCACAAAACCCTTCTTGCTTCCTTGTTCAATCAGATTTATATGGTTTAAAGTAAGGAGATTTTGACTAGTATGAAGGTCTATTGAGGGTAAATAAGTAAAAGGGTAGAAATTGGACATGAACAAGGGAAGCACACAAGACCTTGGGTAAGTTTGCGGAGTTTGGAAATTAAAATGAATTAGAGAAAGAGGGGGGAAAGGGTTGCATGAAATTTTGCAGAAAAAATGGAGAGAAAATGATGACCTCCTTTCTTGTTAAGTTATCTTGCTGAGGGGGTTACTTCTTATTGGTGGATTTAAAAGGAATTTCAATTTTTGTTAAGTTTCTAATTGTGTGGCCACTATTTGGCCAATAAGCATAGGTTAGGTGGTTAGTTTCTAGCCATATATTCTAGAGTTTTTAATTGATTCTCATGTCATCCTACAATATAGACTCCTACTAGTTCGATTCTTGCATTACAAGATACTGCAATTAAACCGATTTTTTGGGTAAAACATTGCTATTTATCTCAATAAAATTTCTCTATGAAAGAAACTTGAATTTATCTTACCCTAATATTTGCATTTTGAAATGGCTTACTTGTATATTTATAATGTATCTAAAAGATTTAATTATTTGACAGTGTTGGTTATGCGAAATTTAGGATGTTACAGAAAGTGGACTGAAGTTGAGACTTAACAGCATCGAGCATTGAATGGTTGGGCTAGCATGAATGATATTATCCACATAAACTAGGATTACAACAAAATTAGCTCCTGCCCCTTTGTGGAATAGAGAATAGTCATTCTTTGACTGAACAAAGCCTAGATTCAGTAATTTGGAAGTGAACTTATTCAACCATTGTGATAACTCCATGAATAGGAGTTATCTAGCTCTCAATTGGGCTTTATTTACAAACTTAGTCTATAATTTTATAAGTGAAAATAAATTAAAAAAAATGGCTTAATCTAGTCTTATAGCTTCCTTGATTTTAAATGGCCAAAAATCCATGTTTTAAGTGAGTTGAAGTGTAAAATTATGATTAAAAAATTTCATTAGCACTTTGATGTTTGTAGATTTGGAGTTGAAAGGTACATCAATTGGAACCAAGAAGGGAGGAAATATTGAGGGTTGGGAGAGCTTAGAGGCTAAAAATTTGAAGAATTTGATCATGCTCTATAGCACCTAAGTGCCCATTAGCAGTTCCAGAATTGCTCTCTGCCAAGTAAGTGTTTAAGTGCTCGGATCCAATGCTTGAGCACTTTCTGCGCATGCCACATATGTCACTATGCTATAAATAGAATTTTTTTCTTGCTTTTAGGTCGAAGCTTAAGCACTACAAAGAAAGACTAAAAAGGGAAAAACATAGGTTATTAGGGTTTGGAGACTTGAGGGAGAAATTCATCTTGGATGCTTGAGGTTCAATGCTTGGGGAAGATTCTACTACTCAAGAGTTCTTTAATATTATTCATCTCTTCTTCTCCATCTTAGTTCTTCTTGCATTCATTATGAGTTTTGCACTTGTTAGTTGCTTTACTTTGTTCATGGATAGCTAAACTTGTAGCTAGTGGTTCCTTTAGACCCCTCTTAGTTTGACTCTTATTTTCTAGTGTTCAACATGATTTCTTTTGTGTTTTAGAATGTGTCATGGTGTGCCTTAATGCATGCTTGATATCAATTTTGATAAATTTAGTCCATGGTTTTTGTGATGGTAAATCATTTATTTGAGATTAAATTGCTTCATGCCATTACCTAACATGTTTTGCTGAGTTGTTAGATGAGCAATTTTGCAAGAATGCATGAATGATTGAAGAAAGTAGCAAAAATTAGAGAAAATGCATGTTTTGATAGCGATCAGGCACTCATACCAAGCGCGCAGGTGCTCACTAGCGAATTAGTTAGCTCTCTAGCTATTTGGTGCTCAAGCACTTAACCTTAATGCCCAAGCACTACCTTGTGCACTTTTGGCTACTCTCCATGTAGGTAGCACTCAGGCATTTACTTTAAGTGCATAAGCATTCAATTTTTTTCTTTATTAAAAAAAAAAGTGTGCAATGAGTGCTTATTAGCAAGTGAAGATTTGGAATGTCGGTGTTTGAATTGAATATCCAGTGATTATGTGGATTATGGATTGATCTCACTTTTTGGGAATATACATGAGTTCTATTGATTGTGTGTAGCTCTGGTGCTTCAATTATGTATGAATGTGTTTCACATTTGTATGTTTGTAAGACCTTGGAATTTGAATAAATTGTCATGTTTGGAGAAAGTGTATGAGTTGAATATGTGCTGAATTTTTCTTATCCTAAGAGTTGGTGGAGTCTTTCTTGAGGCAAAATCCTAAGCAATGCATGATTGAGGAGATGATTAGGTCATTCTTTGGACCGTTTGAGCCTTTTAAGCCAATCTTAGCATGTGATTATCCCTGGGTCCCTTTTGAAGCCTTGAATATATTTGGCCTTTGTTTTTTTCTTTTACTTACATTCTTCTTACCCTTAACCCCCTCATATGTTTGAAAAAAAAATAGGTGTATCTATCCCTCAAATTGGCCTTTGTTAAGCGCACGAGATGAAAATTCTTTTGACTTGAGCCAACTCTTTATGATTATGTAGTGCATTTTGTGAGTAAAAAAAAATCAAAAAAGAAGAAGAGAAAAAGAAAAAGAAAAGAAAGTATGAAATTACACAAAAGAAGGAAAAGATGCTTGTAAATAATCAAGTGCTTGATTTCGTTGCATTGAGTTTCACAAATTGCAATATTGGCTTTTGTTTTAGGTTTGGCTCAAATTTTAGTATTCTTATATTTATCCATTGCAACTTTTGATTTGTATTCATACCCCTTCTTTCTTAACCTTTACCCTTGACCTTATATTACAAGCTTTGAAAGATCCTTTTGATTCTTAATTGTGCATTGTCCTACATTAGTGGAGAAAGAAATGAAATCAACCTTTGTGATGCTAATTTTGATGTGCATGTGCTTGTTTATGAGCTTCTCTGGATTTGTCTTTCAAAAATAGGAAGAGGTCTTGTATACATGTTTTGTGGAAATTAATTTAAGCATAAAAGTTGCATGTGATTGACAAGATGGTCTTGGATGTGCCTGTGTGGTGCTTTTTTGTGAGGTTATGAATTATTCTTGAGGATATGGATGATATTAGATGTTGGTCATGCTTGAGCTTCAGATGTTGCATATTCAAAATGGTTGCCTCTAGCGGAAATTCCCTTAAGTGTTTGACTTAGTTTTGAATTGTCTTGCTTAAGGACTAGCAAAAGTTTAGGTTTGGAGGTGTGATAACTCCATGAATTGGAGTTATCTAGCTCTCAATTGGGCTTTATTTGCACACTTATTCAATGATTTTATAAGTGAAACACTTTTGAATGAGCAAAAATATGGATTAATCTAGTCTTATAGCTTCCTTGATTGTAAATGGCCAAAAATCCATGTTTTAAGTGAGTTGAAGTGTAAAATTATGATAAAAAATCTCATTGGTGAATTTCCACTTTGATGTTTGTAGATTTGGAGTTCAAAGATACGTTAATTGGAACCAAGAAGGGAATATTGAGACATTGGAGAACTTAGAGGCTAAAAATTTGAAGAATTCAATCTTGCTTTGTAGCATCTAAGCATTTATCTCTAGTGCCAGAGCCCCTACTGGAAGTTCAAGAATTGCTCTCTACCAAGTGAGTGCCTGAGTTGCTTGGATCTAATGCTTAAGCATTCCTTGCATGTGCCGCATATGTCACTATGCTATAAATAGAATTTTTTCTTACTTTTAGGTCAAACTTAGGCACTACAAAGGGAGACTAAAAGGGAAAAAACATAGGTTCTTAGGGTTTGGAGATTAAAAAGAGAAATTCATCTTGGATGCTTGAGGTTCAAAGCTTAGGGAAGATTCTACTACTCAAGAGTTCTTCAATATTATTCATATCTAATTCTCCATCTTAGTTCTTCCTATATTCACTATGCATTTTGAACTTGTTAGTTGCTTTGTTTGTTCATGCTAAACTTGTAGCTAGTTGTTCCTTAGGACCACCTTATAGTAATGGTTAATGAGTTTGGTTTTGTTTACCCATTTCTATTCTTAATGCTCTTTTATGATGGCCACCATTGAAGTTGATTTGGGTGATTCTCTTGAACTAGACGTTGGAATTGGGAATTTGGACCATGGTTATGGGTAATGCTTGTTCAATCACACTTAATTAGCTTAGATGTATTGATTAGTTAATGGGATGGAAACATACACATTAGCTTGCATAGCAAATGCTTGATAATTGTTCTTAATGAGTTGAATTCATGCTAATTCCTAAGGACAATTAGTGTTTTAGGTGAAGGAGGCACGGTTAATTGACCTAGACATAGGCTTTTAACCAAAATTGACAAGCTAATAAAACCAACTTATTGATATTTATTTGAGCAATTTGATATCCAAGAGAAGTAGAAGGTGAAGGAGGACCCCTAGGCCTTTAAATTTTTTTTGTCTTATAATCTCTAGTTGCTAATGCTTATCTTATTTTAGTGTTTAAACTCTTGTTTTGTCTGTTAATTATAGAGATGACAAAATGGGTCGAACTCGCATAACCTACATTTTTTGGCGGGACGTGTAACGTCCGATTTCCGACTTTCGATCCCATCCAATGTTGAAAATTCCGAGTTCCGAGTTTGTCTTATAATTCCGCTTCCGACCTCAGTAGTATCTTCGACTTCCGATTTCATTCCAAGGCCTACAAGGGATTTATTCCGATTTCTGACCTCATGCATGCATCTTACGATTTCCGACCTTATGCTCAAATAGGAACGAACGTGATATCCGAGTTCCGATATTAGGTGATTCAAAATAGACACGAAATGCGACCTCCGAGTTTAACTAAATTGGATTCCGAGTTCATTACCAACATCTTTTCTCCTCGTTCCCGAGTTCCGATATCGAGTTGGAGTGCCAGGTTCTATAAATTCCGAGTTCCGGGTACACATTTTGGCCTTGACTTTCGCTTTTAAGGTAGCTGTGCCTTGCGATTTCCAGATTACGACTTCATACTCAAATTCTCACTAAATGAGAAGATAATTACGAGTTCCGACTTCATCCGAATAGCTATGCATGAATTCCGACTTTAACAATCTAACGAGTTCCGATGTCACATTCCTATGTGCTGGCAGCGAGTTTCACTTCTTAAGCGACGTGGAGAGCATTTTTGTCATACAAGAAGGAGACATGGCTGAATTTTACCCACAAGAATTTCACCCAATCAAAGCCACATATCCTAACTACCACTTCAGAGCTTTGTGTATATATATCTTCCTCCTGCCTCTTCAGCCCCACTCTTCCCACGTTGTCTTCTCTTCCTTAATTCAACTCTTTTTTCTCTTCTCCACTCCATCCAACTCTCATTTCAGCTACCAACTCAACAAGCTTAACCTGATCATAGAGGTAGAGGTTTTCTTCTTGCTTGATTTTCTGACTCTTGGATGATTGATGGTGATTTAGATCATTAATTTTGATATGTTGATTGATTGATTATGATGAATTATAGCTGGTTTATTGGCTGTCTATGAGATTAAAACTGAATTAGACACAAATAAGGATGAAGATAGGAAGAGTTGAGAGGCTGGAAGACTCAAAACCCTCGGCCGTCCGTACGGCGGAGTGTACGACTCCGCCGTCCGCCGTTCAAAATTAATGACACTATTTTTATGTGAAACTAGACATCTAGGGCTTTCCACACATATATCATATAAGACCATTGGAATAATATTGAGAGAGATATGAATTTTTGAAGTTCAACCTAGGAATCAGAACATCCACCCGGGCAGTATGGGTTGAGAAGGGTGTAACTCACCCTATGCAACTCCAATTCGAGTGAAACCAATTTTGTTAGAAAGCTTACACACAGGGGAACACCCCAATATAAGATTCCGATTTTGTTCCCAACTCAGTTGTTCCCAGTGATTCGAAGAAGTTACCCTATGTCCAGACCGGGCCAACACAGGGCAGTTCAGGAAGGCTAAGTTTTGGGGCTTGTAACTCAAGCCCTACGAAGGCAAATGAAATGGAACTTTTTGTATCTGAAAATTCGTCCTGTTAGCTTTAATATGAGGCCAATTTCATATGATTTGAGCCAGTTTTCGATTTTTAGTAGATTTTTACTTCTAAGTGTGCAATTCTGGTCACCCACAGGGCAGACCGGGATAAAACCCAAATATCTTGAGTTATGGTTATCCAAATCAGATGGGACCAAAGAGGTTAGAAAATAGACACATAACACTTCAACATATCCAAAATTTAGGTCCAGACGACCTAAATAGAAATTATGGCATAATTTACAAGAACCGGGTTGAATACCAGCAGTGAGGCAGTAAGCATATTCTAAAGTGCAATACTTATGTTTTGAATTGAGGATTGAAGCATGAATGAAAAATGTTGAATTATGCATGGAATGAGGTGTTTCTTTTGATAAATTGATATGCTAAATACTGGCACTATTCATGGGGAAGCGGACATGTTCCGTTATGCCGCCGAAATTGCGGTAAAGTATATGCATGAATTTTGAGATACATGTAGAGGCATGTGCATTTTCAAGAAAGCTATGAAAGTTATGTTATGATGAACTCAAAGAATATGTTATGATGAAATTTCCATGCTACTTGGGCCAGCCCCGGATAAAAGTTAAGGGGAAGAGATCGGTGGGAAGGTCGGGGAAAGTAAACCTGGCATTCCTGTATAGGAACGAGCACGATCCTGAAAAGCAGACTATTACCCAGGAGTCTAAAATGGCCAAAAACTCCCAGGGGACCAAGTAATGGAAAATGATGAAAAGTAAGAGGAAAAGTTATGAAGCATGAGATTTGCATAATTGCATCAAGTGCATGGCTGCATTTAACATGTCATTGCATACTGTTTGCAGTTTGTCTGTTGTGTTTACTTGTGGTTGTATATACACTATCTTGCCCTTTTGTCCTATGTAATAGTGTTGATGGTTTATCCTGTTTCTTATGTTATTTAAGTAAAACTGAACCTTGCCTCGGACTAGACATTTTTCTCAACCTTACTAAATATATGTAGTTAAGTTTAATCTCATGTTTTAAGAAAATTTCATAAAACCCGAGGCAACTAAGAATGAACGCGAGGTCAGTATACACTATATGCAAACCCTACTGAGAATTTCTCCAAATTCTCACCTCGCTTCGCATTTCCGCCTCATTCTCAGACGTGGACGATGGACACGACAGCTACCCTTTTCGTTGAGATTCCAGACTTGCAGCTCCACCATGATCCGACAGTAGGCTCATTGTATATAGTCGGCTCTTGCCAGTTTCGCTTGTATCTATTTAGTGATAGGGATTTTATTGTCCCCTTACATCATCCAGCTTTTGATCCTACCACCCCATACTTTGAGGTCCCGTTGTACGCGGCACATCCTCCACCAGCGCCCCTGCACCTGTAGCACCTGTAGCCCCTGCTGACCTCAAGACCGAGTCACCTTCGCAGTAGTACTGCACATCCCGCCACTCCGAGAGCGACCCCACGGAGGCCACCGGCTCATCTTCCTCCTCCTCCGGATCAGTTCCTGACTACTCACCAGCCGGGCCCGGTGTGGCCAACGGCTACCTGACTGAGTAGGTCAGCCACAGGCCGTATTGGACAACATGACCCTGTTTTGGTAGTATGTGGCTTTGGGTCATACATGCAGTGATAGATTTGAAACATCCACTGAGGACCGCGTAGGATCAGATCGACGGACATGGGTCTTATGTTTATTTTCGCATCCGACCCCACTTATGTATCCTATTTTGGAAACTTGTCTGTAAATAAAACAGTGGTTCCCGTCTATATATATATATATATACCTATATACAGTTGATAGTATGTGTGTTATTTATGCTTACTGTGTGGTTATAACGAGATAAACTCTATCACGTTCATTGTATGGCATCCCATTTCCCCCAAAAGATTCGGATAAATGAAACGTAAATAGAATATTAACACAGTAACACAAACTACTTAATTTCTTGTTATGACTTAAGCATAACATTAAATAAGTAGGGTGTTACAGGACGAGTTGATATTTTCAACATACAAAAAAAATATGACCTGCATAACCCACGGCTTGAAGCAGGGCAAGGCTGGTTTGGCCCATGGGTCACTTCTTCTTCATTTTTCTTTTTTCTATTTTCATTTGTTCCAAAAAATAAACTTAATATTTGGGCCCTTGCCCATGCACTATATCGATACCCTCAGGTCCTCAAAGAAGTACCATGTTAGATTGCCCCAGCAAAAAGAATCAATTATGTGTGTGAGCTAACGTCTTAACCCTTTATTTTTTGTGACTCTAATTCATCTCATCTACAATTTTGTCTCTCTCAAGCTCAATGGTAGCCCCCAAAATCAAACTCCACCCCCCCCATTTTCAATTTTTGTTTTACAAATCTAACACCAATAAAAAAATATGCTTAGCCATATTGTTTTAATTTGGTATTGAATTAGGTAATTAGGAATTTTTTAAAAATTTGTATGGATGTTATTTTGCTATATTTAATTAAAAATTCGTTATTATTTTTTTAAAAGAAAATTAGATGAATTAATTTATGTAAAAAAGATTTTTTCTTTATTTTTTATTTTTTTGGTGGGCCCAATGCCAACCTGTGCAAAAGTGGGGCCGGTTGGCATATTCAAACCATATTATTTGTAACATCCCCCATTTTCTTAAGTGGAGTATAATAGAAACTTTAAATTATTCCTCTTAGGTAGTGTGAAAATTTCTCAGACAGTGGTATACCATGACAATCCTCACACTTAGAAATATAAGGTAGCATAACACTGCCGTTAAAAATATGGCACTGCCATATGCTAAAAATTAAGAAATGACAAAAGTACCCCTATCAACTTTTATTAATTTCAATCTTGTCCAAAGGTTTTAGAAATTGTATTTTAACCCCAAGTGAATATTTCCACAATAACCCTAGAACTTTTTATAAAATGATCTTTATGTCCCCACATTTGTAGAATTAACAGAATGAGGTTTTAAATGGAGCGGAATCAAGTGGTGAAACCGTAGAAGTTTAAATCTCTGCTGATTAAGTCATGTAGGCAGCCAGGTGTGACATGACGTGGGTGCCCCTAGACTTGCTCAACATTACGAAAATGCCATTAGCCATATAAAACAGAAAATAGAAATGCTCTAATTTTGCAAAACGTTTAAGTTACACCGTTAATCGATTTATTCAATTTTATTGAGTTTGTAAAGTTAATTAAAAGTTAACTAGAGGTTAACTAGGAGTTGATTAGAAGTTAATTAGAGAGATTAGGATTGAGAAGAATTAAAATAGAAACATATAAAACCTCACAAAATCCTTCAAAAACCGTTTTACCGATTTGAAGGAAATTGGCAGAATTTCATTACTTTAAATTGTCGGAATCGGACCAATAGAAATTGTACTGTGAGAACCTTAGGATGGATGACTAAGATTTAGCCACTTCACCCATGTATGTGGCACCACAAAATCTGCCTAAAAAACTGGACAGCTCTAGCATATTGAAGAAGAAGTAGGAATCCACTAATCATGCAATAACTTACTTCAAAAGTCTTGAGATAATTCCTTCCTTCTCCCTTGGTAATTTCGGCCAGCATAAGGAGCTGACCACTCTCCATTTCTCTTCCATATATATCATCTCCACTCCATTTTTAACTTCTCTTCAAGTGTCATCAAGAGTTGCTTTTATCTAAGACATCCAATCAACAAGAATTTAACTAAACAAGGTAGCAGTCCAACTTCTCTTCTTGTTTTTATTGATTTGGAGCTATGTGGAGATCTTGTTTTCTTCATGATATTGATGTGATTTGGAGTAATGATGATGGTTTATGATTGAATTTACATGTGTGTTGTGATTAGAATTGGAATTGGTATGAAAGAACTTGAATAAAAGAGAAAACTCAAGGAGCTGTTGGGTCTCTCCTCGGCAGTTCAAACGGCAGAGTGTACAGCTCCGCCTACTGTTGTTTAAATTTCACGAATCTATTTTTATATGAAACTAGACATTCAACGCTTTCCATACATATATAACATAAGGTCATGGGATCAGTATAGAGGTAGTTATGAATTTTTAAAGTTTGACCTTGAAATCTATATTCTCATCTGGGCAGTATGAGTTGAGAAGGGTATAATTCACCTTACACAGCTTCAATTTGAGTAAATCCAACATTGTTCTAATATATGAGGGAATATCCCATAAAAATTTCAGAGTCAAATTTGTTGCCAACTATCCCCAGTACATCAATGAATTCATCTTAAGTTCAAC
Organism: Pterocarpus santalinus; assembly: GCA_031439595.1. Classification (NCBI taxonomy): domain Eukaryota; kingdom Viridiplantae; phylum Streptophyta; class Magnoliopsida; order Fabales; family Fabaceae; genus Pterocarpus; species Pterocarpus santalinus. Next base: position 21,543,515 of record CM062525.1, read on the forward strand.
CCGGGCTGGAATAAGGTAGTCCAGCAGGGTCAAGTTTCAGGGCTTATATCTTGAATTATACTTATTCAAATGATATGCAACTTATTTCATTTGAAAGCTTACTCTGTTAGCTTTATATTGATATAAATTTTGCATAATTTCACCCAGATTTCAATTTTTGGTGAATTTTCTCTTATAAGAGTGTAATTTTGGCTAGAAATAGGACAGTCTGGAATAAAACACAAAGAAGTTGAGTTAATATCGGAACTCAGAACTTAGCAAACAAAAAGCTAGATCGGGTATACTTAAGGTTGAACTCGGAACTTAGCAAACAGAGAGCTAGATCGGGTATACTTAATGTTGAACTCGGAACTTAGTGAATAGGCAACTAGATCGGGTATAGTTAATGTCAGAACTCGGAATTTAGGAAACCCTCATAAAAGTCTTGAGGAACCAATTGTAGATTAAGGTCGGAGATCGGGATCACGAGCCCATAAAACTCTTATACATGTAATTCTAAAACTTGATCCAAAACCAATCTCAGAAGTTGAACATAAACCCAGAGGTCGAAACTTATATAAGCTCAGAACTCGGACCCTATTCAATCTTAAAAGTCGAACTTGAGAATATCAATAGGAATTAAAAGCTTGCAACATAGATTAAGACTTGAGATTTTAAAATTTGCCTCTATTGATATTGTGAATATGATATCCTATATTGGATTTACTGTTTGATTAAAATTTCTTGGTTGTCTGGCATTATTCATGGGGAAGCGGACTCGATCCGTTATGCTGCCGAATTTTTGGTAGGAATTTATGAGAACTTAGGCGATGGGTGATTATGCTTTGAATATATTTACATTTACATGTCATGTTCATGTACGTCATGCATACAAGCATAATTAGAAATATGATATGAGAAGTAACGCATGAGACATATCCATGAATGCACAAAGAATTCGCATGCATGATAAGACATGAAAAGGAAAAGATAATAAGAACTTACAAAAGGGACGTAACAAGCTACCACGTGAGGCATGGCATAGACCCAGCTAGCGTGGGCCAAAGCGGTACTATTTAAGACTTGGGCCAGCCCTCGACCAGATTTAAGGGGAATAGACCGGTGTGAGGGTTAGGGAAAGTAAACCCGTCACTCATGTATAGGTATGAGCTCGGACCTGAAAAGCAGGCTATTACCCAGGGGTGAGAGAGGCCATTCACTTCTTGGGCATCAAGTACAGGAAAACAAGATCAAGCTGCAAGTTAAAGCAAAAGATGAATGAAGTCAAGTGCACTTTCATACAGTCAAGTATTAGTATCTATATGTGCATTTTCAATTGTCTCGTTATGTCATAATGTTATTATGATTCTTGTTGAAGCATATTATACTATCCGTATTTCTACATTTGTCATATAATATGACAAGTGGTTGTTAAAATATAACTTGCTTCGAGAAAGATGTTTTCCACTTAAAATTGAATTGCTGTTTGCATATATGTGCTCATCTTTTCATAATAAACCGAAGTGGCTAGAATATTTATGATGGCATTGTATGAGTAATAGTTCATGTTTCCCTATTGAGAACCTTTGGTTCTTACTGCCTGCTTATATATTTTTCTTTTTCGTAAACATTCCAGCAACTAAGTCGGAAATCAAGTGCGAGGCAAAGTACTGGAATATTTTCTTTCAAGACTCAGGCTCAAACCAGACCAAGTCACTATTGAAGTTAGCTAGTGACTAGGCGAAAGCAAGTTCTGTGTATCATGTAAGTCACAATTTCTTTTAAATTGAAGTTGTTTTATCATCTATGTATCAGAGACGATGAACTTATGAACTATTAGTTAGTGATAAAGTGTGCAGTTAAAGGGCCATGTATTATATTTTTCACATTTTAAAGATTTTTTAGCACAGTGACAACCTTTTAATATAACTTCATAACTCGAGCATGGCTTATATGATAGAGGGTGTTACATTATTGTGATGAGTTGGCCTGCCTAGCTTAAGGCTTGACCCGCGGCGGGCGGGGCAGGTTGACCAATTTGCCATCTCTAGTTAATTACCACTTAAATTTAATTGCTTAAGCCTAAACACGATAGTTTAGTTGATCAATAGCATACTTCTATGCGATCCTTGTGGAGGCGATACTCTTTACTCAATTTTATTGCTTGAGTAACCCATGCACTTGCGGGACACAAAAGCAAGTCCATTAAGTTTTTGGTGCCATTGCCGAGGATTGGCAATAATTGTGTGCTACTTTTGATTTAGATTACTAGTTCTTGAATTGAATTTTATTTTTCTTTTTATCTTCAGGTACCTTTTCACTTGCATGCATCATTCTAGGAGCTTTGGAGATATTGTTGTTGACACAAACATTGAAAGAGTTTTCCAATTCCCATATCAAATGCGCACTAATCGCACTAGACATGCCAACGATGCAAATGAAGAGGACCTTATAACCGCTCTGTGCGGGATTACGCTTTTTCACAACTCCAAGATGTGCATTCTAGCATTTGCAGGCTACCCATCCAAGCTCATTCCTTTGCTCTTCAGCCGATACTCATTCAAATGCTGTAGAACACAATTCAATTTGGAGGGTTGCCTAGTGAAGATCCTATTGCTCATATATCTAACCAGATTGCCATAGTTCCAGAGCATTAAGAGTAGACAACATTTACTTGTCCCTATGGTACCTTCACCTTTAGGAGAATATCATTTGGCTTGTGCAATGCGCTTGCTACTTTTCAGTGACATATGTTGGCCATTTTCACTAATATGGTGGAGAAATCACTTGATATATTTATGGATGACTTCTCTATGTTTGGCAATTCTTTTGATGAATGTTTGCATAACTTGGGCCTTAATATTGAAAAGATGTGTGGAAACTAACTTGGTGCTAAATTGGGAGAAGTGTTACTCCATGGTACAAGAAGGCATTGTTTTGGTTCATCAAGTCTCAAGTAAAGGCATTGAAGTTGATAGAGCAAAAGTTGAAGTTATTAAAAAGTTCCTCCTCAAAATTCAGTGAAGGGAATTCAGAGTTTCCTTGGGCATGTTGGCTTTTATTGGAGATTCATTAAGGATTTCTCAAAAATCGCTAAACTTTTTTGCAACTTGTTAGAGAAAGATATGCCATTTAAATTTGATAAAGCTTGTTTTGAGGCTTTTAGACAATTGAAGAAAAAGCTTATTTTAGCTCCTATTATCACCACACCAAATTGCAACTTACCATTTGAGCTAATGTGTAATGCTATTAACTATGTAGTAGGAGCTGTGCTTGGCCAAAGACCAAAAAAGGTATGCCATCCTATATATAATGCAAATAGGACTCTTAGTGATGGTCAGCTAAACTATACTACCATTAAAAATGAGCTCTTGCCTGTTATGTTTGCATTTGACAAATTTCGAGCATATTTGGTTGGCACTAAGGTAGTAGTTTACACAGATCACTCAGCCATTAAATATTTGATAAGCAATAAGGATGCAAAACCGAGGCTAATTCGATGGGTTCTATTGCTTCAAGAGTTTGATCTTGAGATTCGAGATAGAAAGAGCACGGAAAACCAAGTGGTAGATCATTTGTCTAGACTTAGAATGCTAAGTGTCAATATGAGCCCATAGTAATTAAGGAGTCATTTCTTGATGAACAGCTATTTGTGATTTCAACCTCTACTAATCTTTGGTATGCAGATTTTGTGAACTATTGCGGGAGTTTTGTCACTAGACCTTAATTCTCATCAAAGGAAAATGTTTCTTCATGATGTGAGGCACAACATTTGGGATGAGCCATTCTTGTTCAAACAATGTGTAGATCATGTGATTAGAAGTGGATTTGCATGGAGGAGGTGGAAGATATTTTAGAGCATTGTCATGCTTCACCTTATAGAGGTCATTTTTGAGGGGAAATGAAACCTGCAAAAGTGTTGCAATTTGGATTCTTTTGGCCTACTTTATTCAAATATGCTAATTCATTTGTGGCTAGATGTGACCAGTGTAAAAAAGTTGGCACTATTTCAAAGAAGCACAATATGCCTTAGCAACCCATATTGGAAATGGAGCTTTTTGATGTTTGGGGCATAGACTTCATGGGTCTATTTGTTCTTTCCTTTGGCGACCAATATATCCTTGCAACTGTTGACTATGTCTCAAAATGGGTGGAAGCACGTGCATTACCAACCAACGATGCCAAAGTTGTGGTTAATTTCCTCAAAAAGCACATTTTTACTCGTTTTGGCACTCCAAGAGCAATCATAAGTGATGGATGAACTCATTTTTGTAACAAATAATTTGCAGCTTTGTTGGCTAAGTATGGAGTAACTCATAGGGTGGCCATTGCTTATCACCCTCAAACAAGTGGTTAAGTGGAGGTCTCAAACTACGAATTAAAGTGCATCTTACAAAAAATTGTGGGCCCCACTATGAAGGATTGGTCTAAGAAGTTGGATGATGTTTTATAGGCCTACCGGACTGCATACTAAACTCCCATAGGAATGTCCCCTTATAATCTTGTCTTTGGGAAAGCTTGCCATATCTTGGTGGAACTTGCGCATCGTGCTTATTGGGCAATCAAGCGTTTGAACTTTGACTCACAAGCTGCCAGAGAGAAAAGGCTTCTTTAACTTAATGAGCTTGATGAATTTTGTCGTCATGCTTATGAAAATGCTAAACTTACAAGGAGAAGATTAACAAGTGGCATGACAAGCATGTTATGGTTAGAGCTTTGAATTGGGTCAACAAGTTCTCCTCTTAAATTCTAAGCTCAAACTCTTTCCAAGGAAGCTCAAATCCCGTTGGTCAAGTCCATTTTTAGGGGTAAAATTGCTCTATTGTGGAGCTTTGCACCTTGAAGATCCCAATTCAAAGTCAACCTTTGTGGTCAACTCTTTACGGATTAAGCATTTCTTGGGTAGAGAAGTGAATTGTCAAAAGATATCTCTCACCTTGGCAAATTTCGCATGAAGTCTAAGAAAGTCTAGCCAAGACTATAATTATGACGGTTCTTGGGAGGCAACCCAAGTCTCTTCCTTTTACTCTTTCATTTTGTTGCAAGTATGTTGTCAAAGTGTTGTCATATGTCTCAAACCTTTGCATTTTTCTTGGTTTCTTGTTGATAATATGCTTGTAGTATGTGTATCTCTATGTAGTTTTGTCATGTCTGTACTCTTTCTTTAACTTCATATGGCTCACACATTGCTTTTGAGTTGCATTTTTGTTCCTTTGTTTGACTTTTCTTTTCTAGTGTTCAACGTGATTTCATTGCTGTTTTCGAATTTGTTGTGGTGTGCTTTAATTTTCTCGTGATAACAATTTTTGATAAATTTAGTCCATGATTTTTGAGATGGTAAATTAGTTATTTGAGAATTAAATTGCTTCATGCCATTACAAAACATGTTTTGCTAAGTTGTAGATGAGAAATTTTGCAAGTATGCATGAATGTTTGAAGAAAATTACATAAAACCAAAGAAAATCACGTTCTAATATACCACTTACTGGGTGAATTTATTAGCTCTCGTTGTTTCGCACTTAGGCATTCAACCTCCGATTGCCTAGCACTTAAGCATCCACATTGAGTCTTAAGCATTCATTTTTTAATTATTATTATTAGTATTATTATTATTATTATTATTATCCTTAAAAATAACAAGATTAGGGTTTTTACGATTAAAGTTAGAAAATTTTAACCCCTTTCTTCTACTTTCCTTACCTATAGCAGCTTAAACCCTTTTTTTTACCTTTTAGTTCCCTTATTCTCTTTTCTCTTTTCTCTTTCAACCTTAACCACCACCCTACAATAATGTCATGGCGCCACCACAAAGCCGCAATGGTACAACCCAAAGTTTCGCAAGCCACCACAAACCTGCGACACCACCATGACCCCAGCTCTCATCTTACCATCTTTAGCATTGTCCTTCCACCCATGAAGCCACCGTTGCACACTTCCCGTATCGGCCCTTTGTTTCTGGTTCAATCCACTTTATTTTATTTTATTTTATTTTTTCTTTTATTTTATTTTGTGTATTTTCCTTTCTAGATTTTGCATGGCAATGGATTGGTCATTTGCTGAAGATGTTTTGACTATATGTTCTCGGTCATTTTAGTGTGATGTTTTACTGGGGTTTTCTATTGTTATTCCTTGTTGGTGTTGAATTGTTAGAAAACAAATTGTCATGTTGCCCATTTTTTAAGCCTTGTTGAATTTCTTTAATTGTTTTTGATTTGGGCTTCTGGTTGTTTTTCCTTGCTCTTATATCTTATTCATGATATTTCATTGATGGCATTTTCACGTGTTTCATTGTTGCTAAGGCCTGTGTGTATTTATTGGATAACTCATCGTACTTTGTTGTTTGTTAGTCTTTATTTTCATTGAGATATGTTGTTGCTTTGTTTGGTATCTATTGTGTGGTTCTCAATTGGGTAGTGATTGAGTTGTTTTGGGACTTGGGTTCTTGCTTCTCAATTGGGTAGTAAGTTGCTTAAGTTGTTCTAGATATGGTTCATTATCATTCCTATGGCTAATTTGCCCTTTTTTCTTTGTGAGGTCATTAATTGAAATAGGTTTGGGGGAGTGACAATATTCTTGTGCCAATATTCTTCTGTTCATATTCTTTGGCTTGAGAATATCTTGTTTTGTCGACTGTTTACTCTGAAACTAAAAATTGTAGTTGGTTCTCAATTTGCTGAGCTTTGCCTGAATACCTTTGTGCTTTATATTTGTCCAAGTTTAACTAAGAGCATCGATGACAATGGCACCTTACAAAAAGAAAAAAGGAATAGTTGGAAGTGGTACCTTAACTCCTCACTTTGATGCCTCTTGTAACACCTTATTAGTTAATTATTAATCTAATCCTTTTTAATTATGATTAACAACTAGTCTAGTATGAATTACATATCACATTACAAAATACCATCCTTATCTATTATTTGCATTAGTTATCGATCCTATCAATTAATTATCACTATTTAGAGTGGCTTTTTAGGTACGCATAATAGTCAGAAGTGAACACAATATATTGAATAAACTCATCATACATAACATGATAGTAAATCTAGCAGTCTACAAGCCATTCCTTGAGGGATCAAATATATAGTCATCCAAAAGTAAAATCTAAGGCCTAGGATGTCAAATAATGTACGATCATCCAACAAAATAAAGTAAATCTGCTTGATCCATATATAGATCGATGGACAGTAGTTGGATCTGTTTATCCATCAAGTGGAGCTAAAATATAAACCATCCTAATTGCTAGACGAGGACATAAAGAGGATAGATGTCCTGCAGCACCAGAACCATTTGACCCGTGTGGGGGTCAACGATGAAGGTCACCTCTACCTTTAGGATGATCATAATATGAGCCATCTGAAAGCACTAAAGAAAATTCATAATGAGAATTGAATCTCAGTAGAGGCGGTGCTTCCAGGGGTCTATTAGGCACTCAAAAGCTCCCAGGTTTGTACATGAAAATTGAAAATGTAAACAGCAAACATCATACAATCATAGCACATAAATGCAAAAATTAAATAAATAGACAACAAATAAATAAATAAATGACGTGCCAAGTAAATATGAGATGCAATGGCAAATAGAAAGACGAGAAATAAAAATGCTATGCATGATGCATTTTCTTCCTTTGGTAGTCGTTTTTCTTATCCTTTTCCTTTTCCTTTGCTCAGTTGGAGGGAAGCTGATAGTCTCATGTTATCTCCTGCCATGATTTGTCGAAAGCTCTCTACCAATGCGTTCCTTGATCCCAGATCAGGAACCATGAACACTAGCCCCATATCCTAGCTAAACCATCCACTTCAAACAGAGCAGTGAATGTCCCACTTGTCCACTTCAAGGTGAGGCCAAGACATTCACCTTATTTTTCATAGAAACTTTATTCATTCATGCACATTCACACATTCACTATGCCATGACTTTGGTTCTCTGTTATGCATGTCACAAATATGTTTTTGCATCAACAACTTATGTCTCACACATCATATGGAAATTGATTCACATGCACTGAGATACACACACATGGTCATGAATGTTCATGTAGATTTTTGATGCACACACAAGCCCATACAAAGTAAACAAGGCATTTGATAAGTAGTAAATTGGTTTAGTTACCATTAGGAATTTGGAAAGTCTTGACTCACTTGAATTTCTTTCATTTATTACCAATTTGGGCCATTAATATTCCACTCATTATATATTAGTTTTACTCTAGAATTATTTTTTCCATGGGCTTGGAGCACTTTATGGGCCAAACTTAACAAAAGAGCATTAAATTTCACATTTTGGACCAGAAAACAGCAAACACATATAGCAAATAGCCCAGATAATAAATACAATTAAAATATTAAACTATTCTAGAATTCATAAAAAATTTTGGGTCAAATTTTTAAGGATAGATATGGTAATAAAATCTTACAACCAGATTTCCCTTTTTAGGTAGGCAGTTTCAGATTAAAAAATTTACTTATATATTTAAACATCTCTAAAAATCATAGAAAAATTATCAGCCATATTTTCATGTGTTATTTAAATGTTAAAAATTTGAAGTCAAAATTCATAGAATTACTATATTAAAAAAATGGTAAATTTTGGGGTTTCTAAAAATCTATCATATGCTCCAAAATAGGGCATATTTGTCATAAATTTTTAAAAATAGCAAAGCTTCCCTAAAAATTATGAAAATTTACAAGCTGGCTCATCAACATGTTATATTCAACATATAAATTTTTTTATTAAAATAATGAGATTTACTATGATAGAAAAATCATACAATCACAACTGTCTAGGGAATTTGAATAGATTCCAACAGCATGTTATATTGATGGATCAAAAGATAAGCGTGTAAACATCATTAATCACACACAAGGCAAGCATAATCATGCAAAATAATACTAGAGATAGAAGTATAGAGAATCAAGCAAGCAAGAATAAGAGGCATAACAAACTAAAATCTACCCTTAGCAAATATAGTTTAGCCTCACCATGAAACTATCCCAAATAACCCTTTATAAATTTACAAATCATCACTCCTCCTCACCACAAATCTCCTCACCAAATTTACATATTTCACATTCTCAAACATGATACATAATAGGTAAAACTCCTCCAAAGAAACAGGTTCCAGCTGCAACCACAAGGAGAAGAATTTGAGCCAAGATTATTCAAGAACCACATCAACAAAATAAGGTATTAGGATCAACCAAAGATATAGTAATCATGGGAGAGTTAAAAAGAAAAACCCCTACCTTGTGTGAAGTGAAAAGGGCTTAAAAAAAATAGTATGGAATGATGATGATGATGATGATCACAAAGCTTAAGGGAAGAACAAGAAGTTTGGAACTTCCAAGGCCACTCAAGTATTTAACTCTTAATGTGTCCTTCTTCCTATAGTTGAGGAAGAAGGACACGCTATTGTTCTCTCCTTCTACTTGCTACCGTCAAGTTGCTTCTGCTAAAGAAAGGTGAAAGCTTTGCTTCGTAATACACAAATACACAATCAATTACACACATTTCTACCTACTTAACTATTCATTATCCCGTTTTATTATTTTCTTTCTAAACTTGGTCACCAAGGCTCAAGTTGATTTGGACGAGTGTCCAAAAGCAATGGCTGAGGTAATTTGTTGAATTTATGTCTCCGTTATTTTAATTAGTCATTTTTCTTGAAATTCTAAATATTTAACTTGTGGTAATTAAGCTAAATTTAGTTAATTAACACACCTTAAATTTTAATTAATCATAAAATTATATTTGATTCTTCTAATTATTCTAAGCATGCCTCTACATTTTTAGAAATTTTCTCAATCATTTACTTATTTTAAAATTATTTTTCTTAATCCTGCAATTTTCTAATTACCACTCGAAAAATCAAAGAAAATTTAAACAAGCTTTGAGAATTCTAATTTTTGTTCTATAAGCTATTACAACCCTAATTAACCTTCAAAAAAATTTTCATAATTTTTTGGAAATTATTTCTATTTTTTTCTAAATTATTATCGAGTTCCGGGCATAAATAATCCAGCTAATAATTCCTTAATTATATACAAAAATTTCAGTAAATTCCTTAGTGTTTATTAACCTTACTTAAGGTTAAATTGGTAAGGAAAATTATTAATATGAATTTTTTATAATTATCTTGAAATTTTGTTTCTTTTTATTAATATTAAAACACTATTAAATTCATTTCTAAGCATAATAAATCAAAGTATTTAGTTAATGACTATAGGGGATGTTACATTCTCTCCTTTTTCAAAAAGTTTTGTTCTCAAAACTTGAGAACTTGCCATTCTTGAATATGGCGGGATAGTCCCTTCTGAGGTCTTCTTCTAGTTCCCACATGGCCTCATCAAGAGTAAGCTCTTCCTATAAGATCTTCACTAGGTGGATGGACTTGCCTCTGAGTTGCTTTTGACTCCTATCCAAGACCTTTTCAGGTCTCACAAGATAAGTAAGATCATTTCTCAATTGTATGGAATCATTCTAGAGCACATGTGAAGGATTGGAGCAATATTTTTTCAACTGATACACGTAGAAGACATCATGTATATTGGATAGGTTGGGGGTTAGAGCTAATTAGTAGACTATTGGTCCAACTATCTTGAGTATTTGGAAAGGTCCAAGTAATCGGGGACATAGCTTCCTAGTCTTAAGGGCCTTGCCAACCCCGGTGGTGGGTGAGACACGAAGAAAGACGCGCTCACCCTCATCAAATTCAAGAAGTCTCCATCTTCGATCATCATATTTCTTCTACCTATTTTGAGCTGTCACTAGCTTTTCCCGAATCATTTTGATTTGTTTTGTAGTCTTTTGGATAATCTCGGGTCCTAACATCTTTGTTTCTCCTACTTCATACCAACAGAGTGGGGATTTGCATCTTCTACCATAAAAAGCCTTGTAAGGTGCCATGCCCAAACTTGAATAATATATAGTTGTTGTTGTAGGCAAATTCGATTAACGACAGAAAGTTATCCTAATTTCCTTTATGTTCCAATATGTAAGCATGAAGCATAGCTTCTAAGGTCTTAATCATCTGCTTGGACTGCCCATCCGCTTGTGGATAATAAGCTGTATTGCGGCTAATTCTAGTTCCAAATGCTTTTTGAAGAGCCGTATAGAACCTTGATGTGAATCGAGGATCTCAATCTGACACTATGCTCACAGGGATCCCATGTAACCTCATAATCTCATCAATGTAAAATTTGGCCAACTTGTCCAAAAATGAAGTAGCTCAAATGGCTAGAAAGTGTATCGACTTGGTCAATCTATCTATAACTACCCAGATGGCATCATGTCTTGACAAAGTGCGGTGTAAACCCATCACGAAATCCATGGTGACGTGATCCCACTTCCATTTGGGAATCTCAAGTGGGTGAAGTATCCCAGAGGGTTTTTGATCAATCTTTACCTTTTGACAAGTGAGACATCGTGCGATGAACTCTACAACCTCTTTCTTCATGCGAAGCCACCAATACAACTTCCTAAGATCTACTGTGTGTGTAAAGATTTGGGCATGCCTGAGAGGAGATTCTCTGATGCCATAAGATAGCGAGATTTTAGCTGATATTCAAATAGCTAAGCTGTTAGAGGATCAGGTTAAAGAAACTGCCTAGCTTCTCTTTTCCACTATCCTTCTACCTATGGCTAAGACATACTCCAATGGATTAGAGTATGCACATGCACCTTTCTTGGGGCGATTTGAATATGCCCACTTGGAGGATGATGCACAACTCCAAACCATTTGTGACATGCTAGCTAGCTTACTTTATTTGGGTGCACAAAGATGCTTGGATTATGCCTATGTGAAAAACAAATCTTGCTCTAGCCGCTTGTTTCATCATTTTAAAGGTGCTTCTTGGGAGGATGCCAAATCTATCAACACTGACCTATCAAGGCACAAATAGCAAGAGTGGCAATGAAATCAAGATCACCTAATGGGATCTTGGAGAAGGCCATAAATGCAAGCCTTAAGAGGAATTCTTGGATCACTTCAAGCATGAGCCATCGTGAGAGAGTTCTCATCACTTTTTACCTTTTTAATTTTCTCTCGCATTTTACATTTAGAATAAAGTATGTTTAATGTTAGTTTTCGTATGTTGGTTATGTTGTTTAGTTGGATGTTTTTCCATGGGGATTCTTGAATTGTTAGCTTTAAGTATTAGACATTCATGGCTTAAGACTTCAATATGCTTTACTTGTCATCTCATTTTGCATGTTTGGTATATTGATCTTCAATTGCTTGGATTGAGTATGTTGGACATGACTCATGTGAGCTTTTGAGCCATATTTGGATAGCTATATTACATGCCATTCTTTTTTTTCTTCTGTATTTTATTCCCTCATAAGGTTGTCACTCTAGAACTTGCTTTGATTCTTTTTAAGGCTACACTATTCATTTGCATACATGAATATGATTGAGGCATTCATTTTGTAATTAGCCACTTAGCCAAATAGCCATCCTTGCATTTTTTCCCCTTGCTTAGCCGCTTTGAACCTTTTAACCTATTCTTTGTTTTAACACATTATAATCCTAAAATGAAAAATCATGATTCTACCTAGCCTTAGGGAATAGAAGAGCATTGGTTACCATTATCAATATGCATTAACATAAGTGTGGGGATTTGCATCAGAGTATACAAGACTTTAAGTGTAGGCGTGCAAAGAGGTAAAAAGAGAAAAGAAATGAAATAAAAAGATAAAAAAAAAAAAACAAAAGAAGAAAAAATCTATAAAGAAAAGTAAATAGAAAAAGAAAAAAGTCAATAAATTGGGGCAATTTTGACCCAAAAAAAAAAAGAAAGTGAAAAAGAGAGTTAAAAGAGAATTATTTGTTGCATTGCTTGGATTTGAGAAGGCACTTACACTTGTGACTTCATGTCTTTGCTAATATTCTTTTATTCTCTTTGGTTTTTACCTTCCATATGTTTTATATTTCCCTATCCTTATCTTAGCCCTATTACAACCTTGAATAAAGTCCTCTTGATGTTTGTGCGCATGTGTTTGAATAGCAGACGATTCGATGATCAACAAGCTTATGGTAGTGTTTTTCCTTTTCAAGTGATTTGAGTGGCATAATTGAAACTTAAACACTTGAGAGAAAAAGTGCTAAACACATTATCTTGTGAGATCCTCCATGCTTGATTCATGTTTTTTGGAGTGATTTTTATCTTGTTTGCACCTTTATAGAGATGTGTCTTGATTGTTGAATTTCTTGATGCCTTGTGTAAGCTTTTTGCTTATATGCTTGACACTCTTCAGGATCCATTAGAAATTTTTTTTTTCATGTTGTTTGGTCATTTTTTATTTCTAGGGCTTGTGTGTTTGTTTTAAATTTTGATGTATCCTTTTTGACACCCTTAAGAATATTTTGGATTTTGCATAAGGGCATACAAAAAGCCAAGTGTAGGGGAATTTGATAAGCAATATTTTGATACATTGATTAACTCTCATATTTAGTCTATTAAGCCTCTTTTGTTTTTAATTAATCAATAATGGACACAATTTTTGAGTTTGGGCTCTAATTAGATTTAATTGTATATTTTTAGCATTATTATAAAGTTATACTATTTTTGAATTTTGAGCATATCTTGAGTTGTGGATCTCTAAAAATTACAAAATTTATATTATAGGAAAGTTAAGAGAAAGATTTTCAACTTAGATGAGGAAGTTGAAAGCTAATTTAGATGTCTAGTGGGTTGAATTGGGCCACGAATTCATAACAGGGCTACTATCACTAGACTTTTAGTAGTGTGCACTAATTGGATCATAACTTGAGTTGTAGACATTGGATTGAGATAAAATTAATGCCATTTGAAAGCTAAGACATAAAACTTCAATTCATATGAAGATCACTTTCCAAAATAATAACATCTTGATGGACCTATTGGCTATTGAATTGGACTAACATAAATAGAGGTATAACATGGATATACTACAAAGATTGGGTCACACTCTCTTATTTCAAGTCCAAATTAAGCAAATTGGGCATCCACTTAAAGCTAAGAGGCAAGAGAATTAATTTGGGCTAAAAGGCAATCTTGGATTTTCACATTTTAGGTCTAATAAGTTGTGAGAGCTAGATAATCCTAATTCAAGGAGTTGTCACACCCCTAAACCTAAACTTTTATTAGTCCTTGCGTAAAACAATTCAAAATTAAGTGAAAAACTTAAGGAAAATATCCACCAGAGGCAACCATCTTGAATAGGCAACAACTGAAGCTCAAGCATGACCAACATCTAATATCATCCATATTCTAAGGAATTACTCCACAACCTCAAAAAAAAGTACCACACATGCACAACCAAGATCATATTGTCACTCACATGCAACTTTCATGCCTAAATGAATTTCCCCAAAGCATATATGCAAGATCTCTTCCTATTTTTAGAGGACAAATCCAGACAGGTTCATGAAGAAGCACATGCATATCAAAATTAGCACAAAAAAGGTTGATTCCATCTTTCTCTCTACTTATGTAGGACTAAGCATAATCAAAAATCAAGAGGGTCTTTCAAAGCTTGTAATGTAAGGCCAAGGGTAAAGGTTAAGCAAGAAGGGTTAGTAAATAAATCAAAGAATGAAATGTACAAACATAGAAATCCTAAGATTTGAGCCAAACCCAAAACAAAAACTAAAATTGCAATTTGTGAGATTCAATGCAATGAAATCTAACACTTGATCATTTACATGCTTCTTTTTCTTTTGTCTATACATGTAATTTTATACTTTCTTTTCTTTTGCTTTTTGCTTTTCGATTCAAGAAAATGTTGTTGACATTAAGTTGGAAGGACTACTAGTTCTAAATAGTAGAAATGACATGGAGAACTTGGACTGTGGTCAACATGGTAATTGGAGAAAAAGTCTCTATGTAATCTACCTTGACCTATTGTATGAACCCCTAAGCCACTAACTTAGCATTGTATTGAGAAACACTACCATCATTGGCAACTAATTAGAGTTTTGCCACTTGGGAGAGATTGAATTGTCCAGTTGTATTGGCAAGCATAGCATCCAATTCCTCTTGCATAGCTAACTTCCATTCAAGAAACTTCACTGTCTGATGGTAAAATTAAGGTTTGTACACTATCGTGGTAGAATTCACATATTGCAAGTACTGAGGATTCAATTAAACATATGATGCTCGATAAGATATTACACCTAAATGGAGTAAGCATAATCATAGTCATGCAAATATGGAGGAAGCCTAGGAATTCTTTGAGACCTCTGTAAAGGTCAAACTTTAGGAGGAAGGGTAGGTCCAGGGTATGGTAAGACATCAATAAGGGGAATTTGTTGATGAATGGGGACAGGGTTAACATCTGGTTCAAGGCTAAGGAATAACAATATTAGAAAAAAAGTTAGTATTTGTTGAGAACTTAAGTACAGGGTGGAAAGGAATATAATCCTCATGGAAAACAACATCTACAAATATCTAAAAAGATGTAGTGATTAGGCTACACATTTTGTATCCTTGATAATTGGAGGGCTAGCCAAGAAACACACATGGCTGAGGTCAAGCAGTGAACTTATGCTAAGTTGAAGCCAATGTAAAGCAATAAACTACGCAGCTAAACACCCTTAGGTATGAATAATCAAGTTCTTTCTTGTGTAATAGGAAATATGGTATCTAATTGTTAAGGATTAGAGAAGAATTTTATTGATCAAATAGGCAGCTGTAAGTAACATTCACCCTAAAAATGTAAAGGAACTCGAGATTGGAAGTACAATGCACTAACTACATTTAACAAATGTTGATGCTTATGTTCCACCATAGAGTTCGATTAAGGAATCCCAACATAAGAGAACTGATGAATAATCCCCTTTTCAGCCAAAAATTGAGTTAAGTGCAATTCCTTGGCATTATCCATGAGAATAGATTTCACAATGAACGAAATTGATTCTTAATCGATATAATAAACTTCTTTAACAACAAAGTAGCTTTAGAATTGGATTTGAGCAAATGGACCCAAGTATAATAAGTGTGGTCATCAATTATACTAAGAAAGAAACGATGACCTACATGTATATGCTAGCGGAATGGTCTCTATATGTCACAACAGATTAATTTAAAAGCATTAGAACACATGTTATTCTTAAAAGGAAAACTCAATCTTTTTGTTAGCTAAACAACACATAAGGAAAGGATTGGGAAAAGAACTTTATTCAATGGAACCTTGAGTTTATTACAAATCAATCCTAAGTGATGGTTAGACAAGTGTCATAATTGAGTGCCAAAGCCTAGGAGAAACATGGTTACAAAGATCATCATTAGACAAAGAGTTACATGGCACAATATTTGTAGTAATGTCCTTTGTAGGTTCAGCATGAACAAGTGAAGATGTATAGCAAGGTTGGTTCTAAATCTTGAAGACATATAGACCATTAACAAGATCAACCTTGCCAATCAATCTCGATAACTTGTTTTCCTAAACAAGAAATGATTCAAAACAAAAAGACACATAATAATTGGAATGTTGAACCTAGGCATTCATAGAGACAAGATTAATCTTGAATTCAGGAACATAGTAAACTTTGTGAAGAGTTAAAGAAGGAGATAAGACAATAGAACTGATGAATGGCTTAGGAATGCAAGTATTATTAGATAATTGCACAAAACATATTAAAAGCAAGCTTAATGTAAGAAAAATTGGTTCATGTTGAAGAAATGTGGTGTGAAACACAAAAATCTAAGAACGAACTATTACTAGAGCAAGAACTAGGTAGTAAATGAGTAGATAAAATTGTACCTTACTCATCATTTGGACAGGAAGCATGTATGTTAGTGCTAGGAACTGAAGAAAATGACAAATGGGATTGGAGCAGGCTAATTAGTTGCTGATACCATTGATCCGACATATTCACCATACCATTAGCAGATTAGGAGCCTTGGCTAACAGCAAAGTTAACACTTTTAGCCTTGGTCTTATAATCTTGTGGATATCCACGGAGCTTGAAGCACTTGTCAATGGTGTGACCACTTACTCCACAATGTGTACACAAAGGACAAGTTTTCTTCTAAGATTTGGCTTTAGCATCAACACCTTTAGCTACAAAGGCCAACTAAAAGTCAAGTGCAGATTTAGGATGACCAACAACCAATTAATGCTTCTCTTGAATTACCTAAGTGTAGGCCTTATTGATCGAAGGCAAAGACTCTATTAACAAAACTTGGCCCTCTAACATTGGCAAATTCTTCATTCTGCCCCATCAAGAATTGAAGAACATGCTCTTTCTATTAATGTTCAAGAAGTGAATGTAAACCCTAAACCTCAAAGCACCATAAGTGCATGTAGCAAAAGGTAGTTGATCATTCATCTGTAAGGTCCAATGCCCTTCAGAAGTCACTAAGTGGTTTAACTTTATCAAGCTTAGGTAGTGTTTGGCATGGGGTAATCTATTTGATTACTGGTAATATTTGATAAAATTACCTAAACCCATAATATTATCTTATTTGGTTGAACCACATTGCTGGCAATCCAAATTTCTAAGGTAATCCACATTACCTCTCTACTGGCAATCTACATTACCTCCTTGAGAGGTGCCTATCTAGATTCCCATTAAAGTGGCAATCTATTATTTTTTATTTTTACAAAAATACCCACCCTCTCTCTAAACCCCAATTCCCTCTTCGCTTATAGTAACTAAATCGTCCCTTCTCTCTAGAGCATCCCCACTACATGCTGTAATGAACTGCCACCAACCACCACCACCCATCGTTGCCCACTACCGCCTATCACTGAAGTCCTGACCTGGTCCTTTTCTCTGTTCGTACCAACATTTGAAGGTAAATGTTAGAGTCCTCATGTGTGTTTGTTCCCTCCCCTTTAATTTTTTTTTCAATATTTTATTGAAAAGGCTTAACCCACAAATCATGAAAAGTAACCAGTATAGTAGAAAAATAACATCAACAAAACAAAGCACCACATAATCACAAAAATAAAACAAGACACCCACTACCAAAATGATATGACCTATCTCAGCAAAACTGGTAATAACCGAGAAGGCTCCAAATATAACAAATACTACTGCAGCAAAAGAAAAGTGCCTCAATTCATACCCCCAGATTTGCTAAATCTGCCTCCATGTGTTGAGCACGTCAATTTCAATTTCATCCTTATTAATAATTCTATTTTTTGATGAAATTGTGTTTATTATTACTACTACTTTTTATTTGGAGGGCTTATGGTAATATATATATATTATCTAGTAATCATTTTAACAAACCAAACAGAGTAATGTGGATCACCAATTAGATTACCTGTATATACTAAACACTGCATTATAGCATTATCAATAATTTAAAAGGTGGTAATTAATATCAGCAATCTTGTTAAGCAATATACCAAACACTACTTTAAAGTTTTGCTGAATAACAAATCAATTCTTAACAAAATTTTTTGTATATACTAACAGCTTATTCAAGTGTTTATCTACAAGTACACTAGGTCACAAAAATACGCATGAGAATGAGAATTAGATCATACAAGGTTAAAAGCTTTTATGAATCTCGCACATATTTCCACGGAAAGAACTTTTTTAAGCAAATATCTATGATATTTCTTTCTCAAGAAGCGTATCAAGAAGTTCAGTAGGATAGAGTTAAGTCTTCAAAAGGAAATCAAGCCGTCAGAAAGGTCACAAGCACTGTAGAAGGGTGAATAGTCTAGAAAGCTATGTCCAGAAAGGTAACTTCTAGAAAGTTGATTTATATGAAGTACCATACACTCAAAGCTTCTTCTGCATGATTCATGAATTATTCCCAAAAGTCAAACTTGACAAGACAAGATCCAAAAAAAGTGCTGACAAGTTTGAAAAGTTAGTGAACCATCAATGGCAATTTTTCTTTTTCTATGACACTTCTACCTGTTGAGAACGAAAGCAACTTCTTCTCTGTCCAGTCTTAGATTAGTGGATCAAAATGCTCTAGACTCAAGGTCTAAAAGTCTCAAAGGCTAGATTTTGTAAGCTTATATAAACCTAGAAGACGATGAAGAGCTGGTTAGTTAGTCGGTCAAGCAATTTACACGTTCAAATTTTCGTAAAGACTTCATCTTTCTCAACCTTTTGAACATCCAAAAAGTTACTTATTATAGCTTCTGAATAGAAAAATCTTCTCATCTACTTTGTAGTAGCCAATATCCTCTACTTAGAGTATTGAGAAGTCATTACGCACTATATTTAAGTGATCATACACTTTAGAGTAATCTAGTGTGAGTGTTATTCAAACACAAATCATTCAATCCTTATATTGTAATATGACCTAATAATGGTCTTCGTGAACTTAAAGAGATTAGGATAAAATACTACTTATTGTTAGCTTGGAGAGGATTGGTAAACATTACTCATGCAATTAGCTTGGAGAGGTTAGGAAAAACTACTCTGTTGTAAAAGCTTGGAGAAGCTTGCAAAAAGAATACTTAGTTTATAAAATCTCAACTGATCTATTCGAATTAGACGTAGGTATGTGGTTTGGTCGAACCAATATAAAAATCTTCTTCCGTGATTTTCTATCCTTATCACTTTTACTTTCTTTATAGTATATTTATTTTTCTACATGTGCTATATATATATATATATATATATATATATATATATATATATATATATATATATATATATATATATATATATATATATATTGTCCCAGAACAAAGTATTGTGAGAACAATATCTTTTGTATCTAACTTAAATGCTTCCACATTTCAAGTTCAAGACTTGAGAAATTTTGTTTAAAAGTTTTTCAAGAATAAAATGTTTTTGAAGCATGATTCAACCCCCATTTCTCGTGCTACTTCTTCGTACATCATCTCCTCCCATAAAAGCCTTAAGCTGAGTAAAATATTGATTGATAGAGAGTTGGCTCTGGGTCAAATTGGTCATTTGCTTCTTGAGCTTGAACAACTGAGGGTCGCTATGTTGCTGAAGCTGATCTTTAAGATCAGACCAAATTTCAACCACAAAATCATAGCATAATACGGTAGGTAGAATGTGTTTGGAGATAGAATTGAAAAACCAAGAAATTACCATGTTATTCACCTTTATCTAAACTTGATACTGAACTGGATCAACCTCCATATTAGGAGATAGAATATAACTATCGACCAGACCAAATTTATTCTTAATAGAGAGAGCAATTTGTATGGCATGATTCTAAGAGGAATAGTTCTCTCTAGTCAAAATAAGGACCAAACTAGGACCATCGTCAACTTGAAAGGCAAGAGGACTAGGAAGCTCTTCAATGACAACCATGGATGCAAGCCCGAATGAGAGAAAGAATAAGAAAGGAGGAGCAAAAGCTCAAAGATGAATAAAAAATGAAAGGAAATAGCAGAAGCAAGGGAAACTTCTGATACCATAGTGGAATTAGAGAATAAAAGCAAACACTGAGTGAGTAAATTCAACAGCATGAGGTTCTCATCAACTTAACATCAAATATATACAATCAATTGGGTGCACCATAATAAAAGAGGATGCAACCATAGAGAACACAAACTCTCTAACTAATTAAAACTAATATAACATAATACAACTACTAACTGCTCTAGGCTATATATGTTACTCACAACATGTATTCGGCTAAAGCTAGAGAGTTAAGTTTGTTATTGACATTTACCTTAACAATGAATCTAGGAAAGTACATGAGGGTACTAATCCACCATGGAAGGGTGGGTAAGGAGACCTTCATGTATGTCACTGAGAAGGTGTAGCAAAGGCTTGGTAGTTGGAAGGCTTGTTACCTCTCTTTTGCTTGGCGAATTACCTTGTGTCAATTTGTTCTATTTGCCCTTCCTATATATGCCATACAAACTAATCTTCTTTTGAAGGGTTTGTGCAATAAACTGGACAAAATTAGTTGCTTCTTATTTAAGAGGATTCAATTGAGCAATGTAGCCGTTACTTGGTGCCTTGGGGAAAAAACTTGTGCCCTTAAGGAGGTTAGCATGTTAGGTCTTCATAGTTCTTTTATTATGAATTGATCTTTTCTTACAAAGCTTGGTTGGGGGATGATTTCTAAGCCAGACTCTCTCTAGGTTCATCTGCTCTCATGTCCTTCCTAGGGTAGTAAGAGGATATCACACCTCTCCTATTTGGAATGGTACAGGTAACACTTAGGAAAATGTGGAGAATGGCATTCATTAAATGGTTAGTCGGCGCATTGAGGTTTGTTTTTGGGTGGACAAATGGCTCCCGTCAAGAATCGTCCTAGGAGAAGTTGTAACTCAGCCCCTTAATGTTTTGACTAAGTACAAGTTAGTTGTAAAGTATATAGCTTGACGATTTGGGTAATTTATTGTGGACTAGCTAGTTTTTTTATGTCTCTTATTTGAGAAGTTAGCGTTGAGATTACTAATTACCCCTAGTCCTTCCTATCTCTGCAAAAGACTTCCTATTTGCTAACTATCTAATAATGGAAAATCCACAATAAAATCAGCTTACACTACCCTATCACACCATGACAGTAGCTCTAGGGATTGCCTCTGCTTTGGCACTTAGTATGGCATTAGAATGGTCTGCAATGCGTTAGATTCTTCTTGTGGTTGATGGCTAATAAATGTGTTATAACTAATAAGTTTATAATGGATCAATTGTTTGCTTTATTCGATGTTTGTCCTTGATGCTATTATGGTGCAGAAAGATGTTATCTATGGTTTTTGGGATTGTATTTGTGTGAGGGATCTTTGGCTCTAAATTGTTGATCCTTAACATTGATAGAAGTTCTTCAATATGAACTTTGTCAATGGATTGCTTGTAATCTTCAACTTGAGTTTGGTTGTTAGCATCAATACTCTTGATAGAATAATCTTTTTTATTAATTGACAATATAAATTGTAGATTGAATAACTTTTATCTAAAAGTATTTGATAATAAAAAAATAGCTATAATTAATTTAAATGATAAAATCTGAAATAATCAAATATCCAATGATGAATAAAAAAACTTTATTATATAACCAAAATATAGTGGATCAAAGTGATGTGTCACATAAAAGAGTGATTGTGAAAATATCAAGAGTGAAACAAAGAAAAATGAAAAGTGGATAATATGTCGAATTTAATTTAAATGCACTGACAGTGTAAAACAGTTTTACACTATTAGTCAATAGAAATAATAAAAAATACCAACTCATATAAATAACCACCCATTATAATGAGGGATCCACCATGATTTCTCATTTTCCTCTATTTCTATTGGTTGACAGTATAAAACTATTGTATACTGTTAATGTATACCAATTAAACTCTAATATGTCAACTCTACCCATAATACTATGGTTTTGGATGGTAAACAAGAAAGCATGATTTCCAATACATAGTCCCGTTGTTGGAAGCAATATTTAACAAAAGGAAAGATCTCATTTCCTTCATTTCCTTTTTTAATGTAATTTTATGTCAAATTAAATGTTGTTAGTAGATATTAATTAAATTTAAATAATTAAAAGAAAATTATAAAGTGATTTATCGAGAAGTAAAGGGGCTGCCAATAGCGTTGGCCACGTGAAGGCGTCAAGGCTACGGCGGCGTGATTCTGACGCAAGGTTAGAAAAATAAAAGGAATAAATACATTGACTTTGCAGCTTTTAATTAATTAATTTAAAAAAAAAAAAAAAAAAACGAAACGGCAACGTCATGGCCTGCCACAAGAATCAAACCAAGTTGCCTATGATCGAATCAGGACCGTACGTTTCAGTGGGAGCATTGGCAGCATAATGCATACAATACAATACAACATAGAACTACAGAAGAAGGTTCGTTTTGCGCACTCCCAACTGTCCCACAAGCCCCACCCCACCGCACACCCCTCAGCCATACAACAAGGGATAGGGGAAAGAACGCGCTTATAAGGCAAAACCAAAACGCCACTGTGTTGACTCGGCGTGAGCGAGTGCGTGACTCGTAAGAAGAAGAAGAAACATGTCTGGTATTGCTCGTGGACGACTCACTGAGGAGCGCAAGTCCTGGAGGAAGAACCATCCCCATGTTCGTGCTTCTCTTCCTTATTTCCACTCCTCTTTTTTTTTTTGTGTTTTGTTTTTTGGTTAATTCTGATCGGTGTTTTTTTTTTTTTTTAATTTTTTTGTTTTTATGATTTAGGGTTTTGTTGCGAAGCCTGAGACGCTGCCCGATGGTACCGTGAATTTGATGGTGTGGCATTGCACTATTCCTGGGAAGGCTGGGGTGCGTTTCTCTTGTTCTTGCTTGATGTCGTTTGTTGTTTTGTGATTATCAAATCAAATTCCCCTGGTTCTGCGATATTACTTGATCGTTTTGCTTTTGATTATGTGTTGTCGTTTTTCGAATTGGCACTCATCAATATTGGCCTTGTCTGTTACTTGTGGTTTTAGATTTCCTTCTGGGTTGAAACTGATTATTAGATTTTTTTTTTCCGGGGGGGGGGGGGGGTAGTAATGCCGAAATTTTTTTCGTTGCTGAAGTTGTTGAGTGAAAAGTGGTAATTTCTTTCTATGGTTTTGGTTTTTGCTTATTGGTTCTCACTGTGGACACAGTTTTTTCATGTCTTCATTCTTGTATTGTTTGTCATGGCATTCTGCGTTGACGTCTCCTTGGATGTGCTTTTGCCTCTTTTCTTTTGGCATGCTGTTGGAACAGATTTGAAATGAAAATTCTGTTTATTTATTCGCCGAAAATTAACACACTATGATGGTGAGACTGCGAAAGAGGTCAATTGGCGCTAGGGGGTTTTAACGGCTCAAGGAAAGTCGCGCCAAAAAATGCACACGCCTCATTTGGAAAAGAAAAGAGTGAATATTTAACAGTTTTGCGCTAATTTGGCATTTTAAGTAATCAAGCATGGCAATCTTAGTAAAAACAAAAGATTGCTTGCCGCTAAAGTCCGGAAGATTGACAACTAGTTATTTTTTCGACACTAATAATTCTGACTATTTTACCCCTTTATCACAGTCAGCGAGTCAGAAGGATGAGATTTTTTTTTATGTCTTTTACGATTATCTAAAGAGCTGCCATGCCTGAAGCAGAAAGCCATGCCTAGGGCACTAGAGGCATGTGTAGAACTAGAAACATTATATGTGTGTTTTAAATCTCACAATTCTATTTGATTTGCTCTCCCAGTAACTTGGCTTTGCTTAATCATGAATGACCCTAAACCGTGCTTGTATCAAAGAATCTCACCTACTTCAAAACACCAATGCAAATCGCTGTTTGCTGCGATTCTTTTTTGATTTTTCTTTTTTTTGGGGTACTTTTTGCTTTACCTTCATTTCTCCTCATTGGAATTCAAAGGGGAAGGGGATTAAATTGTTTTAAAAAGGAATTGAAGGAGTCTTTTTCTTCATGTTAAATGTTAGTACATTATCAGTGAAGGGGTCACCTTCTTCAATTCACTGGGGCTGTTTTGTTGCCAGCCCTCTGTTTTTCTGTTTGTCAAAAGGGCTATTTCATTTCTTTGTTCTTCATGCCTGTTTTCTTTTGTTTCTGATTGTTGCTGGTGGCTGCTTTGGTGCTCTGTTCATGTTGGTTCGTCTTTTGTTGCTCTGTTAGATGTTAGTTACTGTTTCATTCTTTTGGTTCTAGCTTCTGGGTGCTGTTTTCAATTCCTTCTTCTGGGTACCACTTCACTCTTCTCAAAAGTTTTTATTGATATGTTTCTGAATTGTATATAATATATATGTTATTATTAATGATTCATGATTCAGAAGTTGAACAAATAATTCTCGTTCTGGTTCTCAATTTGACAACTATGACCATGTGTCTTATTGAAGAGACATTCCCGAATTCAGGTGCTCAGCTCAATGCCTTTTGGTGCTTTTCACTACACTGGGCCAATTCAAATTAAAATTTAATTGATCAATGAAAGAGTTGTAAATTTGGGGCTTCATGATTGGGTTTTTGGGCAACTTGATTGTAGAATCAAGATGGGATTTAATGGGGTGAATTATTGATGATGTGTGCCAATTCGAAAGAAATCAGGTCCAGTAAGGTGGAAAAATTAAATGAAATAAAGTAGATTTGAGTAGATAACACAGGCGTCACACCAAGTGTTTGATTAAATCACACAATCAAGACAAGAACAGCAATATGCCATGGAAATTCATAAATCTGAACATCTCCTAAAACTATTCATTAGAACTGCTTAAGTAGACCTCCTATAACTTATCGTATATGAATTGGGAATGGAATTTTAATCCTTTAAGGATTGAGACTTCCCATTACCACTAAATCTACAAAGGAACTTTACTTGATAAGAAAACCCATTAATGCACACCAAAGATAAACCCTAGCCTCTTTACAATTCAAGGCCAACAAATAAAATATCTCTACAAATGAAAAAAAATAAAATCAAATCAAATAAGGCCACAACTTACTAAGTGCAAACACTTGCTAGTGCATTCTTAGTCATGTAGTGTTTATTTCAGATGCTCGTTCATATTTGTGAAACATCATAAATAGGATGATGATGACTATATAGAAAATTGAATGAAATTATATCATATGTCAACGTTTAAGAATTAGGGTAGTTCAACACAAATAAACAATATTTGCGAATGAGGTTTATGGCTTGAATGAGATATGTACACCACGACAAGAGGTTTGGAAGGGGGAAAATAATTTATCAAAGTTCTTCATACTGATTTCTTTGTTCCTTTTGCATTTAATCCTTGAAATTTCTCAAATATTTAATCTTTGAAAGTTAAGCTGTATCTTGTTCTCTGACTTCGTGCCTTGGATTGAATTTGCTAATGAATAAAGCAGCTTGTTGTTGAATAGTGAGCCAGTTATTTACTTCATATTAATTTTACATGTCATTTGTTGTAGACTGATTGGGAAGGTGGCTTCTTCCCGCTTACACTGCACTTCAGTGAAGACTACCCTAGCAAGCCTCCAAAGTGTAAATTCCCACAAGGTTTCTTCCATCCTAATGTCTATCCATCAGGAACTGTTTGCTTGTCTATACTTAATGAGGATAGCGTAAGTGCATCTCTCTTGATAATTGCAGGACTTCTTGAAACTAGTTTAAATAGTGTGTTTTACATTCTGAGCAAATAGATTTATGGATTTATTGTTATTGTAGGGGTGGAGACCAGCCATAACAGTGAAGCAAATTCTTGTGGGCATCCAGGACTTACTTGACCAACCAAATCCTGCTGATCCTGCTCAGACAGAGGGCTATCATCTATTTATCCAGGTACTTAACCTATGAAACTGAACCTTTTTTCATTTATAGTCACTCGCAAAGTGTAAGGAATGTCTGATTATATAATCAAGGAAAAGTTAGGTGAGACAGTAATACACTTTTCAAAGCACGTGTGCTCAATTTATCACCCCTCTTCCCTGAGGACTTTTAATATGATTGCTCACCTGCTTGAATCTTGGATCGTTGAACATGGTGCGATAAAGAGTAGGTGCTTAGAATTGGTTATCTGATATGTGACATTTTTTGGGCTCGTTTTGTTTTTCTCCCCCCGTAGGTAGGTTAGGTGAGGATTAAATTTCTTACCATGGAAGGTGTGTCTTTACATCGTAATACTTTTTTCAGGATGCAGCAGAGTATAAGAGAAGGGTCAGGCAGCAGGCAAAGCAATATCCACCTATTCTCTAGTGCTATCAGCTCATTTTGGGAAATATTTTTAGTATCGTAGATGCTCTCTTTTGTACTAAAACTTAAAAATGTTCTGTTATCTGTGATTGTTGGCTGCCATAATATTCAGACACCATGGTATTAACTATTTATGGTTACTCTTAGATTTGGATTAAGTGTTAATATATAAACAATGTGAATGTCAACAAACGAATACATATTGGTGACCTGTTGTGCCTGATGTTTGCTGATACATTACATTTCTATATGAATGGATAGTTTACGTGAATGAATTATGTGTCTGCTTTCTCTGGATTTCTTAGTTTCAAAATTTGTTTGATTGCTTCCTGGAGATCGGAACATTGACCCCTGTTAGCCAATGTTTTGTGTCACTTGACACTTTTACTTATGGCAGCATAAATTATGGCTCATTTTGTGGTGTATCAATTTAAATATGGTGTATCAAATACCATTTAACTTTGATTAGAGAATAGGGAATGAGTTGCTCAAAGCCACATTTCTGGAATGCGGTTAAATGCATTTTGAAAATGTAAACTGGGAATACAACACCTTCATTCCCTCCGTTCTGCTTTCGATCCCTATGATGCAAATCAGAAACATATCTCCCCGCCGAGCCAAAAGAAGCGAGGGGAAGTGCAAACAAATCAACATCTCAGTTGCTTATTTGCATGTGCTTCAACTACGTTATACCAGCAACTCCAACTGCAACATTGGGCACAAGACATATGTAAGTTGTACCAATTTTTATAATAATGTGTTAAACTAGCTGATTTGGTCGAAGATTTAGTTTTATTAATCAGCTAGAAGTCTTGTTCGCTGATCTGGGAGTTGAAGCCTGGCGGCAGCGACTAGAGCTCCAAGGCTTGGCGATGGGTCTTAGAAGGGGATCGCGAAGAGGACTTGCGGCCGCAAATTTGGGACAGTGCTGCTTGTGTGTCCAGTCATGCGAGTGGTGACCGGAGTCCATGATGAAAGATTGGCGATCAACGATGAGTGTGGGTGGAGGGGGCAGTGGGTGTGGGCAAAGGGGGAGGCGGAGGGAAGAGATGGCTAGAGCATCTGTGGTTGATTTTTGTGGTGAATATTTAATGTAGTCTAATAAACAGTTTGGATGAAGACAAGATTTATGCTGCATCATACACCATATATAAACTGATGCATAGCAGAACTTGCCATAAATTATCACCGTAACGATTGCTTTCCTATTGCACCTTAAATGTGCTTCAGTGGCATGACCTGACTGTTGCTTGATTGACCCCAGAGAAAAGTAACTTTGCTCAATCCGGTCTTTGTTTCGATAAATCCTTTAAAAAATTAAAGTTGTATGTCGTATATAAAGTATGTGTCCCTAATGTTATCTGATACTTAGGATTATATGAGGATTGAGAAGTGTGTAAGTACCTTAGTTCTAAGTGTGGAGTGCTAGTAATTGTCCCTTTCTTCATTGATGGATGAATTCAGGTTCGTCTATTTGCTGTGTTCCGGCCAACCTCTTGTAATTTGCTTGGATGGGGTAAGAATGGGGAAGGGAGTAAAAAGGGAAAGGACAAAGGATGAGTAAACACCTGACCTTTAAAAGAATGGCATGCTGATCAATTAGCCTTTTAAAGACATTTTATTAGCTTGTGGTACTTTAAAGATCACTTCCATTTGTTAAATATATTCAACTCTCGATTGGGCTTCATTACGGTTAACAAAAGCATTCATGTGGCAGATTATCTTCTTAGTTGGCACCGTCAATATCTAACTTGCCAATTTCTCTCTCTTCATATGTGGCATAAACTCCAATGATCAAAATTATGTATTAGCAGGTGGGGTTCAACTTTCCCAATTTAAAAATCCTATTTGACTCATTCCTTAATTTGCAAAAATATGCAATTAATGGATGGTGATAGCATGACCAGGGTTAATCGAAGCTCAAGGAAGTTGCCTCCATTACCAGATGGAAGCTTGAGTAGCTCTGGTGCATCATGTGGGAAATCTTTGAAGAGCAAGAAAGTTGATGGTGACGCTTGCTACTACGGTCTCAGTGTAGTGATATTGAAGACGAACACTCCTCAAAATTGTGATTTACTCATTTGAGATTGTTGCTTTATTGTTTGTGATCAAATGCTACAGGGTTTGACCTTTGATCCTATAATTTTTAATTCCAGTTATCCTGTTTTCTATAGATTCACATTGTGATTACTAATATCTTTTTGATGAGATGCATTTCTTAGGGTTACGAAGTGCTTCAATTTTGTTGGTCTTTGTGCGTATCACCATGATAGTCTGAATATTATTTTGAGTTTATTTTGAGATTCATGTGCTCTTTTTTTTTTTTGCAGAAGGAGTGGAGAGAGAAAGGAGAGATAATTTTTAAAAAAAAGGTTAGACAATATATAAGGAAGTCACAAAAAATGTCATGATTCATGGCCTTCCTTTACTATGCTTTTGTGAACTGGTGGACATATAGCATAATGTGTTTTTACTACTTATATGTCCTTTAGTTCATAAAAGCATAATGAGGTGCAAGACATGAATCACAACATTTCTTGTGATTTCTATACACATTGACTGGCCTTTTTTCTTAAAATCATTTCTCTTCTCTCTCCACTCCTTTCACCAAAAAAATAAGGAGAGATCACGTAGGTCTCAGAACAAACTCAAAAGAACAATCACACTATCAAGGATGATACACATAAAAGACTAATAAGATTGAAGCACTTTGTAACCTAAGAAAGAGATCTTAATCAATAAACATATTGGGACTAACAATGAATCTATAGAAGCAAGGATTGTCTAAATAAAAAACTGCAAGATCAAAAGTTAAACCCCGTAGCACCTAAACAAAGACTATAAAGAAACAATCTCATATGAGTAAACCACCATTTTGAGGAGTGTTGGACTTCAATAGCACTAGATTGAGACCACAATAGTAAGTGTCGCCATCAACATGCTTGTTATTCAAAGATTTCCCACATGATGTACCAGACCCACTCAAGCTTCCATCAGTTAATTGAGCCTTCCTTGACTTTTGATTATCCCTGGTCATGCTATTACCACTCATCAATTGAATATTTCACCAAATTAAGGAGTGTGATTAGTTAAGGTGAATTGGAAAAGTTGAACCCCAATATCTAAGTGCGTGTTTGGATATGTGTTCCACACGCCCAAACCTCTGTCTTGCTTCTCGAATGTAGCACTCGTGTTTTTTTGGGTATTTTTGCATTTGATTGAACTCGACGAGTTTCTTGCTCAAATCCACATTAACGCCAAAGCAGCTCATTATTGCTTATCCCTTGAGTTGAATTGTCCTGTTGTTTGTTTCTTTTTGATAGTATCAAAAATTAAACTATCCAATTTAACATTTTCAGACATTCACCAATTTTATGAATTAAAAAAATTATTTGATTTCATGTATTAAAATTTAGTTCCTTTCATACATTGAATAATTTTATTTTATAATACTTAAATAAACTTTAATTGTACAAAAATTATTTCCTCATCAATTTATTTATAATTAAATTTTTTAAATTAGTTTGTTTTGTTTATAATAATGTTAATATTATTTTATTTATAATATTCATAGTATAGTATAAAACTCAAATCCATTTTAGTAATTAAACATCCAAAACTGATTTTAATTAATATCATCAGAATAATATTTATTTTGTCATAATTATTTTTGATATAAAAATTCCCAAATATAAATTATGTTGTCATAAGTGTTTGTTTCAGCTTTTTTTTTGGGGACAAAAAAGTAATTTTTCAACTATTGAAAAAAATTACTTTTCACATAAATTACTCATTTTATCTTTTACTCAAAAATTAAAAATAATATTTTTTTTTTAACTTTTGAGTAAAAGTTAAGATGAATAACTTAAGTAAAAAATAATTTTTTAGTCATAAAAATCACTTTTTTATTTTTTATTTTTATTTTTTTGCTTTAAAAAAGCTGAAACAAACACACTCTAACTCACATTTGACCAAAATCAATTTGTAGAATCAAGTTAGAGCAAATTTCCATTCGCAAACCTAATCTAAATAACTACTAATATATAATAAATTTTGATTGTTGGGTTTATCCCACATCCCAAGTGAGAGAGCGCCAATTGATACAGAGACTATTGGCAAATATGCACTTTGTAGATCCAAGTCCCTTCTTCCCAAATCCCTACTTCAAAAACCCTCAACCGTTCTCTGAGCACCAAAGAACTCTTCTTGGTAGATCTTCAACCTCTACAATGCAGTGCCACCAAATCCTTAAACCATAATCGCCATTGCACCACCTAGACCATCTCACATTGACACTCAATCTCGCTTCACAGAAAAGCCCCAAAATCCCATTAACAGTCTACTTCGACAGCATTAACATAAAATGACTCCTACCTTTCTTTGCAAAATAAAAACTTTAGGACCTTTTCTGCAATTTTAAAATAGCACATTCAGGGTATATTTTGTGATTATTTTGACCGGACTAACGTTAGTACAATAGTTGGGTTGGACCAATGAATCCTGACCCTACTAACATTACCAAGAATGTAACATATTAATATGCTAGATAGGCACTTCCGTTAATAGTTATGGAATCTAGTTGATAGGTGAATGAGTTTGACAAATGGAAGTAATTTTTGAGGGTACTATGGGCTAAAAAGATTTTTTAAGGGTCAAAATAGTAATTTATCTGGCAAAAGATTCTTGAGTGATGTTTTTCAATGAGGGTCCTTAGAATTCATAACTTCTACTTAAATCGAGGGGGCAAAGGAAAGAAAATTATGTATGTTGAATTACACATATAATTTATACTTATATATATTATACGAAAGACTAAATAATGGTTATCGCGTAAATCTTATCATATACATTTTTTCTATATTTAATAAAGCCGAGCGAGGTTTCGCTCAATTTTATTATTATCTTTTTAATACTTAAGAATTAAAGTGAACTAAGTTTATTTTTTTATTTTTTTATTTTTTTTATTTTTATAACTAAGATTCAATATTGGCTCACCAAATCACAGGCAAGCGAACTAAAGTCTAAAAGAATTTTAATGCCCTTGGATCAAGATTTGATCCTGATTACAGCATACAAAATCTGGAACAAAATCAAGAACAGAATAGGTGTGAGAGAAGTTTGTTCAATCGATGAAGAACGATCAATCTATAGCCACAATTCATTCTTTGATCCTCGATATAGAGAAAAAGAGAAAAGAGGAGCTAACCAAGAAAGGCCAGAGGAAGAGAAGAACTCCTCCTATTCCCTAGAGAACCAAAAGGATGTTTTGTTTCAATGAGGCCACAGACGCCTATATATAGGGTTAAGAGGAGGAGCCTCTCCCTATATCAGAAAAGTGATGAGCCAAGCCACCTATTATAGCAAGGCCCATACACACAGAGATTAATAATAATACCCACCAATGAGCAGTGCATAGCCTAATAGGCCCAATTAGCCCAATAACAATAATAGTTTCATTAATTTGGGCTCAAAGAATTGACTTTAATCAACTTTGACATTCAATTAATCCGGGTTTAAATTTAAAATGCGATTTGATTTATGTAAGTCCACAAAGTTATCCAACAATATCCCACTTGAATGACATAAGTCAAATCCTTACGAAACAATTCCCCAGACTAATTCACAATATGTGGCCATAATATGATGTCAAAATTGAACCCGCACTCTCAACCAAATGATCCGATATGGGATAACAAGCACTTAACAATGTAGAGAATTATACTCGAAGGAGTACTGACATCATACAAGTGAGATACTCACATCCCAGTGACCCAATAAATGGTGGTACATAAGCCAATGGAATGCACAATAATAAAATGGCATGCTGATAAATTACCAGTGCAATTCCCAACAAATGGCCCTAGTATTCGCCTTGAATGCTATATAAGATCTAATAAATCTCATCACAACATGAGATGGGTCTGAAATGTCTCCAATATTTTACATATCAACATAAGTGTACACGATAATATATGGCAATAAAAGCATCCGCCCAAGATACTCTCTGAGATTCAATAGAATATCTTAGCATAATAAAATTGAGATTGGATCCAATATATCTCAATAATAATGCCATTATGCAAAATTGCATAAACAATTAAGTTGCACAGACTTAAATGGCATTAATAGTAGTTTGAGGTCATGATGAATTTACAAAACAAACTCCCACTAACCCAAAATACAAAAGGGACCTTAATATACCCATAAGGGTTACAAAAATAACAATAGAACCTTTGGCAACTAACATTTGGTTAGGGGTTCAACAACAATAAATTATGTAGGAATATACTCGAAAAGAGTCTCGAGGCTACCACAAATTTCCATATAATCACAAAAGGATGCCAAATTAATATATGGCACAATATCTCCCACTAATCTAATATATCAAACAATATAAAAATTCCCATTAGAGACCACAAGATTTCAATATACTCTAATGGTACAATAATCAATAGTGGGATAAGCA
Organism: Pterocarpus santalinus; assembly: GCA_031439595.1. NCBI lineage: Eukaryota > Viridiplantae > Streptophyta > Magnoliopsida > Fabales > Fabaceae > Pterocarpus > Pterocarpus santalinus. Next base: position 21,576,526 of record CM062525.1, read on the forward strand.
ATAGTTTGTGGAAGAATGTTTAATGTAAGTTTGAAACTTACCATTATTCTTTCTAACAACAAATGTACAAAACAGAGAGAATCACAAAAGTGCAAAGTTAACAAAATTTTCAGCCACAAAGTTTCACAAAATTGGCTTCATACACTTTGCCTATATAAATGAGGAGATCATAAGTGTCTTTAACACTTTAAAACAAATATCCCCTTTGTGTTATCGCAAACTCAAACAACAACCAAATTATAAAGGATATAATGGAATTAATATGCTAGTAGAAGCATTCTGGACCTATATATAGCCATTAATAAGGACATAGCAAAATATAAAGTCTTTAACTCCCATTATAACAATAGTTTCTATATATATATATATATATATATATATATATATATGGGAGCAACATTACATTCTAAGAGACTTAAAGTGTCCTTAAAATAGGTCTCAAAACAATAGACTGATGACAGCCTAATAAGGAAAGAGAAAACCTTACATCATAATATCATAATTTATTCATATAATAAAATTGATTTTCTCACGTTCTATCAATTGGGCAATTAATTAAATTAAAGACCTTGTATCATTGCAATCCTACCGAAGGGACTAGGATCACAATACGCAAGTCTCTTCCATTTGATAGAGTCTTCTCTATCACACAATGATTATGTCAAATAATGTCATATCGAAGGATATGTCTATTATCTACATAACCTAACAATATTCGCAATCCATATATAATTTAATTCAACATAAATAAGTTTCACCATAGGTTGAAGCAAAAATTCACAAAATATCGGATTGCTTCAAGCTCTTAATTAATAAATGGAGCTCTCATGCAACTATAATACCCTTTAAGGGCTCCAAAAATATGACACATGAATAGACTTCGACAAACATTAAAATCATGTCCCTAAAGTTAATACCGAGAGGATACTAAAAACCTTAGGACACAATTTTCAAATCATTAAGAATTATGTCAATAAAGACAAACCAAAGGGTAAGTTCATTATCAACATAATTCTCAATGCAACATAGCAACAATATTTAAAATATCCCTAAGAGGGAAAAAAAAAAAAGAACAACCAAATATAAGAGAATGACCAAAATTTTTAGTTTATCAAATAAATGCCCACAATATTGAAATAAACTTGTTTTAAATTTCACAAACTAAGCACAAAAGAATATATAATAAATAATAAATTGTGAGCTAAATTCTCCCTTCAAAATCAAAATACACTTTATCTCATTTTATCATGGTGAATCAGATCACCTAAAATTATTTTCCTTTATGGAAAGTGGGATTTTTAGCTAGCATAATAATATTTTGACTATCACAAAATTTTTGTGCTTAAATAACAAACACTCCCCAGAAATCAATATTTTCAAAATCCATAACATGCTCCATTATTTAAGAATGTATTTAATTTGTATTAAATCCAAATTTAAATTCTACTTATGCAAATCCATTCTGATTTATGCAAGTCCATAAATATCAAACATTCTCCCACTTGGACTGCATAAATCAGATTATTAAAATTTTGCACAAAAGAAGCCAATAATCTCCCACTTGGATGACATAAATCAAATCCTTATGAAATAATTTTCCCAAACTAATTCACAATATGTGGTCATAATATGATGTCAAAATTGAGCCCGCACTCTCAACCAAATGGTTTGATATGGGATAACAAGCACTCAACAATGTAGAGAATCATACTCGAAGGAGTACTGACATCATACAAGTGAAATACTCACCTCCCAGTGACCCAATAACTGGTGGTACATAAGCCAATGGGAATGCACAACAACAGATATTGCTAAGAGCTCTAATACCACTTGAAAGAATTTTAACGCCCTTGGATCAAGATTTGATCCTAATTATAGCATACAAAATCAAGAATAGAATAGGTGTGAGAGAAGCTGGTTTAATCGATGAAGAATGACCAATCCATAACCGCAATTTGTTCTTTGATCCTAGATATAGAGAGAAAGAGAAGAGAGAAGCTAACCAAGAAAGGCCAGAGGGAGAGAAGAGCTCCTCCTATTCCCTAGAGAGCCAAAAGGACATTCGGTTTCAATTGGGCCACAAGTGCCTATATATAGGGTTAGGAGGAGGGGTCTTTCCCTGTGTCAGAAAAGTGATGAGACAAGCCACCTATTATAAAAAGCTCCATACACACAGAGATTAATAACAATACCCCACCAATAAACAGTGTGTAGGCCTAATAGGCCCAGTGAGCCTAATAACAACAATAGTTTTATTAATTTGAGCTCAAAGAATTGACTTTAATCACCTTTAACATTCAATTAATCCGGGTTCAAATTTAAAATATGATTTGATTTATGTAAGTCCACAAAATTATCCAACAATCTCCCATTTGGATGACATAAATCAAATCCTTACGAAACAATTTCCCCAAACTAATTCATAATATGTGGTCACAATATGATGTCAAAATTGAGGGTGCGGTTGTTTGTACAAAAATTTATTAGTTATTTTTTGAAAAATAAATAATGAATCATTTCTGCTTCTCTGTGCTAGTGTTATAGAAGTATTTTTCAAAAATTTATCAATAATATTCCTAATCTCCAATAGCAATGCTGACATCTACGCGAAGAAGTGATACATGACATTGTCTCAGCATGAAGCCCCATGAGCACCTTATTTTTAGTGGTTTATTTAATTCCTTCACGGAAAGTGCAATTCGGCCATAATGATCATGTAGCAGTGCTCGTACCTCCCAGTCTAATAGGCTCCTCAATAGTCACAATAGTCATTAACTCGCTCTCAAAAATTGGAAACTCCGCTTGGTGGGGGATGGAACGCATGCATTATGCATAAGCCATGAAACTATGATTTTGTATGCTTATTGCTTTGTTTGTTTTTGTTTCATTTCCATGTATTTATTTACTTATGAGATTAATTTTGATACATTGTCAGTATAAAAAATCTTTACACTGTTATTCAATCACATATTTTATTTGTAACTTTTAAAATAGTGGGTGGTGAATCAAATACTTTGCTAATATTGTAATATATGATTGGAATACTTGTGTAAAACTTTCTTACATTAACAGTACATCAAAATTAAAGTCGTTATATTTTGGTTGTGATATATTTATATTTATACTGTTCTGAATTGCAAGTCAAAAAAGAATTAGAAAGCACTTTGGTAATGCACGTCAAGCATCTGATTTAAAAATTAAACTTACTTTCATACATTTTCTTGGGATCCATCCGTTATGCACCCCTTTAAAAATGGTGCAATCTGCACTTTGTAGTTGTCTAAATCCAAGTTGATGGAGCATCTGTATACCTAAATTCTTATGATGCACTTTAATACTTCCTCAAATTTCCCAAATTCCTTTCCTCGGCTATCCTCCTCCTTAACACCAACTGCAACCCCCCACTCTTGCTCTCCTTTTCCTCCAACTTCGCCACCTCCACCTTGGCTCACCCCGTCACCACCGTCCGCCACTGCTTGGCGCCATGATGGATAGCTCCGAGACGTCGATGCCAACTTCACCATCGCATCATTCTTCTTCTTCCCCTTTCTTCTGCAATGGTGAGATGTGACAGTAGTTCCGCACCATAACGGTCACGCCGGCGTTGCTTGATGGCTTGTTATTTCAGGTTCGTTGAGCCTGTTGTTTCCTGCACTTCACTACTACTACTATTGTTATTATTGTTGTTGTTGTTGTTGTTGTTTTGTTCTTGTTCCCTTATCTGAGGCGCCACTACTGCTGCTTCTGCTTTGCTTGTCTTGACCTGTGGATTGCTCGCCGTACATGGTAAGCATTGCGCCAAGCAGGTGGTGACTGGTTTGGAGATGGTGGGCAAAGAGGGGTGGTTGTGGTGGTTGGCAGTGAGGGAGCGACAATGAAGGCAAAGAGAGGTGGGTGGCGCTAGGTCGGTTGTAGCATCGAAGGGTGGGTCAACGGAGGCACTAAAGGGTGGGTTGGCGGTGGCATCGATGGTGAAGCAAAGAAGCAGTGAAAGAAAAATGAAGAAGGAACGAGAAGAAGAAGAAAGGGGGCAGCTGTGGTGCATACATGTGGTGTTAGACTATCAATAGACCATAGATCTTTACTATTGGATCATCAGGTGCATTATGCACCATTTTTAAGCCAGAGCATAGCAAAACGTGCCATTTTCTTGATATGAGCATACCATATTGGTTAGTAATTTTGTGAAGAGTAAACCCTCAAAATGGTCTCTATCAAATTTTATATTGGATAAATTAGTTTCTTAGGGGAAAAAAAATTAAATGATTGAAGTGGCCTATTTTGTGACACCATGGTGAATGGCAAGACAAACTAGTTCCCGACAAATTATAAAGATTTCAAATTAGTCACTTGTTGAAGCAAAAGCCTAAACCCCCATCTCATCTTCCTCTTTTTCATTGAAGCAAAAATCTAAACCCCTATTATCATATTCTTCCTCCTCTTATAATAAAAAATAACTGTTTATATTGTATGGGAATAAGAACTACCCATGTAAGTGTGTATAAAATTTTAATAAGCCTCAATCCTGTTATCATCCTCAAACACAAGTTACCAACTTACCACCGTTCAAAGCTCATATATAATTGATTAACAAATAAACAATTATGGCAACTACATCCATGGTAGAGTTTTGTATATAACAACAAATCATTTGGTAAATTACATCTAAGAAACATGATGGAATAAGAAAGTGTAAGTAAAAAAGTTCTACAAAAAGTATACTAGAGTACAGCAAAACTCAATAAAAAAGTACTTTACTTCTCTGAACCATAGGTCAACTATACTTTAATCCCTAAACTTTAAAAATTTGTAAACCAACCCCGTAAACCTTTTCTGAATATGCAAATTGACCTATTGGTTAATTTTTCTATCAATTGTTAACAAAAATATCACACATTTAAGAAAATTTAAGGTATCAAGTTACACATTTAGAAAAGTTCAATAAGACGATTTGCGCATAATTTGGCTAAAATTTAGGGTATCAAGTTACACATTTAGAAAAGTTCAGGGGGATAATACACTTATTTTGGCTAAAATACATATTCAAAATAATTTAGGGGTCAATTTGCATATTTTTAAAATTTGGGGGCTAAAATATACATGGCCTATAGTTTAGAGAGGTAAAGTGCAATTTTTGCTTATTAGTATTACTCTATCAATTCTCTATAAAAATATATAAAGAAGTTATCATTTTAAGTGCACTTAAGTAAATTAAAATAGTTTAGATGCAAACAAACTAACCTAAAAAATATACAAAATCTTGCATCTAGTTGTATCTATTCTCCTGTATTATTATTTCAAATTGCCAAAAAAACCTCAACTTCTTTGGATATTTTGTTACTTTCAGCTCTCATTTGAGCCAAGAATTTTATTACAAAAGGGTTCTTAAGTACCTATCAACCTCAAAATTCTTAGGCAAAAAATCCATGTAGTTTTCAAAATGCTCATTTGCTCCATTGTTCCTATCAAGCAAATTATAAATCATCACAAAAGTCTCGTCAACGTTCTTCTACAAGAATTGAATCAGTGCCACAATGAGTCGTCCCACACTTCCTTTGCATTATTCTTCTCCTCTGCAACCAAAGCACCTTCTCGATTGCTCCCCTTTCCCTGCACTGGCCCATCATAATGCATTTTCCAATAGTACTTCAAATAATAGCGGATTTGAGACCAAAATTTCCTCATATAAATTGCAAGAGTTTTTAGTGTCTGTATTGTTTCAATGAGGAATAAGAAAGTGGAATAGCAGTTTTTAGCATATGAGAAGTAAGGAGATGATAGCTTTTTCTTTATTTAATTTGTCTTTGCAAAATTTCAATATTTCAAACTAAAAATCATATGCCTATTCAAGTAGTGATCGTAAGTCATATTTGTGGATATCATTCTGGGCTAATTTTTAAGGATACGAGGAGGAAGCAGATGATAATAGGGGCTTAGGTTTTTACTTCAACTATGAAAAAGAATATGTTTAGGTTTTAAGGTTTGAGGTGGAGCAAGATAATAGGATTCCCATCCCATATAATATAAAGGACTATTTTTTACGATATGAGGAGGAAGAGATGATAATAGGACGTTAAATTTTTTCTTCAATGAGCAAGAGGAAGATGAGATTTGGTTTTTAGGTTTTTTGGCTTCAATGAAGGATCGATATAAACCTTTTATCATTTGTCAGGGACTAATTTATCCTGTTGTTTGTCATGGTGGCAGAAAACAAGCCATGTCAGCCACTTAACAAACAACATTAGCCACTTAACAGGGGATACTTAATGGAGGGACTAACTTGTTCTATATTTTAAATGGTCAGAGACCATGGGCTTAATTTTTTTTCTCCTGGGGGACTAATTTGTCTGATGCAAAATTCGTCATTGACCACTTTAGGTGCTTATGCTTTTGTAAACGAGTTCTTTTTGGACCTTGAAGAGTACTGGAAAGTTTCGGACACAAGCATATAAATATTTCGGAATTGCAATATGCTTCAACCATATTTTTGTTTAAGATTATTAAATTGATTATATTATGATTAATTTTTTATCAACTTTTATACAATTTCTCTATAAAAGTTGTTTTCTTGAGATTTTTTTTTTGGGCTTTGAGATATCTCTATGCTTGGGTATTGTTGAAACTAAGAGACCCTCCTAATCTTTAAAGTATCTTTACCCTTGGATACTATTATTCTTAAGAATCCCTCCTAACAATTATCTTCTCTAGAGTTTGAACCTTGATTCTCTCCTTAGCAGTATAGTTCGCTTACCACTGCACCCAACTTTTGTTGGCTTAAAGTTTATGTTGAGTGGATGATTCAGCCTAATCCAAGGTTAAGGCATATGCCTTTGGGTTCTTCAAGTGCTTATAGAAGTACTTATCACCAACAGAGAAACACGAGAAGCAAATTCAAGTCATGGTAATGCATGAGTGAAAGACTAATCAAGTGAGCCAACCCTCGTAATTAAATTTAATTTCTCTTCTTAAAATATCATCGTTCTTTTGTCACCTAAACTAATTTATGGTAAATGTAATCTATATTTTTTAATCTAGCTAAGGGTCACATTCACAATCAATTAATTTAATAATATAAGAATATAATTTACTCCCTAACTATAGCATTCAGTCAATAATTAGCATAAATAAATTATCTGTTAAGATTTAATAGCCGACACTTAATATGAAAAGCAAGGCATCCAACTTTTCTTGGTGGAACACTGCAAGTGAGAAATTCCGAAATGACCAGTACTCATGCACTAAAAAAAAAAGAAAAATTAATATTAAAGCTGTTAATAATAATTAATTAAAAAATGATTAATTATATTAAAATCATTGAAAAAGACGTATTAAACATTATTTAAGGAGAATAACCAAACACCTTTTTCAAGTTGATAATAACACCCCTTTTTTTGGGTATAACTGTGGCATTGAGATTTAAATTTAGGACTTCATGCAAACTACCAAAACCTTTTACCACAAAAGCACAATAATACCCTTAAACTATTTTATAATATTCTCTTCTTTTTTTTTTTTTTTTTGGTTGCTCACTCTCTTAATCCTTTGTCTATTGGCTTTTGAACCCTCACCCTTGCTAACATGCCTTTATATGTGACTCATCACCACAAAAAAAAAAAAAAAAAGCATAAGAATCACCTAATCGTATCCAAAAATATTTCTTCAAATTAATAGTTGCTCTCTACTTGGCTTCCCAAACATACAAAGAAGAAGGTGGACATGAAGACTCTAACATATTAATCAAATGTTTGTATAAAAGAACATGTAGCCACAATTTTCCTTCATCATAAATCATACTCCAAATTAATCTGCTAAGCAAAAAAGTATTAAAATGCCTTACTTGACGAACCCAAAGCCACCCATACATCTAGGTAAGGGCATAGTATTCCACCATACCGAGTGCATGCTTTTCATCATGTCACTCTTTATCCACAAGAAATTCCTAGTAATCCTATCAGTCTCAACATAGATGGATCAAAGTATCTAAAGGGATTACATAAGATAAATAGGAATAGATGCCAAAACAGACTTAGTATGAGTAACATAAAGAAACGATAGTGTGCCAATGATGAGCCACAAACAAAGACATGCTAGCAAAAGGTGAAGGTTCAAGCGCTACTAAACAAGAGGCTAGAAGAGTGAGCAATGGAAAATGTAAAAAGAATAGAAAATATTAAGAAATAATAAGGATATTATTTTCTACTTATAAAAAGTATTTAGTACTTCCTCCTTAAATAATGTTTGATAGGTGCCTTTTAATAATTTTAATATAATTGATCATTTTTCTTAATCAATCCCTTTGATCGACCCTTATATTAATTTTTGCTAAAAACAAAGTTTTAGAAGGACAAAATTGATTATCAAATCCAATGTTGTTGCTTGATAATATGGATTAAGAAAAATCAATTCCTCTTTTCTCTACTCTATTTTACCTATCATTTTAACCATATACTTAGGAAACCTCAAATCAAGGGTTAATTATAGAACAATTTCATTAAAATATCCTTCTTCAATTTTTAACATTTTATTAATTCATTTTGTTAACGTCTTTCTACATTTCTTGCTCATTGGTGTGCCTAGAATATTATGAAGGGTAAAATTGAAAAGTTAACCATAAATGCATGATAAATATTATGAAATAAGAATTTTTCTACCAAAGTGATAGATAAAATGGAATAGAGAGTATTTATTAATCATTTGTTTAGAGCTTTTTTTCCATTGATGAAATGGAATAAAATTAGTAAAAATGAACTAAAAAGAAAAGAGGAAGAATGGAATAAAGTTATTTTCTTTTTTACTATCTTTATTTAGTGTTTTCAAACAAGAGTTACTTTTTAAATATGCACACAAATTAAAAAATTTTAAATAGATCTTAATATTAGACAAATTAGAGTGCATTTTATAAAGTTATCCCATCACTTAATTCTCTCTGCGTTCCCTCTCATTCATATCCCCTATTTATAGCATGTTTGAATGTATATTGCCAACAGGAAAATATGATTTCCCATGACAAATTCCGAATTTTGAGACTATTTTTCACAAAGGAAGTATCTACTTCCTTTTGGCAAGATCGATTTTGCCTACAGCCCAAATAGGCTATCAATAGGGATAAAATAGGAAAAAGTTAATTAATGCTTTCTAATTATGAAAAAAATTAGTTTTGAAAAGTGATGTTTATTTAAAAATGGCAAGAAGACCTTTTGGTTCCTTATCTTTGTTTATTTGTTTCAATTTGGTCTTTTTCATTTTTTTTTTCAATTTTATCTCTCATGTTTCAAATTATCTTTATTTTGGTCCCGCATTACTTTTTTGTCACATAATTAACAAAAAATGATGACATGACACAAATGGTGCTGACATGGTGCACCTGTGGATCTGATGTAGATTATGTCATACCAACATTTTTTGTTAGTTATATGACAAAAAATGACTAGGGCCCAGATTAAAGATGATTTGAAATATAAAGAACCAAGTTGAAAAAATAAAAAAATAAGGGACCAAAAGACCTACTTTACCTTTAAAAATATATTAGTATTTAAAAGATTAATAAGAGAATGGAGTAAAACTTTATTAATTTTGTTTAGAAGTTATATTATAAAAAAATGGAAAGGAATATTTATATTGTTTAAAAGGTATAATTTTTAATTTTCTTTCATTCCACTCGAATTTTTGAGAAAATAAAAGGGGGTTCTCTAAAGGAGAAAGAGGAAGAATATATTTTTTAATTTATTTTCTTTCATATGGATTTACCAAAAAAAAAAAATTCTTTCTTATGTATTTTTAAATTTTTAAGAAAAATGCTTGATAGACTTAAATGAGATTTTCCTACATCCTCCATGGTGTAAAAATTTCTCATTTCATATGTAATACCCCATTTAAAATAAAATGCTTGTTCAAGAATAAAACATTAGTAACAAGAAATTTTAAATATTCACATTAAGTATACAGTGGTAGTCAGATAGAGGAATTGAATTAAGTTAGAGGAAGATAAGTTTTTAATTATAGAGGAGTATTTAGAAAAAAAGAAAAAGAAAAAGAAAAGAAGCTTGGACCACCTACACCTTGAGTGATGCGAACCATGCTAAGCCCCTCTCTTTTTCCTCAGCTTCTTCCCTTTCTCAATGCTTCTTCACGGACTCTCACTCTCTGTTTGTTTCTCTCTGGTTCTTTTCCCTTTCAATCTCATGTCTCTTTATTTTGCTCCCTGTCACACGTTCCTTTCACGTCTCTCTCTCGGGTTCATCTCTCCCTCTCTCTTTCTCTTCATAGGTTTCGTCTCATCTCTACGCAGACTCTTCTCTCTCCGCCGCGCACCACCTGCCGTGGTTGGGATGCATTTTTGCTCCTTCTAAGACCAACCCATAGCTCTTTGGGTATGTTTCCTTTCCTTACATAGTGGTTTGCTTGATTTGTGCTGTGTTGTGGTTGTGTTTCTTATGGTGAACATGCAGTTGAAATTGTTGTTGATCCATGTGTTTTTGTAACAATATTTTGGATGTGGTTTTTGTAGTTTAAAAATTAATTTTCTTGATTAGTGTAAGTAGATCTATTTATAATTTGATTGCAATAACATTATATACTTGCTATCATAATTGTCTAAGTGCCTGGAATGATTACTTACTATGGTTACAGCTGCCCATACAATTTCGACTCCCATGATATCATATTTCTATAATTATTGATTGTCCAAGCGCCATATTAATTTCTGATTTTCTTTACTTGTATGAGAACATAGAAGCCATCGAGAAGTGGTTATGAATGTATAAGTTCTAGTAATCTTATTTAACTCATATTATATCTCTATTATTTGTGTACCAAGATGTTGGTTGGCTTTATGTGGTGAGTTTGTTGAAGTGAATGGAATTGGACATTGGAATTTTGATTAAATGAGAGAGATTAGAAGGTGTTGTGAGTTAACTGGTTTTATTTTATTTTATTTTACCTTGGAAGCTAATCTATCTAACTTGCTAATTTCGTTGTTTGTTTAATTACCAACTATAATCATGTGGTTATTAGAGATGAGGTAGATCACTAGTATCCGCCTGTCATAGGATCAAGGAATTACTCTATTAATTGGATATGTTGGGAAAGAATTGAATCATGATTGTGCTTGCAAAAGATTAATAATGAAAAAGTGAATTGGGGTTTGGATCCTAAACAATAGTTTGTGTTGTTTTCTAAATTCCAGGGGAGATCTACCTTCGAGTTCAGCGGCCCCTAGAACGTGATTCGATGTTTTCAACTGTCTGTGAGTGGACAATGCCTCTATGGCATATGGTCTTCTTATGCGATTAGTATTGGTTTGGTTTTAATATATATTGATAACTTATTTTTATATATCTCATTAACTATGAATGTTTTGTTTAGTGGTATAATTATCATACAGTTTGAAATATCTATCTATTCTTGATTGTCTGTTTTGGTTTTGAAGAATTTTTACTAGTATGCAATTATTGAAGGTTCAGAAAGCTTTTTGGAAGAGATTACGAATTTTATAAACGGAAGGACAAGCTCTGATATTTTGTTTTGATTACTAAACTGATTTGTTTAAGTAAATTATATTTTCAATTTTCAAACCATGTTGAATACTTTTGTTCTTCAAAAATTTGACTTGATACTTGTTACATGGCTTTCATGAATATTTATTACTTTAGTTCCTATATACTTTGTGGGAGGATTTTCAGTTAATCGGAAGCTAGCGGTCACTAACGCTAGCCTTGGTGCACCTTGGTTCGAACCCAGCTAGCAGGGTGTTGCTAGCTCGGTGTGTGTGTGTAATGTAACATCCACCATTTTTCGCCTAATTATTCGGTTTTACCGAATAATTGAGAATAATTAAAATTCGGTTAAATAATTATTTAGACTCAATTAATTAGCAACTACTTGAGTTTAGATAAGAGAGAATTAAGTTAGAGTATAGGAGATTTCATAAAAATTTTATTGAAAACCGATTTACCGATTTAAAGGAAATCGGTAACATTACGGTATTTTAAACTATCGGAACTGAACCAATAGAATTACAAGCTCTAAACCCTATTTTGAGTGGCTGATAGCTCAGCCACTTACCAGCCAAAAGTGGCGCAACAATAGCCACATTTCATGGAGAAGCTTGGCTGAATTTCAGCCAAGCATTTTGGACCAATCAAATTGCAAGAAGAAAGCCACCTACACACCACCATGTGATCAGATTTTCTGCTGCCTTATCACATAATCTGACCCACATCCAACGCCACTTTTCTCTTCTCCTTCAGCTCTCCTTCTCTCTTCCTCACACACCCAAAAACTCAAGCCAATTCTAGCCTTATTCATCCAAGCTTCAAGAATCCAGCACAAACACTTGGATCAAAGGTAGGAGTTTATTAATTGCATCAAATTTGTGCTATTGGCTGGCTGAGCTTGGATTATTTTTATGATTCTTGATGTGTTAAATGGAGGATTATGATGATATGTGATTGGATTTGGGCTATTGGTTTGGTTAAAATCGAATTTGAAGCAAGAAAGAATAGTAATAAGAAGAGCTGAGGGGCTGGAGAACCAAAACCCCTCGGCAGTCCGTACGGTGGAGTGTACGGCTCCGCCTACAGCCGATCAAATTGGATGAAACCATTTTTAAATGAAACTAGACATCTAGGGCTTTCCATAGACATATCATATAAGCCTTTTGGATTAGAATTGAGGGAGATATGAATTTTTGAATTTCGACCTAGGGTTTTGACTCTAGCTCTAGGCAGATTAGGTTTTTTATGGTAGAACTCGACCTACACTACATGAAAATGAGTGAAAATAACTTTTTTAGAAAGCTTACACATAGGAGAATGTCCCATAAAAATTTCAAAATTAGATAAGGTCCCAGTTAATCCCAGTGCCCCACGCAATTCGCTCCATGTCCACACCGGGCTAGGACAGGACAGTTGGGGAAGGTCTGAATTCGGGGCATGTAACTAGAGCCCTACCAAGCCAAATTGGATGGAAATTTTCTAAATGAAACTTTGTTCTGTTAGCTTTAATAAGAGACCAATTTCATATGATTTGAATCAGTTTTCAATTTTTAGTGGATTTTTACTTTTAGTTGCCTGATTCTGGCTAGCCAATGGGCAGGCCGAGATAAAATCTAGATATCTTGAGTTGTAGAAATCAAAATTAGATGAGACCAAAGAGGTTAGAAAATAGACACCTAATACTTTAACATACTCAAATTTAAGGTCCAAAGGAGTTAAATAAAAATTATGGCTTGAATTATAAAAACCGGGTTGGTTGAATATGCTGAGGCAGGAATTCTGCCTTAATAAATTTGATGTTGATATGAGTTTAATGTTGGAATATAAATGTGATGTTATGTTCTTTGTGATAAATTGATGTACTGGTTGGCTGGCACTATTTACAGGAAAGCGGACACATTCTGTTTTGCCGTCGAAATTTCGGTAGAATCCCTGCACAAGTTGTGAATTTCATGATAATACATGTGGATTTCAAGGAAAGTTATGAAAGTATATTAAAAATCATGTTATTAAGAAAGTTCCATGCTACTTGGGCCAGCTCCGGATAAGAAGTTAAGGGGAATAGATCAGTGGGAAGGTCGGGGAAAGTAAACCTGGCATTCCTGTATAGGAATGAGCTCGATCCTGATAAGCAGACTATTACTCAGGAGTCTAAATGGCCAAGAACTCCCAGGGGACCAAGAGATGGAAAGAATAATGATGAAAAGAAATGGAAAGACTTATGAGGAAAGGTTCATGATTTAGTTTGCATGATTACATGAATGCATGAATACATGGCATAGTTATGTCAAGATGTTTACTGTTGCCTCTTATATGTATTTACTGCTGCTCGTTTATTATCCTGTTTATTACACTACGAATCATTATTAGTAGTCGGTTTACCTTTTTGAACCTTCTAAAGTAAAACTGAACCTTGCCTCAAACCAGACATTTTTCTTAAACTCATTAAGATGGACATTTCAGTTTGAATACATATTTTTATAATTAAATAAACCCGAGACAACTGTAAATGTATGTGACGTTAGTACCAGTATACCTGAACCCTACTGAGAATTTTCTTGAAATTCTCAGCCCGTTTTGTATCTTCCGCATCTTTCTCAGACACTGGCGATGGACTCCACAGCTACCATCTTCATTAAGATTCAAGCGTTACAGCTCCACCATGATCCAGAGCTAGATTCCTTGTACATAGCTGGTTTGTGTAACTTCCGTTTATACCTCTTCAGCAGCAAGAACTTTGATGTTCCTCTACACCATCCCATTTTCGACCCTACTACTCCTTATATTGCCGTTCCACTACACATGGCGCACCCACCTCCTACACCTCCTGCACCCGACAGACAGAGACTCCGACCACGCCTGAGTCACCACCACAGGCAGTCCCTGATATCCCATTGAGTTCAGAGAGTGACCCCTCCGAGGCCACCGGCTCGTCACCCTCTTCCTCCTCGGGACCCAGCGTGGACTATTCACCGGCTGAGCCTGGCATGGCTAACGGCTATCTGATGGAGTAGCTTACCGGTAGGAGATGTTGTACAGTATGACCCTCTTTTCGACAGCATGTAGCTCTGGGTCATAGACTCGACTGTAGGGTTAGCAGTAGGTTACGAAATGCCCTCTGAGGACCATAGGGTATTTTGACTGATACGGGCATTATGGTCTTTTTGATATACCAGCCCACTTATGTATTCTACTTTAAAATTTTGTACATAAACTGAAGCAGTGACTTCTGATATATATACATATGTTTGCACGTATACATTAATGCTATTGTACTATTCTTATCTTTGGTGATATTTTGTTCAATTCGTTCCACTTTTAGTATAGCAGCGCGCTGTTTCGTTTTAAAAAAAAAAAGGGATTTATATGATGATGACGATTTAAAGAAGAATAAGTCAGGAAAGGTAAACAGAATATTAATACGGTAACACAATCTACCTAATTTCATGCTATGACTTAAGCATAACATCAAATTAGTAGGGTGTTACATTTTTGGTATCAGAGCAGTTCGTCCTAGCTAAGGCCTGAGGATTGGACTGACTATGCTTCGCACATATTCTGTACTTTTAGCTGATAATATGCACCAGATCTTGCCTGTATGATTGAGATATAGTTGTGCGTGTATATGAAGTGCCTGACCGTGTGAGTTGTTATTTACTGACACATTAGACTTAGTATTGAGCCTGATCAACTCAATGACTTTTGTTTTGTGTGCTCAGAACATAATGGCTTCCGGAAGGCGAGAGGCGCACTAATGCGTAACCTCGCTCTAGAGAACCCGACTGACTTTATGGCCACCATGTGGGAAATGACTCATGCAATGCGAGAACAAGCCGCGGCAGCTCACCAGATGATGGAACAACTAGGCAGGCGCCATGCAGCAGGCTATGAAGGGAATCCACATGGCCCAGAGGCTAACCAGGACTATCTCAAGTTTGCGGAGTTTAGAAAGGTGAATCCGCCCAGCTTCTGAGGGGCGTATGACCCTGATAAAGCTGATGAATGGATCAAAGCCATGGAGAAGATTTTCTCCGTCCTGGATTGCTCGGATCATCAGAAGGTGACTTTTGCCACTTACATGCTTGAAGCAGACGCCGAGTTTTGGTGGAACGGCGTACGAAGGCTGTTCGAGGAATCTCAGACGGTAGTCACCTGGACGATGTTTAAGGATGTATTCTACCAGAAGTATTTCCCTGCTTCGGTTCGAAATGCTAAGGAACTCGAGTTTATGCAACTGCGTCAAGGAAATCGGACAGTATCCGAATATATTGCCCGATTTGAAGAGCTATGCAAATTCTCCACAATTTACCAGAGGAACCCGGATGAAGCTTGGAAGTGCATCAAGTTTGAAGGAGGGTTATGAGAGGACATTCTCACCACAATCGGGTCGATGGAGATCAGGGATTTCCCTACATTGGTGAACAAATGCTGACTCGTGGAAGATTGCAACTCGAAATTAGTTGCAGCCAGGGCATCTGGTGGGAATTTCAAGAGGGGATTGGCCCCACAAGGCCCAAGATTCAAGCCCAACGTACAACAACAGCGGAGATTTTCGCCAGCAGGCAACAAGGGCAAGCAGCCCCAAAGGTCTTTTCCAAATCCAAATTGCACAAAATGCGGCAAGAATCATGGCGACTGGCCGTGTTTGGCAGGCCAAAATGTCTGCTATGGATGTGGCAAGCCAGGCCACAAAATTTATGAATGTCCAACCAGGAACTCATCACAGCCGCCTAACCCCAAATGACAAGGACGGGTCTTTACTATGAATGCGGAAGAAGCTGATAAGTCAGAAGGATTAATCCAAGGCACTTGTGATGTGAACGGTGAGACTCTAACTGTACTCTATGATTCGGGTGCCTCACATTCATTTATTTCTCATAATTGTGTAGCTACTTTACAATTGCCAACTTTTGAATTACCTTATGATCTATTGGTTTCTACTCCTACCAATGGACCTGTTATAACTAGTCAAATATGCATCAATGTTCCTCTTCGAATTGAGGGTAGGATCTTTGCCGCCAATTTGACTTGCCTCCCTCTATCTGGTCTTGATGTAATTCTGGGCATGGATTGGCTTTCTGCCAATCATGTTGTACTCAATTGCTCTGATAAGACAGTAGTACTCCCCTCTGTCTTGCTTTCTGAATCCCAAGCCGCAACACTCTTCTATCTGAACTCTTTCGGGCCAAAGAATCAAGGGTATATCCTCTTGTCAGCTAATGCGGTAGAAGCTGAGCAGGAACTAGAGGAGATTCCGATTGTCAGGGAATATCCGGATGTTTTTCCAAAGGATATTCCTGAATTCCCTCCAGAGAGAGAGAGACTGAGTTTACCATCGAGTTGGTTCCAGGTGCGGGACCAATATCTATAGCTCCGTACCAAATGTCACCTATGGAGCTGACGGAACTAAAAAGATAGATCGAAGAGCTTTTAGAAAAAGGATTCATACGGCCAAGCGCATCGCCATGGGGAGCTCCGGTCTTGTTGGTCAAGAAGAAAGATGGAAGCATGCGCTTATGCGTGGATTATAGGCAGCTGAACAAAGTGACAATTAAGAATAAATATCCACTGCCGAGAATTGATAATCTCATGGACCAACTACAGGGTGCAACAGTATTCTCCAAGATCGACTTGCGTTTCGGATATCACCAAATTCGAGTTCGGGAACAAGATATCCCTAAGATAGCTTCTCGAACTCGTTACGGGCACTATGAGTATACCGTGATGTCGTTTGGGCTGACGAACGCACCAGTAGTATTCATGGATTACATGAATCGAATATTTCGCCCATATCTGGACAAATTTGTAGTGGTCTTCATCGATGATATACTTGTCTATTTGAAGATGGAACAAGAGCATGCGGAACACTTACGGTTAGTTCTACAAATTTTAAGAAAAAAGAAACTCTATGCCAAATTATCCAAATGTGAATTTTGGATGAAGGAGGTAAAATTTCTCGGCCACGTAGTGTCATCTGGAGGAATCTCTGTCGACCCCAGCAAAGTAGAAGCAGTTCTGAACTGGGAGAGGCCAACCACAGTCTTTGAAGTTAGAAGTTTTCTGGGCTTAGCTGGACATTACAGGCGATTCGTTAAGGATTTTTCCCGAATAGCCTTGCCCTTGACCAAGCTAACCAGAAAGAATGTCCCGTTTGAGTGGACGCTAGAATGTGAACAAAGCTTCCAGGATTTGAAGAAGAGGTTGACCACGACACCAGTGCTAGCTTTACCAGACCCTTATGGACCATTTGAGGTCTATTGCGATGCTTCCCAACAAGGGTTAGGATGCGTGTTGATCCAAACAGGAAAGGTGGTCGCGTATGCCTCCAGGCAATTGAAGCCACACGAAAGAAACTACCGGACTCACGGCCTCGAATTAGCAGCAGTAGTATTTGCTCTAAAGATATGGAGACATCACCTGTATGGAGTAAAGTTCGAGGTCTTTTCTGATCATAAGAGTTTGAAGTACCTCTTCGATCAGAAAGAATTAAACATGAGGCAGCGGAGATGGATGGAACTCCTTAAAGACTACGAATTTGAATTGAACTACCACCCAGGTAAGGCAAACATCGTGGCAGATGCGTTAAGCAGGAAATCATTGACTGTCGCTTGGATGATGATTAAAGAGATAGAACTTATTGAAAGTTTCCGAAATCTTAATTTGGGAATTCTTACAACTCCCAAGACTCTTCAGCTACACCAAATTAAGATAACCAGTAGCTTTAAGGACCAGATTTGGCAAGCACAGCAGCAGGATGCTAACTTTCAACATACACTTAGTCTTGTGTGATCAGGGAAACTAACAAGTTTTGCCCAAGATAAAGAAGGCATCTGGCGATGTCACGACAAGGTGTTTGCCCAAAAGGGACGATCTCCGAAGAAGAATCTTACAAGAAGCACATAGAGGCAAATTCACTGTACATCCTGGCATAACCAAGATGTATCAAGACCTCAAGAAGATGTTTTGGTGGCCGGGCATGAAGTCAGATGTAGCAAGCTTCGTGGGTAAGTGTTTGAGCTGTCAAAAGGTGAAAGCAGAACATCAGAAGCCTTCTGGGATGTTACAACCCTTTGGAAATCCCTGAGTGAAAGTGGGAGAGTATCTCTATGGGGTTACCAAGGACATTAGCGGGACATGATGCTATATCGGTCATTGTGGACAGATTAACCAAGTCTGCTCATTTCTTGCCCATTCGAGCAAATTATCTGCTGGAAAAACTAGCTCAACTGTACATTCAAGAAATTATAAGGTTGCATGGGACACCTTCAACTATCATCTCTGATCGAGACTCGAGGTTCACCTCACGATTTTGGGGAGCTTTACAGAAGGCGTTCGGTGCAAAACTGTGTCTAAGTACTGCATATCACCCACAAACAGATGGCCAAATCGAAAGGACGATTCAAACCTTGGAGGATATGCTACGAGCTTATATACTGGAGCAACGCGGAAATTGGGATCGATATTTACCATTGGCCGAGTTTGCATACAACAATAGCTATCATGCTAGCATCGGCATGGCTCCTTACGAAGCATTGTACAAACGAAAGTGTCAATCTCCCCTGTGCTGGTATGAGACAAGAGAATCAACTCTATTGGGGCCTGATTTAGTCGAGCAGACCACTGAGCAGATCAAGAAAATACGGAACAAGATGCTTGTCGCTCAAAGCCGCTAGAAAAGTTACGTGGATACCAGGAGGAAACCTCTGGAATTTCAGGAAGGAGACCACGTATTTTTGAAAGTTACTCCTACCACAGGGATAGGTAGAGCAATCAAAGTCAAGAAGCTAAATCCTCGTTTTATTGGTCCCTTTCAAATCCTGAAGCGAATCGGATCAGTTGCATACCGAGTCGCTTTGCCTCCTCATCTATCGAATCTCCATGATGTTTTTCATATCTCCCAACTCCAAAAATATCAACCTGACCCTATCCACTCCCTAGAACCCGAATCAATACAGTTAAAGGAAGATCTGACCTTCTGTGTACAACCAGCACGGATCGTAGATAGAAGTACCAGACAACTTCGGAATAAGACCGTGCAGCTAGTAAAAGTAGCGTTGGGGAAAGGAGATGCTGAGGACTACACCTGGGAGCTGGAATCAGATATGAGGAAGGAGTATCCTGAACTATTCTTAGGTACTAAATTTTGAGGACAAAACTTCTTTTTTAAGGAGGGTGGTAATGTAACATCCACCGTTTTTCGCCTAATTATTCGATTTTACCGAATAATTGAGAATAATTAAAATTCGGTTAAACAATTATTTAGACTCAATTAATTAACAACTACTTGAGTTTAGATAAGAGAGAATTAAGTTAGAGTATAGGAGATTTCATAAAAATTTTATTGAAAACCGATTTACCGATTTAAAGGAAATCGGTAACATTACGGTATTTTAAACTGTCGAAACTGAACCAATAGAATTACAAGCTCTAAACCCTATTTTGAGTGGCTGATAGCTCAGCCACTTACCAGCCAAAAGTGGCGCAACAATAGCCACATTTCATGGAGAAGCTTGGCTGAATTTCAGCCAAGCATTTTGGACCAATCAAATTGCAAGAAGAAAGCCACCTACACACCACCATGTGATCAGATTTTCTGCTGCCTTATCACATAATCTGACCCACATCCAACGCCACTTTTCTCTTCTCCTTCAGCTCTCCTTCTCTCTTCCTCACACACCCAAAAACTCAAGCCAATTCCAGCCGTATTCATCCAAGCTTCAAGAATCCAGCACAAACACTTGGATCAAAGGTAGGAGTTTATTAATTGCATCAAATTTGTGCTATTGGCTGGCTGAGCTTGCATTATTTTTATGATTCTTGATGTGTTAAATGGAGGATTATGATGATATGTGATTGGCTTTGGGCTATTGGTTTGGTTAAAATCGAATTTGAAGCAAGAAAGAATAGTAATAAGAAGAGCTGAGGGGCTGGAGAACCAAAACCCCTCGGCAGTCCGTACGGTGGAGTGTACGGCTCCGCCTACAGCCAATCAAATTGGATGAAACCATTTTTAAATGAAACTAGACATCTAGGGCTTTCCATAGACATATCATATAAGGCTTTTGGATTAGAATTGAGGGAGATATGAATTTTTGAATTTTGACCTAGGGTTTTGACTCTAACTCTGGGCAGATTAGGTTTTTTATGATAGAACTCGACCTACACTACATGAAAATGAGTGAAAATAACTTTTTTAGAAAGATTACACATAGGAGAATATCCCATAAAAATTTCAAAATTAGATAAGGTCCCAGTTAATCCCAGTGCCCCACGCAATTCGCCCCATGTCCACACCGGGCTAGGACAGGACAGTTGGGGAAGGTCTGAATTCGGGGCATGTAACTCGAGCCCTACCAAGCCAAATTGAATGGAAATTTTCTAAATGAAACTTTGTTCTGTTAGCTTTAATAAGAGACCAATTTCATATGATTTGAATCAGTTTTCAATTTTTAGTGGATTTTTACTTTTAGTTGCCTGATTCTGGCTAGCCAATGGGCAGGCCGAGATAAAATCTAGATATCTTGAGTTGTAGAAATCAAAATTAGATGAGACCAAAGAGGTTAGAAAATAGACACCTAATACTTTAACATACTCAAATTTAAGGTCCAAAGGAGTTAAATAAAAATTATGGCTTGAATTATAAAAACCGGGTTGGTTGAATATGCTGAGGCAGGAATTCTGCCTTAATGAATTTGATGTTGATATGAGTTTAATGTTGGAATATAAATGTGATGTTATGTTCTTTGTGATAAATTGATGTACTGGTTAGCTGGCACTATTCACGGGGAAGCGGACACGTTCCGTTATGCCGCCGAAATTTCAGTAGAATCCCTGCACAAGTTGTGAATTTCATGATAATACACGTGGATTTCGAGGAAAGTTATGAAAGTATATTAAGATTCATGTTATTAAGAAAGTTCCATGCTACTTAGGCCAGCCCCGGATAAGAAGTTAAGGGGAATAGATCAGTGGGAAGGTCGGGGAAAGTAAACCCGACATTCTTGTATAGGAATGAGCTCGATCCTGATAAGCAGACTATTACCCAGGAGTCTAAATGGCCAAGAACTCCCAAGGGACCAAGAGATGGAAAGAATAATGATGAAAAGAAATGGAAAGACTTATGAGGAAAGGTTCATGATTTAGATTGCATGATTACATGAATGCATGAATACATGGCATAGATATGTCAAGATGTTTACTCTTGCCTCTTAGACGTATTTACTACTGCTCGTTTATTATCCTGTTTATTACTATACGAATCATTATTAGTAGTCGATTTACCTTTTTGAACCTTCTAAAGTAAAACTGAACCTTGCCTCGGATCAGACATTTTTCTTAAACTCATTAAGATGGACATTTCAGTTTGAATACATATTTTTATAATTAAATAAACCTGAAGCAACTGAGAATGTATGTGACGTCAGTACCAGTATACCCAAACTCTACTGAGAATTTTCTTGAAATTCTCACCCCGTTTTGTATCTTCCGCATCATTCTCAGACACTGGTGATGGACTCCACAACTACCCTCTTCATTGAGATTCCAGCGTTACAGCTCCACCATGATCCAGAGCTAGATTCCTTGTACATAGCTGGTTCGTGTAACTTCCGTTTATACCTCTTCAGCAGCAGGAACTTTGATGTTCCTCTACACCATCCCATTTTCGACCCTACTACTCCTTATATTGCCGTTCCACTACACATGGCGCACCCACCTCTTGCACCTCCTGCACTACAAAGACAAAGACTCGGCCGACTCCCTGCCCTTGAGCCACCACCACAGGCAGTCCCTGATATCCCATTGAGTTCAGAGAATGACCCCTCCGAGGCCACCGGCTCGTCGCCCTCTTCCTCCTCGGGACCCAGCGCGGACTATTCACCGGCCGAGCCTGGTATGGCTAACGGTTATCTGATGGAGTAGCTTAGCGGTAGGAGATGTTGTACAGTATGACCCTATTTTGGATAGCATGTAGCTCTGGGTCATAGACTCGACTGTAGGGTTTGTAGTAGGTTACGAAATGTCCTCTGAGGACCATAGGGTATTTTGACTGATACAGGCATTATGGTCTTTTTGATATACCAGCCCACTTATATATTCTACTTTAAAACTTTGTACATAAACTGAAGCAGTGGCTTCTGATATATATATATATACATATGTTTGCACGTATACATTAACGCTATTGTACTATTCTCATCTTTGGTGATATTTTGTTCAATTCGTTCCGCTTTTAGTATAGCATCGCGCCGTTTCGTTTTAAAAAAAAAAAGGGATTTATATGATGATGACGATTTAAAAAAGAATAAGTCAGGAAAGGTAAACAGAATATTAATACAATAACACAATCTACCTAATTTCATGGTATGACTTAAGCATAACATCAAATTAGTAGGGTGTTACATGTAAGGCCTACGCACATCGCCGACTTAGATCTGATTTGAAGGGGATAACCCTTATTTGGAAGTTTATCAGAATTAGAAGCCTCCCTACTTTGGTATTTATATTTGAGAAATATACTTTTAAGTTTATGAGATACTGTTAATTCTATTTATCTTTGAGAAATATATTTTCAAGTTATACAAATAATGTGAATTATATATATATATATAAATGCACAGTTTCTATTGTTGATTTTCTTTTGCTTATATATTAATTAAAATGATGATTCCTTATTTATACTTAGTTCATAATATTGATTCTTTATTTATGGTAGTTTATTTTACGGCTAGAGTTTGTCCTCATATGTTATAGTTTCATTACCCCTCACTAAGTTGGTTGGACTCATTACCGCTTTTCTTTCCTTTCCTATTTCATACTTGGGCATAGCATTTGACACAGTTCCTCCAACTTCTTAGAGTGCTCCATTATCCACAGGTAGGATCTTGTGACTTGATCATTTATATTTTTATAAGATATTTATACATAGGCCTTACAGTTTTTGGAATTTTCTTTCTTAGGGAATAGAATGTAAATAAAGAGTATAAATGGGGTATATGTAATGGATGTTGTACATATAAATGTGAATTCCTAGATAATGTTCTGAGAGCCTCAACTTGTATTTGCTGATTGGTGGACTAGAATAGGTTTGGCTAATATGGGGACGCTAAAAGAATAGGGGAAGTTTCGTCCTCTACTATAAGAATAGTCACAGTCGACTTGCTAGAGGTCTACTACCTTTAAGCGCCGATTATGACTCCAGAGTGGGTCATGACATCATAGAGCAATTCTAACGTTTAATTTTGAAAAGTATGAGAGAAAAAAGGGGAAAGAGAAGAAGATTAATAGTAAATGAAGGAGTGAAGTATGAGAAAGTTTTCCTTAATGGAGAGCATAAGAATTTTTTGCCTAAAATTATGATAATCGAGCGACTGATGTGGCACTTGATGGGTTTCATTGTTATTGTTATTTTTGTCTGCCCATGTTTGGCTTTATCCTTTTTGATCTCCAATATATAGTAGTCAGATGTTTCAGCTAACTGAATTTCGAGCCGTCGCTTTGGGCCGTCATCAATGCTCAATTTTTAAACAAAAGAGTTCATTTCCTTTCTTCTAATTTTTTTTTTCCTATTCCTCTCGCTATGTGCTATTTAAAGGTACCATACATAAATGTAGTTATCCACCAACTATTAACCTACCCCTCTGTCTATTTAGAATAAAATTATTAATACTCCTTTAGAGTTTTTTTTTTCATGTTTCAAGTCATCTGTCAATCTCCAATATCAATAAGTTATTAATAATTTTTTTTCAAATTTATGCTTGTATTAATTATGTTTATTTATGCAATTCGTGAAAAATAGAAACAAGGTTTTGTGATGTCTCTGGGAACTTAAAAAACTAAGTTAATATAGTATAGAGTAGAATCAGTTATGTTAACTTGTATAAACATGAATTAAGTTTTTATTAAACGTTATATTAACCTCTAGATAGAGTGGACAGTGGTGGCCAACTACGGCGATAAATGGTGGTAGGCTAGAACGACGGACAGTGGCAAATGATGGTGGACAGCCAACGGCAGCAGTGGCAAGCAGCAATTGGTAGTGGTAGTAAATAACACAGACAAGATGGTCAGCGGCAGTAAACAACACAGACAAGAAGGTCAGCGACAATAAACAACACAGACAGAGGTGGACGATGGCGGTGGCAGAGGATGACAGGCGGCGATGGAGAAAAATTTGGGATGAAATGAAATTAAATTAAAATTAAATTTTTTGGAACATGTTTTAAACTCAAATTGGTTCAACTAAAAAACTAATTTTAAAATATTTAAATAGTTTTCAAATAATATTTATTAAAAATAAGGCCCTATTGTACCTAATTATCCAATTTTTCTAGTTTGCCAAATACCCCTTTAATTTCAATATAAAGATAGTTTTATAAAATTAGTTTAACTTTTACTATTATCAAAATTATCTAATGAATTTCTTAATATGTTTGTTAACCCTTTATAGATAAATGTAATGAAATGGAGAGATTAATACTACATCGGATAATAATAACAAAGAATAGAAAATTATTAATAGGCATATTTATCCCTCAACCTAAACTTTTTGAATATGAAAAAAGGAAATTTCATTTCACTTGCAAAACGACACCAACTAACCTTGTATTACAACTCAGATACTCGCTTAAAAGATAAAACTATTTAAATTTAATTTTGATTCATTGTGATTAAAAAAGTTTTATATTGGCACATAATTTAATGAAATTGATGTGTGTTTAGCTGGTTTGGTTTTTTCATTGATAAACAAATAAACGATGATAACCTTGCTTCGGGATCTCAATTCGGGGAACAGAAGCAGTTCCTCTTGTGGACTCTCAAGATTTTTAAATAGTAGGCAAAAAAAGCAAAGAAAATAGAATAAATGCAGTAAATGAAAGAAGTAAATTCAAGTAAAATAGAAAAAGAAAATGAAAGAAACTTGAATGAAATGCAAGAACAAAATGAAGAAAAATTGAAATGAACAAAGTAAAAAGAGCGTCAGTAAACTAAATCAAGAAAACAAATTAAAGAAAGAAAAATTGAGATGAAAGTATCATAAAATTGAAATGTAAGAAGTACATAAACTGGAATTAAAAGAAAAAGAAATTGGAAAGAGATGAACTAGATGTAATAAAGAAGAAACTAGAAAGAAGATGAAGAGAAAATAAGATGGGCTGGAGTATTTGATTTTTCCCTGTGTATCCTTTGATGTTAGAGTGACGAGAGGATGTGTAAGGTACTTTTCAAAATATCCCCCCTTTTATTCTAGTCCTATAAGTCCTATTTATAGACAAAAGAAATCTCTAGAAACTAGACCCATTATCCCACGTTCTCTAGGTTCAACCTCAAACCACATCCATTCTTTGATCCCACATTTTGAGTTGTGCGTGGGCCCTTCCAATGCTTGGCTCCTAAAAATAGGTGAATGACTTCACATTCGAAAGCTTCTACCATGATCCACATTCAGTAACTGCTCTTGACCATATTTATTTATCACTTTGACTCCAAGTGCTTCAACATTTTGTTCAAATAAAATATGCACTCATTCCCTGTCATCTATGAGTACATACAAGAAATGTCACTCTTTGACCCATTTTCTTGTATTCCTATCATGCATGCACTCCATGATATATTACTGTTGAGTCTCACTTTACTTCGACACTTGTTCTAACCTTCGACACTTGAAGCAAGCTTGAGGTGTGGACAAATTCTAATTGCCGACCAATTCTAATGCTTTATTTGCTTTTGTCCTCACACTAAAAGTTGTCGAAGAGATTACACCCCTAGCAGGTGCCCCCCAAATATTTATCTTTTGACTTAGAGAAAAAAGATAAATATTTAATATTGCTGAGTTATTCTTCAACAAATACAACTTAGCCTTCACGATGTGGCAACTTTTTTTTTCCTCTAGTCTTCAAATCTTCAACTTCACTCACATTCTTCCACTAAGCTTATAATTGCCCCTAAACATGCCATAATGCCTTCCAATTAGTCCATTTAAAGTAATTCAGCTACACAAGTTTTATGTGGACCATGCTTCTCAAATTGGTGGGGGTCTGTCCACGTTCTTTATCATTATGCAGACTTTATCATCATCCTAGTATTTGGCAAATCACATCCAAATTATACTCACCCATTCATAAGCCTTTTTGGACATCGATGCTATTTGACAATTTCATCGAGTCGAAAACTTAATTTCACTCCACTCATGTTATCATCAACATCGACGCTATTTGGCAATTTCATGGTTTCAAAAACTTATATTTTTGTGCCTGAAGCTTCATCCGTTGACCAATTTAATATGAGTTCACCGACAATGCTTTTCCATTGACATTATTACCTTGTCATCAATGCACCCTTCATGGAGCTTTCTTTTTTTTTTTTTTAGAGTCGAGAAACTTAACCATTGTTAGCACAAGCAAATTCATTCTCGAGAACTCCTTCTTGTCTTTCTTTATTCCCATCCTCTAAATGTCTTATTTGTTAAGCCATGTCTAGCAAATGATGATCATTCAATCTTTCTTTTATATTTCCTTTAAACTTTCCTTGCTTTTCAGCCTTTAATTGTTCAATTTGTTGAACATTTTCGGCAAGCTAAGACATAAAGAAATTATTGACCCACTAGTTTCTTTCGACTATAATAGTCCAGACCTCTTGTTGCCATTTTCACCATTTCATATTCTGGTATAGATGTAAAACACCTATTCTATATTTGTCGAAATCATGCCAAGTAATTGTCAATTAACTCACCCAAGAGTCTTTTGACTTTAAACAAGTCAATTAAACTAATTTTCATTTCTCCTTTAAAGAATTGTTCATGGAAACTTCTCTCTAATTGGGCCCAAGAATGAACTGAATTTGGTTGAAGGGTAGAAAACCATGTAAATGTACTCTTAGTCAATGAGCAAGGAAAGAATCTCATTTTAAGACATTCATTGGCAACGATTTGCCCAATTTCAAGTGTATACCTATAGTCCATTCCCCACTATCTCCAAAGAATGTAGTCAATGACCTAGGGGCCTTCTATCCTTCTGGCAATTCAACTTGTTGGATAAAATCAGGAAAAGCTAACACAAAACAAGGTTGATTTGCATATCCAATATTAAATCCAAATCTATTTAGAATTTGTTCAACAACTTGATTAACATATTGCTGCCCCCCAATATTATTTTGTCGAACTCTCTAGAGCATGTCGTCAGCCTGTTAGTCTCTGCCCAGTAGGTAGGCTCCACCATATTAGAGGTCAGCTATATTGTTAACATTTGACTAGGGTGCTAAATTAGCTATTTGTCGAACAATGGGGTCTTCGACATTTTCCTTCATGATAACTTTGCCAATTCAATTCACTTGTCTAGTTACACTTCAAGCCTATTATTGGTTGAATCAACAATAGTAATCAAAACATTGGTCATTTGTTGTGTTAACATATTCACCAAATCGTGGTGACTCTCTTCAATTTGTTGTCGAAATGTGGCCAGAGTATAGACTATTTATGATGGAGGGCCCGTGGGCATGGCCCTGTGCATGTTTGATAACATGGGTCCACCATTATTTCCCATGATTCCCACACTTTGTGTTATTGACAACCCTGTTTGGGCGACGTGTGTCCCAGATTGTGCCAAATTAGCCATAATGGGATTGGTAACCAATGGGTTTGTGTATAAAGTAGGCATTTGACCCATAAAGGTCAAGGCCATTAATAGAGTATACCTAAGTGGTAACCCATAGTTTGGCATCAACATAATGGCCATGTTTGGCTTATTGTTTCTTTCCACTGCATTCTGCACATTAGGCAGGGATTTGAAAGACATTCGGGGATTGGCAAGATGCCATCACCCCTGTTCCCATTATCATTGGCACGTATATGCCCATTGACATTAGAAGAAGAATTTCCCTAGATGGTGGACATTACGGTACCACAATTTTTTTTAATTTATAAAATTATACCCATTATATCCTGGTCCCATCGGGCATGCCAATTTGTTTAACTGGTTTTTTTCGTCGGTAAACAAATAAACGATGATAACCTTATTTCTCGATCTCAATTCGGGGAACAGAAGCAGTTCTTCTTGCGGACTCTTAGAATTTTTAAATAGTAAGCAAAATAAGCAAAGAAAATAGAATAAATAAAGTAAATGAAAGAAGTAAATTCAAGTAAAAATGAAAAAGAAAATGGAAGAAACTTGAATGAAAGGAAATTATGAACAATGCAAGAACAGAATGAAGAAACATTGAAATGAACAAAGCAAAAATAGCGTTAGCAAACTAAATCAAGAAAACAAATTAAAGAAAGAAAAATTGAGATGAAAGCATCATAAAATTGAATTGTAAGAAGTACATAAACTATAATTAAAAGAAAAAGAAACTGGAAAGAGACGACCTAGATGTAATAAAGAAGAAACTAGAAAGAAGATGAAGAGAAAATAAGATGGGTGGAGTACTTGATTTTCCCCTGTGATCCTTTGATGTTAGAGTGACAAGAGGATGTGTAAGGTACTTTTCAAAATATCCCTCCTTTTCATCTAGTCCTACAAGTCCTATTTATAGACAAAAGAAATCTCTAAAAACTAGGTCCATTATCCCACGTCCTCCAGCTTCAGCCTCAAACCACGTCCATTCTTTGAACTCGCGTTTTGAGTTGTCAGTGGGCCCTTCCAATGCTTGGCTCCTAAAAATAGGTGAATGACTTCACGTTCGAAAGCTTCTAGCATGATCCATGTTTAGTAACTATTCTTGCCCATATTTATTTATCACTTTGACTCCAAGTGCTTCAACATTTTGCTCTAATTAAATATGCACTCATTCCTCGACATCTACAAGTACAAACAAGAAATGTCACTCTTTGACCCATTGTCATGTATTCCCATCATGCATGCACTCCATGGTATATTACTGTTAAGTCTCACCTTACTTTGACACTTGTTCAGACCTTCGACACTTGAAGCAAGCTCGAGGTGTGGATAAATTCTAATTGTCAACAATGGAAGTCACTATTTTGTCGAAGAGATAATTGTCGACCAATTCTAATATTTTATTAATGCTTTATTTGCTTTTGTCCTCACACTAAAATTTGTCGAACAGATTACACTCCTAACAACATGTGATTGTTAACATATTTAAAATTATTAAAAATATATCAACACAAACAAATAATAATATAAAAACTTTTATACTAATACTTCATTAAAATAAAAATTGAACCGTTTCAAGTTGATGCTAAATTTTATTTTAGAATAACTAAGATTTTTGGTTTTAAAGAATTTCTTTCAAAATTTTGGACGAGATATGGTGGTTAGATAAAGCGTTCATTGAGATAGGGATGTAACATCCTCCAAACATACATGCTTGAGTCATGGAACTATATCCAGAGGTTATTACTGTTGTGAAAAACTTTTAAATAAGAAATATTACACATATGGCTCTAAAACTTTAAAATCCTTTACTGAATAAGGTTTTATAATACAAAATATTCATACATATAAGGTAAAATAACTACAACTTAAAAGAAAACTTACCTAGTGTGAAATCTTGTCTTGGCCTACTGTCGGCACTCCGTGGTTATTGATCACCCACTTTGGTCTCCCAAACTGGACTCAGGTCCAGGTCTTGCGTCTTGTAAGTATTCCATGGCATTTGTTGCTGACTTATAATCTATTCTATATATTAGATTATTTATGAAAAAACACACAAATAGGTAGTGAGGACTTTAAGTCCTCAATAGGTAAACTCAAATCACTGATCACACAAGGTGTCATCATAAACATTCTAGCCGCTTCGGTGTATTTTGAAAACGTGGACACATACACATAGGCATAGGTTCAATTTTAATTTTGAAAACACCTTTCTCGAAGCAAGTCATATTTTAACTATAATTACTTGGTACATTTGTGGCAAATATAATAATAGTAATAATATAACATTTTAACTATAATCATAGTAACATCCTAATATAATAAGAATGCTTAAATATGCATATGCTAATGTAGATACTTAACTAATGCATGTGCACTTGACTTTCTTATCTTTTTCTTTAACTTGCATCTTGCTCTTCTGTACTTGGTCCCTTGGAGGTGAATGATCTCTTCTCAACTCCATGGATAATAGCTAGTTCTCATGTCCGAGCTCGTACCTATACATGAGTGACGGGTTTACTTTTCTCGACCCTCACACCAATCTATTGCCTTTAAATCTACATAGGGGCTGGCATAAGTCTTAGATATTAGTGCTAGCTCGATACATCTCTTTGCAAGTTCTTATCATCCTTTTCATTCTTGTATATCATTATACATGAACATGCCACGTGCACTTATGCGTGTGCCTTATATCTTGCTTCCAAACATTTTGCATGCATGATGTTTATGTATATAACAAACACAAACCCATAGCTTTTGCATATTTCTACTGAATATTCAATAGCATAACAGCTAAAGCATATAGAGTCTTGATATATAAATAGTCAGCTAGTCCTAGCAATCACATTCATCATAGATAATATATCAATATAACATGATATTAGTGTAAAATTATATAAGACTTATGCCATTAGCTTTCTTATAGCTTTTGGAACCCTTAGCTTAAAGCAATCCTTAAGTTATTACTTTCTCTTTGAATCTATCCTATATTTCTAAATTATACCATAATTCTATTTTAATTTAGAAATTTTATGGATTGTAGCTCCATTAGTCTATTTTTCAACCTCTTTAGTTTCACTAAATTTTGATATATATAAGATTGCCTTATTTCAGAACAGACTTGCACACTTAAATTTAGAAAATCACTAAAAATCCAATTCTCATCATTTTAATCCAAAATTTATATGATCCTATAGATATTTGAACCACCTTTCAACTCACAAGTTTTACTTAATTTGAATAACTAGAAGTTAAGTTATGACCTCCTCAAATGAGCTACCATGTTTCCATCTAAACAGATCATGGGTCAACGTCAAAGAATTATTAGGGAAAATCACCTCATGATCTAACTTTTAAATGTTTATTACATATTCTTCTATGTATTAGCTTTCTAAAAAAATTAGTTTCACTTAATTTAAATTTATATAGAGCTAGTTATGCCCTCACATCGCACATTGGTTAGAATAGAGAGTGAATTCCAATAGTTTATTTCTAAAATTCATAACTAATTCATTTTAAATCCAATAGTTGTATAATTTATATCCTTGGATTGCTCTTCAAGTTTTAGTTTCATTAAAATTAGTTTTATTCAAATTCAAGCCCTATAGGGTGAGTTATGGGCTCTGCACATCACCTTTGGGTTTCATCCTTTAGCTTTTCTATTTTGGTTTTATCTTGTTCTTTTGACCTCTTTATCAACCTAAACCAAGTTTCCCTATCTTAATTCACTAAAAAGGGGTCATAACATCATCATACAAGATTAAATAGATGATCATACATAGAAATTATATCAGTCACATCACCACACAAAACATCACATAGCTAAGGATTTGAGCTATCATACAATTCATAACTGATTTTGAGATAGGTAGCTCGAATTCTTGGAACTATGGAAGTGAGGAAGACCAAAGTAACTCCTAGCCTTCCTTTTGCCTCCATGGCAACAACTCCTATGAAGGTGGAGAAACTCCATTTGAAGTTTAATCATCAAATTGATAGAGGGATAATGTAGCGAAGAAGATGAGGATCAATTTTTATAAAATGAATGAATAGTTTTGAGGTCAAGAACTCCTTCATCTTTGAGCTTGAAGCTCATGATCATGGAGGTGGCAAGAAGGAGATGAAGATGGAAAAGAAAATGGAGATGAGAATATGGAGGAGAGTGGCCACATTCTTAAGGGTAAAATGGAAAGAAATGTGGCTTCTTTGGTAAGTTTGGTTGGCTTCTTAGTTAAGTTTAAGGCTTGAATTCTATTGGTGGATTTGGAGCAAAATTTAAATTCACTTAGGGTTAGGTTTTGGGTGGCCCTAGTCCATCCACCTAAATCTCCAGAGTGGCTTGTCTCTGGCCACATGCTCTAGCTATCCCTCTAACAGGCCTATCTAGTCCCCAAGGGACTATTCCCCTGGATTGGTCATACCTAGAGACAACATAAGACCCTTAAGGATTAATTCTGTAACACCCTCCCAAGTACAGTACTATGCTTAAGTCATAGCACCACACTCAGAAGTTGTTACTGTTACCTGAACGGACCTTGTCTGATAGCAACCTCTGGTTGTTCCCAATATTTCTTGAACTATCTGGAGATAACATAAAAATGAACATAGGAGTGAGAATTATAAAATTCTCAGTAAGATTCATTAATAAATTTCATACTATGGCATCGTTGTTATCTTCAGCTGCTTCGGTTTATTATGAAAAAATGTGAGCATGTTAAATAGATTATTCAGTTTTATAGTTGAAAATATATTGTCTGAAGCAAAGTTCATTTTATTCATGCACTTGTTAATCAAAGGAAGAATCTAAACATAATTGCAGCAGAATAATTAACTTCTGTATATAAATGCAATTAGTCTCTTAATAAGCAGGGAAAAGAATTGAAGCCTAAGCGTAACAAATCAAAGAACAACTAAATAATATGCATTTACGAGTGTCTTGTTAACTTCCTTTGCTTTCCTTCACCCACTAAACATGAGTGGCAATGAGCTAATACTGTGGACGTCACCACCATAAATTTCTCGGTACTTACAATAGCTGAGTCACGCCATGCCTCATGTAAGCCCCATCCCCTATACCCACACTAGCTGGGTCAATGCCATGCCTCATGTGAGTGAGATGCTTGCATATACTTTAATCTTTATTCTTTACTGCCCTTGGGTAGTCTGATCTAGGAGTGAGCTCGTCAGCTCAACTCATGACCGTTATCACACAAACTGACCCACAAGGGGATCCACGTGCCTCTAGTCTTGGAGGGATCTCATTTTGGTCATGTGCCTCTAAATTGAAGGGATCTCTTCTGGTCACGTGCCTCGAGAATAGAGGGATCTCAGCTGACCACTACCTTCAATATAGAGGGATCTTTTCTGACCACGTGCCTTCAAGGTAGAGGGATCTCATAGTTTTATACTACATTCACAAGGAGGGATTCAAAATACAACTACATCTAAGTGAAGGGACCCACATCTTTATCTTTTTACTGCCTTCACAAGGAGTGTTCTCATAACTGCCTCCAAGTGAAGAGATTCATATTTAATATATTCATGTCCTTTCATTCCCATATACAATCATGCATAGACATGTTGAATGCACTCATACATATGCTTCATCATTTACTTTCATATATCCTTAAATATAGAATTTCATATTCATATCATGAATATTCATAACAGAAGCTATCATAATTTCATTAATATACTTTATATCATACTTAAATCATTCTTACATATATGAATTTTATGAACATAACACATAAATGTTTATCACATTCATATAATGCACATATTTCTGCCGGAATTTCGACAGCATAACGGATCAAGTCCACTTCTATGTGAATAGTACCAGTCCACCAGACAGTCATTCATACAGAAAAATCAATGCAAGATATAGATGCTCCAATAATCAAACAAAGTTTCATAACCTTGGTCTTGAATTAGTTTTCTGCCACTTCCCTTTGATTCTACCCGGCTTTTGTAACTTATGCCATAAATTCATTTTAACTTATTTGGACTTGAATTTTTGATATGTTGAAATTTTATGTGTCTATTTTCTAACCTCGTCCCATCTAATTTTGATAAATATAACTCAAGTTATTTAGGTTTTATCCCGGCCTACCCTGAAGCCAGCCAGAACTACACACATAAAAGTAAAAATTCACAAAAAATCGAAAACTAGTTCAAATCATACGAAATTAGTCTCATATTAAAGCTAACAGGACAATCTTTCATTTTCAAAAAGTTCCATTCCATTTGACCTAGTAGGGCTCGAGTTATAAGCCCCAAAATTTGACCTTCTTGAAATATCCTATTCTGGCCTGATTTCAACATAAGGCAAATTTATTGGATCACTGGGAGCAAACGAGATCTTATCTAACTGTGAACTTTTTATAGGACATTCTCCTATGTGTAAGCTTTCTAAAAAAGGTGGTTTCATTCAATTCCATATAGTATAGGGCGAGTTCTACCCTGAACAACCTAGTCTGCCTAGAATCAAAGTCAGAAACCTAGGTCAAACTTCCAAACTTCATATCTCTCTCAATACTAGTCCAATGACCTTATATGATATATGTATGGAAAGCCCTGAAAGTCTAGTTTCACATAAAAATGGTTGCATCAAATTTAATTGGTGGTAGACGGAGCCGTACACTCCGCCGTACGGACTGTCGAGGGATTCTAGGTTTCTAGCTTCTCACATCTTCATTCTTTCACCTTTTCTTACCTCCTAAACGAATTTAACATCACAATAGCCAACAAACCAGCTAAATAACATAATAATCATTCAATTATCTCATCAAGAATTGAGAAAATAAAGTCACCAATAGCCACCCATAATCAGAATAGCAAGACAAGATTTGAACCTCTACCTATTGTTATGTTGTGCTTTGACTTGATTTTGGAACTTGGATGAACAAAACTTGATTACGCTTGTTGGTTTGATGGAGTTGAGTAAGGGAAGAAGAGAAGAAGAGAACTAAAAGAGAGGAGAAGTGGCACAGAAAATGGCTGAAGGAAAGGAGAGGAGTGTGTTATAAAACATGGAGGAGGTAGTTGGAATAGGTGGCTTTGATTGGTTGGAAATCAAAAGGCTGAAATTCAACCAACTTGCCTCATGTTTGGTGGCCTTTGTTGCACCATTTTCAGGTGATAAGTGGCTGAGTTATCAGCCACTCAAAGTAGGGTTGATGAGTTGAAATCTCATTGGTTCGATTCCGACAGTTTAAAATACCGTAATCTTACCGATTTCCTTTAAATTGGTAAATCGATTTTGAAGAAATTTTTGAAGTTTTATATGTTTCTAGTCTAATTATTTCTAATCCTAATATCTCTAATTAACACTTAATTAGCTTCTAATTAATCTCTAATTAATTTCTAATTAGCTTTACTTATCCACTAAAATCAAATTAATCAATTAAAGGTGTAAATTAATCGTTTTGCAAATTGATGGCCTTTCTGTTTTTCGTTTTTCATGGCTAATGACATCTTCATAATTATGGGCAAGTCTAGGGGCATCCCATGTCACTTCACGTGTGGACACCTCCATGGCTCAATTAGCTGAGGTTTAGGTTTCTAAGTTTTCGCTACGCGATTTTGCTTCATTTAAAACCTTATTCTGCTAATCCAATTGATATGAGGACCTAAAAATCATTTTTTAAAAAAATTCAAGGGCAAAGTTATAAATAATAAAAGTTTGCCCAAAGACATTTTCATCATTTCTTATTACGTTATATGGGGATGTTACAAATTCAAGGTGTCTAGGTATTTAATTTGGGTACTATGAGTTACCCGAGATAATATATATACAGTGTAAGTAATATTACACTTTTATTTAAAGTCAAGTGTAGAAAATACCAGTTATAAAGTTATTAAATGAATTTTAATTGTCTACTGTTGTCGTAGGATCCACAAAATCCCGGAATCGGGATTTTTCTGCTTTGCCCCTCCTAACAGTCATAAGCCTTCATTTATAGCTTTGCCATTATAATTTAAAAATTATAATTTTGTCCTTTCTTTTTCTATGACCTCCTATTTACCATTTTGTCCTTACCTCAGGTTCGAGCTTCCTTCTATCCCGGCCTACCCTCAGAGCCAGGATGTTATAGGAGACTCCAAAATTCAAAATCCTAACATTGTAGTTTTTTTTTTTTTTAGATCGTAGTCCAATTTTTTCATTTAGAGTGATCAATTTCAACATTTGAAATAAATGGTATCATAAGATAATATTTATTTTTACTCGTATAAGTAATTTCAGTGTTAATTTTACTTTTTGTAAATTAAAATTTTTAATATCATTATTTACGTGTATTAGTACATTATCAAAATATTTTGACCATGATAAAACTATTTGAGATACGTCAAACTCAAATATCACACTATATAAGTTAGTAATAGCATAAAACTAATATTAAAACTAAGCTAGAAATCATAAAGGAAGATTTGTGGCTGCTTGGAGCGAAAATATAGGAAATTGTTCTGTCGTAGCTGCAGAGTTACGAGGTGTTTTTTGGGGTCTTCTTATAGGTCACAGTCTAAGATTTAGTAACATTTGTGTGGAGCTTGATTCAGCAAGCATCCTTCAGCTCATTAGCCAGGACTTTCAAGCATTCCATTGCTATGCTACTCTCATAAATGCTATAAAGAAATTCCTGAATGAGGATTGGAATATTGAGGTTAGACAAATTTATAGGGAAGTCAATAACTGTGCGGATAAATTAGCTAAGATAGGTCATGGGCTACCTTTGAGTTTGACCTTTTTTGATAGTTTGCCAGGTTGTATCTCTATAGAGTATTTGGTAGGTCTTTCAGGGCACATTTATAATAGGTTCATCTTTGTGTAATTATTTTTCTGATAAGAAAAAGCTAAATTAAATTAATTTCTATAAAATATTTTATGACACTTATTTTAGTTTTCCTTCTATTTCTTTTAATTTTGACTTAATGGAGGGGTTTAATTTCCCAAAGTTGTTGCGCTGTAGTTTTTCTTTTGGGCTTTTTGCCCAATTGTTAATAAAAAAATTAGTGTAATCTTTTTTATTATCACTTCTTATTGTATAATTCTAGTAACTCTACATAATCATCAGGCAAATCAAGAGGATTAAGCCACTAGGAATAGGTTACTAGTGAGGGGTTTGAATAGTTTGTATAATATCATAGGTTCAAATTTTATTATCATTGATATATCCAAGAAAAAATTCGAGAGGATTGCATTATTACCGAATACTAATCCATCCCTAACTTGCGTGCCATATCTACTAAATTCATGGAAAGGATTTGCTTCCTAATAAGGGGCAATTCCAGTAATTCTATCCTAAAATAACTACCTTATTTGATCATTATAAAAGGGCCTCATAAGCCCCCAAGTATGCAATACTAGTCGAAGAATTTTAGGGTGGTTTACCTAAAGAATAATTTACTGTACATATATTTTGATTTCAAGAAATACTTAAAAGCCTTTCCATAAAATAGTTATTTTAATTAGTTGTACAAAGCTAATACGCTATTCTTTTAGATTAGGGTTTAGGGTTGTATCCTTTAGGTTCTTAGCCTAAACCATTCTTCCTCCAGAAAAGCCACCAAATGGTGGTGGCATAGGTGGTGGCAGCATATTAAAGTGGTTGCAGAGATAATTAAGGAAGTAAAATACATTTTTCGCTTTTATTTATTTAATATATTCCTAAATGATAGAAATGTTGATGTCTAATACATTTTAAAAATTCTTTGTAGGATATAGCATTTCTCTTTGCTTTTGCATGATTATCGCCCCTAACCTTATATATTGCTATCTGTGTACTATTTGTTATATTATTATTATTAGGAGAATTTAATTAAGTTATGTTTGAATAATAATTTAAAAGTTAAAACAAATCTCTCTCTCTTTCTCTCTCTTTGGGGGTTAGTAAGGCCATGCGGTGTTTTTACAAGGGTTATTTCTCTAAAGTTCAAACTCACATTCTCATCTTATAGAGTCGAAGCTCTTTCAAAGTACAATCACTTTTATTTATATTTGTGGATTGATATGCACATAAGAGTATAGTTTTAAAACAATTTTGAAAGTAGTGGGGTAATAGCATGGTAATTTCTAGTATGTTTACAAATTTATCTTACAAAGAAAATTAGATACCAAAAAGACTATCTCCTTTAGTATTAATATAGATGATAGACAACAATATAGATAAATAAAAAGGACTAAATAAGAAAGAAAATATGACAAATAAAAGTAATTAAAATGCTCTAAAACCTTTATATAACAACAACAGTAACATGAATAGTATAAATATATAATTAAAGAATTTAACTTTAATATATTATCAATATAAAAAATTTTCATATGGCTATTAAAATTGCTTGATTTTTATATAGTTAATTGATAACATAAAATACTTTATACAAATAATATATATTAATTTCATAATTAAACAACATTAAACTATTTGCTAAGAAAAATCCACTCGAAAAATAACATGTTCTCTTCAAGTGCAATTTTAGAATGCTCCCCCACTAAAAGTCATGAACATTGGATGTTCACCCTATTACATATCATTGCTTTGAAGTTGTCTATACATCCAATGGTCATGAAAGATAAAACAATTTTAAGGTATTAATAGAGGTAGTTAGAGTAAGCATATTCCAAGTCACTAAAAGTGGTCTAGTGGTGAGCGGTTTGAGTAGTTTATATGAGGTCCTAAATTCAAACTTCATTGCATCAATGTATCAAAAAAAAAAAAAAACAAAGTAAGCATACTCCATTTGGTAATAGGTTTATTTGGATAAAATTTTAAATATTAACTAAAAAAATAAATCTGAATTTCTAATAAGGAACAAAACCATAACAATGCTTCATTTCCTCCACCATCGAGCAACCTCCAATTCCCCTATCACCACCATTGTTGTTGGAGCCCCTACCCCACTTCAAATCCTTCATGGAAACTGCCAAAATGCTCTCAGTCTCTGAGACTGTCGCTTGCGACGTGGAACTCATCATTAGAGAAATCATCATCATGATCGATGAGGCTGCCTCTAGTTTATAAGGGATGGAAAGGCGGTGAGTGGTGGCATGAGCATAGTATGGATCCAAGGCAACTCATATGGTGGTGGCTCTAGCTACTGGTTTGGGTGGTGGTGAAGGAAAGCACCCCACAAAGGTTGATGAGGCGAAGAGATGGGGGTTCACAATGACTATGGCTTGGCATGGAGATGACGATGGTTATAGTGTAAGGAAGAACAGTCCTATTTTTTTTTATTTTTGTATTATTGATTTGGGGGGTTTATTGTGGTGGACTTATCTTTGGTTTTGGATTAACTTTTTGTTTGAAAATTGGCTTGCAAATTTTTGAGTGGGTTGTTTATGTTTACTCGAATTATGATATGTAGGTGTTGTTTTGTTATCAACAGTCTTTCCTTTCTTTTTGCTTTGATATTAGTTTTGGATGAACTATAAATGAGAATTGCTTGAATCAGTCGTAAACCACATAAAGAGCAAATAATTGGCAACAATGAATCATAAAATGTTAAGGAATAAGATCCTTAGTCTCACATTTGTAAGTCTCAAATCACAATGTTTTATTTTCTTATTTTTTAATATAACTCATTAGTGTGCTTGTTCTATTTAGGGTTTAAAAGGAAAATTTAATTTAATATAATGGGTAAAATAGTCTCTTTATAATTATTAAATTAACAAATAAAAAAGAAAAACCTATTATAACAAGTTTTGTTGAGTGAACACTCAATGTTCCTAATTTAAGAGAAGCATTTTGTTACACCAATGAGAGAAGCATTTTGAAACTTTCCTCTCTTCAGAGTTCAAAAGAGGAAAGCATCTTCTCTAGTGGATCTCGAAAGGATGGTTCACGTCAGGTGCAAATTGCGATACATGAATTACATGTCATATCCTATTATTTATGTGAAAACTTTTTTCATGTGATATTTATATGAAAATATTTGTTCCTAATAAAAAAGTGATCACATAATTCACATAAAGCAACATGGTCAGTGAGGTGGAAAAAAAACATAAAAATAAAAAATCTTATTGGTGAGGGTTATATAATTTTTCTTTTTAGTAAAATATACTTAACCTCCTTGAAATATCAATAAATTACACTCTATTCTATTAATTTTCAAAACATACACTTCACCCCATTATCATAACCCCCTGATAACATTCATTACTCAACTCCTATTGCATTAACCTTGGCTTAACTCAATTAATGTTACA
Organism: Pterocarpus santalinus; assembly: GCA_031439595.1. NCBI lineage: Eukaryota > Viridiplantae > Streptophyta > Magnoliopsida > Fabales > Fabaceae > Pterocarpus > Pterocarpus santalinus. The sequence continues at coordinate 21,616,836 of CM062525.1, forward strand.
TTAAAGAGCAATTTAACCAAACATCACGTTCTCTAGATTAAGTGATCATATATGTGGGAATTGAAAAGATTGAACATTTCCACCACCACTCCCACGATTTTGTCTACACCGCCACTCCCCACTGCTCTAGCAATTTAGTTTCCACAACCACTCTAACGAAGTGAAGCTTGACACCATTAATACAGAGAAGAAAAGAATCTGTGGTTTTCATCACAACACAAGTGAAAGGAACCAGCTTTAGATAACTCAAAAGCAAGAAGCTTTAACCTATGGTTTTAAACTGCAATTTTGTTACCTGATATTTGTGTTGTTTTTTGGTGTTTGATGAAAGGAATTAGTTTCACATAAGTTCAAGTTTAATGAAGAACAAGTTAGACTCATAATAACAAGAAAAATAAAAGGTATAAACAATCACAAAACAAAAATGACATTTGCGAGCATAGGAAGCACTAAACAAGCAAGGCACATTTGGGTTGTGAAAGAAAAGCATGCTAAGGTTGCTTGGTTCTAATCATTTTGTATGTTCAATTCCGCTTTCTCTCTCAAATACTTCCTTCTCTCTTCGACTATTTTCCGTGATGATTGAGCAATTCATCACTAAAACTGCTTTTTTTGAATATTGTTTTTGAATCACATTTATGATGTCAAACCATTTCAAACATTGTGACTAATTGTTAAATGCTTGTCAATTGTTAATTATATTAAATGAATTGTAAATATTATATTGTTATTATTTAAAGTAGTAGTTATAAAAATTTCCAAACTCACCTAAAATAATGGTGTATAATAAAAAGAATTTAATTCTAACGTATTCTCAATGTATAAAATTTTACACAAATATTTAATTATATATTATTATATTAATTTTTTTTCGATAATTGATAAAGCTCAAAACTCTCACAAAAGAGAGGAACACATTTAGATACAGCAAAAAGTTACCTAAAGACCACAAATAAAAGCATCTCAACTCAAAAGCATATAGTCAACACACAAAGCAACAAAAAACAACACACCTAACCTAAACCAGAAACACAACACTAAAAGCTCACAAACAAAACAACTAACTCATATGGGACTTTTAAGCAATGTTAAGAATATGCCAACACTTTGAGAACTCGTTGAAAGAGAACCCGCCACTCTGAAGAAAACTCTACTCAAAAATCATTGACACACAAAGCACCTCGAGAATAACATGAACCCCAAGGGCATAACTTTCAGCACTGCCACAAACAACACCACAAAGCAAGCTCACCAATAGGCGATCATGCCCACCTTAAAACACCATCACCACCTCCTGAAACAACATGGAAAGTCGTTGGCATCACACATACTCAAAATGCACTTGGTTACTCGCTTAGGGACACAATCCCTTTACTCTCATCCATCTCTTTTGCAGACAGCCATTTTAGGCGACCCTCTAAGCATCACGACAGTGGACAGTGGCTTGAGAAACATTGGCAATGGTAGCACAGCAAGGATCATCAGAGCTCTTTATTCGTAAACAGATCTACATAAAAGGGGTTCTTAGACCAAGGGAGAACAGTGGCTTCACGTTGACTCAACCGCAACTAGCCATAATCTCCATCGCATCCACGATGCTGGCGGCATAAAACCCCGACGGTGAAGGGGCATCAAAAGGGCAACAAGCATCAAAGCCCCCATCCCCACAATAGACTGCAAAGAGCCATAGGCCATTAAAACAAAGCATCACACAATTGAAGAGGCAAGAGCAATAAGAACAACAAACAATGATAGTAAACCTTGTAAGATAATATGTCACGACCCAACCCGGGCCGTGACCGGCGCATAGGGGACAAGTCCCCTAGCAAGCCTTGATCACACAATTTCTTAAAAATTTGGGCAAAGTCTCCTCTGTATTCAGGACTATTTCTCAAAAATAGATCCTCTCCCTATACAAAGAAACATAAACACACAATCCATTAGGGATCCAAGTATTCTCAAAATGCACCCCACAGCACATAGTATAAAAGTAAAATATATAATTACAATTTATTCATCCAAGATACATAGCTTTAATTCTTTAGAAACCAATCCTTTTAGGAAATCCAACAATTTTTGTAAACATAAATAAAATACAACAGCAACAACCAAGACAAGGCCGAGCCCTGCCTGTAGTACCATGAAGCTACCATAAACTAAGAGCTTCTCAAACATAAATAATTTACAAAAATGCCCTTGAACAAAGAAGAGTTCGCCCACATCATCCAAAATTCAATAACAAGGACCAAAGGTGTAATAACCAAGTATAGGAATATATAAATCGTGATGTGCTGCTATGTCGGAGCCCACGAAGTCTCAATTCTGGACCCCAGGCCTCCTTGGAGGGCTATATCATTGAGAAATTTTCATGGGATCAAAAGTCCCGGTAATTGTTCCTTAGATATCAAAGAATTGAAGAGCAATTTTTAACGAATTTTTGGAGGTTATTAACCATTTCGTTTTCAAGCTTGAAGTTTAAGAAAATGCGAGTTTTCGGAAGTTTGTACTAAAATCCAAAAGTTGAATTTTGATTCTTAAGGAGTTTGATTTTTCCAATATTTTTATTGGATTCAAATGGGGGATATTCTCTTATTTACATTTATGTTTTAAAGTTAATGGAGAATAAAATTAAAATTAAGAAATGTTAAGAAATGTAAATAAGTACATGATGATATTTGAGAAGTGTAGATGAAGAGAGAAAAAAAGGGGGGGACTGGGCGCCTAGGCGCCCAAGGCCAGCATCCTGGCGCTGGCTGTGCTGCAGAAGTGATGCAGCTTCAAGTGGGCGGGCACCCAGGCAGCCAGGTCGCGACGCCCAGGCGCCCTCTGGACATAATTAAAAGAAGAAGCTCGAAGCTTCTCTCTCATTCTTCACCAATCTCTCTCTTTCTCTCTTCTCTCTCTCTCTCATCCTTCTTCTTCCCCCATGGAATCATTATTCTTTTATCAAATTTTACTCAAGTCTACCACCAAACTCATCTTCCTCATGTCATCTTCATCATCTAACTTGGTCTTCTCACTTGGAGTTTTCTATCTCCTCTTTTCGAGAGAAAGAAAATCATGGTGGGAGGAGACCCACCACTCTACCGCTTTCCTCCACTCTTTAAGGTAATTTTTGAGCTTAACCCTCATTATTATACCATAGATTAGTTAGTTTATCTTTGAAATCAAGATTTGAGCTCATAAGGAAAGGGTTAGGTTCTATAATTGGGGGTTTTTGCCCTATAAGCTAATGCTAGTAAATTATCAGAATAGTTAAGTTGTAGGAGTCTAATTTATATAATTGTCATGTTGGATACTCTCCGAAATCCCTTGGTAGCTCTAAGGCTTCGTGAAGTTTGAGCTTCTTCCTTTCCCAACTTGAACTGTGAGTTGATGATGTATCTATAGATAACTAGTTTCAAGTATATGTATGATTCTCTAAATGTTAAGTTATGGTTTGAGTTATTAAAGTTCAAAGAAAGTAAAATAGCATTTCAATGTGTGACCTTATTGAATTCTTCAAAAACAAAGTGTATTACTCCTTTGTGTATACATATATATATATATATATATATATATATATATATATATATATATATATATATATGTGTGTGTGTGTGTGTGTGTATGTGTGTGTGTGTGTGTGTGTGTGTGTGTGTGAGACAAGCAAATCCAGAAATTTATTTTTGATACCTGAATAATTGGATAGAAGTAGGATAGTTTCATGCTATTAAAATTTTAAGGAATTATGAATTTTATCCTATGATTATATTGAGAACTATTAGGTTCTAATGTTCTAAGAGTTTAAGTAGTGTAACTGACTTCAGCTATACCATGCTAGAAAAGGTTATGTTCATTACCAAAAATAAAAGAGTTTACTTAAGTGATGCTGTAAAGCTAGTTTGAAATTAGAAAAGTTTTATAAGAAAGAAAATGTGTTTCAAAGAAAATTTAAGTCAAGGGCTTACATGAGGCATGGCAAAGAGCCAGCAAGTGTGAGTGCTTTCCTAAGGAGAGGAACTGTAATAGAAACTATTTGCTAATGGCAGCAGCATTAGCCTTGGTGCACCTTGAATAACCCAGCTAGCAGGGTGTTACTTGTAACATCCACCGTTCTTTGCCTAATTATTCGGTTTTATCGAATAATTGAGAATAATTAAAATTCGGTTAAACAATTATTTAAACTCAATTGATTAGCAATTACTTGAGTTTAGATATGAGGGAATTGAGTTAAAAGTATAGGAGATTTTATAAAATTTTATTGAAAACCGATTTACCGATTTAAAGGAAATCGGTAAAATTACGGTATCTTAAACTGTCGGAACCGAACCAATAGAATTCCAATCCTTTACCCTACCTTGAGTGGCTGATAACTCAGCCACTTAGCACCAAAAGTAGCGCCACTTTGGCCACACAAAGACAAGGAGGGCTGGCTAATTTTCAGCCTTGCAAAATCCAACCAATCACAAGCCAAGAAGCCACCTATATATATACCCTTCAATCAGATTTTTTTGCCCTTTTCCTTCACCCATTCTGATGACTTTCCAGCGCCACTTCCTCTTCTCCTTTCAGCTCTCTTCCTCTCTTCTTCACACACACAACTCCAGCCAACATCAAGTCTTGCTCATCCAAGCTTCAAAAATCTAGCAAAATCACTTAGAACAAAGGTAGGGATTTGATACTTGAATTAATTCTGTGGTATTGGCTGGCTGAGCTTGGATTATTTTCATCTTCTTTGATGTGTTAAATGAATGATTATGATGATATGTGATTGGTTTTGGGCTGTTTGTGTGATTGAAACCGAATTTGGAGCAAGGAAGAATGGAACCAACTTTGTTGGAAAACTTACACATAGGAGAATATCCCATAAAAATTTTAGAATTAGATAAAGTCCCAGTTGCTCCCAGTGATCCATGAAAGTTGCCCTATGTCCAAACCGGCCAGAACAGGGCAGTTTAGGAAGGTCAGAATTCAGGGCTTGTAACTCGAGCCCTACTAAGTCAAATGGAATGGAACTTTTTGCAAATGAAACTTTACCTTGTTAGCTTTAATATGAGTCCAATTTTGTGTAATTTGAGTTAGTTTTCGATTTTTAGTGGATTTTAACTTTTAGTTGCCTGATTCTGGCTAACCATTGGGCAGGCCGGGATAAAACCTGAATATCTTGAGCTATAGAAATCAAAATCAGATGGGACGAAAAGGGTTAGAAACTAGACACATAAGGCTACAACATATTCAAAAATTAGGTTTAAATGAGTTATATCACTGGGCAGAATAAGGCAGAATGAGCTAAAAGCCCTATTGATGCTTTGTTGAAACTAGTGAATGAATCTATGAATGTATATGCATAATTGCTGCTCTATACTGAAATTGCAAATTGTATAAATCTAACTGGTTGGCTGGCACTATTTACAGGGAAGCGGACACATTCTGTTATGGTGCCGAAATTTCGGTAGAACCCATGTACAAGTTATGAATTACATGTTAATGCATGTGCATTTTTAAGAAAGTTATGAAAAGGATTATGTTACCATGAAAGTTCCATGCTACTTGGGTCAACCCCGGATAAGAAGTTAAGGGGAATAGATCGGTGGGAAAGTCAGGGAAAATAAACCCAGCATTCCTGTATAGGAACGAGCTCGATCCTGAAAAGCAGACTATTGCCCAGGAGTCTAAATGGCCAAGAACTCCCAGAGGACCAAGAGATGGAAAATGATGAAGAGTAATGGAAAATGCTTATGAAAAAATGTTCATGATTAAGTCTGCATGATTACATGACTGCATGGTTACATGAAATAATTATGTCAAAATGTTTACAGTGGTCTATTGTGTTTGCTTACTGCTGTTTATTTATTTATTCTGTTTATTATTTTATGCATCATTATTAGTACTCTTTTGTGTTTCTTGTGCCGTCTAAAGTAAAACTGGACCTTGCTTCGGACCAAACTTTTCCTTAAACTCATTAAAATGGATAGCCTAGTTCACACTCATGCTTTTCTAATTAAATAAAAACCGAGGCAACTGAGAATGAATGTGACGTCAGAAGAACGCCACACATGAACTCTACTGAGAATTTCTTGAAATTCTCACCCCGTGTTGTATTCCCGCATCATTCTCAGATGCTGGCGAAGGGCTCAACGGCCACTCCTTTCATTGAGATCCCAGACCTGCAGCTTCACTATGACTCCGAGTTGGACTCGTTGGATACAGCCTGCTTCTACTATTTCTACCTCTGCTTTTAGCAAATAGGAATTTTGACGTTCCTTTGTTTCATCTGTTTTTAATATATATCTATATGTATAAACTGAAGCGTCGACTTCTGACCTACTTATGTATATATACAATTGAGAATATATCACTTATTTATATCTCTTCTGTTATATTACATTAAACTTTATTACATTTTACAACGCTATTCACGTCTATTATGTAACAATGCGTTGTTTCAACGGGTTAGTGATACTAATTATGAGATTTAAGTAGAGTGTTAACATGGTAACACAGACTACCTAATTTAATGCTATGACTTAAGCATAACATCAAATTAGTAGGGTGTTACATTGCTAGCCCGGCATGTCGGCCAATATGTCCGGAATATATAGACATGCACAGGTGTGAAGTTATCAGTTACTGCTGGGCAAGCCCAGTTAGGCAGCTATTTCTGAAATAGGATCCTCCCTTAAGTTTTATTATAATTTTGAATCAAGTATTTACTTTTCAAATTAAGAGAAAGTATTTCTATCTTTAAGCCCAGTTCTTATATCGTTATTATGTATATGATTTATTACATCTAGTTGTAAAAGCGTTATGTTCATACACATATATATATATATATATATATATATATATATATATATATATATATATATATATCTACACATATAAGAAGTTTTTATCCAATGGAAAGAGAAATGTGATTAAGGACCTATGGATGTTTTAAGGATAGATTATACTTCTGGTATGTTTTGCCAAAAAGTTTATAAATTATACTTTTGCTAAAGGTTAATGTTAAAGCTTGTTCCACTATTGTTATAGATATATTATCCCTCACTGAGTCTGTATGACACACTCTTTTCTCTCTCTCTCTATATTTTTAGACGAAGTGGACTGTGCTCAAGCTTCATGATTAACTAGAAGATTCAGCATTTAGGCTTAATTGTATAATCTCTAGAAGTGCTCCAATAACCTACAGGCAGAGTCCTCCCTGTGTTGGGTCTTAGATTGTTATATGTAAATTGTTTTGAGTTGTAATTAGTTTAATCTCAATGATTATGTATTTAATGCTTCTTGAATAGTTATGTAAACATATTTTTTTAAGTGATTATGCTTTAAATTCTCATTTTGTGTGTTGTGGGGTGCATTCGGAGAATATCTGGATCCCTAATGATTTTGTGTGCTTGTATTGTTTTATGCAAGGCGAGGATCCTTATTTGGGAATAGTCCTAAATACAAAGGAGACTCTGCCTAATTTTTTCCATTAGAATAAAGTCTAATGTAGGCTTGCTAGGGACGTGTCCCTATGCGCCAGTCACATCCTGGGTAGGGTCGTGACAAAGATGGTATCAAAGCATTAGGTTTCCATGTAGTTAATGGAGTAAGTGTCCTTTAGTAGGATCACAACTGTGTTAATGGAAGCGCGCCCATTTCCATTGATTGTGGTGCTACAAAAGGCCTATAGGAATGATGTTCTCGTCCTTTGTCTCTTAGTTATTCTTGATATTCCCTTATATCATGTACGTTGTTCTTGTGGTAATCCAGGAGTTGCTGCTCCTTTTCTATTTATGATTTTAGTTTTGAGCTGAACCACTCACTCCACACCTATGGTTAGGTTTCAATTCTTTCTATGGAATGTGTAGCCTTGCATGGCTTGTGAGCTCATAAACTAACTATGAGAATTTATGAGATATCAAAAGCATGAGATATGTGGAGAATATGATTTTTAGCTTGTAATCAGATGTTAGAAAAGAGGAAAGAATATCACAATCAGTAATGAATGTTTGATATAGAGGAAGGTTCTTGCGATTAAGTAATCAGCAGCAACTTGCCTGACATATGTATCAAAGGGGTGCCACAATCCTTTTTATGATGGCTCAAATAAGTCATGTCCTCCAAAGGTAACTCAGAAAGAACAGATCATGGAAATGAAAGACAAATTCAAGTCTTAAGGGCTAGCGATTGTAAAGTAAAGTAAAGAATATGATACAAAGGGCATAGCTAAAGCATTTCAAGGAACCCTTAGCTAATAGAGTTGCTTTAAGAAGAATAACCTTGATGTGGGAATTCATTGTCGTATTAAAATTAGTATAATGTGAGGTTTTGCATATCGTAATCTTGTAAAGGCATGCCCTAGTAAAAGAGAGTTTCAGGCATTAATTAGTGGAAGAAGAAGAAAAAGGAGGTTAGAATTTCATTTTGAAATTCAGGGACCGAATTTCTTAAAGGGGGAAGATTGTAATAACCAAGTATAGGAATATATAAATCGTGATGTGCTGCTATGTCAGACCCCGCGAAGTCCCAAGTCTGGATCCTAGGCCTCCTTGGAGGGCTATATCATTGAGACATTTTCATGGGATCAAAAGTCCCAGTAATTGTTCCTTAGATATCAAAGAATTGAAGAGCAATTTTTAACGAATTTTTGGAGGTTATTAACCATTTCGTTTTCAAGCTTGAAGTTTAAGAAAATGCAAGTTTTCGGAAGTTTGTACTATAATCCAAAAGTTGAATTTTGATTCTTAAGGAGTTTGATTTTTTCAATATTTTTATTGGATTCAAATGGGGGATATTCTCTTATTTACATTTATGTTTTAAAGTTAAGGGAGAATAAAATAAATGAGGAATAAGTACATGATGATATTTGAGAAGTGTAGATGAAGAGAGAAAAAAAGGGGGAGATTGGGCGCCTAGGAGCCTAAGGCCAGCGCCCAGGCGCTAGCTGTGCTACAGAAGTGATGCAGCTTCAGGTGGGCGGGCGCCCAAGCGGCCAGGTCGCGACGCCTAGGCGCCCTCTGGACGTAATTAAAAGAAGAAGCTCGAAGCTTCTCTTTCATTCTTCACCAATCTCTCTCTTTCTCTCTTCTCTCTCTCTCATCCTTCTTCTTCCCCCATGGAATCATTATTCTTTTATCAGATTTCACTCAAGTCTACCACCAAACTCATCTTCCGCATGTCATCTTCATCATCTAACTTGGTCTTCTCTCTTGGAGTTCTCTCTCTCCTCTTTTCTAGAGAGAGAAAATCATGGGGGGAGGAGACCCACTGCTCTTCCCACGCTCTACCGCCTTCCTCCACTCTCTAAGGTAATTTTTGAGCTTAACCTTCATTATTATACCATAGATTAGTTAGTTTATCTTTGAAATCAAGATTTGAGCTCATGAGGAAGGGGTTAGGTTCTATAATTGGGGGTTTTTGCCCTATAAGGCTAATCCTAGTAAATTATCATAATAGTTAAGTTGTAGGAGTCTAATTCATATAATTGTCATGTTAGATACTCTCCGGAATCCCTTAGTGGCTCTAAGGCTTCGTGAAGTTTGAGCTTCTTCCTTTCCCAACTTGAACTGTGAGTTGATGATGTATCTATAGATAACTAGTTTCAAGTATATGTATGATTCTCTAAATGTTAAGTTATGGTTTGAGTTATTAAAGTTCAAAGAAAGCAAAATAGCATTTCAATGTGTGACCTTATTGAATTCTTCAAAAACAAAGTGTATTACTCCTTTGTGTATATATATATATATATATATAGTGTGTGTGTGTATGAGACAAGCAAATCTAGAAATTTATTTTTGATACTTGAATAATTGGATAGAAGTAGGATAGTTTCATGCTATTAAAATTTTAAGGAATTATGAATTTTATCCTGTGATTATATTGAGAACTATTAAGTTCTAATGTTTTAAGAGTTTAAGCAGTGTAATTGACTTCAGCTATACCATGCTAGAAAAGTTTATGTTCATTACCAAAAATAAAAGAGTTTACTTAAGTGATGCTATAAAGCTAGTTTGAAATTAGAAAAGTTTTATAAGAAAGAAAATGTATTTCAAAGAAAATTTAAGTCAAGGGCTCGCACGAGGCATGGCAAAGACCCAGCAAGTGTGAGTGCTTTCCTAAGGAGAGAAACTATAACAGAAACTGTTTGCTAATGGCAGCAGCATTAGCCTTGGTGCACCTTGAATAACTTAGCTAGCAGGGTGTTGCTAGCTCGGCATATCGGCCAACATGTCCGGAATATATAGACACGCACAGGTGTGAAGTTATCGATTCTTCTTTGGGCAAGCCCAACAGTGACTATTTCTGAAATAGGATCCTCCCTTAAGTTTTATTATGATTTTGAATCAAGTATTTACTTTTCAAATTATGAGAAAGTATTTCTATCTTTAAGCCCAATTCTTATATCCTTATTATGTATATGATTTATTACATCTAGTTGTAAAAGCGTTATGTTCATATATATATATATATATATATATATATATATATATATATATATATATATATATATATATATATATATATATATATATATATGTTTGTAAGAAGTTTTTATCCAATGGAAAGAGAAATGTGATTAAGAACCTATGGATGTTTTAAGGACAGATTATACTTCAGGTATGTTTTGCCAGAAAGTTTATAAATTATACTTTTGCTAAAGGTTAATGTTAAAACTTGTTCCACTATTGTTATAGATATATTATCCCTCACTGAGTCTGTATAACTCACTCTTTTCTCTCTTTCTATATTTTTAGACAGGTGCGAGATCATGCTCAAGCTTCCACAGTTAACTAGAAGATTCAGCATTTAGGCTTAATTGTATAATCTCTAGAAGTGCTCCAATAACCTACAGGCAGAGTCCTCCTTGTGTTGGGTCTTAGATTGTTATATGTAAATTGTTTTGAGTTATAATTAGTTTAATCTCAATGATTATGTATTTAATGCTTCTTGAAGAGTTATGTAAACATATTTTTTTAAGTGATTATGCTTTAAATTCTCATTTTGTGTGCTGTGGGGTGCATTCGAAGAATGCCTGGATCCCCAATGATTTTGTATGCTTGTATTGTTTTATGCAGGGCGAGGATCCTTATTTGGGAATAGTCCTAAATACAAAGGAGACTCTGCCTGATTTTTTCCATTAGAATAAAGTCTAATGTAGGCTTGCTAGGGACGTGTCCCTATGCGCCGGTCACATCCTGGGTGGGGTCGTGACAAAAGGAGTAGCTTCTACTTGAACACCTAAAACTGAAAAAGAAGAGGAAACAATGGAGTGCGTTTATGAAACTCAGTGAGAGATAGAGTGTCTCTAACCCACATAAGACAATATGCAAACTTATAGATATTAAGGTAATATAATAATATGAATAATAAAACCAAATTAGAAATGTTAATCAAACATTATCCAAATTTCCTTTTTCAACAACATAGAGTCCATCTATTCCAGGATAATTAGGTAGTAATCACACTTTGGTGGCCCTTCCTTCGTGTGAATCCTGTAATCAGGCACACATCACACTATATGTATGGCTGTGAATATCAAGCATGCACCACTCCTTTGAGTGGATGTGAAATTCATAATTCAAAGTGCACCAGGGCTAACGTCTACTGCCGTCAGCAGGCGTTAGCAGGCAGATCCTAGTCTAGACTTCCTAAGTCTTTCCTTTTCATTATACATAACATATACTAATGATTCTCATAAAACATACCAATATATCATAAATAAAACATAAAATCGTATCCTCAGAGAAAATAAAGCTTTATTCAGAAAACCTTTCATTTCATCTCTTACTTAGTTATTCACAATTCAGATGCGGAGCAAATCCATACCAAGCTATAGACCATTAAGTATATCAAATCCTTCCAAAACAAGATTCATTTTCCAAAGTTTAATAGGAAACCAATATAACAACAATTACTATACTTTTTGAAAATCCAGTCATTGTCTCATGTGGTAAATTTTGAATAAATAGGCTACCAAGTTTAAATCAAGATTTTAAGATATACCAAATTATTTGCACACTCATATATACATGTACATATACAAAATATATTGGAAACTAAGATAGGGATAAGTTATCTACTCATAGTTCATAATCCAAAGGTGGAATTCGATCCTACGGAGCTCCGGGGATCATATAGCGGTCATTGGAAAAACCTAGCACCACAATTTTGATAGATTTATCAACCATCAGTTGTTGACACAAGGAATTAATGCTAACCACCCCCCAAAACATAAAATCCCCCAATTCCTAGCTTAGGGTTCAAGAACAACTTCAATCCAAGCATAGGTTCGAATTTCTTGGAAAAGGAAGAATGAAGGATGTTAGGATTTACCTTTCAGAAGCCAATGGGAGTGAGAATTGTGGTGGATTTCGAGTTCTTCCTCCTACAAGCTCCAAGCTCATCCATGGAGGTAGAGAGAGAGAAAGAGGGAGAGCAAAAGAGAGTTTAGAGAGAGAGAGAGACGTTTTCGAGTGGAGGAGAAAGAAAAACGCAAGGAAAATGAGAGAGAGAGAGAGAGAGAGAGAGAGAGAGAGAGAGAAAGAGAGCGTCCTAGATGGTTTTATAGATGGCTGGTAATCGATTACCTGGCACCCAGAATTGGCAATCGATTACTACAGAGTGTCCGGGACCATAGAAACCCATTCAGTCATATCTAATCGATTACAAGTGAAGAAAACTTTGTTTTATATATCATCAGTCACTGGTAATCGATTACAAGCCCCTTGTAATCAATTACCATAGGGAAAAATGCAGCATCAGAACACCCCAGAACAGACTCACAACTTGGAGATATGAGTGTTATATACTTATTTACATTTCTTAACTTTAAGATAATAACTTTAAAACATAAATGTAAATAAGGAAATATCCCTCATTTAGATTCAACAAAAATATCCAAAAATTCAAAATCCTTAAGATTTAGAATCCAACTTTTGGGTTTTAGTTCAAATATCCGAAAACTCGCATTTTTATAAACCGGTGGGTTGAAATCGAAGGGTTTGCCCATTCCCTAAAATTCATTAAAAATCCCTCTTCAACTTATTGATACCCATGGAACCATTACCGACATTTTTTATCTTAAGAAAATGCCTTAGTCCTATAGCCCTCCAAGGAGGCATAGGGTTCAGATTCAGAATTTTCAAGACCCGATATCGACAAATCACTGCAACGCATACTGGGGTATAACATAATAAGTACACATCATTATCATATTAGTAAGAGTGTCTGATTCAACTACCCATTATTTTAAAAATCTTATAAAGAGAAGCATGTAATTGGATGACAATATAAAACTCTTTTATACTAACAGTGAATCAAAATTAATCTCTCATAAAAATTAAGTTACTATTATCAATCATAGTTCTGAAAATAGGACCGGATTGGCCAATCAAATCGGTTGAACTAGGAACCTACTAGGTGATCGGTTCGGTTACCTTTAAAAAATCAGCATTTCAAAAACTGCCATTGAACTGCTTGAATCGGCCGAAAACCGATAAACCGGCCAACCTAAATCGATTTTTTTGGTCAAGCAATTTTTTGAAAAAAAAATGACACTACCTATAAGAGCCCTAGCCCCTGTTTTTGGCTTCATCGAAAGAGAGAATAGCATAGCTATTCGCACATCGTCCTTTATCCTCCTCCACCTTTTGCACATTGTCCTTCCCCACCATTTGCTCATTCCACTAGTTGTAACCGATGCTGCCGCAGTTGGAGGTAACCATTGTTGCTATGAGATTTTTCAGATGCTTTATTACAACTTCCTTTGCTTTTCTTTGTTATATTTTGTTCTTTGGTCAAGACTGCTTTTCTAGGTGCAAGGTGCAGGAAAGGAAGAATCGAGGTTGTAGGAGAGAGAACGCCAAAGCTACTATGCCTTGCAAGGTGTCTAACGATGATTAGTGTTTTGAATTACATTATCTAATAGATAAGAGAAATATTTTTGTATCACCAAAATAGGTAGATATCTTGGATACCTAGAGATAGAAAGGAGAAAAAAATTATAAAAGAAAATGAAAAGAGTGAAATAATTGATGGAGAAAGAAAAAGCTGAGAGAGAGTGTTGAGGTATTAGAGTTTTTAGTATGTACAAATAACATATCTCAATAGATAAGCTTTTTTTTTTTCTTTTTATGGTTTGGAAAATCCCATGTGAGACTCTTTTTTTTTTTTTTTTTTAGTTCTACAGGCTCATAGTTATACTCAATTGTGGGTTGATAGTTGGATATATATATATGAGATGTGTTATTTGGACATCCAAAAAGTGGGTGTCCATCAACACCTATCTACATCCAACCATTCAATCTACTTAATTTTATATTTTACATTTTTTATTTCAACTTTTTCTAAAATCCTAGTGGGATGTCTTTAAGGGTGTTAGAGTTTACAATGTACAAAAAATATTTCCCTATATATATATATATATATATAATCTAGTGTGTTTTGATTTTGACTTATCTTTTAATTATTTTTTTATTTTTTTTTTTAATAAAGATTTATTGATATATTTTATTATACCTCAATTGAATCTCAATTGAACCAATTAAATCAATAAATCTCTAAACCAATAACATGCCCGATTGGATATTCTCGTTATCAACACTTGTACCTGTTCTTTTAACAATTGTTTAGGGAGTGACGGAGCTACTCGTATTTCCAGTCAGTGTGACATTTGGTCAGCGAGTAACAAATCTCTGCTAAAATGCCATAATCAAACAAGGAAAGTGAAAGGCTAGAAGAAACATACAAAAGAGGAAAATCAAAGAGTGTACAGAGTGGGATATTTTGTCGGTGGATTTGTCTTTTCTTATGATCGTACATTTTTAATTAAGTTGCTGCAACAACTCTTTTTTTTTTCTCCAAGGCGTTCTCAAAAATGTATAATTAATCATTTTTCGTTTTGTAAATTTAAATATTTAAGTTGTCTATATGATTAATATTTATTTAATTATAAAAGTATAAAAATTATATGATATAATTATAAAAATTATTTTTTAAAAGTAATTTATATTCTCATAAACTGAAGGCACTTATAATATTTTATTCTAATTTTAATATACTTTTAATGTAAAATATTTATATACTATAACTTTTATAATAGAGTTTAATTCTTATATAATAATATATTATTTTATATTTTTTAAAATTTGAATTCATGCAACTGCTCATAATAATATGATAACTTTTTGTGTTCCTATTGGATAGCAATGTAAATTATTTTACACCATCAATATATAATAATTAAGAATTTAATTTAAATGTACTGACAGTGTAAAATAGTTTTACACTATCAACCAATAGAAATAATGGAAAGCGCCAACTCACATAAATAACTATGCATTATAATGAGAAACATATCATGATTTCTTATTTTCCCTTATTTTTATTGATTGACAATGTAAAACTGTTTTGTACTGTCAATACATACCAATTAAACTCAACAATTAAATTCTTTATGATAATAAGATATCAAAATTAGATTATTTTTCAAATTAAAGTTGTTTATCACTTTAAACTTGAATAATTCCATGGTCTAGATAAAAATATTGCTAGACAAATTCAATCTTGAGAAATAAAAATTTTCATTATAATATCTTAAAATTACAAACATTGATTAAATTAATCCTTTTTAAGAACTGTTTGATAAGAAGCATTTTTCAAAGATTATATATTAAGGATTTTTTTGAGCTGGACTAATTTACGGTTTTATTCTAATTAAAAAATTGCTTATATATAATTTAAATTAAATAAAATAACATGGTTAAAGAAATATAATCTAAATTAAATAAAATAACACAGTTAAAGAATGAGAAATGATATTTGTACATACCATCTTTTAACATCTTTAAACACCCTTTCTCTATCTCTCTCCTCTCTCCACTTCCTTTTTCACTTTTTCTTTTTCTTTCACAATTTTTTTTTTCCAAATTTGTAAGAAGGTGTCTAAATATCCACATTAAAAGGTAGTACAAATAACACCCTTATTAAAGAATTAAGATTTATCATAGCAAGATTGTCGTTTGTTGGTATAAAAGAGAAGGGAAGAGGTTGGAGTTTGAAGGTACGGACGTGTGTACTGTTGATGCAGATGAGATGACAACCTCAGTTGCTAACTGATTTTGATCTCTCTTCCAAAAGAAACTTTTATAGAGAGAGAGAGAGAGAGAGAGAGAGAGAGAGACATGGACGGTGAAGGAGGAGGCACAAGGAAGAAGAGAGGGGCAGAGAGTGAGACAACGACAACGACAACGACAACGACAACAACAACAAGGAGGTACAAGGGAATCAGGATGAGGAAGTGGGGCAAGTGGGTCGCGGAGATTCGAGAGCCTAACAAGCGTTCCAGGATTTGGCTCGGCTCTTACTCCACCCCCGTCGCCGCCGCACGCGCCTACGACACCGCCCTCTTCTACCTCCGCGGCCCCTCCGCCCGCCTCAACTTCCCCGACCTGCTCGCCGGTGAGCCATCTCCCGCCGCCGCCGCCGGAGACATGTCCCCCGCTTCCATCAGGAAGAAGGCCATCGAGGTCGGCGCCAGAGTCGACGCCCTCCAGGCTACCTCCGCGCATGGCGGCGCCGCCGAGGAATTTGCTGGTCGGGTTGACCTCAACGAGATGCCCGATCCCGAGAACTCGGGTTGCAACTGGGACAGGGACTAGAAACTCTAGAAGGTTCCTCTCTCTCTCTCTCTCTCTGTTCTCGTTCTTTCCGAACTGTTAGTTAAGGGTGGTTGCTAACATGCGCTGTGGAGGGTAGGGCTGGAGCATGGTGGTGTTGATGATGATTAGTCATGGCTCATGAGGCCCTTTTGTGTGCATTTTTTTTTTTTTAGCTTCTTTTTTTAGATTTCACAAAGAATTTTTGGGGTTGTAAAAAATGTTAAATGTAAATCACCAAATCATTAGCCTTTTTCCGTCAAACGCTTAGTTTTTCATTTTCATTTTGTTTCATTCTAAACGTATGCCATTATTGATTTAAATGATGTATAGTTTTTATGGAACTATACATAGTTTCAGCCATAAAATTATTTTACTTTATGAAAGATAACTTACAAAGAAATGGAACATTTTAGATTGGAATCGGAAATTGGAAAAAAAAAAAAAAAAAAGAATGGAGCAGTGAAGGGAATTCGAGGGAGGGGACAGCAATGGCCTAGGATGCTGAGCAGTTGGGTAGAAAAGGAAAGAGGAAAGGATGCTAACCACCACTAAAGTAACTATATCTTGTAAAAAGCTATAAGAATTGAGAGTTAGGTAGTTTTCTCGGTCTGCATGCACTGTGTTGCAATGCTGATTGTGAAGGGGAGAGGGGACCATTGAAGTATTGGAGGGTAGGAGATAACGATGGATGATGGATGGGATAGGTTATTCGGTTTTGTCGTCTCAGATTGTTTTCTACCTAGACTCAAATCTCGGACAACAATTTGTATCGAACAAATACATAGATCAGAAAATTATAAAATGGATGGAAATACAAAGTTAAAGTTTGAGAAAGAGATATCTCCACGTTGAAGCAAAATTACAGCTGAAGCTTCTCAAGCTTTCAACACAGGTTACAGTTCCTCAATTGATGTAAGAACTCAACAAAATATCTTTCCATATATTTCTTTCTTTTTTTCCCCAGTTTTGTTTGCGAATCAAGCGTGTGACTTGATGTAGAGAAAACTAAGAAGAGGATGATAGGATAAAGTATAACTAATTTAATAAGAATTTGGTTCCGCGATAGCATTTAGGAAAAAAATTTTATACTAGTTAAAGCAAGGTTTTCGGATTTGAATATGAGCTGATTTGTATTCCATACTTGAGTTGGTAGGATCTATGAGCTTTTTTTACGTGTAGACAAGCATCAGTCCATGATTAGCGGAATTGCA
Source organism: Pterocarpus santalinus (assembly GCA_031439595.1). NCBI lineage: Eukaryota > Viridiplantae > Streptophyta > Magnoliopsida > Fabales > Fabaceae > Pterocarpus > Pterocarpus santalinus. The sequence goes on from CM062525.1 coordinate 21,634,675, forward strand.
TCATACTAGACGTAAGTGAGCCTGTGCCATTGATTTTTCCTCTAAACTACAAAAGGATGAATGCCAATTCCCGGTCTCTGCGCCTTTACGGCAATAGTTGAGAATAATACTTTAATGATATAGGTCCGAATGCGGGTCGTAGAAGCAATAAAAAGTATAGCCTAATTATTCGGTTTTATCGAATAATTAAGAATAATTAAAATTGGGTTAAACAATTATTTAAACTCAATTAATTAGCAATTACTTGAGTTTAGATATGAGGGAATTGAGTTAAAAGTATAGGAAATTTTATAAAATTTTATTGAAAACCGATTTACCGATTTAAAGGAAATCGGTAAAATTACGGTATTTTAAACTGTCGGAACCGAACCAATAGAATTTCAATTCTTTACCCTACCTTGAGTGGCTGATAACTCAGCCACTTAGCACCAAAAGTGGCGCCACTTTGGCCACACAAAGACAAGGAGAGCTGGCTAAATTTCAGCCTTGCAAAATTCAACCAATCAAAATCCAAGAAGCCAACCACCACTCAATGCTTTATGACACTTTCCTCTCCCCTCATTCAGCCAATTTTGCACCACTCTCTCTTCTCCCTTGCTCAGCTCTCTTCTCCTCTTCCTTACTTACATAACTCCGGCCAACCTCAAGCTTGATCAAGCTTTGCTCATCTAAGCTTCAAAAATCCAGCAAAATCACTTAGAACCAACGTAGGGGTTTGATACTTGAATTAATTCTGTGGTATTGGCTGGCTGAGCTCAGATTATTTTCATCATCTTTGATGTGTTAAATGAATGATTATGAGTATATGTGATTGGTTTTGGGCTGTTTGTGTGATTGAAACCGAATTGGAGGCAAGAAAGAGTGGAAATAGGAAGAGCTGATGGATTAGAAAACCAAAAACCCTCGGCAGTCCGTACGGCGGAGTATACGGCTCTGCCTACAGCGAAGTAAATTGGGTCGAACCATTTTTATATGAAACTAGACATCTAGAGCTTTCCATAGATATATCATATAAAGCTTTTGGATTAGAATTAAGAGAGATATGAATTTTTGAATTTCGACCTAAGGTTTTGACTCTAGTTCTGGGCAGACTGGGTTTTTCAGGGTAGAGCTCGCCCTACACTATTTGAAAATAAGTGAAACTAACTTTTTTAGAAAGCTTACACATAGAAGAATGTCCCATAAAAATTTCAGAATTAGATAAGGTCATAGTTACTCCCAGTGATCCAAGAAAGTTGCCCTATATCCAAACCGGGCCAGAACAGGGCAATTTAGGAAGGTCAAAATTCGGGGCTTATAACTCGAGCTCTACTAAGTCAAATGAAATGAAACTTTTTGCAAATGAAACTTTACCTTGTTAGCTTTAATATGAGTCCAATTTCGTGTAATTTGAGTCAGTTTTCGATTTTTAGTGGATTTTTACTTTTAGTTGCCTGATTCTGGCTAGCCATTGGGCGGGCCGGGATAAAACCTGAATATCTTGAGCTGTAGATATCAAAATTAGATGGGACTAAAAGGGTTAGAAACTAGACACATAAGGCTACAACATATCCAAAAATTAGGTTTAAATGAGTTAAATTGAAATAAATGTGGGATATACCATAACCGGGCAGAATAAGGTAGAATGAGCTAAAAACCTATTGATGCTTTGTTGAAACTAATGAATGAATCTATGAATGTATATACATAATTGCTGCTCTATACTAAAATTGCAAATTGTATAAATGTTCTGGTATGCTGGCACTATTCATGGGGAAGCGGACACGTTCCGTTATGCTGCCAAAATTTCGGTAGAACCCATGTACAAGTTATGAATTACATGTTAATGCATGTGCATTTTTAAGAAAGTTATGAAAGTTATGAAAAGGATTATGTCACTATAAAAGTTCCATTCTACTTGGGCCAGCCCCGGATAAGAAGTTAAGGGGAATAGATCGGTGGGAAGGGCGGGAAAAGTAAACCCGACATTCTTGTATAGGAACGAGCTTGATCCTAAAAAGTAGACTATTACCCAAGAGTCCAAATGGCCAAGAACTCCCAGGGGACGAAGAGATGGAAAATGATGAAAAGTAATGAAAAATGCTTATGAAGAAAGGTTCATGCTTAAGTCTGCATGATTACATGATTGCATGGTTACATGAGACCATTGTGTCAATATGTTTACAATTATCTATTATGTTTGCTTACTGCTGTTTATTTATTTATGCTATTGATTATTCTATATATCATTATTAGTAATCTATTTTGTTTATTGTGCCATATAAAGTAAAACTGAACATTGCCTTAAATCAAACATTTTCTTGAACTCATTTAAATGAATATTTCAGTTTGAACACATGTTTTTACAATTAAATAAAACTCGAGGCAATTGAGAATGTATGTAACGTCAGCTAACCGTTATACATAGACCCTACTGAGAATTTCTTGAAATTCTCACCCCGTTTTGTACCTTTCGCATCATTCTCGGACGTTGACGATGGACTCCACAGCTACACTCTTCATTGAGATCCCAGCTTTACAACTTCATCATGATCCAGAGTTAGATTCCTTGTATATAGCCGATTCGTGTAACTTCCGCCTCTACCTCTTTAGCAACAGGAACTTTGATGTCCCTTTACACCATCCTATTTTTGACCCTGCGACCCCTTACATTGCTGTCCCGCTGCATATGGCGCACCCACCTCCAGCTCCTCCAGCACCGGAGTCACCTCCGCAGGCTGTACCCGACGTGCCGCTTAGTTCAGAGAGTGACACTTCTGAGACCACCGGCTCGTCACCCTCTTCCTCATCGGGACCCAGCGCAGAGTATTCTCCGGCCGAGCCTGACATGGCTAACGGCTTTCTGACGGAGTAGTTCGGGCAGCGGAAGATGTTGTACAGTATGACCCTCTTTTGGATAGCCCATAGCTTTGGGTCATAGACTTGGCAATAGGATTAGCAGTAGATTATGCAATGTCCTCTAAGGACCATAGGATGTTTTGACTGATACGGGCATCATTGTCTTTTGGTACGCCGGCCCATGTATGTATTCTATTTTGATACTTTGTACATAAACTGAAGTAGTGGCTTCTGATATATATATATATATATATATATATATATATATATATATATATATGCACGTACATAGTAATGTTATTGTACTATTCCTATCTTTTGTGATATTCCGTTAAATTCGTTTCACTTTTAGCATAGCAGTGTGCCGTTTCGTCTGCTAAAAAAAAAATGACGACGATTTAAGAAAGCACGAATCATGAAAGGCAAATAGAGTGTTAACATGGTAACACAGACTACCTGATTTAATGCTATGACTTAAGCATAATATCAAATTAGTAGGGTGTTACAGCAAATATAGAGAAAAAAATCTTTCATTTTAAAGAATATAATTTGGATGCATTGGTAATATAAAAAAATTTTACTCTGTCATTAAATTATATCTTACTATATCAACAAATATAGTTAAGTTTTATATTCACTACTTGAATGGTTATATAAATGAAAAAATATAATTGGTTGATTATATAAAAATCTTTTATACCGTCAACATATCTAAATTAAATTCTATTTTAAAACATATGCATACATGCTAAAAAAATATCAAATAAAAATATGAGCATTAATATCTTCAAAATTTTAAAAGCATTTGATATTTCTTTAAGTAATTAAAATAAATAAATAAATATTATTGTCATTCTTTAGCCTGTATGTTTACAATAGATGTTAACAAATTTAATTAAAAAAGAGTAAAAATAAGGACTCTAATCATGGTTCATGTGAAAAAAGAAAGGGAATATATGAAGAAATGTGTTTGATTTGTAAAAGCAGATCTTGTTTTCAAATAGTAAAAATATGTTTGGTTTGTTTATTTTCAAAATAAAATTTCAAAATAAAATTATATTTGCTATTAGACAATAATATATATATATATATATATATATATATATATATATGTGTGTGTGTGTGTGTGTGTGTGTGTGTGTATGTATTACACATTTGGTTTATCCATCAAAAATATTTATTGAAATATTTTTGCAATATTTGATATTTGAGTAAATCGTAAACATAATAAAAAGAGATATAATTGAACAAAATAACAAATATTATTTTTAACTACAATTGTCATGTACTTCAACCTATCACCCTGTCAAAAAATATAAAAAGGAGACTACCAACACCCAATCAAAAAAATACAAAAAAATTATACTTATTAATTATCTATGATAATTTTTCCACATTTGATCAGCAATTATCTCCTTGACTTGTTCCACTTCAGCTGCTTCAGTAGCACTGATTTAAAGCCATATTGTTACATGCATGCCACATTAAAAGAGATAGCTCACATTTCCTCCTTCAAATAAAATGATAGAACTTGACCATTTCAAGAACTAGCATGGATAACGTACCATAGAGAAAAAGCCCTATAAAAAAATTATTAAATACCATATAAAATTATTTCCAAACTTGTAAAATTAATCTATCAACCTAAATGAAGCAAATTATGATGGAATCTACTGCTCCAACGTCTGACACACCCAAATTTCATGAATAACAGTTTGCATATCAGATGTTAGCCACAATTTTGCAATCTTAAACATGTAGTAAAGGCCCAATTTGATTCATGCCTCAAGTCTTAGTAAGAGTTGATCCTCTATTAACCGAAAATTAATACTCCCACATAATCAATTTCATATTATAATTTAGTTGCATAGAACTCAGCATAAATGAAATACCAATCACAAGACCATGAAGAAAAGCGAATAGAGTGATGGATTGTTTTTTTTTTTTTGGTCTAGTTTTGTTTTATCTTTAGATTTGGGAATGCACATGCTGCGTTCTCTTCCATTAGGATGTGATAGGATTCTCTGAAATGACGTTGCAAGTAATTCCTTGATGTGTAATGATTAATGACTCATCTTTATTTTTTTTCAAAAAAAAAAATCCTCAAGCGTAATGACTAATGTTCTTCTTAATATTTACCTAATTCCTTGCTTGACCACATCTCACTCATTTGTTTATGCAAAATATGTTGATTGACTTCCATCAAAATATGTTGGCATGGCACCAGAGGAGGAGCAAAGGGAGTAGACAATAGTGGTGGAAGAGGAGGCAAGGGATCAGTAGCTAGCATTGAGATAGAAAGAAGAAGAAGGGAAGAATTCTAGAAAGAGAGAAAGAAAGTGAAAATTTTAATTTTAGGTAGAGATACTTTTTCTTTAATTGTAATTAGGAGTGGCCATGTGGCAAATAAAGGTACTCCATTTAATTATAGATAATAGAGAATAGAGGAAAGTTCAGGAAAGAAAGGAAGAAGGTGAAAATTTTATGCTAAAACAATTTTTCTTTAATTGTAATAAGGAATTATCATCTAATACTTAAAGGTAGTCCATTTAATTATAGATAATAAAAAACAAATAATAGAGAAAAAAAAAAAGGCCCTATTATCTCCTAACCTTTCCTCTACATTCAAATGCCAAGTTGGGACCGTCGCTACGTCCTTAGGCTTTCGATAAGACCCCAATCCCTCCTCTTCCTCTACCCTTTTCTTACCAAAGCCCCACCCCCACCACACTTTCCCTTTTTCCCTTGCCTATCCCCTCCACCTCTCTTCCTTTTGGCGATTCTGAAGGCGTCGTGAAGACAATCTTGGTGGTTTTGGACTTTTGATCAGCACATGTCCTATTGTGGTAGCATGCTTGGAGTGGTAGCTGAATAGTCTTCAAGGTGGACAACGTTGAAGAGTTTATCAAAGAGGTTGGCAATAGAGGTATGACAAATCATGGCAGATTTGGGCATATACCCCTTCTTAGATTGCCTGGGCTGTGGAGCTAAGTGGTTTAAGCAGAGGTAGCCTGGTTGGTGGGGTTTATGGTGGGGGAGAGCGGGATCTAGCAGTGCCACAAGATAAGCTATGATGGAGTTGTCCAATGCTGGGTCAAAGCACCTTACAGCGAAAACAATCTATGGTAGCTGTTATGGTAGTGCTCGGGTTTGCGCCCTATAGGTAAGTTGTTATTCTCGAGGTGCTTCTTGTGTCTGTTGTCTTTTTGACCTGAAGTGGATCTAGTCATGTTCTTTCAAAGGGGTGAGTTTTTTATCATCGAGTTCTCAGAGTATTGGCATGCCCTCAGCATCGCCCTAGAATGTTGATGTGATCTGCATGGTCTCAGTGAGTTTTTGCAAAATGGCTTTTGTGTGATGCTTGCATGTGTGAGCCCCTTAGTGTTTAGTTTCTAATTTGGGGTGTTTTGTGTTTGTCTCTATATTCTCAAGAGGTTATGATTATGGTCCTCAGATGGCTTTTTGATGCACCCATGCTCCTCTCCTTTGGAGAGTTTTGAGAGCTTATCAATTATAAAAAAGAAAAAGAAAAAGAAAAGAGGAAGGTTTCTAGAAAGAAAAGAAGAGAGTGAAAATTGATAAATTACAAAAATATATTAGCTTTCCATCATATTTGTGCATTAATTATTTCAAATTTATTTCAATTTAATAATTTCCTTGGTCTATTTAATTAATTTTATTTATGAGTACTATTAGTGAGAACATATTTATTTTGAGTTTAATTGACTAATATTCTCACTAGATTTGATTTGATTGCAGAATAAATATAGGATGGGAAATCAAAAAGAAATATTTTGTTGAAGATTTAGAGAGTTGAAGAAAAGGTTTGAAGATTTGAAAGGATTTGTATCAAGTTATAGGAAATCATGAAAAGAGATTTGGCATGAAGATTTCAAAAAGAGGAGAAAATTTTGGAATTTTAAATCCTGACGCTAGTGCTATTCTATTGCTATAACGCTAGCATATTAATGGCCCTAATGTGATTTTATTCCCTTTATAAATATGTGAAATTTCTAAGAGGCCTTTTATCCATTGTTAGAGAGACAAATATAGGCTAAGGTCCGGACACTTCTGAGAGCCATCACATGCTTTTGCCAGTTTGCATGAATCTAAGGTTTATCATTTTCTTTTCTTTTTTCATGGCTTGCTAAATTTCTTCTAGATATTAGGGACAATATAGTTTGAAGGAACGGATTTTATATTTTTATTTATTGATTTAATTTTCTTTTTCGATCAATTACACAATTTTTAGTGTTCTTAATGCTTACTTGAAATTAATCACTCCTTTGAATGTTCTATGATTTTATATGCCAAATGACAATTCACTATATAAAATAAGTCAATCTAAAAAATGCCATAAATTAAAGTAGTTAGAAATAGAAGTACTTATTTGTATAGTCATAGGAATTTCTGCTCTTTATTCTTGGGATAGGTTTAGAACAATATTAAAATATTAAAATATTCAACTTATCTTAAAAAGATTGTAATATTAAGCCATTAAATTGTGATTATAAGTTTTGAAAAATTTGACGAGCTATTAAATTGGAAAAGAAATTAGATTAATATTAGGTAACACAAAATCCGAGAACTCAAATGAAATTGTTTCCTAACACTACCTTCCATTTATCATTCTTTATATTTTCTATTGCTACATTTATTCTTCCATTAATTTAATTTAATTTACAAATTTCTCTTATTTGCATTTGGTTGAATACTAATATGGTCAAGTGAACTGGTAGTTGGTTTTAATCCTCATGAGAATCACAATCCCCTTACTCACTTTTATTACTTATGACATAGTATACTTGCTGGAGCTGATTTCATAAATTGGCTATAAAAAATCTTAGGCTAGAATAATTTTTTTTAATTGTAATTGCAAGGTATTATGTAATATTTAGAGATAGTCTATTTAGTTATAAATAATAGAATAATAAATAATAAATAATAAAGAAAAGACAAAGGTTTCTAGAAAGAAAGAAAGAAAGAGGGTGAAAATTTTAGGTGGAAATATTTTTTCTTTAATTATAATTAGGAGTTATCATATAGCATTTAGAGGTAGTTCATTTAATTAGAGATAATAGAGTAATAAATTTAAGATAAAGAGTATGAAAATTATTGTAACAATTTTTCTTTCAATTATTCAATTAAAAATAAGAATTAAAAGTGGTACTTTTTAATTTTAAATTAAAACAATGATTTTTATTTTAAAGTCGTATAACTTAAATATAAAAATTAAAAATCATTATCACAATACAACACATGGTCAACTAATACATCTTCAAAAAAAAAAAAAAGAAGGTCATATAACAATGGCAATAAGGAAAATATAAATTTTGTGACTCAACACTTATTTCAATACATCAATCACTCGACGTGAAAGCAAGAAGTCCATGCTTTTGACAAAACCATGGTTTTGTTACAAAATTAAGTTTGAGCAAGGAATAAAATACAAAACCAAATATGATAAAATAAAGAGAAATGCTAAATCCTCTTTAATTGGTGTGTCTAAAAATTCTTATAATTGAAAATCTCACTCACATCTATTGAGTAACCCTTGTATGTTATATAAATTACAATTTGCCCCCAACATTTTGCCTTTAGATTGAAGTTCTGGATCTTAGTTGATTTTAATTTGACTGAACCTTATATGGACATGCATTTGCAGCGCATGCACAAAGACGTCTGGTATCCACCAGAAAAAACAGATTAATTCTTAACTTCTTATATAGTTTACCACCAACATGCTATGCCAAATTATATAGTTGTTATTATGTCTTAAAAGTTAGCTTCCACGAGAAGGAAGAAGGGGAATGGATATCAAGTTTCTCATAGGCTTCCTTGACCCAGTGGCTCATGAAGGTCCCCTACATGATCTAACAAAGAATGCAATGTACGTCTTCGGCCAGGTAGTCTAGTCCATCTACCTGCTTTTCATGGTAATGATAACAATAATTAATTGGTATTATAGTAGTAGTTGCTGTAGCAGCTGAAGTGACCAAAAGTATAACAGCTATTCAAGTTGCTTTCACCATTGGAGCTCAAGATTTTTCCACCTTGAATTGCTCATTATATGGGAAAATTCTAGTATTACATTAAGTGGTCCTGAGGTGAATTAGGCTTTCGTCGTATGACTATTATTGCCAAACTTATATTTTTTTTTGGCGCCCCCCGCCAGAGAGAGGAGAGGGGGGGGGGGGGGGGGGGGGGACACCATTGTTGCCAAACTTTGAAAATGGCTGGAGTGGTTGGAACTTAGAAGCGACTATGAACGAGTCCGCACGGTTTAGCCGAAAAGGGGACTTTTTGTTTGGTCTGATTCAAGAGGAGACCATTTTTGGTTTTGGCCGCGTCCAAAAAGGGATCGTAAAAATAAAAAAGAAAAGGCGAGATAGCTTAATGGGTTCAAAAGTTATGCTTAGATAGGCCCAAAGGCCAGAGTACAATTAGAATCATGTGTTCCTTCAAGACCAAAAAAGAAGAAAAAGAAAATCATGCCTTCCTTGCGCATGACCGAAAAAGGTAACCAAAAAAGATGCATGACATAAAATATCATGCCTTTTTGAGCTAAATTTGGTCCTTATGTTCTGTCATTTTTTTAGTTTTACTCCATCACTTTTTTATGGATTAAAACAGTACAGAACCTTCCCACTTGGATATTTGTTTTTTGCTTTACCATTGTTCATAATGAGCAAAGAATTCGATTAATTAATAATTTAAAACTCATAAACCGCAGCAAGAGTGGGTGGCATTTGATTTGTTTGGAAAATTAAAATTTTACAAATTAAGAACTATGCATATAGGTAGAGTTAATACCCGTTTTATCTTGTAGAATAATGTTATGTGTATATCAAAATTAGACCCTCTTGTGATACTATAGAAAAAGAAAGAGACAAAATATTTGATGTCTCATGATAGTGAGTGGGTCAAAGATTTGTCTCTTTCTCTCTTTATGGAATATATTAAGGATGTCCACTTTTGAAGATACTACTGTGCTTGCTAGAGGAGGTGGAACAAGAAGGAATGGAGATAGATAAGAGAGAGAAGAAAATATACTTTGATTTTCACAAAGGTGATTTATAGAAGAGTGAAGAGATATTTTGTTTAAACTCTTTGTATTACAATTTGGTTACTTAGTTGCTGTATTTGAACTTGAAATGGAAATATTTGTTCAGGATGAAATGTATATGCTGTCATGGCTATCAGTTTCTATTTGCTTTCTTTTTTTATTATTGACTTATAATTTAGATTTCTTAGGCCTTGTTTGTTGTACAATGTAATATCCCCAACTCTGGGGATAGCCCCATATAAGAGAAAGCTCAGGTTTAAGGCAAAGGCAAAATTATAAATAGATAAACAGTAGAAAAATAAGAGGGCAAAAAGGCAATTGTTTGATGATAATTACAAAGTTGTAATTAAGGGTTTATAGTTGTCGAGAGGGGCAATTATAGAAAAATCCCCATTTTGAGATTTTGTGAGCCCCACGACACTAGTAAGAAAATTAAAATACTTGTAATAACTTTAAACTGAGATTTTCTACTCACAATTTCAATAAGAGTGTAAGATTACTCATACAATATTTTAATAACTTGAGTAACTTAGAATACCTAAAGTGATACCCCTAACACCTTGAAGTAATCTTCAAGGGTTCCATGTTGTCTCTGAATATGACAAACCAGGGGAATAGTCATCCGGAGACTTGATAGACCTATCAGAAGAGTAGTCAGAGCATGTGACTAGAGGTGAGCCACACCAGCTCTCGATCTCTAGGTGGATGGACCATGGCCACCCAAACTTCAAGCTTAAATGAATTTAAATTTTATTCTAAACCCACCAATGAGATTTAACTCACAAAGCTTCTAAAGCAAGCCAACCCAACTTAGCAAATAAGTCACCAATTCTTCACTTTTTACCCCAAAAAAATTGGCCCTTAACCCCCCTCTATTCATTTCCTCTATTTTCTTCTCCATCTTCCTTTCCTTTTCTCCACCTCCATGGCCAAAGAGCTTCAAGCTGAAAGTTGAAGGCCTTCTTTGCCTCAAAATTACTTACTCCTTTTATGAAATTTGATCATCATCTTTTTCTCTACAATATCCCTCTATCAATTTGATGATTTAACATCAAGTGGAGTCCTTCCACCTCCATCTATGTTGCTGCCATGAGGAAGGAGGAAGGTTAGAAGTTGTTCTACACTTTCTTGCTTCTATAGTTTCAAGGATTTTGAGATAGGTAGCTCAAATCTTTAGTTTTGATTGTGTTTGTGGGCTATGTGGCTAATATGTTTCTTTTTGTACTATCCTTGGTTCATGCTTATATGATGTTGGTAGGGTCATATATTATATTTTTATAAAGTTATAAGTCTTTATAGCACCATAACAACCTCTAAATATAACTCCATGGCTCAAGTATGACTTATATAATAGAGAGTGTTACATACAAAACTTGATAGTAGAAGTTTATACTATACAATTTTTTTTTTTATCATATGTTTGTTATGACATAAAATATGATAAAGTTATTTAATTCACTTAGTTTATCCAATAGCGATGAGATAAATTTATTAGACTTTGTGAGGCCTCATTAAACCTTGTAAGATTATTTCTTTATCAAATTAGGTAAAATACAATTATTCACTCTCAAATCAATAAGTATAGGATAAACTTATGTAATTATGTGATAATTGTTAGATAAGATAACATTATACAATTATATGTAAATAATATAAAAAATTATATTATATTTTATGAAAATACCAAATCTCATTTTATAGTCTGCATCAAATAAAGCCTTAGTTCCACTCCATTCACTTGTTCATTACTAGGTATATCTTAAATATTCACCATATTATTACGCTTTGTTAAAATTGAGAATGGCTAGTGGCATGCTTGGCTTTCGAATGGTACTCTCCATCCCCTAAACATTTGTGTAACCAGAAAAATCTGGGAGTTGTAGCTTCCATTCTTAAGAAATCATTCTCTTTCTAATAAAAATAATTCATCTTGATTTATATGTTAAAAAAATAAAAAGGACTAGTATATCACAATGTGGTGAACCACATTTCGAATTTCAATTGGGAGAATTGTTTATATTTAAATATCTCACAATACTCAAACATGATTGTATCTAGTGAGAAGATTTCTGTAGGAAACCGAAAAATGTGAAAAGGGAAATAATAGATTTAGGGTGGGTTCATATAAGATCCCTTTTTTTTTTAAGCCTTCTCAAATACATGAATGTTGCTGCTATTAGCTTGAACGTATGGGAAAAATGTTTTCTATATATTATTATTGCATATCGCCTTAGACAATGTCATCTGAGTGGAATAAGAAACAAATAAAATAAAAAATTTGAAAGAGAAACTTTCAGTAGTTTTTGACACACAAATCTTATGATACCCATATTGATGTCCGATTGAGTTCAAAACTTCAAATAATACATCTCACGTAAAAACGTTCAAGTCACCACAATGTTAATGACTTTTCTTAAAGTAAAAGTATCAACAAATTAAAATCACAAATCTCAAAACACATTACATAATTTAAAGGCGTGCACCAGCGTTCTGTGTTTTCTAGCTATTTTATGCAAATTATTCTTATGTTTCGTGCTTAATGCTTATTTATATGAGAGGAATATAATGCAAAGTGCGTGAAAGCATTTCCCACTAATCGTATTAGCTAGTGGCTCTTACAACAAGTTGCATGGAGCAAGTTTTTGCAGCCCTTTGCAGCTTTGCCTAGGCATTATTAACTCCTGACTATCGACTTTGTGAATGATCTTTAAGTCTTGCTTGATTTTTAGGTAAATGCCAACTTGCTCACACGGTTGTCACCCAAGTTGCAAGTTCAATAAATACAGTCCTGTGACAGATGATAGGGGCAAAATGCTTCTCGATCGTCTCATGTAATCTCATATTTAAATGAGTTAACCTCTACCAAGGACTGGGTGGATCTAGGTGAAGTAATAGGGCACTGACCCCATATGAGTTTTTTACCAATTTAAAATTAAAAAATTATTATTTTCGAATATACGTCATTTCAACTCTTTTTACGAAAATGTTCTTTTTTTATAACAAGGAATTCGATTGAGACTAGATCGAATTCATCACTGTTCAACTTTTTCCTGGATGAACAAAAATTGATCCAAAGTGAATAGAATTCAATACTATTTACTTGAATAGTGTTGAATTCGATTTAACTTTGATCGAATTCAAGGAGTTTGCAAAGTTTTAGGTGGAATTTATGGTGGATTCTAAATATTGAGATGCATGGTGGACCTAATGTGGTTCAATGACAAAAAAATTATTATTAATTATCATACAAATATAGTTAATTACCACACAAGATATGGAAAAACGTCGGATCCACGATGGACTAGGGTCCATACTAAAATATGACAACTATTAGACCTTACTCTCTATTAAAACTGTAAAGAAACAGATGAAGATGACGTCTGGATTAATTGTTAACGGCTTAAGAGCCACAATATTTAATATTTAAAAAATCTATACTTATTGTTCCTATGTATGTGACTGTGGGTGTATATATATTCTCTCGTTATATCTAAAGGCAATATATTTTTTTATACTTATATTGCACTAGTGAATCGAATTCATCACTATTTACCCGAAAGAAAAAAAAAATATAAGTATACAAAAAATATTGATGAATTCATCACAGGTTTATATTTTTTTTCTTTCGGAAAAATAATGATGAATTCGATTCAGTAGTGTACTATAAGTGTAAAAAAAAAAATATTACCTTTAGATATAACAAGAGAATATATATACACCCATGACGCATATATAGAAACAATAAGTATACATTTTTTAAATATTAAATATTATAGTTCTTAAGCCTTTAATGACTAATCTGGACGTCATCTTTATTTGTTTCTTTACAGTTTTAATAAAGAATAAGATCTAATAGTTGTCATATTTTAGGATGAAACCTAGTCCATCGTGGATCCAACATTTTGCCATATCTTGTATGGCAATTAACTATATTTGTATGATAATTAATTATATATTTTTTTATCATTTAACCACATTAGGTCCATCATGCACCTCAAAATTTAGAATCTACCATAAATTTCACCTAAAACTTTGCAAACTCCTTGAATTCGATCAACGTTAAATCGAATTCAACACTATTCAAGTGAAGAGTGTTGAATTCTACTCACCCTAGATCAATTTTTGTTCATCTAAAAAAAAATTGAACAGTGATAAATTTGATCCAACCTCAATCGAATTCACTATTATCTAAAAAAAAAATATTTTCGTAAAAAAAATTGAAATAACGTATATATGAAAATAATAATTTTTTTATTTTAAATCAGTAAAAAACCAGATCCCATATTGTAAAATTATTCAATTGACTATCATATATAGGTTAAGTTGTAGAGCAAATTACAAACTGGCCTCCCTTAGCTTAAGTGATATTATATATCACATCTTTTGATTTTAATAACTATATACTAATTTTCTCTAAGATTTAAGTGATATTACATTTGATATCTTTATATTTTGAGGAATACGACACTACCCACTCTTATAAACATAACACTAAGTATTCCTTAGTGGTGCCAATATAAGTAAGACAAATGAAGAGATATCATATATAATATCAACTAATATTAAGAAAAGTCAATGTAACTTAGCCTAGGTGTATGAAATTTGCACTCTCCTATGATAATTTTCTGTATATAAGTGGCATAGAGAAAGAAGGGATGAAAAAGGTTTTTTTTTTTTCATAAAAGCAAATATGTTAAATAAAAGTGAAATAATATGGATTGTTTTAGAGAACTAATTAAGGAATAGAGAATAAATTTTTTTTGAAATTTTAAATATATTTAATACATTAAATTCTTTTAAAAAATTACTTTTTAATTAAAATTTTTATTTTCTTAATTTCTTACACTAGCTATAAAAATTTTAAATTGACACAAATGTCACTTAGGTCTGAATGCATTGACTGTGCTTGTGTGGCAGGGTGATTTGAATGAACTGAGTACTATTGACATTAAAAAGTAGGAGAGAAAAGATATTTGTATTATTATTTTTTGTTTGATTTACTCAAGAAGAGAAAATTATTAGATAAAAGTATATGATATACTATCTAAAAACAAATCCTTCAATTATCTTTTTCTCAGTTGAGAACCTCATCATTTTTTTTTTTTTTTGAGAATATATCGAGTCTCAATTTATGAATACAAGTATCATGCTCACAATAAAAATGCATGTTAAGGACACAAGAAATACTTACATGATTGGTCAGGAGTACAGTCATATGGTGCTTCCGAACCATGTAAGAATTTCTCTTGAGGACATTGCTCAGTTTAGGTTTCAATAATCACTACCATTAATAAGGACATTTCGCAAAGAAGACCTCGAATCAGCAGCAACCAAATTAAATGTGTAGAGATCAGATCAGATCAAATCGACCCCTTCCTTTGTTTGAGGTTCACAATCCCACGTACCAAACCCTCTACAGCGGCAATGTTACGATTTTCCTGAAATCCGCCATGGCCACTTGCATTAAAGGGGCTTAGCTGTTGCTTTCACATTACCTTAATCAATTAAGATCAAGATCAAGGGACCTACCCTTAATCATGGTAGTCAAAGTGCCGAAATTATTGAGTAATTAATGTGGGAAGTTATTACAAATTTACTGAATATAGGCCTTTTTGTTTTAAAAAAAGTGATGTTTACATAGGCTCAAGTTCATAAAAGTTATTTGGGTTACCTTAATTTTTTATATTGAGCAACTATAAATTATTAATTATTATTTAAAAGAGGTAGAATAAGAACAACTATTATAATGGTCTTCATCTTGATAGTTCCCCGCAAAATACTACTTCAAAATGAAATACAACGCTTGTGATTAGGATATATGGAATCTACATAACAGTCCTAAACTAAAGATAAATGGTATACAAATGGATACAATTACATTTGCGTTTGATATAAAAATAAATCAATCAATCAATAAGGCCATTTGGACGCTAACAGGGATGTTTGTGCAAGTGTACACCTTCGAACGAAAAAATAATGTTTGTCATTAGACTAATTTAGAAAGTGGTTTGATAGAAAAGGAAGCTTAACCTTCATAGATACAAAAACACATAGTTTAGTTGAATAATCTGAACTAGGAGCCTTCTAACATGGGGCTTGTTGAGTTTTGGACCATGATGCTCTTTGTAATTTTATTAAAAAATATTAATATAAAATTTCATTTTTACCTTTTCCTTTCTCTTCTTCCCTTCTTCCTTTACAACCACCTCCCTTCGCAATGCAGTCACGCCACCAATCCACCACATCGTCGCCGCCACACCTCAACTCGGCCACCACTGTCAAACCCACCACCATCTTCCACTGGGACGATCTTCATGGTGATGAGCTTGTCGCCATCGAGAGTGGCACTTGAGATGCTATCGTGGCTACCTTTGCTCAAGAAGCTACCATTGAAGCTTGTCATTGTCATTGTCGACAACCTGAACATCACAGTTGTTAGTGATTTGGGCATCGTTGGTGGTGGTGACTTGCTGCAAAAGACTTGTTACTGTTGAGGGTGGGGCACAAGAGGAGGGGGTGACGGTGGGAGCGTTGGCGGCGAGGAGAGGGTGAGAGTGAAACTAAAGGTGGAAATCTGTTAAAGGTAAAGGACAAAAAGGGTAAATCACATAATTTTTTTAAAATATTAAAATATAAATATAAATTATTATAAAATTAATTTTAATATAATAAAATGAATAAAATCTCAACCATTAGTCGATATGTTTAATGGCCAAGATTCACGAACCATCATGGTCCTTGTTTTACAATCTCCATGTAAATCGAATCCTTTGAGGTAACTCTAAAACGAAGTAGTTTGTGCACAACCATTAATACAAAATCGGTGGTTTTTAAGGTGGTCTCTTTATTTTTAGGGGTACCAATGATCCGTTCAATTTTAATCATTAAATTTTATTAAAAATATATGAATGGTTCAAATTTAAAAATATAATAGCTATGTAAAATTATTAAATAAGATAACATTTTTTAATAAAATTACAAAACTCATCCTCACCCTTTTCACCTTACCACATCATCATGTGTTCTAGCCACTCGCACCCTTTCTTTTGTTAGTGTTGACACCTCTTCCAAGACTCTACTAGATAGATCCCCGTCTTGGATGGGCTTTGCTTCCACATCTCTGATATCATATAACTCGCCCATCTTCTTTGTTTTTAGCTATTTTGCTTGGCCTCTCCAAGTTTGCTAGTTTAGCCCATGATAACCATGAAACAAGCATAATGTCGTGAGCCAGGTTAAAGATCATATCTCTTCCTCAATAAATCAAAAAACATTTGTTGTCCTCATCGACTTCACCTATCCTTAGAAAAAGACATCAACAATTGGAAATACCTAATTCACATCTTCTCTTTGCTAAACTAGTATAATAGCTATGTAACATGGGATTATTTGCATTAATCATCCTTTTCTAGGACACATTTGTGCACTAGGAAGATCATACCTAACATAATTCAAAAGCAAAGAGGTCCAACTATTGTGTCTCTTTGAAAGCGCTTATGATTCACTAATACTCATATTATACTCTTCAAGAATAGTTTTAATCACAGCTATGAACTCATTTGGAGTGCTCAAGGTGAAGGGAAACAAAATATGCACCTAAATGTAACATGAATGGTAGCGAAAGTGACACCATTCAATCCCTCACTTCCATGTTCTCCGATTAGCATGCAACCTTAAGAACATTGAAGAATGTTCTTCAAATAGGATCATAAATTGTTGTCTTGCAAAACAAGTAGGAGGGCGATATCATAGACACAAAAGCAAAGCCCCTCCTAAAAGGAGTTCAAATCAATAGAGTCTTGGAGGAACTGCTAGCTCCAATGATCATAAAGGTGTGGACGTGAGTGCATGTAATGGATGCAAGCAGTGAAATGGTTGGTGGTAAGGTGGGGAGAAAGGAGAGCAGGGTAAGTGGTTGGAAGGGAGAACTAGAGATTAAGAGAGGGTGAGTTTTATAATTTTAAAAGTATAATCTTATTTACTAATTTTACATAGATCTTTAAATCTATCATTCTTATATTTTTAATAACATCTAACAATTGAAATTGAATGGACTACCAATAGCTCCAAACATAAAGAGATCACCTTAAAAGACATTGTACAAAATCATGTGGGTGGCATCATTCATTGACAATAAATGGGTGGCTTATACAATAGTCCTCTCTTGTTTGTGACTGTCGGTGATCTACCTTGAAAAGTACAAAAAATTTTCTAAAACTTTATTTCAACACTTCCAACGTCAACTCACATAGCCGCTGCCAAATCCACCACACATGGCGGCACCTTTGTAGCATGTTCCGACATGTCTTATACATATATGCATTTATGGCCCTCCTTTTCACTTGATTTATGCCCCTTCACTTAGTTTCCCATTACAACACTGTTCTTCTAGGCCTTTTTTTTCACATCTCTCTCACAGACATACCTATATTGTGATGAGTAGACCCTAAGTTTTTGCCACTAGTTTGAGCAACGTTATTAAAAAATACAACAAAAGTGTTATTATTGTAGTGAAATTATTGTTGTCATATGGTGATGAGGTTGTGAAGATGGGAAATGCATCATGTTGTAATAAACTTGGAGTGAGGAAGGGATCTTAGACTTCTAAAGAAGATGAAGTAGCTTTAGTTGAATATATTAAGAAGCAAGGCCACCCAAGTTGGCTTACACTCCATCTTCTTTGCCATTTTCGTCATTTCCTTTATTGTATTTGTCGCATGTTAACTATCAGCTCATCTATATTATGCATTGTCATTTGACAACGATACTGACATCGTCAGCTTCGATGATTCGTCAAAGCTAACCAACAAAGATGCTTGAGAGGATATTTCCAAACTAGATCTAAATATGATTGAGGAGATTATGAGTGAGCCTTTTGTGGGAGGTTTTGAGGAAGCTATTATTAATGGTATGGGCGTGTAGAGATTGGAGAGAGACAACAACAATCTTAGGACAAATATGTAATTTAAATTTATTAATAATTTTAAGTTTTTATTTAACTTATAAAAGGAAAAAAAAAGAACATATTTTTATCCCCTGAATTATAAATTATGTGCACCTTATCCCTTACCTTTTTAAAAATATGCAAATTGACCCTTGACAATTCTTAATTGTGCAAATCGACTCCTCCATCATTTTTAATGACCAAACTACCCTTATCATCTGCCTTTCTCTCTCATTCTCCCTATTCTTCTTTAAGCTCTTCTTCCTCCCTCTTCTCTCTACTAGGAAAAAGGCCAAGTGGTGGACAAAAGTTTGGGTGGTTTATTCTTGCTTAAATTCCTAGGTAACCCCAAATAATTCAATTTTTCTTGTGGTTTCTAACATGCCTTGTAAAAAATAAATGGCTGCATGAGATTTTTGATGAAGAGAAAAAAAAAACATAAATGAACAAAGGTGGACATTCAATTTTAGGTGGTTCAATTTTGGTTTCTTAGGAGTGGAGGTGATATGGGAGGTTGTGTGGTGGAGGTGAGAAGGAGGAAGAAGAATTTGAAGAAGAATAAAGAGGAGGAGAGAGAGGGGAAGAAGATGAGAGTAGTTTAGTCATTAAAAGTGACAAAGGAGTTGATTTGCATGATTAAAAAACATTATGATCGATTTATAGGTTTTCAAATGTCAAAGAATAAAATACACAATCTATTATTTAGAGGCTAAAATCCTTTTTTTTTCTCTCATAGAATTTGAATTGTTGAATTATTTTATCATTAAATTTAATAGTGAAATCATAATAGACAACCATAAGTCTAAAATTGAGATTTAATTTAATAGTGAAAGAGCTAATTTACTATAATATAGCAAATCATCGTTTAAATTTAAATTGAAAGAGTCGCTTACATAAAAGTAACGGTGCGTTCTCTGGTGAAGATGATATTTTCATCTTCACATGAAGGTTTGATGTGGATGTAGCAAATAGGTGACATGTGGCAGAGGTGTATTGATGCACCAATCACATATGATGTACTGTAGTAATATATAATTTTAAGAAAATTTAAAAATATAATTAAATATATTTTAAAAATTAATTATTATACACTGACAGTATAAAATTATACTGGTAATATAAAATAATTTTACACTGTCAGTGTAATCAAAAAATTTTATCAGTGTATCTGAAATTACACTAATAAAATTTTTTGATTACACTGATAAAATTTTTTGATTACACTGACAGTGTAAAATTATTTTATACTACCAGTATAATTTTATACTGTCAATGTATGATAATTAAAATTATACTGATAAAATTTTTTGATTACACTGACAGTATAAAATTATTTTATATTACCAGTATAATTTTATGTGAAATTACACTGATAAAATTTTTTGATTACATTGACAGTGTAAAATTATTTTATACTGCCAGTGTAATTTTATACTATCAGTATATGATAATTAAAATTATATTGATAAATTTTTTTGATTACACTGACAGTATAAAATTATTTTATATTACCAGTATAATTTTAGGTGAAATTACACTGATAAAATTTTTTGATTACACTGATAGTGTAAAATTATTTTATACTACCAGTATAATTTTACATTATCAATGTATGATAATTAAAATTATACTAATAAAATTTTTTGAATATATCGATAGTATAAAATTATTTTATATTGTCAGTATAATTTTATACTATCAGTGTATAATAATTAATTTTTAAAATATATTTAATTATATTTTTAAATTTTCTTAAAATTAAATATTATTATAGTACATCATAGGTAATTGGTGCATCAATACACCTCTGTCACATGTCATCTATTTATTATATCCACGTCAAATCTTCATGTGAAGATGAAAATATCATCTTCACTGAAGCACGCACCAAAAGTAACTTGCTATAGTCGCATTGAATTGCTTCCGAAAATATAGCACCTATAGAAAACTAAAATACCAGTGGTCCAATACTCACACGAATTGCCATCTAGATAACTCACCCAAAGGTAGGCCGCCCCGAATTGGTTTGATCAGATTGCGTCGATACGAATTTTTTAATATTGTTCTGTTAAAGTATTATTGTAATTTTCGTTGAGGCTTATGACTTGTTTCTATCTAAGAAACTCGTACCGTCAAAACTTTAATCACGATCCAAAAAAAATAAAAAATAAAAATAGGTAAAGAAAAGACTGTGGCCACCGTGGAGGCAGGTGGCAGGCTCTATCATGCTACAGTTAAGGGGTAATGATTCTATCTAGAAAACACAAAGGACCCACGTCTTATCTTTGATTGTTTGGGCAACATATTCGATTTCCTCGTATTAAACAAGGTCAATCATGACTCACCAGAATGCCAAAGAAAAAATAAGAAAAAAGCTGACAAATTTGGCATCTAGGATTTTAATTTTTAACTGACAATGCCATCAACGCATGGCCATGTGAAAGAGTTTCTTTACTCCAAAATTGCGCTGCCTTTTCCACCACATAACTTTTAGGTTTGATGCCATGCCTCATTGATGGTCCCCTCACCCTCCATCCTTTTATTCTTGCTCTCTCACTTTCGCAATAGTTGACAAAACAAGAATTTGAAAACACACAAAACAAGCAACCTTCAGATTACTACAACTCTGGCTTCTTCCCTTATTGGGACAGGTAGCTGTAGCGTGCAGCCCCTCCTCTGCTGTATTTGTAAGTGGTAAACTAAGTAACCTTTTTCATTTTTAATTTTATTTGTAATATATATACCCTTTTCATTATGTTTTGCTTTATTTAAAAGATAAATAAATATATTAAACACCTGTTTTCGCTTTATTTGTTTGACTTTCAATTGAGTTCATAATCAAAATATTTAATACATATTTTCACTCACTTTTTATTTTGAAAATAAAATTTATTTTCGGAACACATTATATTGTTTAAATAACATTCTTTTAGTAGTGTAATAACATTTTATTTAAACTTGAAATTTACAAAGTACACATTTTTGTATCATTCTATCATCCTGATATTCTAATGTATGAAACAAGTGGACACATATTGATATATAGTCTTGGGATAAAGGTCTCATTTATATTCCTCATATTTTATAACAATTTCAACTTAATCTCAAAAAGAATTATTCTATTTATATCCTTAATATTTTTAAAATATTCTTATCTTGTCCATTTTGCATTCAAATTACAAACAAAAAAAATCAATATGAAAGTTAGATTATAATATTAACGATGATGAGTTCATTACTTATCTGAATAAAATGATATTATTTACCATTATTTTTCTCTATATTTTTGTAAGATATAAAAATTTTTCATTTTAATTTAAATCATTTTAGCACTCAATTAGTCTTTTTCTACTAAAATTCATATCCAAAGTTTTTTTTTAGAAATTGAAGGTAAATAATATCTATTGATAGTATTTGGATATCACTAATATTGAAATTTGACTTTAATATTAATTTTTTTTTATAATTTGGATATTATCTCTCGAAAGAAATAAAATTAAAATATTTTAAAAATATTAGGAATATAAATAAAATAAAAAATATTTTTGAAATTAAATTAAAATTATTATAAAATATGAAAAAAATAAATAAAACTCTATCCTTAATATTTTTTTCCGGTTAAATGTCCATTGTCTTTGTAGGGAAACAAGTTGTGACGGACATCGCACATGGACTGAAAACACCGAGAGGCTTCTTGATGGGTTCGAGGTTTTACGGCGTTGGTTGACGAAACTGGGACCACAGCATATGGACATGTGGACTGCAATTACGGAAAACTTCGATATACTTTCTTCATTTCAATTTATTTCTCAAATGGTATTTAGATATCCAAGTTGATAAATAAATTAAGATAAAGAGAGTATAATAATAATCAATGAAAACACCCCCTTGTCTATCAAAAAATAAAAAATAAAAATACCCTCTTCGAGTTGGCCTACTAGTTCTTCTTTTGTTTATTAATGATTATAGGTTTCATAATTTTGGCTCAGCCTCGTAATTAACAACTTAGGAAGCACTAGAACAGAAGTACTGTTATTTATTTGATAACCTAATAGTATTACTATTTTTCAAAGCACAAAGTGGGTGAAAATATTGAATTATTGAATAAGAGTTAGTTAATTTATACACCTTATTCACTTAATTATCAATTTTAAGAGTAGCGTCACAGAAAGAAATAAACTGTGTGATAAGATTGCAAAAATTAATTTAATTTTGTTCCAGAAACAGACAAGGGCTCAGAAAATAAAATTTAAAAAGAAAGAAAAGGAGATAAAAGGGTCGGCGAGGAGCAACAACGACACTTATGCTTCGATGATTTACAAGGTAAATCTTGGCGTTCTTTATTATAATAATGCTTAGAGAGTTGAAAACAATGATATCAAATCATATCATATCTTTAGCAGTAAAATAATAACTCCATCTACCAATCTTAACTGTTCGGTTTCCTCGGGTTCCAATCAAAGCCACACATTAACTTATCGCCATATGATTCACGTTGTCGGTGTTCAATAATCTATCGATGTGGGGCCCTAACAAGTCAACCCGATGTATATTGCATCATAGTACCCTTAAGATCCCCTAGACACCGTCCGATGTTTCTTAGCTGCTGTCCCTAACAAAAACAAATTGACGAAGTTGCTACGGCATATGATTATGTTTTTTCAGTACTTGGTAGTACTGATTTGTTTTTGAATAATTTTATTAAATACCAACAAAATTGACTTACTTATTCGGTTTTTTACTCTTGTATTTTGTAACTCAATTTTTAAATTTTTTTCATTGATAATAATTTATAAGTGTTTCTGTAAATATTAAATAAATTCAAAGACATATTTAATTTTAAATTGGCATGAGTCTTCAACGATAAGCTTTTGGTGGCTATGGCCCACCGGCACCTTATGAGATATATATGAGTCAAGGACAATGGCCGGTTTGTGAACGAGCCTTGGAGGAAATTTTCTGAACGCTGGATCGGAATAAATAAATATAAGATAAATAATGAAATAATTTGTTTGACCAATTGGATGTGGGAAATATATAACAAATTGTTAACTTCTATACCTTCATATAGAGGTTAGTAATTTTCACATTTTATTTAGAATAAAAATATCTTTTTTTTATTGTTTAGAATTATGAATTGACTAATAAAAAAGAAAAGTTAGTATTTTTGTCCAAAATAAAATATAAAAATTACTAACCTTTACACACTCTTTTTTTGGTTGTTATCACGTTATGACAATTTTTTCTATGTGCAATTTAAAAAGTACTTGACGCATCATATCAGCCGTTAAATCCCAATGAAAAACAGCCATTAAATTGGAATAAGGTTCCTAATTCGGCGCCACAATGTAATTTTACCAAATAAAATTGATCGTATTTAGAGTCTATTTGAATAAATTTTTAAAAAAAGAACCTTTTTTTTTAAATTTTTTTAGTAGAATTTTAACTTTTAAAAAAAGTTATTTTATATTTGAATAAATATATAAGAAGTACTTTTAATTATTAAAAGTATTTATAAAGTTGTTTGAATATAAAAAAATAAAAATATATTTTTTATAGACAAATTACAAAAAATATTCAAAAAAAAATGATAGAGAAATAAAGTTTGATAAGGGATAAGAAAAGAAAGATATGTATTATAATTTTAATTAAAGATAAATGATACTTTTGGAAGATAATTTTATTAAAAAATACTTTTACTTTTGCTTTTTTCAGAAGCTAGGTATTCCTATCTTTTAAAAAAAGTGATAAATTGACTTTTTTTGTTAATTAAAGCAATTTTTTCAAAAGTTATATCTAAATATTTATAAAAACTTATAAAAATATTTTTGAAAAAAAATACTTTTTTCTTAAAAAAACCCAATCCAAACGGGCTCTTAGTTAATCTTACTTCATTCTTAATAAATTTCATCCTAACATTTAATGGAGGTATGAGGATGTCACCGTGCTGGCTAGTTTAGCCCACAAAATTATTTATTGTAAGCATGGCAGCCTTCTTTTCTTTTTTTTTATAATTGGTCCACGAGTGTAGCAACTTATAAGTTTGAACATTTATTTACTAATGAGTATGGTGGAAATAGATTAGGCTTTCCTTTTAACAAGCCATATCTGTATTGTATTTTTCGGTGTGAGTCTAGTTTATGGCTTGTTATAGGCTTTTTTTTTTCTTAGGTTAAGTCTAGCCTGAGGCTTATCTACAAAGTCTATTTTTCTTAATTCAACAAGAAAGGAAAGGAAATCTACAAATTCTAACCTTCTTTTTAGTCCTATCTAAATGATTCTCATGCTTCAAAGAAATGGTTGATAGAATTACAAAATAGAAATCAACCATTGCACGCACAAAAAAAAAAAAAAAAAGATTCTCAAAAGTCCAAAACCATGAAACTAATGGCATTTTCAATTCTACACGATAATGCTAACCTTAGCTCAAATTAAAAATCGAAGTGCTAGCTCTCAAAACCTCAAAAACCAAATGTCAGCCAATTTATCAAAATCTGAACAAAAGAAAAAAAATTGACTTCACAATTTCAAGTTAAAGGCTAAACCTTTCTCTTCATCACCAACCTTCCCCTAAATCTCACCTTCGCCACTGCCACCACCATTGTTACCTTCATATGGCGTAGCTCCAATAGGTAGATGTGGTGGCTTGGTGCTACATTACCAAAGTGGATGCGGTTATCTAGCACAGCTTTGAAGAGGCGTTGGTTAAGCAGTGTGTCTGACATGGTGAGGTGGTTGTGGCAAGGACATGGCATGTGAAGGAGAGAATGAGAAAATGGCAGAGAGATGGAAGGAATAAGAAGTAAAAAGAGCTGCAATGGATGAAGTTATAAAACGAATGTTTAGGGTTTCAAATAGCTTTTTAAATAGAGCAACATAAAGCAATAAAATTAAAAATTGTGCACCATATTACCACAGTAGCATCGTGGACGGTTGGTGAAGTGGCTCATGCTCGTATTTGTGGTCTTGAGTACAACTCCCATATTTGATATTTTGTTAATTTATAAATATATATGTAGATGAATAATATAGCAAGCCACATATTCTTGGTAGATTGTTGTCTTATTTCCATCCCTACTAATGGGGAAAGTTTTCGATTTTCATTTATACGTAGAGATGACAAAAAGGTGAGTTTTCTGGTGCTCGTTAAACTTTTATAGTGTAACACACGCACAAACATTGTCTAATCTAATGGTTTAGATGTAGGATATATTTATACATTACTCTATTCAAATACGCTGTAAAAAATTTTATCACCCTTCTCTCTCTTCCCTCTTTCCATCTCCACCATCTCGTTCAACCTCCATCACCATTGCAAACAAATCTCTTAGCCTGCATTGACCACCCACAACCTACTGCTTACCACTATGACAACTCCTCTACAACCCACCCTTCCCCGTCCTCACCCTTCACTGATCTACCCCTTGTTGAGCTCATCGTTCATGTCCTCTACCAACTACCATCATCTACAGCTAAGATAGATAGTTGAATGTAGCTAAGATCAATGTTACCCCAGAATCCTCTTGTCATTGTATTGAACCTAGATGGTTCGTATTTTATTTTACCATGTTGATTGAAAAAGGATAATAGTGTAGCAATGGAATGAAGTCGAGAATTTTCAAAGCCACAAAATCACACAATTGATATTGTATAAGTTTTGCAAGTAGCTGATTCATTGATTCTTTATTATTTTTGGCATCATCCTAATAATGCAACAAATAGAACATAGAGGGTCCCAAACTTGCTGCAAATGTGTTAAAGGAGAAGTTTATTAACAGCGGGAACAATGAGAGGGAGATTAGGGAGGAGGTGCAAAAGCTGATTTTGGAAGATGAGAAGCTGGGCAAGCAAAGGTGTAAAGGATTTTGATGCAATTCTTTAGCAAGTGGGGCAAGCGATTAGTTGGCCTTGGCGATAATTGGCATAGAGGAGGACCTAGAGCAGTCCAATATTGATTGATTTATTGATACTCTAGCATAATATCAATCATCGATCTTCAAGGTGTGT
The DNA here is from genome assembly GCA_031439595.1 of Pterocarpus santalinus. NCBI lineage: Eukaryota > Viridiplantae > Streptophyta > Magnoliopsida > Fabales > Fabaceae > Pterocarpus > Pterocarpus santalinus. The sequence continues at coordinate 21,661,530 of CM062525.1, forward strand.
GATACACTATTAGTTACAAGGTGCACTACAGATACTGCCTGACAAAAAAAAAAATCTATTTACATAGATATGTGAAGGGATTACTTGTAATAAGGACGAATATGAGGATGACTTTGGTTCCCACGAGGATGGCAATGGAGTTATCATTTATTAAATGAGGCAAAGGCAAGGGATGAGGTTTTTGTGCCCATGGAGATCCATATCCTTAAATATATATGGATATTTAATTTGTGATTGTTTTTTATGATTATAATTATAGTTAAAATTTTTTATTTTCATTATTAATTTGGATTGTGTTATGTTAATAGTGTTCTAATGGATTATTGATATTAGATATGCTTTATTCAAATTTAAAAGTGTTTTTATGATTTATTTCTTTTTTTATAAAGTTTTTACATAAATCTATAAATATTCATGAAAATTCGAATCCCCATAGGTGGAAATGGGGAATGAAGACTAGTGATAAGGAGGGAGGAGGAGGTGAAAAGTAAATTTACCAAAAAGATAGACTCCCAAAAAATTATGTCTTTACAAATTTTGTGTTTGATGTAATAACTACATATTTTTAACATTAGAAATTATTATTGAAATTTTCAATAACGAATAGTCAATTAAGCGTTAGAATTCCTGAATAAAATTATGTAACATTTAATAATATTGATAGGGTTACCACCGTCGGTTGCATTTCGTTTATAGGTCTCTGGATTTGAGTTTTGAGTCTTTTTATTGGTAAGTCTAGTCATCTATAAGTTTTTTTTTTTTTGTTTCTTTTTGTAAATAAAATGGGTAAGTGCTGATATTCCACCAAGAGCAGGGAAGACCTCCAACCTCTTCGAAGATTTTTGAGAGAGATTACATATCGCACCACCAACGAAGTCCTCACATCGATCAGCAGGATTTGAACCCAAGCTCTTGTGAAATACGAGTCAAATCTTAACCAATTGCACTCACCCTCGTTGGTTCTATAAGTATTTTTATAAATGCTCATTATGGATAAGAGCTATCCTTCTCATCAACTTATATTTTCATTCATAAAATAATAACAATAATAATAATAGAGTAAAGAAAAACTTGCCGTTTGCAATTTATAGATAGAGACATTTATTTATGGAAGCTGTCAATAATGTTCCCTATGCTAAATGCTTTTAACAATTTTTACTCATGAACATTCGATAGGAATCAAACAAATATTCATATACCAAATTTTACTGTTGATTTTTTTTTTTTCAGACTGAATTAAAATTTTAAATAATTACGCACCTCGGTTAATATTTCCTTTTAAAATGATGGCATAGAGTTTTGAATCTATAACCCGAAAGTTATTCAATCCTCTTGCCACTTATCCATCCCTAATAGCTTAGTTTGCAGAATAATTTTTCATTTTAGGAATCATTCTACAAAAAGGTATTGGTTTGCCAAAAAAATCCTCAACAATGTTACATGATTGCTACTTCTTGTGTTAATTACAGAATCCTATTTTGTATTTTTCTCTAAAGTCTACATCCTATTCTGTATTCGCAAATAGATCCTCCAGCCAAGAACAATCTCGTGGTCATATATGAACCGGATCCTTATTCTCTGTCTCGTATTGATGAAAGGACCTTGGAGTAGATTTTTAGACAACTTGTCATCGTCGTCTTATGAATCATCTAGTCGCAAAAATATTTCAAGGTTATTATTTGGAAAGATTAATCAAGCCACAAATAAAAAATTTTAAGACAATAATAAAAGAGGGAATAAGATACCATTTCATACGATTCCCTGGAAGATTGGTTGGCTTTCCAAACTGATATTATTATAAAATGGTCAGAAAATGCTTGTTCCTATATATAGGAAGTACACGTGAAGGCATATCACAGATCTCTCATCATCCTTAATATTCCAACGGCTGTTGTCAATGAAAGAACATGTGTCACTATTTGAATATGTTCTTTTTGACCGTTCTTACGCAAAACTAGAATTTTTTTTTTCATAAGCATATATGCTGCCATAGACAATGCCGATTTCTTCAGTGCTACAAATTCCATACTTTACCGGTAAATGTTTTGTTGTTTCGAGTGCATGTGCATAAAATATTAATTTGAGGAAAATACAATGAACCTTGCTACATTTTACTTTGTTTTGTCCACTTCAAGGTCTCGTTTCTACTTTTGGGAATGGGACGGAATCTTCATCCTGCAAACTTGATCCAATATCTGCTGGCCACGTAAACCTTCGGATTTAACTAATTTTTGCCTATGACTTGTGATTTCTTACTAATCAAGTCATAAGATCAAGTCCAAAAAGTTGATGGAAAGTAGAGTTTAAATTCAATCGTGCGTTTAACAAAGCCAATAAACTTTATTAAGTGGAACAAGCATCAAAACTAGCATGAAGGGCGCAACTGCTTTGAGATCGAGTACTTCAACTATGAGAAAATTTTAAAGGATCACAAAATTTTTTAGGAGAAATGATTCAGACAACTTACATTAGTTGGTGCATAAAAAATCTTAAATTAGTTGTTTAACATCCTTTTTTTTTTTATTCTCGTGAAAAAAAAATAAGACTTTTAAAATTTCAATTTATTCAATACATTAGAAACAATAAAAAAATGTATTTTTATTCCATAACCAGTACCCTTAATTAGAAAAACTGTTTTTACCTTTTATAACTGCTTTCTTTAACTTGATATACAGATATAGCGCAGGGAATCCACGAACGCTACAGGAAAAACATAATTCAAATGACCTTTGATAATAATTAAATTTTTATAAAAGAAAATAAGAATAATTATGTATTAATAATAATAAATTTTTATTATGTAAGTAATGAATTTAGTGAAATAATCTTTTTTTTTTGCATTATCAATTATCATACTATATTTATCACATGGAAGTGGCTATTGCTACTCCCAATTGTCCATTGCCACTTCTCATTTATTACGTTTGTTTGTAATATTTCTAAAAGGCCCTTAACATTAAAAACATAACATAGTAATTATAAGGAAATAAAAAATAAGTTTAATTGATATGCACTAACAGTATAAAATAGTTTTACATTGTCAACCAATAGAAATAGAGGAAAGTGAAAAATCATAGTGGGTCTTTCATTATAATGAATTGTTATTTGTATGAGTTGACACTTTTTACTTTTTCTGTTAGCTGACAGTGTAAAACTATTTTACACTGTCAATGTATTTAAATTAAATTCATAAAAAATATATTATAAAAAATTCTCTAACATGAAAAACTAATTTAATGTGGTATAAAATGGAACAAATTATATTAACTTGTATAAAAATAAACTAGTTTATAATTTTTTTTGGTTCTAGAACTAGTTTATAATTTTATTTAATTTAAAACTAACTTAAAAATTAGTTTGATTAATTTTTCAAACTATTATTAGGAAAGGACAAGGTGAAGATAGAAAGAGAAAAAAATGAGATCAGATAAAATTATTATTTTATGATAAGTTTTAGACTAAAATTAATTTAAATAAAAATTATTTTTAAAATATTTTATTAATTATCAAACAATATATATATAAAACCTAACTGCACTATACCTATATATTTTGTTTTTTTAAGATTGTGAACACTCCCAAAATTGTTCTTAAAATACTATTGGTAAATGTTTTTAACATACATACATACATACATATATATATATATATATATATATATATATATATATATATATATATATATATATATATATATATATGCTTGTATGTATATGTATTCAATTTTTATGTATAAAAAAATAATTTCTTTTTTTTTTTCACTAGGGTAATTATTGATGCCTATGTCATTTCAGATTTCATTCCATGTCGTGTATCTCATACCGAATTAAGGATTCGCTTTTCACGTCATTTTATTTTTAGTTGTTTCAAACTTTCGGGTCATAATAGGTCTCAATTTAATTTACTAATTTCTATTCTCATACTTTTTCAATTATTCCATAAGATTTTGCTTTAAACACACGGACCATAACATAAAGGAATGTTATATATTTAATAAATAATATTAATATTTTTAATAATTACTTAAGAAAAAATTAATACTAAAAAACTTTACTAATATAGTAAATTGACCCAGCTCGAATCAGATTCGATAAAATCTGATGGACTCCAAAAACTAGTTGCCTATACCAAAAAAGACAAAATGTATTAATGTACCAAAAAAGTAAAATGTATTAAAAGGGGAGTTTTTTTATTCAAGTTAACCATTATATTTAAAGTAGAAGTTATTTTTCTGTTTAGTTAGAAATTTAATTTTAGTTAATTTTTATATTTAATATTAATTAATATAATTATTAAATATAAATTTAGAATATGGGAGTGACGATATACTACAAATCTAAAAATAAGTTTTTAATTAAGGGCATTTTAAAAATGTAAAACACAATAAATGAGAAGTGGCAAAAAAATAATTGGGAGTTGCTGCCACTTCCTTATCAAATTCACCAAAAACATAATTAAAATTTTTAAATATTTACATATAAATTCTCACGTGTTTAAGAAGGTATGTAAAACCTATATAAAAATAGCATTTTCCCAAATAAAATAATCTGCATATATTGAATTCACCTAACAAATTTGTGATTCATGTGTTATGGTTACGTGGTACAAAAGATGTCAATTTTTTTGGGGGAACTTTAAAAATAATCTTTGGCACGTGCATATTTGCAAGAAACATGTTAATTTGACCAATCAAACTAATCCACGCAGCACATTTTCATATTTATCTCATTTAAATTGTGTCATGCAACTTAAAGGCTTTCCCAATTTAAAATCCTCTTTGAACATAGACGAAAACTTGTGGTTTTGGACAAAATTACATGTATTTTTTTCTTTAAAGCAATTTTGTTTGAGTATTTGAAATTTTATAGATGTATGATTCTTCTAACAACAATTACTCTACACTCAAAATTTGAATCCGAGATTTGATTTGTCATTTAAAGAGCCAAATTTCCGTTCAACATATAGTATACTTGATTTTGGAGAAAATAATTTATATCTGACTATCTTTTATCAAAATTAATTTTAGCTCTTAAATTTAGCATAAAAAAAGAGAAATTCTTATATATTTTGAGAGTTAAACAAAATTTTGCTCTATGCAATTCATAGTCTAACACATCAGTACCTATATTTGTAGTTCTTTGCTAGAAGTCAGAAGTTAGAAGCTAGAGACTCGAAGGTCGAAGGTCTAACATTTTCATTTTATGCTAGGGTTCATGAGGAAAGCTGGGAAAGAGTGGAGGGATGCAATACCTTTATTCATCAATGACCTTCCAATGGAGATGACTTGTGACTGGTTACTGCAAAATTTTAAGGGGAAGGGGAAGTCATTGATGTGTATGTTTCATATGAAGAAATAATGATTATCAATTTGGATTTGTTCACTTTAAGAAAATGGAGGAAGCTAGAATTGCAGTTAGAAACCTTAATGGTGTCAAGATTCTAGGGAAGATCCTTGAGGTTCTCTTTTGCTAAATTTGACAGGAAAGGTGTGCCTTGGACTAGTCCTTTTCTACAAGAAGGAGAAAATGAATCTAAAGTAGTGGGGAGTGCAAAGAAATCCGTGAAAGCCTTTAATGTTGGAAGGAGTTTTAAAGAGGTGGTGGAAGGATCGTCTCAGCATCTGAAGCTAGGTCACTGGATGACGAAGAATATAAGGACAACAGTGGGTTCCAATGCTAATAAGGACTGAAAAGAAGCTTGATAAGGAGTGTCTTGAGGGGATGGCTCGGAGACTGGTTGAAGAGATTCTTATGCCAACTAATCAAAAGGAGGTGAAACAGAAGCTTGGTGTCATGATTCGTAATGCGCTAGCGATTCTTAGGGATGTTGAGACCATGGATGATTCGCATGAATGTAGGAAGGAAAAAGAGGAGCTGTGAATGGAAGGAAAGGATGATCTGAGAGGGGAACTTTTGGAAGAGGATTTGGTTCATTCAATGCTGCTCATGGACCAAGGCATTTCTAGCTCTCCCATTGGTGGATTTGAATCTACTCTTGTTTTGGATTGTTCGATTTTGAATAGTTAGATGGTTGGCCCTTCGAGAAGGCATAATGAGGAAGCTAACATTCCTCTTGGGCCTGTTTGGCAAGTCCATTCTCCCCCTCATACCAACATGTGAGAATTGGACTTTGAGGAGCCGGCCAACCGTGGCCTAGCTTATCCACTCAGTTTCGAAGATTATATTAGAGGGGGTCAGGCCTTCTGACTGGGCTCAAGTGCAGTGCATATCAAATAAATATATATATGTGGCAAGAATTCTTTGGAGGAGGTTATTGAAGCCGATTAAAGCTATGAGGAATCTTTTTACTCCAGCTTTAATTTGGTAGAGAAGCTTTCTCAAACCCCTATGTTAAAATCAGTATCAACTCTACAGAGAAAGGATAATGAAGTAGTGGTGCCAGATGAAGTGGACCTCGTGCACGTGCAAATTTCATGGGATATAGGAAAGATTTTAGGGCTTCAGGTCAGCAACAAAAAGGCTATGATAGCTGCAATAGCTAAGGTTCAAAAGTGTCAGGATTTTGTTCTACCAAGGAAAAAAGAGTCGCCCCAGGAAGAACAAAGGCCATACTAAGGATTGAGGGTTTTGTGTTTGCGATTTGCTTGTTTGGTGGGGTGGTTGAGGGGTTGTACACTTTTAGTGTTGTCTTGTCTTCTTGTTCCTCTATTGTGCATTGATTGTTTTGGTGGGGTTGGTTGTTGTTCTACTTGATTTGGTTGCATGGTCGGAGTTTGTTGGCTTGACATGTTGGTTTTAGTCTTCTAATGATTTGTGTTCAACCATGTGGTATTCTTCCTTGGTCGGCTTTTTGTGTTGTTTAGGCTTCTTTGCGTGTGCTTTCCTGGGTGTTTTGTAATTATTTGGTGTATTGTAGTTTGGAGTTGGTTGTGTGGTCTTCTAATTCTTTCCTTTTGTTTGTGTGTCGTTGCTTTGTACTTTCAGTTTTGTTTCTATTTGCTCCTCTTCTTAGCAGAGAGTTTTGAGCGTCTTTTAATCTATAAAAAAAAAATGGTCTAACACATCAGTTTTTGTGGGCCATTATTGTTTTCCATTTTCCTTACATTTTTAATACAATAACTAATGTGTTGAGTGATAAATGGTGTGGAGTGAAACTTTTGTCTTACTTTCAAAGTATCTAAGAAATTCTCATAAAAAAAAAAAAAAAAGCAAATTAGACTTGCTTTATTGTTTGGTTTTTCACGTTGGGTCTCCTAGAACACTTTCTAAGAATCAACTATCTAATTTTATCCCCAACTAATTTTAAGTGGCCCATTCTTTTTTTAAAAAAAAAAATTATTTTTCTATTGATTCTAATATATATTGTCAAATAAATGACATTCTATTTTATAGTAACTTTTCATAAGATGGTACATATTTTAAAAGTTTATTTTTTATTATAATCGATATTTTTGCTCACAAGTATTTCTTGTATATTTATATTCTATTCAAGAAAATTAGTTAAAATGTTGTCTTAAAATTAAAATAAATATAACAAATGAAATAGCTTGCATTATTTGTATTTTAATAGTAACATTAAAAGTAAAAGTTGATTGTTATAACAATATTTTGCTGCTTGTTTAAAATTAATTGAAGAATAATAAAAAAAATAAAAATAAAATATATATAATAAATATGTTTTGAAATTTATACCTCTTTTAATAATTATTCATCAAAATTAATTTTAAATAACACTATTCAATTAACGTTTATTATATTAAAGTTACTTTTTTATGCAAAAAATTCTCAAATATAAAATACTTTACTATGAATTTATTTTTTTTAATCCTTAAAGTATTTTAATTTTGAAAATTATCACAATTAAGATATCTTTCTAACAGTTATACTTTATTACAAATTTAATTTTAATCAAATTAAGTTCATTTAAATTTATATTTATAAATACAAATTCAAACATACACTTATTTGCGAGAGAGAGAGAGAGAGAGAGAGAGAGAGAGAGAGATTTATAAGAAAAAGAAGTGATAACTTGTATGTTTTAACTATTAGTTTAATTTTGATGTACTAATTATCGTCCAACTATATATTTACCATATTAACAAATATATTTAGCTTTCACATTTATTGCTTCAAAAGTCATATATAGAAAAAAATTTAATTAAATAATAATATATAAAAATTTTATACTATTAATATATCAAAATTAATCTATTAAATATTACCCAAAACAAAGGTTTGTACACCAAGATATTTCTTTATGTACAGAATAAACTAAGTAGACATCGGACATCATACTTGTCGACAGTACAAGTAATCATAAAAAACTTGGAACTTAGGAGACCCATCTTTCTTTAGCCAATGGAACTGGACAGATGAAATAAACGAACCTAAATCATCCATTTTTGTCAATTTAGTGTTGTAATTGGTAGACACCCACAGAGGTGTATGATCAAGTGCAAAATTACTCAAATAAAAGTGAGGCGCAATCTATATAAAGGTACTGACACCTCTTAATAATTTGTTATTAATTTTTGTTTAAATTCCTTTCTTATTTAAAATACAAATGCATTAAATTATTTTTATATTTATACTTTAATTAAATGAGACAGTTGTGTAAATAAATAATACAAAAGATTCTTCGTATATTTATATACTATTACATTGAAAATGTTCTCATTTTAGCCTCTAATTTTAATTATTTTTCAAAATATCTTAACAAATGAAAATAAATTAAAAATATTTTTTGCATTGTAGTTAGAATTATTTTTAAACATTTTTGTATTTTTGCTTTATGATTATAATTATTTAAAAAAATTTATAATTGTTAGTGGTTTGACATGCACATACATACTGGTCAATTCATATCATTTGTTTATTATTATTTAAAAATAAATGAAATATAATTTATTTAATAGAAATAAATAATATGTTTTTTAAAATTTTAAAATCTTGATTTTATAATTAATGGATATGTTTAAGTGTCAATATTTGATAATGTGTGATAAAAGAAAGATTTTTATTGTAAAATTCTAAGGTAGCTACTCATTATTAACAAAAAAAAGGGTATAAATCTCAAGCAATTTTTGAAAAATAGTGAATAAGAATATGGGTAGTTATTGTTATTATATTTATAAGTTTATCTTTATAAAGAAAAATTAAATACCAAAAGAGATATTTTCTTTATCATTAATATTATGGATAAATAAAAGGATAAAATAAAAATTAAATGTGATCAAAGAAAGAACTTAAAGTGATTTAGAGCCTTTATATAATAGTATAAAATAGCAAGATATAGTAGTAAAGATAATATATTTAATATTATTATTAATTTTTTAAATCATAATAAAAAAATATGTGTACCCAACAAACCATTAGCATGTACAAAAATTAAGTTAAATTCACAATTAAATAAAAATATAAAATATTTTTATATTAAAAATATAAAATATTTTTATATTAAAAATATATTAAAATTATAGATTAATTTTAATATATTATCAATAAAAAAATTTTATAATATTATTTAATTATATATTTTTATTTATAAAATTTTTAAAATAATAGATGATTGAATTAAATATTTTGATTAATATAATAATATATAATTAAATTCGATTAAACTTGTATAATTTTAATGGACGAACAGAAGTTAGGTCGGAAATATTGCTGGAGGGGGCTAAGGATAATAAAGTTAGTGGGCCTGGTGGTGCACATCTCAGTTGAGAGGGAAAGAGGCAGAGAGGTGGGCCTGGGCTTGAATAATTGAATGAAAGAGATGAGAGAGAAACAAAATATTGGTGAGAGAGAGAAAGACACAGCTACATCGCTGGTACTGTTTCCACTTGAGGAAAACAAGCTCCTCAACCATACCCTCGTCCCACTTCCATTACTGGAAAATCGGGTTTTGAATTTGCTTTCCACTCATTGGCCTCATGAGAGAGAGAGAGAGAGAGTATGTGTTTTGAGGATTAGATGGATGGATAGGCACGTTCCCAGTTCCGAGTTTGGACTCGTTGGTAATTTTGTCTGGGGTGCTCTGTGACGGGCCCATCTTTTTTTTTTAAATGCAAAAATTGTAAATGAAAAATAACATTGGATAGAACATCATGAGTTACTATCTGCGGTAACTAGAACAAACACACGCAAAAACAGTAGGATTGATCTAACAATAAAAAAATTAAGTAATTTATATAAAATTTTAAATTTAAATTTTATTATTATCAATATATCAAAAAAAAAAACAAAAATACGCATCCTCACTTTTTATATATTCGATGTACAAGTTGGAATATTTTAATTCGGTATCTTTATTTTATATATATATAAAGTTCCTTTTAAATAGGTAAATGTTTAAAAAATAAGCCATTGAGTTGGCTCATTTGTGTCCACTCATCCACGTTTTTATATGATTTAAATAAGAAATTTTTAAAAAAAGTTGTTTATTTTATTAAATCGGCAACCATTTTTTTTATTTTTAACAGAACTGCACAAGTGTTGATGATGTCAACGATGATGATATCTCTCATAATCTACGAATCTATCTATCAATCTATCCTATGGTTTTTGAGTTGGATTCAGCTTTGTCAGACAGAAACTTAGACCCACGCTCACGGACCTACACTGAAATGCACGCCCCTTGTCTTATTTATTAATTTACACTAAAAAGAAAAGGAAAATGTTTCTTTAAAATAACCTTTATTTTGGAAAAATCTAAAATTCTCAACAGGTATATGTGCCACAGTTCCCTTCTGCCCCTCACTTTCGTGATATAAAATATGACTAATTCAGTTACATAAAATGATCAATCATACATTGCAGCAAGTGAGCTAACTATCATACGTAACTAAGTTAAATATCACATTATTTAGATTATGATTATCACGTATGGATTCAAAAGTTTTACCCTTTAATATTATGCAGAAATTACCACAATAAAACAATATCATTGATGTGAACGTAAGTGGCTAGTAATTGTTTATAGCTAATTACCAACAATTAAGGATGATTCAAGTTCGTATTGATTAGAGAATTAAGTTCTCAAAATTGATTTTTAAATTCATATCAATAATAATCCATGCTAATGAAATGATAGAGAAAAAGAAACAAATTATATTAATTTAATAGTAAATAGACCTTTTGGTCCCTTAATTTATTTTTCATTTTAGTCTTCTAGCTAATTTTCTGTTTATTTTGGCCTCCTAACTATTTTTTTGTTTATTTTATTCCCCTAATTAGTTTTTTTATTTATTTTGATCTCCTAACTAATCTTTTATTTATTTTGATTATTTGAATATATACCATTAAATTGAATACATCCTACTATTGTAACACCTAATGGAGCAATCCAATGTCTTATATATCTTTCCATTACTGCTTTGTTAGGTGTTATAACCAAATAATGTATTCAACTGAACGAAGAATAGTTAGGGGATCAAAATGAATAGAAAATTATTTAAGAAACCAAAATAAATAGAAATAGGAGACTAAAATGAACAAAAAATTAATTAGGAGATTAAAACAAAGTGTGAAAAATAAGTTAAGAGACCGAAAGGTCCATTTTATCTAATTTAATTTATATTAATGAATTTAATTTTGATTTATTATACAGCTACAATTAAACTTTGTTTGACTCAGTAGGGTCAACTACATGAATTAGATATCACCATAATATTCTATCATAAATCATGTTTACATTCAAATCATTAAAATCTAATTATTTTTAATAATTTTATCTATGGATTTTTAAGGTTTTTCCTAACCTCTAGTTATTGGATTATTTTCCATCTAATATACTCTCTTTACTAGGAGCTTCTTTAGGCTTTCTCCACACTTGCTCAAATCAACTGAGATGAGATTCTACCATTTATTCAAAAAAAATTTATACCATTTAGGATTTAAGATTTTAGAGTTTAGGGTTGTTAATAATAACAATGATTTTAAATAAAAATTAAACAAGTAAAGAATGCTAAAGTGAATCTTGCTGTGAAGAGAGAGAGAGAGAGAGAGAGAGAGAGAGAGCAAAAAAGAGAAAAGATAAGGGACTCAAGAGAAAGAGAGATTGGAAAAAGATGACAATGATCGTTATTGAGTAGCACTCAGTGTCTTACATTTTATACACATGTCATGATACCCAATCAATTCATCTATGGGTCAGCGGCTACTACTAAGTGATTGAGTAAGTGACTAGCAAATCAAATAACTAACCAACTAACTATGATAATTAATATTGATCATAATTTACAATTAATCATTATCAGGTTATACCCCCCACAAGTTGTGAAATGGAGGTTCAACATTGCTAGCTTGGACTTGTTTTGTTGAAATGAAGAAACAAGCAAGCCTTAGTTAAAATGTCTACAACTTGGTTAGTGCTAGAGATAGGTAAGAGATGTGTGGCGCTTGTTTGCAATTGTTCTCTAATTATATAACAATTAATTTTAATATGCTTAGTCCTCTCATGGAAGACATGATTAGCAACAATATGAAGAATCGATTGGTTGTTACAATAGATAAAGGTGGGATGAGTTAGAGGAAGGTTGAGATCAACTAATAAGAAATGCAACCATTAAATTTCACAAGTAGCCACTATAAGTACTCTATATTTAGTATTAAATGAAGATTTTGCCAATGTAGTTTGCTTCTTGCACTTCCAACTAACCAAGGCTAATCCTAGAAAGATGCAATAGCATGTGATTGACCTGTTGGTGTCTGTATAACTAGCCTAATCTGAGTCTAAAAAGACTGTGAGAGTTATGGACTTTTGGATAGGAAAGAAAAGCCCTTGAGTTGGTGTTATTTGAGGTACCTAAGCACACAAACTACTGCTTACTGTTAAGAATTTAAAGGCTTTACAATATACTAAGTTAGTTGTTGGATTGAGAAAGTGAGGTCAGGCCTAGAAATGGTGAGATAAAGTAATTGGCCTACAAGTCTCCTATATGGTGTAGGATTTGAGTAAATGTCACTACCCTCTAATTGTAACTTAGATGTAGCTTCCATTAGCATTGAAGCTGGTTTACAAGTGAACAATGGAGCATCTCTAAAGCATTTTTTTTTTGAGATAGGTGGATTCCATGGGATGAACGAGCAATTTGCAATTGAAGAAAGAATTTTAGAGGGCCATTTGATTTTAAAAGTTAAGTAAATTGCTTCAAGGAATTTATTTCATAAGATCAATCCTGAATAAAATGATATCATCCACATAAATTGGTAGTGTAGTGAAGGTTTAATCTGTCCTATGAAAAATAGATCGTCAACAGTAGATTGTAAATAACCATAGCTTAGTAAGGTAGAGGATAGTTTAGAATACCACTGCTTACTTGCTTGCTTTAGGCCATATAAAGATTTTTTCCAACTAATAAGCTTGATTAGGAAGATTAAGAGTGAGTCCTGAGGAAAGAATCATGTAGACCTGATAATTGTAAAATATACATTCATTTGATACTTATTTTGACATGGTTTTATATTGTATTTGTGAGTATTTTAGCCAATTTTCATGAGTTTTGAACTTTTGCGAAATTCATGGGACTAATGTTAATTTGGTGATTTTTAGGTGAAATTTGAGAATTTGATACTATTTATGCCAATCTTGCCAACTAGAGTTCCAAGGAGCTTAATTAAAGTCAAGTGAGAGCTTGTCTTGCATGAATTCAAGACCTTTCAACATTAAAAATTCAATTTCTTTCTCTTTCTCCCTCTCTCTTTCTCTCTCTAGAAGTCATAATATGATGATACAAGATGTTTTAGGAAAAAAAAAAAAGAGGAGATCTCCAACTTTTCTATTGGCTATCTTTTTAATTCTAAAGTATTTTAGGAGAAACAAGATTGAAACTTTATCTTGTTCTCAGTATTGTTAGGCCTAACCTTTTGTCACTCTCTCACTAATATTTGAAACTACAAAGGTCCAAATGAAGTGGTTCTAAAGGCATAAAAATGCTAACTTGAAGATCTACAATTTTTGTGTTGAAGTTGAAGTTGGATCACACTTTATTGAGTTGTATAAAGTCAAGAGGTGATAGAGATACATGTTGTTTGGTATTACACAGCTGCCTAGTGCCAATTACACGCCCCTATGTCGTTTGAGATAGAGAAATGCAATTTGGGCCAAGGTGTGAAAATAGTTGTTTAGGCTTCTTTAGGATTTATAAGACTAAATGAGGTTCAAACCAAAAAAGAAAGACACCATGGAACCCAAATCATTATTAAACTCATGATTCAAGATCAAACCCTAGTAATCATGGAAGCTATAAATACAACTTGTTAAGGAGCAAAGGGGGGTTTTGGAGTCTGAGGGCCTTTGGTTGGCCTCTTGGCCATCTTTGGTCATTCTACATTCATTTTAGATCTAAATCTCTTGGAAGACACGAAGGATGAGCTAGCATTTTCGTGGCTTCATGAAGGAGGAAGAGATGCGTGATTAGAAGATCCATCATTTTTCTATTTTCTTTGATTTATGTTTGGCATGTTTATTCTATCTATAGATTTTTTGGATGTATTAAATATGTTTAGTCGCTAAATACCTTTTATGCTACGGTGATTATCTAACCTTTGTTATGAATATGATTGTTTGGATTTTTTTTTAATCTAATGCATGTTTCTTTATCTCAATGTTTTTAATGCTCTCTTGGATTGGCCACCCTTGAATTGATGCCATGAGTTGTGTAGATAATTGGAAAATTAGTTCATAGCTTAGATCTAGGGTTAGAAACCATAATTATTAATTATCTAGGAATAAAGGTTAATGATTATATAAAATTAATTAATATATAATTTTATAGAACAGTAAATCCTTTAATTCTAGGGTTCAACTTAAGGAATTAATTGAATTCTAGGGTTTAAAGAGGATTAATAGCCAAGAAATTAGGCATTAGTTAAAATAAGAAATCCCTAAACAACTAAATTGAAGAACATCATTAGATTAGGAGCTTAATAATCAAGGAACAACTGGTTGAACTCCTATCGCTCTTTCCTTCGATATTTTCCATATTTGTTTTGTGATTGTATTTTATTTTATTTGTGCTCTCTTTAGAATTTGTTTTGTTATTTATGATACCCTCGTTATTTTGAATGCCTAAGTAACCTTTAAGTTAGGGAATTGGTATTTGGTTGGACTAATCCTTGTTGGAATGATCTCAACTCCCTTTATATTATTTGTACGACTAGGTACGCTTGCCATTGCCACCATCAACACTTCTCATAAAGATCTTCATGCAAGAATGCATTATTGACATCTAATTGACAAAGAGACCAATTAAAAGTTGCTACCATATGAATAATCCTCACTGTGGTTGTTTTAGCTAATGGTGAAAAGCTATCAAGGCAATCCACTCCCTCTTGTTTAATGTACCTTTTGGCCACTTGTCCTTGTATCTCTCAATAAACTCATGAACCTTTTACTTAACTTTGTAGACCAATGGGAACTTTGCCATAAAGAAAAGTAATCAAAGATAGAAGCTTGTTTTGTTCTTGAGCCTGCAATTGAAAAGCGATGGCATTTCTCCAACACTCATGCAAAATAGCTTGGTTATAGGTCTTGGGTTTATAACGGAAAAAATAGAGAGATTGAAGTGTTTGTGTGTGCTAGAAAATTTATCATTAGAGAGATAAATGGATAAGGGATAGAGAATACCCAAAGAATAAGGAATAGCAGAAGAAGTGGACAACTTCTAGTGGTAGTCATGTAGGTAGATGGCTAAGTGCTAATCCTACTAGATCTTCTATTAGGTATTGAATTTTAAGGTATAGAAACAGAATTAGGATCTAGTCATGTGCTTGTCAATGCTAGAACAAGGTTGGGGGAGAGGAATGCCATACGTCAATTGTGAGGAGAATTCAAGGAATGAAATATTAATGGTGATAGTCATTAGAGATTTTGACTTTGAGCAGAAAAAAATCAATGATTCATGGAAGTTGACATGCCTAGATAAAAATAATTATTTTGTATTAAGGTCAGACAATAAAAACCTTTAGTGCCTAGGCTATAACCTAAGAAAATAGATTTTTGAGCCTTTAGATCAAACTTATATCTATTGGCACTAATGGTAAATGTAAATAATGGCAACCAAAAACTTGAGGATACTTAAATGTGGTTTGACATGATGAAGTAGTTCTTAAAGTGATTTGTTGTGTAAAACAGATGATGTAATCCTATTGATGACATAAATTGATTATGCAATGACAAATGACTAGAAAAATTTAGGTAGATTGGCTTCAAATAATAATGCTTTAGCTATATTTAGGTAATGTTAATGTTTCCTTTTAACAATCCCATTCTGTTGTGGGGTTTCCACACAACTTGTTTGATGAATGATTCCCTTAAAAGCATAGAATTCATTTAACCTTAATTCTAATCCATTATCTATTCCCACCTTTTGAATATTGATTTTGTTGTGTTTGAACAAAATTGTAAAATGAAACCAAATATTTTTATGCTTTGCATTTTGATTTCGAGAATAAATCCATGTATATTTACTAAAATCATTCACAATGGTCAAAAAGTGCCTATAACTTGTTGTAATAGGTGCCAAATGGACCCATATATCAATCTCTCATAAGCTCAAGAGGTTGAATGAATATAGCAATGTTATTTGAAAAATGAAAGATTTGATATTTAGCTAGATCACATATATCATAAGCCACAATTTTACTATAAGGTATCGATGACTCTTGGTAGTTAATTACATGATTCTTTACATATGAAATATGAACTAACCTATATTGCTAAAGATCAAATTTAGAAGAGTTACAAATTTAAATGGGAGTACTTGATTACACAAGGCCTTAAGCATCTAGGAGTCGACAAGTAGCAAAGTCCATTCTTTACTTTAGCTATCCTAATCCTCTCCAAGGTATTCAGTTCCTAGATCAAATAAGGTTCACTATGAAAGATTAGTTGACAATTTAGAACTAAAGTAACTTTGGTAACAAATGAGATTGAAAGTAAATTTTGGTATGTAGAGAACATTTATGAGACAAAAGTCTAAATAGAAATGAATGGTACCCATATATTGTGCATTTACACGTGCACCATTTGGCAACCTAACATAGATATGTCACCTTTTTATACATCATAAAGTACTCTAATTGGCAGCAAATACGATTAATGGCTATGGTGTCTAGGATCCATTAATGCATATTTGTTGACACATTTAGGATTGTACTTGAGGAAGTTAAGGGATTATACTTATTTGATACATTTGTTGACATAGAAGTTTGTTAATAGACACTAAATTGGAAGAATGTTGTTGTTGCTTGGAATGATGGAGTAAGGCCATGAGTTCTTTATATTGCTCTAATATGATTATAGGAATATTCTTCTATTGTTAGTCCTCACTGCTACAATCTAAGTGTTAGTCTAAAGGCAAGAAATTTGCTTAAGAAACAAAGAACATGCTCATTTTATTTCTATTTGTATTTCTATTTCCTGACATTATAAGAAGTACTACAATTGCACCCAAATGAAAAACACAAAAGGAGAGACTTATACTTATCATATTCATCTTAAAGTAGTTTGAACTTTGTGCAGTAAGACTCAACTATTTGGTCTAATTACTTCAAAGAATAAATCACTTTTAAAGTTGAGAGCTTGCAAGGATATTAACATGAGAAAATAATTTCCTCAAATTCATTCCACACATCAATAGCCCAATTAATCTACAATACACTATATGTAATCTCCGGTCAAATAACTCTAGTTACCCAAGAAAAAAGTATGGTGTTGCGACATTACCAAGCAACGTATGTTGGATCATCTTTACTAAGAATTAGAATCAAGTCATTTTAAAATCTTATCTTATTCTTGCTAATTAGAGCCACCTTCATGTTACTACTTTATCAGTTATAATTATTTTCTGCAAGCTAAAATATGGCAAGAACCAAGTCTAGATTTTTGTTAGGGGTGTAAGAAAAAGGGATTAGATAAATCACTAGGGGGATCTACAGTCATTGATAAAGCTGCAAGATCCTTGGATGTTGATGATTATAGTGGAGTCATATAGTAGAGATCTCTCTAAAAGAGCTTTGATGAAGTATTATAAGGGAGAATTTTGCTATGGAGAATGAAAAAGAACAAAATAGAGAAAAAAGAGGGAACTCAAGAAAGAGAGGGAATGGTAAAAGATGAGAATGATAAGAATTGATTAACACTGAGTGTATTACACTTTATATACAAGTAATGATACTCGATCAATTGATCTACGAATCAATGACTGCTACTAAGTAATTGAGTAACCAACTAACAAATCAAATAACTAACTACTATCATCATTAATACTGACCATAAGACCAATGTTGTTTCAAAGATAAAAGGTTTATATATGCCATAGTATGCGATGAATGTAAAAAACTCAAACAATATCTTTAAACTTGTCCATAAGATAATATTTGGCTTCTTTTGGTCACTCATATGGATTAGCTAATCAATCAACAATTATTTTGATTAACAATCAAATATAAGACACTAAGAAAAGGATTTTTCGTCGCAATTATAGGCTCCTAGATTGATTAAAGAAACATTTTGCTAATATTGCCACTTTGAAATAAATTCTAGAACAAGTCATGATTGATGGTTCCAAACTATTGACTAAAAGTTAGATAAACCATTGAATGTAAACGTAAAAGCATAAAGCATAAAGCATAAAGCAACAAAAGGATAAAGACCAAAATTAAATGACTAAAATGATAAATTGCAAGAATAACTAGGAATGATAAGTGTTGCAAAGGAAAAGTAAAATGCAAGAGAAATGGTATTGTGAAGTTGGCGTGATTGACGTGTGTGTATGTTTGCATAATTGGCAACTTAATGGTTGATATGAACTTTAGCAAATATACTGGGTTGTACAAATGGTAAAGTAGCGAGTAAAGTATTGTTTCTATGGAAAAAGACACGATCGAGTACCAATTCCCTAATACAAACACTATGTTGGCATCCAACTTAAAGATCACAATATCAAATAAAAATCTAAAATTCAAATCAAATCAAATCTAAACTAACTAACAAACAAGAGAAAATAGAAAGATTATGATTTTAATAGGTCAAAGCAGAATAGATGCTAGGATATTGATTTCACTTAGTTCTTTCTATGAGTTATTGAGTTCCACATTTAAAGATTTATCTATACAATTGATAGGGGGTTTCATACAATTCTCTTTAGTCCTTAAAACCTAATTAATTCCTTAACTTGAATCCTATAGTCAGATACCTTACTGTTCTATAAAATCCCTCATTAAGTCCTACACAATTATCAAACTTTATTCCTAGACAATTAATAATTATGGTTTCTATTCCTAGATCTAAGTTAGGTACCAGTTTTTCAATTGTTTACACAACTCATGATTTCAATTCATAAGTGATTAAGCCACAAAAGCATTAAGCACAAAAAATTCATTAAATTGAAGGAAAACACAATACATCATCATCCCAACATAGATTAGATTATCACCCTAGCATATAAAGGATCTAGCTAGTAAATATGTTTAAGACATCCAAATATAATGAAAGAAAGAATATCTCAAACATGAATAAAGAGAAGAAAAGAAAAATATATCAAATCAAATGCATAAATCTTCTTCTTGTCGTAGCCACCAAACCCTAGAACTCCTTGGGTAAATGTGACAAAAGATTGCCAATAGAGCCCTCTTTATTCCCCAAAAGATGTAAATAGCGTTACTTCTTATTTAGGGTTTCAATAAGTCTTGGTTGTCAAGGAAAATCCCAACAAGAAAAAGAAAGCACAGCCCATAGGCCTAAAATATATCAAATTGGTCATATTCAGGTTGTTATTATATGAGTTATAATGTGTACTACTCGAGAGGCTGTGAGGTGTCCAGTTAGCATGTAAGTTCATTGGTTCTTAGATTTATGTAGCTTTCTACAATATGATTTAAGCTTAAAAATCTACATGAAAGTTGTAGTTCTGTTTCATCTTTCCAATGCCTTTCGAACTACCTCAATTGGACTCCTATAGCTCAAAATGTAGATGATTTAGTGCAGCAAGGTTAGGGTTGTCAAGATCAAAGATAGTTTGCAATCCTATCTTGCTTCTACATTTTCTCTTAGAAGGTTTGGAAATTTGGAAAAGTGTCTAGCAATGAAGTTGTGGAGATCTTTCTCTTCTTTCCAGTCTTCTTGAATCACCTACTTTCGACCTCCAGAAAGAAGATTATAGGGATTTCTTCAAGATCCATTTTGGTTCCATACAAGCAAAGTACCCAAACAATGCCAAGATTATAAAAATTTGACATCAAATTCTCATATTGCACCTAAAAATAATCAAATAAAAATAAATTGTAAGGAATGTACCAATTTCTAACAAATTAAATAATTAATTGTTAATTATATTATCATAGGCACTCAAAACTAACAATTGATGTGTCTTTCACACACATCAATCATTATCTATTGGCCTATATCTCCATTAAAGCCATTTAACATGGCCTCTAATCATTATTTTCACTTTTACAATCATGTAGATTAGTTTTTAATAATCTTATTATATTTGTTGCCATATCAACTTGATTCTCAAATTCTAAGAAGTGTGGCATGATTTATTGTTCTTAATGTTATCTTGACTTGTTCAATGCTTTGGTCTTTTAGAATCCCATGAGTCTACTTTAGCTTCAACAACTTTCCACATTTTCCAACTTAATTCCAAAATTTTAAGAAGTTGGTTAAACAACTAAGAGTTTATTTGTGAGTTACAAGGGAAAAGGAAGGAAATGCATTAAAGTGAAAGAATAGTAGTATTAGCAAATGGATAAACCCACCTTAATCAACCATGGAAAGGCCCAAAATGGGGTGAAGGTTGACCTACCTTAGTTAAATGAGTTAAGATGCTTAACCTACCTCATTTTTGGGAATTGGTGGATTAACCCATCAAAGAAATAAAAATTAAGATGGGTTAATAGGTCAAGCCACCTAAAAGATTAAAAATTAATCAATGAAACTTTTACTTGGATACAACAAGATAATATTCATACAAGCTTAAAAATAATCTTAAGCTTCATAATTTACATCCAATTCAAACATAACATGCTACAAAATGAAATAAACTGCTTAAAAAATAAAAGATTGGCAACTTAAACTATCAAATATGAATATAACCATCTTTATGCCTCATTCCCTCCTTTCTTAGATTCAAATGTCAAGCCACTAATATATTTTAAAAACATATAGAAAAGAGAAAAAGGAAATTTGAACCCTTCTTGCTAGTCACCGCCACGTCACAATATTAAGTGGTTGCTATTTGTCTCAAACAATGTCACTGGTTTGCTGCTAGACTATTGCCATTGAAAGCAATGACAAGCAAAGTCAAATCAAAAGAGAAAGACGAGCAAAAAAAGAGATGAGAGTGAGAGAAAGATGCTCAGATATGGGACGTGGCCACCAATGCATGCCCACTAGGTTAGTATAGAGTAGACAAGATGAAATTGAAAAATAAACCTAACTTGAGTATTAGTGTAAATAATGTGTTATATGTGTAAAAGACTGAAAGTGTCTCCTAACACTAACATAACTTGTAGCCTAACCAAAAGCTAGTGGACCCAATTTTTCTTTTTTTCTTTTTTTTTTTTTGTTTGAAAACTTGTAGGTCAAACCCATTCTAACACATTTAAACCTGCAAGTTAGGTAGGTTAAAATTTTTTAGTGAGTTCAAAATTACAACCCAACCCGACAAAATTGGTGGGTCAGGCAAGTTGATCTAATGGGGTTGGTGCCCTTTTGCCACCTCTAAGGAAGCATAGGGAAAGTAAGGGTTTAGAAGGTTTCCACTTAACCTTGTTTGTAAGTATAAAATAGCTAAAGGAAGGAAGTAGAGGGTTTATAATATATTTTTATAATTTTACCCAATTATTAATGCACATAAATTTGTCTTAAAAACCAAATATCATCAAATAAAAATATAGATGCATATATTTAATGAGGTAGCTACTCATGTACCAAAAAATAAGGTGCCTACTAAAATACTACTTTTAAAACAGATAGTAGACTACAATATGTTTTTTTTTTTTTAAGTTTTGGTTGTGATAAAAAAGTTACAATATGGAATAAAAAAATGATAGCTTGGGTGTAATGTGAATTGAGGCCTACTGTGTGTTTTCTAAAAAATTTTATTTCACTGCATGTTTTTCAATTTATAGTGTAAAAGATATTCCTAACATCATACTTTTTTATGCTACACTGTAACTTTTCTATGCTAAATTGTAACTTTTAGAAAACCTTGTAGTGTACTACTTTCTTTAGGCATAGACCAAAATTAGCACTAATAAAGACATGAATGAAAAAAAAGTGCTTAGTATATGCTGGTCATTTTATAGGAAGCCAATGATGGATTACATGTTTTAAGTCGTTAGTCATAATAAAAAAGATACCAATAGCTACCACTTTTTACTAGTAACCTGATGAGCTAGAAAACAAAAATATCTTTGATTTAGAAAAGAAATCCTTTCAAATCCAAGTACCCCTTAGCTGGCTACGCCATTTCTACATTTTGAAGCCCAAAACTCCATTTTAGCCTCTCTCATTTTCTTATTCAGTTGTTTCACCATTACTTGTTGGTTGAAAGGAAGGACTATGTAAATATGAAGAGTAAGGATTCTGATATCAAATGGGAGACAAATAATAAAGTAACAAATAATTTACATACTTAATTTTGAAAAATGAAATAACAACCACGTATCTATGATGAAGATAGTGTACGTGCACAAACAACTTGCGGTGGCACACTCTCACACCACTGTTCCCTTCACCTCACTAGCTTCGTACTCTGATCTTTAGTCAATGACGAATCCCTTTCTGTAATATTCCCATATAATATAATAGGAAATGATAAAAATGTAACGTCTACCAAAATTTTTCATATCATTTCGCCTAATTATTTGGTTTTTGTCGAATAATTGAAGTTAATTAAAATTCGACTAAATATCTATTTAGGATCAATTCATTAGCAATTAATTGAGTTTAGATATAAGCTAATTAGATTAGAAGCATAGAGGATTTCATAAAAATTTTCTCAAAACCAATTTATCGATTTAAAGGAAATCGGTAGATTACGGTATTTTAAATTGTCGGAACCGAATCAATAGAATTATGTACCCAAAACCCTATAACCCAATGGCTGAATACTCAGCCACTTATTCATCTATTGGTGGTGCAAGAAAGGCCACAAAATGATGAAGGTTGGCAGAAATGTGGCCACAAAGTCTCATCCAATCAAAACCCACAATTTCAACTATCTCATAAGGCTTATATGATATATTCCTTCCTTTTCCCTTCAGCTGACTTGCGCCTCCCTCTTCCCTTATTCCAGCCTTCTTCTTCTCCTCTCCTCTCAATTTACTTCATCAAACCTTCAAACTTGATAAAGTTCCATCAATCCAAACTCCGAAATCTAGCAAGATCACATACAAGAAGGTAGGATTCAATTTCTATTCTTAATTTCTCTGAATTGTGGCTGCATGAAATTTCACTCTTCTTCTATTATTGGATGATATATTGGATGTATTTGATGGTTTATGATTGGATTAATATGAAATCTTGAGTTGGAATTAAAGTTAGAAGGAGAAAACTAGAAGAAGTGGAGAATTAGGATGCTGTCCATGTGAGAAACCCCATGGCAGTTCGTACGGTGGAGTGTACGGCTTTACCTACCGCCGTTTAAAATCAATGAAACTATTTTTATATGAAAGTAGATATTTAAGGCTTTTCATACATATATAATATAAGGCATTAGATTAGTATTGAGGGAGATATGAATTTTGGTAATTTGACCTAGGGTTTTGAGTTTGATTTTGGGCAAACTAGGTTGTTCAGGGCAAAACTTGCCCTATACAACTTGGAATTGAATGAAACTAAATTTGTTAGAAAGCTTACACATAGGAAAACATCCCATAAAAATTTTAGGGTTAGATATGGTCCTGGTTACTCCTAATGGTTCAAAGAAGTTGCCCTATGTTCAAACCGGGCCAAGACAGGGCAGTTCAGGAAGGTCAAGTTTCGGGGCTTATATCTCGAGTTATATATATTTAAATGATATGCAACTTATTTCATTTGAAAGCTTGTTCTGTTACTTTACATTGATATAAAATTTGTATGAGTTTATCTACATTTCTATATTTGGTAAATTTTCTCTTATAAGAGTGCAATTCTGGCTAGATATACAGTAGTCTGGAATAAAACACAAACAACTTGAGTTAATATCGGAACTTGGAACTCGGAACTTGGCAACAATGAACTACGTCTGGTATACTTAATGTTGAACTCAAAACTTAGTGAATAGAAAACTAGATCGGGTATAGTTAGTGTCAGAAATCGGAATTACATAGCACATGAAACAATCTCGGAAGTCGAGAATTAGGACGCTTTAACACCTTTATACCTCTAATTCCTAAACTCGGTATCTCAGTAAGCATATAACCTTGGAACACGATCTAAAAGCAATCTCGAAGATCAAACATAAGCTCGGAGGTTGGGACTTATATAATCTCGGAACTTGGAACCAATGGTATCTCGGTAGTCGGTCATAAGCTCGAACTCGGGAACATCAATAGAAGTTAAAAGCTTGCAAGATAGATTAAGACTTAGGATTTTAAAGCTTGCACCTAACTACTTAAGCTTTGCTCATAAGACTTTGTTGTGCATGACAACTAACAGAGATATGATATTCTATATTGGGTTTGCTGTTTGATTAAAATTTCCTGGTTGTTTGGCACTATTCATGGGAAAGTGGACACGTTCTGTTATGCTGCCAAATTTTTGGCAGAATCATATGAAGTTATAATAGCTTGTGTTATGAAGATTTAAGTTATGAATATGAAATTCTAGGTGCAAGGATATATGAAAGTAAATGATGAAGCTTATGTATGAGTGCATTCAACATGTCTATGTATGATTATATATGAGAATGAAAGGATATGAATATATTAAATGTGGATCCCTTCACCTGGAGGCAGTAAATTGGGTCTTTCCCTGTGAAGGCAGTTAAAAGATATGATGAAGGTTCCATATTCCTAAGGAACGTGACATGGTGATCACACTCTGATGGAGTATGATATGGTGATCATACTCTGGAATGTGGCATATAAAGATTTTATGATGATGAGTCCATATTCCTAAGGAACGTGACATGGCGATCATGCTCTAATGGGGTATGACATGGCGATCATACTCTGGAATGTGGCATAATGATCCCACACCCTAAGGAATGTGGCATGACGATCACATCCCGATGGAGTATGACATGACGATTATACTATGGGACGTGGCAGGAAGAACATATTCCTAAAGAGTGTGACATGGTGATCACACCCTAATGGAGTAGGACATGGCGATCGTACTCTGGAATATGCGTGACAAGTAAAGGAAGATAAAGGAAGAAAATAAAATTTCGTGTATCTGCATAAATTCAAGCACAAGTAAAGGCGTGTACAGATTTTATGTTTTCAGTATCTGTATTGTCTCACCCAAATGACAAGTGTGTGAAGCAAATGAACTTTGCTTTGGACAGTATATTTTCGAACTATAAAACCAAACAATTTGTATAACATGTTCACCTTTTTCATAATAAATTGAAGCAGCTAAAGATGACAATGATGATATTATGTATAATAGTTAAAGAATCCTATCGAGAATTTAAAATTCTCACTCCTGTTTCCCTATTATCTCAGATAGTTCGAGAAGTTGCAAAGACAGCTGAAGTTGCTATCAGATAAGGTCTGCTCAGGTAACAGTAACAATTTCTGAGTGTGGTACTATGACTTAAGCATGGTACTGTATAGAGGAGGATGTTACACTTTCTATCTGCAACACCACCCTCCTTCCTATTATGGCCTTGAGTGCTCTTGAAGTGAGAAATGATAGGTAGTCATTGATGATGGTTGAAGGTGGGCTGAGGCAATTTGTTGATTGAAAAATAGATGGAGGAGTAAAATAAAAGTAATAAAACATTAAGATAATAAATAAATTTAAAAATAGCTATAGTGTAAGTTTTATCAACTTGCAATTACAGGTAAAGTCAAGACGTAAATCACTAGGCTTTTGCCTATAAAGTTCATATTAAAAGCACTAGAACATTCATGGTTGTCGGCATAAATTGAGATTTACCATATTTTGGGTAATGAGTTATGTTATTTGAGTATTAAAACTTAACACCAAACACAACACAGAAATGTTTATCTTGGTTGTATTTTAAAGTTCATGGTTGGTGCTTATGTATTTGACCATTGGAAGAAAGTAAAAGCAAATTAATGGTCATAATTTTTAATCATTAACTTAGGAGACAAGTAAAATGAATAAAAAAAATTGTAAATAAACTTAATTTTTTTTAATTTATTGAACAATCCCCCTATATCCACCATGTTTCTCTTCTCCACTCCCTTTGACACTATCATTGTTAACAAAAAGCTCTTCCAAAGCTACTAAGATTAGTCTAACAATGAGGGATTTGAGTAGTTTTATATGAGGTCTTGGTTCAAACCTCATTGCCATCAATATACTAAAAAAAAAAAAAAACGACAACCTCTTCCAAACTTCTCCATTGTTGTGTTGCTTAAATCAGAGAAAATTCTATTGATTTGAATTCTCAAATTAGATTTTGTTTAGTATTTATGGGTATATGTATGCTTTTGATGCTTGTACTTCCTTGGGAACCAACTATAGGGATCTCATATGAAATTCATATTTGACTCTATTTTAGTGGTTGGCTTGTTTCCAAGATGTGATTGATATGTTAGGGTCTAATTTATTGGTAACTGGACTCACAACTTCTTTGTATTTGATTCTTATTTTGTTGTGTATTCATTCTAGATCCAATATGGCATTTGCTACTTAGGTTTTGGAAGGATTTCAAATTGTAAAGCACGAACATTGCACTTGGTTGATGTTGCTCATTGTTAAACACCTAACATTTCACCATTGAAACCATTCTATTTTATCCCTTAACTTACTTGTGTTTTGTGATACCTCTGATATCATTGCGAATGGCCTATCTGCTAATTGCATCACCTTGATGATCTTTTTTAGAGCTTTCAGATGCACCGTTGCCATACTACAAGTAATCATTGCCTCTTCTATGTCACTAATTCCATTGGTGAAGAAGCCAAAACCGCCTACACTTGCATCAAGCTTGCCGCCAGCACCGATGACTCCCTGCGACTCTGTGCTAGTGGCGAGGCTTCGTTGACATGTAGTCTAAGTTGATAAGGTCATTGGATTGCTGATAACTTGTGAAAAATAATTACTTTTCTCCCATATTTGTGCCTAAATTGTTTAAGTTTTGTCCTTAAGAATTATTTAATTCAATTAATTCTAATAAATTGAATTGATGAGCATTATCAATGAGAAATATGATTTTATTTGTTATAAAATTCTTACTTGATTTTTTTTTCAATACAGGATAAATTTAGTGCCAAGAAATCAGGAGATAAATAGTAAATAAGGGGAAAGATTTGAAGAGAAGATTTGAAAAGAAGATTAGATAAAAAGGGAAGATTTGAAGAAAAGATCAAAAGAAGATCATGTAAGAAAATAGAAAGATTCTAGAAGTTTTCCAACACTATAACATTGGCATCATAAAATAATTTTATAAATTGCTTGTAATATTTCCTTTTGTGATATCTAAGGGAGAAATAGAGAGTATAGGTAAGAGGATAACATTAGTTTCTAAGAGTGTTAAGAGTGTTTTGTGTCTAAGGGATTTGAAAACTTAAGGAATCAAGATTCAGACTCAAAGGAATCACATAATTTTGTCAGTTGCCATGGCTTCTTCATTGTGTATATATATATTTTTTGTTTCTTTATGGATTGTTGAGTTTCCTTTAGGTGTTAGAGCTCTATAGTTTGATAGAACAACTTATGTAATCATGATTGTTAATCTAAGTTTCTTTTTTAATCAATTGAGTGATTATTAGAGTCCCTAATGCTATTTTCGGCTTGATCACCCACTAACTAATTCTTGTTTTATATTATCGATAGGAAAATCATTGTATAAAATTAGCCACTTTAATAATTGCCATAACATTGGTAGAATTCTAAGAATAAAAGTACTCATTTTATGTGGTTGTAAGAATTCTTGTTTTTTAACCTTAGGATAAATTAGAATAAGATTAAAAAATTAATTTATTAAAATTTTCTTAAGAGGATCACAATGTCAACAAATTGAACTATGGTTATTAGTTTTGAGAAATTCGACCATGAATTGAATTGACTTAGAAACTAGGTTACAATCAAGTAACATATAATATGCAAAACTAAGCCAAATCATACCCTAACAACTGTCTCTCATCGATTATTTTTCCTTACTACTCAAATGTTTCATTTCTTGCGTTATTTATTTAGTTTCATTATTAGTTGTTCTATTCTCAATTTAAATTTGTCACTCAAACAATAATCTTCCATGATGAACAATTGGTTGATTTCAATCTTGTTGAGAGTGACATTTCTACTCACTCTATTACTTTGACTCAATATACTTGTCGAAGCCATTTTTTCTAAATTGATCAGGAGTTGCTTGAATGTGACCAAATTAAAGATCCATTCAAACATCCTTTTTACTTAATGTGGTTAAGGATAAATGAAAAAAAAAAAACAATATTCTAAGGGTTTGGGAATAAACAATACTTCAAGAGGTTAAAGGTCTCTAATGCAACGTATAATACGAAGTTAAGCCAAAGGTCCATGACCACAAGGTTGAACACATACGAATCCAATAGAACACCCTTTTCATATAAACATATAGTATATCTATCTCATTTTAAAATACAGATATGTAAGTACTATTCAAAAAATATTTTCTATTGGAAGATAGACTATTGGTGTAGTAGTGAATGGGGGTGTATGATATATTTGTTGTATTTTAAAGCTTGTGAGATATTTGAGAAGGTTTATGTCCCGCCTTGATTGGAGCAAAGTTTTCAAGAGTGTGGTTTTAGATAGTACTCCACCAAAAAAATGGACTTCACAAAAGAAAAAGGTGGTTTTAGATAGTTACAAAAGCCTTAAAAAATGTGGATTCATGTGCACGAAGATATGGGCTAGTAGCATGGACTTGGTGCAAATTTGTGTTTTACCCTTTACATGTAATATAATACAGTCCAAGCTATATTTTATGATTTTAATTAATTATTTTTTTGCTTTAATTGTTTAATCAATTTTTATTTTGAAATGGTTACCAAGAGAATCACATTTTACCCGATTTTTTTTTTATGTTTAGCTGTTGCAAGAGAAACACACTTTTAGTTTTGCTCCTTTTAGGATTTTCGATCTTCTTCTCTTGCCTTAGTTCTTCTTCTTTATTATTCCCTTGCCTGAGTTGTATGCGAACATTATCGTCATTGTTCTTGAATTCTTGATTCAACTAGAAAAGTCTATTATATTCTAGGAGATTTTAACATAGTGCCAAAGTAATGTTTAAAGACTATACAAGTCTGCACACTTTAAACTTCATATTGTTTGTTTGTTTAATTGTTTTGTAGGATCTTATTTTACAACAAAATATTGAATTAACTCCTTCAAATACTGAAAACTTAAGTTGCAACTGAAAGGTATATGGGAAGTTTTTATTCTATATTTAATATGCGGGAGAATCACCAATTTAGCCCCAAAAAATTAAAATATTGATAATTTATCTCCTAAAAGATGCTATTTTCTCCCATAACATCCCAATAATAAATGTACTGATAAATTAGTTCCTAAAAACTCGATCCCTAAAATATTTTTTTGTTAACAATAATCAAGTCTATTAATAATAATAAAATTTATTATTGGATACCACTCACTAATAAAATATCTTTTAGATAGTATTTTGATTTTGGGAGTCAAATTAATGGTTCTCCCTTAATATGCCTTATTATGTAAGAGGATTTTTATTTTTATTTTTTCAATTTGAAATGTGAATATTACATAATATTATATAGATCCATCTATGCTAGGTACTTAAATGAACATTTTTTAAATATAATCAGGGTAAAAATAATTTGATTACATATATACCCGAACTTTGTGTCAGAGCAAATTTATTCTTTAATCTAAGTTTGCTTATCACGAAAAAGGAAATAGCAGAAAATTTTTAAATAAAAAATGAATAAACAATTTTATATTTTAAATTTTATTTATCATTTTTCACATTATTATTTACTTAATTAGAAAAGAATAAATTTAAAATTAATTTTTTTAAAAATTAATGTATTAATACATTATTTTTTTAAATTTTATTATAATCTCTTAAAATTTTCATTTAATGTTACCAAATTATTTTTTATAAAAATAAACATTCAGATATTTTTAATTTTGATAAATTTTTATGTAACAAAAATACTTAAAAAAAGCTAATATACTACTAATACCTCAATTTTTGAACGTTTAATTTAAGAATTTTCTAATAAAACATACATTTTCTAGGTTGTACTACCTTTTAACCTCAAACCGAAGCGAAGATAACTTTGGGGGAAACACGCGCAGTTTGAGGAGAGTGGGGTAGTAAGAAAGGGTCATAAATACGAGGTACAGCGTAGGAAGGCCATTGGTCGCTTGGAGAACGAAAGAGGCAAAGGTGGCCCTCTTCCCGTACTCTTGGATTGGACTTTTCTGGAAAGAGTTTCCTTTTACTACTATTATTCCCATTTCCTTTTCTGATGCCAAAACCTATCCCAAACTCAAAGACCCTCTCTCCTCTTCATTTTTTTCGCATTGTGGCTTAGAGTCACAAATACAATAATTAATATTCCATCTACTTTCCCAAAATACCCTCGTCCACCACCCCTAATTACTTTCCTCTTTGGACCTCCTGTGGCACCCCCACAAGGTAAAACTTAGTCATAATCCTAAAAAGATAAAAGTGCTTGGAGGAGTGAATGGGAAGAACCGGGCTTTGCGACTTGTGTGAGTTATTGAATGGAATGATTAACGATTACGAGCTAACAAAAGCTAATTTTGAGTAATTATCTTATCTTTAGCACTCCTTGCGCTGTCTATTTCCATTACTGGGTAATTTGGAGCCAGAAAGACGAGAGAGAGAGAGAGAGAGAGAGAGAGAGAGAGAGAGAGAGAACCCCCAGATGCTTTTCGATTTGGTTAACGTGGGAAAGTTGTTTAAGAAAGAGATGGTTCTTTCTTTCCCAATTTTCTCCACTCATATTTCTCTCACTTACTTCCTAATAAATAAAGGGAAAGAGGAGTAAATAAACTAAGCATACAGTTAAAAAAAAAAAATAAAGATTGGTAAACATAAATAGTCCTACATTAAATTTTTTAGCGAAGAAAGTTAAAAAAAAGGACATTTATTAAGAGGGCGAGAGAGAGAGAAAGAAAGGTGTGAAATTATGTGTCATGAAAGTAAAGGGAGAAGCATACAGTTAAAAAAAAAAATAAAGATTGGGAAACATAAATAGTCCTACATTAAATTTTTTTAGCGAAGAAAGTTAAAAAAAAGGACATTTATTAAGAGGGAGAGAGAGAGAGAGAGAGAAAGAAAGGTGTGAAATTATGTGTCATGAAAGTAAAGGGAGAAGCAAGTGGTTAGAGAGAGAGAGAGAGAGAGGAGGAGTGAGAAGAAGGGCATGGTGTTAAGGAGAAGGTGAGATGCTTTCGGCTAAGCTTGCTCAAACTGGCCTCGTCTATGCTGTATTGGGCAGTTGGGGAATACAAAGATCTTTGAACATCTCCTTTACTACATTTTTGCAACACCTACCTCTTTTCTCTCTCTCACTCGTCCTAGGTTTGATTTTCTTCTCTGAATTCCTATAACGCTCTCAACCTTGAACCTCCCTCCACACGCACCCTCTTTTTTTCACACCCTCAATTATTTTATTCTCAAACTAGAGGGGGAAGGGAGAACAACAATACACAGCCAAGATACACACACAGACTTTAAGCTTCCTCTGCAGTCCAACAACCCGAATTGAATTAACTAAAAAAACAAAGAAACACCGAGAGAGAGAGAGAGAGAGAGTCAGAAAGTTCTGGTTTTTTTTTTTTTTGAGAGTGGGAATCAGAAATCTGGGTTACTAGTCTTTTCTTCTTTTATTGTTTTTGTTAATGCTTGTGTGTGTACAATAAGGCCTATCACTGTAGCTTTCTGAGAAGCTAAAATCATTGTTTGGCTGAATCACAATCAATCACAAAAGAATGTGGGATCTCAATGACTCACCCGATCAGAGGAAGGACGAGGAATCCGAGGGGTGCTCTTCCCTCAAGACATCCATAGACGGAGACGATGATAAGGGCAAGAGGGTTGGATCTGTTTCCAATTCAAGCTCTTCCGCGGTGGTCATCGAGGACGGATCAGAAGAAGAAGAAGAAGCAGGAGATAGAGAAGGTAGCAGAACCACGACGATGAAGAAGAGGAGCAGCAAGATATTTGGGTTCTCCGTGACCCACGATGATGATGAGTCCATGGACAGTGAGCACCACCCGGTGGTGACTCGCCAGTTTTTTCCAGTGGAGGATGCTGATATGGCCGCCGCATCATCTGGTGGCGGTGGCGGTGGCGGCTCTACCTTCCCGCGTGCTCACTGGGTAGGTGTGAAATTTTGCCAATCAGAAGCACTTGGTGCTGGAAAATCAGTGGAAGTTTCTCAGCCCATGAAGAAGAGTCGCCGAGGACCAAGGTCGAGGAGCTCACAGTATAGAGGGGTCACCTTTTACAGAAGAACGGGTCGATGGGAATCTCATATTTGGTTAGTGCGCCTTGGGGCTTTCCATTCCAAAAAAAAAAAAAAAATGTGAACCATAAAGTTCTATTTTAGTTTTTTTTTTTTTTAAATTGATTTTCGTAGAATTGAAGTTTGATTCTCTTGGTTCTGTTTGTGTCCTTTTGATGTTGCAGGGATTGTGGAAAACAAGTGTATCTGGGTAAGTATTACGATAGGAATGATTATGTATGTGTATGTGTGTGTGTGTGTGGCGGTTATTTTCTTTATATCTAATTGTTTTAAGTGGCTAAAACATGTGGGTATTTCTTTTCTTCTTTTGTGTGTTTGTCTTGGTTGTGATTTGGTAGAGAGACAAGAGTGTGTGTTTTGTGTGTGGAAATTTTTGTGTGATGACTGACGAGATGGCTTTGTCTGGGTAAAATTTGTCTAGGTGGATTTGACACAGCACATGCAGCTGCTCGGTGAGCACCCCCCCTCCCCCCCTTTTCCTTCTTTCTTTCTCTAATTTACCAAGCTTGTAATATGACCTTTTCTATGTCTTGAAGAGAATCAAATATAAAATTTTCTTTCTGGGAAATATAAGGCTCATCAAGGGAAAAAAATTTTATTCATTTCTCTGCGCAGTGCATATGATAGAGCGGCCATTAAGTTCCGAGGGGTAGAGGCAGACATAAACTTCAACATAGAAGACTATGACGAAGACTTGAAGCAGGTGAGAGTTGTGAATATTTTATTCTATAAAAAAGACATTTATCTTATCTTCAACTGTGATATGAGATACACCTCACCTCATCATCTACAGTTATAAGTAATTTTTTTCTTCTTTCTATCTTTAATTCTTCTCGTGGTTTGTCGATTTTGAATGCGATAACGTTTGCAGATGAGCAATTTGACCAAGGAAGAGTTTGTGCACGTACTTCGCCGACAAAGCACTGGGTTTCCGAGAGGAAGCTCCAAATATAGAGGTGTAACTTTGCACAAGTGTGGAAGATGGGAAGCTCGAATGGGCCAATTTTTAGGAAAAAAGTATGCCTTATCTTCTTCTCCTTTTTTTTTTTTTTTTTTTTGGGCGACTTTCCCATCGTTAAGATTGTTCATGCAATTCTTATCTTTGTCATAAAAACTAAGATTAATGAATTTGGTTCACTATAGGTACGTTTATCTGGGTTTGTTTGACACCGAGATTGAAGCTGCAAGGTATCTAGTTTACTTGCGTTGTCAATTTGTTATTTCTTTTAACCCTTCCAATGACTAGATTGCCCATCCTTCCGAAACGTAGCCAAGAATATGAAGGAGCGCTAGGGTTTAAATTTTTCTTTGCACATTTTGTAGGGCCTATGATAAAGCAGCAATAAAATGCAACGGCAAGGAGGCCGTCACCAATTTTGATCCCAGCATCTATGAAAATGAGCTTAATTGTGGTGAGTGGTGGACTACAAGATTTACGTGCCTTATTCTAACACACAAGTATATGTATATTAGAACAAGGTTATATATTTATATTATTCACATTTACATATAATTATTATATGGGCAGCAGAATCCACAGGTAACGCTGCAGATCACAATCTGGATTTAAGTTTGGGCAATTCGAGCTCCAAGCCGAGCAACAGCCAAGCATTGGGGAATCATGCCCCAGATATTCACGATCAGCACATGCCGTCTGAATCCAATTGGCGGAATGGAGGAAGCAAGCCTAAGGTTCATTTATTATAGTAAAGATTTTCATTATTTACTGGTTCGTTCACTCCTGTTCAATTTCCTGATATTCTTCTCTCTCTCTCTCTTTCTCTCTTCCTTGCTTATTTAACATTTTCTTCAGCTGGTGAATATACTACCCAAACCATGTAATAGAAGCAACATGGAAGCACATGGAAGGGATGTGCACGGGGAGAGTGAAGCCTTGCGGATGTTAAGTCAAGCTCACCTCCATTCTTCGGCCTCTAATGAATTGCAAAGATATGGTCCCTACAGGCCTTCAGGAGAGTCTCAAATGCTTCACAATTTTGCACACCTTCAACCACCAAATTTTCATGTGGGTACCTCTCCAATTAATTTGCTTTAGCTCTTTCATTAAATGGGTGAGGCATAGATCAATAAAACCCATTATTATTAATACACATTTTAAGCATTCAAAAATCATATATTAATTAGTACTCAAAATCATTATATATATATATATATATTATTTTTAATTTCCAAATTCCAAATGCAGTTTCCAAGCAGCAGCAATGGAGGTCGCATTGGGAGCGATCTTTCATTGTCAATGGCCGATCAACAACAGTGGCAATCCGGGTCTTCACATTATTTGGCAACTGCTGCAGCATCATCAGGATTCCCACAGCAGATTAGATCCTCTTCGCAAGGCTGGCTGCAGAAAAATGGGTTCCACAATCTCATGAGACCCTCCTGACCCTTACATATCTATAATTTTTCTGCCTCGCCATGTTTACATTCAAATAATCATATATATGCTCCCTCTCAATTTTATTTTCTTGGCATGTAAAGATGGATGCAGTGTTATTGTTCATGTCCAACCCAGCCCCTCCATTACTTTAGGAAGCTCAAACAAGACCAAAAACTTTACTATTGAGGTGAAAGAAGGGATGACACGAGAAAGAAAAGGGAGCCAAATCGGGTACTCAATGGTCTTGTTGCTTGGGCAGTCAAACTAACAAACGGACGAAATCTTTAACTAGATATTCTGGGCTCTGACTAAAATTTTCTGATCTTATGTAACTCCGATTTATTGCTTTTCTGCGTTACGGTGTATTTATGACAGCACCTATTCGTTTCTTAATTTGGGATATATTGCTATCGCATACACATGGTTGTCAATTTGTTCCCTTATTTTCTCTTTGGATCGTGGGTTGGTCTTGATAACTTTGCCAAGGAAAGATGCTAACCTTGGGTTCCTTAGAAGGGTAATGCTTGATTTTTTAGCTTGTCAAAAAAACGTTGAGACAAATCTAGGTAAGCTTAAATGAGAAAAAATTAAATTGAAAAGGCAAAAAAATTACTCTTAGGAGAAGGGTGAAGCTGGAGCCAGGGAAAATCAGAGATACAGAATGGTTTTATTTTTCTGGTGTCTCGGAAATATCATCCGATGGTGATGAATAGTCTCCATCAACGGTGTCCTTTGAATCAGTTCTCTCGGCCAAAAGCAGTCAGACAAAGCTATTATGACGAGAGGGACCTATCATTGTTTGTCTAAAGCTTCAAAAGGACACTGTTGCATGGAGTGAGAGAAAAAAGAAGCGACCAAAAGGGCATAATGGCGAAGGGCTTGCTCGCTTTGGGGGTTTAACATTTTAAAGCCTTCCCTTGTCAGTTTTAACTTTTACGAGAAAAGTAGCTACATAATAACAATGTTAATTAAAAGCAAACAACTGGTGTTGTTGGATGATTATATATTAATATAATATGTGATGTACTTTAGCTGGAGGAGGAGTAATTGGCTAATGGATTGGTTGGGTTCAATGATTCTAGACTTGTGAGTTTCGGAGGGAACAGCGTCTGACTCGTTAGTGAATCAGATTCAATATTTGTTGATAAACTTTGTTATCTTGTTTATTGCAGTGATAATAGTTTATAATATATGCACATACTAAAATATTCATCCAACCCCATTTGTGTTTTTTGGATGTTGTAGTTAGTTAATTAGAAAAAAGCATGCATGCTTTCATCATCACGAGCGTCATACTAGATATTTTGAGAAAAGTTGGGCTTCAATAATTATGATATTGGTAATTGGTATCTTAAGAAATGAATAAAAGACTTAAGAAATTTCATTTTTTTTAATTCTTAATGTATTTGATGGGTTTTGTTAAGGATAGATAGTTGTGTAATTACAGACAATTTTAACTCATCATATTTAGACATATTTATGATAAAAACATATTTTATTAACTTTATTTAAGATATATTTATTTATTTTTAGGTTTTATGGATTTTATTATAAGCATGTCTAAACATTCAGTAAGAAAAAAATGTTTAGGTGTGAAATGTTATGTGTCTATTCAATTTTTTTTTGGTTAAGATGCTGTTAAAAATTAAAAAAATATTATTACAAGAGTAAACTGTCATAATATTTAATATATTAAAAGCTTTAAAAACTTGACTATTTATTTAATACTTTTTTTAATTTTTAGAAACATAAGAAAATTTTATATTTAATATATTAAAATTTAAAAGTTATATTTTTCATTTAAAATTATTTTTTGAGCAATATTATTTGATATGAAATAATTTATGCTAAAGTTGTTACAAATCTATTATTATTAAGTGCTAGATCACTATATTTGAGTGGTTAAAGTTTTAAACATAAACAAAAAAACAAATATAAGTACTCACACATTCGTGCAAATTTGATTTGTACTAACAAGTATTTTTCTTTCCGGGTCTTAATAAATATCTTACGGGCGGTAGTTACAAATCTTAATCTTATGATGGTTCCATTACACTGCTGGGTTTTACTGCCATTATAAGGAAAAATAAAAATCAGAAAGGAAAAAGGGTTTAATCCTGATAACCCCGTTAATAGCATAATTTGGCTGGTATTAGAGACAAGAGAATCAGAAAAACGCTACCCTTGTGCCTAATAATTTTCAAATGTTGTTGCAACAAACCTGCAGAAAGAGGCCGTAAGGGTCAGCTTCGAATCATAGTTGGCTCAGATCATGAGAGCCACTGAGCCAGGATATGTTAAAAGCAATAGGATCAGTGGTGGTCCAATCCAAAGAGTTTGATGCCACAGGCCTTAGATTCTACGTAAAGGAAAGAAGAAAACAAAGCTAGTTAACATATAGTAAATTGCAGAATGGAGTACAAAGTTAGACTCTGCAATTCAGTGTTCAGTAGGTTAAAGCCCTCCCTCACCTTAGATCCCTTTCTTTGCATCGTATCTACGAGACAGTGAAACCCTCAGCGACTCATTTCTCTTTCACAGTTTCTCTCTCATTTCCTCTTTAATTTTCCTTTTTTTCAAAGAAAAGCAAATAGTTTTACCGCAGGAAGTTTAGGGCGTTGGACATATATATATATATATATACAAAAAAACTTAGCATGGTGTATTTATGCGAGAAGTGAGACAACCTCAGTTGAGAAAGTAAAAAAATATGGATATCCAAAAGAGTAAAGTAATCTAGCAAATGGGCTGGGTCGAGACCACCTTTTTGACCTTTTAAGATGGGTGTTTCCACATACGGGATTTCTTGAACGGTTGGAAAATTATTGGGGTCGGTCTACTTCAATTATTTTTGGTTTATTCAAAAACAAAAGTTCTTTCCCTATCCTTTATTTTTAAAAATAATTGACGACTGGTAATATATATATATATATATATATATATATATATATATATAATGTGTTCGAGTTTGCGTTCGATGTTATGATATAATATTATAATAATAAATCTGTGCACATATCGGGATGGGTGACAGTGACTGGGACTGGGACTGGGGCGGGTAGTCATTGGTCCTATCATATGCACATTGTGCTCTCAATTGTTAAATCGCTTTCATCATTCACTCAGACAAATTAACTACTGCTTTGGTTTCCCTTTCTGGGATGCCCTTGCCTTCTCTTCTTTCTCATTACAGTGGTTTTGCCTTCTCTCTCTCTAACCTTGCATACACTTTCCTTTTCTGGTATGCTTTTTGGGTTTGTTATTGTATTCACCTGCATCTGCTTGCAATTTTCTCTCTAACCTTTAGCTCTCGGAGGTACTTACAGTTCACCCCATGTGAAATTTCAGCAGCCTCTCTTCCCATAGACCGTCCTTTGACTTCGTCACATCATATACCTTATATCTGTTCGAATTTAATTTACGATTTTAACTTGTGAAGAAATATTTGATATATTTGATTGCTCAGTTATAATTTTTCTTGAAAAAAATGGAAAAAATAGAAACTACTCAATAATTTTCTACTTAATTAATTGACTCGCATGAATGAGCAAGTAGAAGACGGTGTTCAATTTAATGAAGTTTTTGATTTAGTCATTCAAAAACATCATTATCGCTATTAGTGGTATGTCATAAGTAACTAAGAGGTTAGTTTAATTTTGAAGAGATCTCTTAGACTTTTGTTTGGTATTTTATCTTTTTTACACAAATGAAACATTTTATTACTGATGCTTAATTAGTTTAAGATTAAAATAAGATTTCAAGTTTTCTTTTGGCACATAAATACGATTTCAAATTTAAATATTGTAAATAAAAATCTAACACGAATACACATGATTGGTGGATTGGACGAAAATCATCCACATTTGTTGGGGATTATGGCAGGGTTTTGCGGAAGGTTTAAATTCCAAATCATTCGTATAGCTTGTTACGAAAATAAATTCATACTAAAGATTATTTTTGAATAAAATATAATATATCAGAATATTTATTCCATAATTCAAACCAATTAGAGCTTATTAGATCCTTGATAGATGTAGCTTAATTTGATATTGTTGTGCATTTTACAAAGTTGTTAAACTCTTTGGCTTTTTAAAAGTTACTTTTAATAAGTAGAAATTATAAAAGTAATATTTAATAAAGTTATTCTTAAAATTTAAAATGATTATAATGAATATAAGTATTAAAGAGAATAATTTTTACTTCAATTATCATTAAAAAAAGTAAGATTATATATATTTTGAAAAAGTTATTATAATTATATTAATTTCCTGTATTGATTATATGTATTTTAATCGTTAATTTCATCATCCAAGTTCAAGCAGTGTCAGTAGTTTCATCTTTTAATAATAAATAAATGCATCAAAATACTCATTCAATATCAAATATTGACCCTAAATTAGTCCTTTAATATTGAAGTTCTATTTTAATGTATTTATCATTATAAGACAAACGATTATTTACTTTAACATGATAATTATAAGGACAACAAATTGATCAAGTTTATTAAATATTTGTGGTACTAGTTTACAATAAACATACAACGTGCATTATGTTTTTAGCTAACTGATTACTTTTTACAGTTGACAGCGGAAAAGGTAAAATATGTTGCATTTTCATTAAAAAAATAACAGCGCAAGCACTTTAAAAATTTTATCTAAGTTTTTGTCCTGAATTCAACAAAAAAATATTCATTATTCTATTGAATTGAGTGATTATTATGCTGATATTTTTAATACTTACAGTTATCTGACAAAGCAATAACACATTTTAAAATATACTAATTAAAAAATTTTCAAAATAATTTTTATTCAAGCACCAGGAGTTTCTTTTTCAGTTTTTGAATACAATTATGAATACTAATTTTGAGTTCTTTACCAAAATAAAATTTTTTTATAATTTAAACTTTTCTTCGTTAATAAATTGACGTGTATAATAATATCCCACGTATATTATTATTGAAAAATATTATTTTTATATTTAATTTTCTATACTTTTTGTTCACAAATTTTCTTATGAAAAAATGACAATAGTGAAACTTGTTAATTTCTGTTTTTATTTTTTGTTTCCATGTTTTCAGAATTTTGTAAAGGAAATAGTGAAAATAAGAAAATTCTATTTTTTCTTTTTATTTTCTATTTTCTATTTTTATTTTCTCCTTTTCATATTAGCTTCCTTTTCATAAAAGATAAGTGTTAAAAAAATCAAATGTAAAAGTTGTTAACTATCACCCTATCATACATGGGGACCAGGTAATCCCTAAATAAGTCAGCAATCCTCCGAGTGCCTCAAATTTCAAACTGATGCACACTCTCGATTACACAAGAAGCCCCGGCATTACATGTTTATCATAGAATGCGAGACAACGTGTCATCTGATATTCGCCACCCAACTCGCCGTATATTATAAAAACTCATAAATGAGACAAAAAGCCGTCCAAGCATGAATTGATTTCATTTCACATTCTGAAAGGAAAGTTTTTTCTACAAAGCATCATGAAAGAAAATATTTGAAGAGAAAGGACAGTATACGGAAAATCTATGGTAAAGCTGAAATTGAGACAATAAAAGAAATTGGTGCACAATTAATTTGTTAGGTCGTAAATAAGATAGATGTCCGGGCTTATCAAGTATTTGGAAATCTCTTTTATTCCTTTCGTCTCACGTTAAGCAGCAGGACCACATTGTATGCGGAGTGTGGAGTCCCTTTTATATGTGAGTGCTACACCTGCAAATGGAAGGTTACTTCTGGTCCCCTCCTCATCT
Organism: Pterocarpus santalinus; assembly: GCA_031439595.1. Taxonomy (NCBI): domain Eukaryota; kingdom Viridiplantae; phylum Streptophyta; class Magnoliopsida; order Fabales; family Fabaceae; genus Pterocarpus; species Pterocarpus santalinus. The sequence goes on from CM062525.1 coordinate 21,702,302, forward strand.
TTTCTCTAAAAGAGATAAGCTACAAATGAAGATTGATTAGACATGCATGCTCTTCCTCGCCAACTATTTATTAACTTTCGTTTTCTAATATCTATTGTGTTGATTCTGCTAATTGGTTTGTCGCGAACTTGAGCATCCGTAACATCATTTTTGTTCATTTCTGTAGGGACGACACAATACGTGGCTATTGATTTGATTAGTTACGGCTGGACTACATTTAGTTCCGCGAGTTTCACCTAGTTTCGTCCTCAAATTATCAAAGCCGTGCTTTTTGTTGCGCATTGCTATGTCATGTAAAGTTATTTAATGGTAAAAAAAAATCGTCTACATTAACTGCTAAGAGTTATAAGAGGACGTACGAAAGCAAATTCAATGTTTCGGGACAAAGTTTGACGTAAATAACGATTAGAGGGTTAAACAAACAAACAATGTGAATGAAAACTAGGTGAAATCTTGAGGAAAGTAAAGCATAATGCTACGGGCAATATATACAGTGTGTGAAAGGACAAGGTGGGGTATGGCAGTCCCTAGAGCAATTATAGTAAAGATAAAGAAATATAAATTTGTACATATTGTTACAGGGAACTCGTTATTCACGTGAAAATATAAAAAAAGTTAGCGAGTTTTACTTTTCTCCGCTGATATGTATCATATTTTGTGTATTAGACACGTAATAAAATTAATATACACTGTTTGTGCCTAACTATTTAAGTTTTTAGAATAATTAATTATTATATATAGTCTTTATGAAAAAGAAAGAATTTGACCTATGCTGCACTCATTTATTATAAATAAAAGCTAATCTTCACCGCATAGTGATAAAGGGGACACGTGTATTGTCTAAACACTTCAAACTGCACTGCAGGGGGGATTCAGGCAGAGTTATAATATAACTGTTAACAAACCTTCATCTAACTCCTTGAAAATTGCTATAATTCTTATTATTTTATTCATAAATTTTGAAAATCAAGAACAAGAATTAAATTGATATGATATTTTTTGATGAGTAGTAATATTTGGCTCTTCGTTGCACAGAAATATTTTATATTAAGTAACACTACAAGAAAAAAATGTAAATTAGCGGCGGATAATTAGTGATGGACATGATCCTCCCACTAAATTTGTGGCAAAAAATAGCCCAACAGGACCCAAAAAAAAAAATGAAATTAGGAAAAAAAATTTGTAACGGCAAAATCTATTGCTAATATTAATTTTTATTTAATTATTTTCTTAAAAATAAGACAGCCACTAATAAATACAAGAAATTATAAAAATAGAAAAAAGTAGTTTGCTACAGCCTAATGGAACAAGAAAAAAAAAATCTTGTAGTTTGCAGAAGCCTAAGCCTCAATTATCGAAAATTAACAAAAAAGAAGAAGATATCATGTGATTTGCAGTGGTTTAGGCCTCCACTAATAATTACCAAAAATTAAAAATAAAAAAGAAAAATATTGTAAGCAGTTACTAATGCAAAAAAAAAAAAAAAAATCTTATAATTTGTGGTGGCCTAATAATTATCGAAAATGAAAAAATTCATATAATTTGCGACAGTCTAAGTCAACGCTAATAATTATTAAAAATGAAAAAAAAAAGATATCTTGAATTTGTGGTGGCCTAATAATTACCAATTTCTTTTTAAAAAAAGAAGATATATGTTATAGTTTGCAGTGACCTAGCCCACCACTAATACAAAAAGAAAAAAAATTAAAATCTTGTAGTTTAATAATTATTGAAAATGAGAAAAAAAAGATACCTTGTAATTTGGCCACAGCTAATAATTACCAATTTTTTTTTTAGAAAATGGAACATGTTATAGTTAGCAGCTGTTGCTAATGCAAAAAGATATCTTGTAATTTGCAGCAGCCTAATGCAAAAAGAAAAAAAAAATTAAAATCTTGTAGTTTGTGGTGATTTAGACTACTGCTAATAATTATCAAAAATTAAAAAAAAAAAGAAAGAAACATGCTAATGCAAAATGAAAAAAAAAAAAAACTTGTAGTTTGCGGTAGTCAAGGCCACCGCTAATAATTATTGAAAATGAAAAAAAGATATCTAGTAATTTGCAGCAGCCTAATAATTATAAAAAATTGGCAAAAAAAAAAAGAAACATGTCGTAAGTCACTGCTAATGCAAAATGAAGAAACATAAAATAAAATAAAATCTTGTAGTTTAGGTTGTTAATAATTATTGAATGTTTAAAAATTGATTCGTACAATTTGTGGTGGATTTTGTAGCCATAAAATTTTAAAAAGCTGCGTAAATTTATTTTTATTAGATGCATATCAGAGTAATCTTTCTTCATTTTCTCCTTCTCTCTTCTCTTTCTCTTCTTCTACTATTCTTCTTCTACACTATTCCAACCTCCACCCACCATCCTCCTCATCTTCCTCTCTCTCTCTCTCTCTCTCTCTCTCTCTCTCTCTCTCTCTCTTTTACTTCTTTCTTCCTTCTATACCTCACCAACCACTCTGCTTGCTGCCACACCACTGCCACCAATCACTATTGGATTTTTTTTTTCATATGTAATATATGTATAAATACAATTTTCTTCTATTTTTTAAGTTATTAATATTGTTGAAATTATTAAGTATGTTAACTCTTGTTAATTTTATATTGTATACTATTTTTATTTTTGTTGTTAATTATTGCTTTGTTGATGATTATATGTTTGTTCCCAACTAGAGTTAGGAGGCCCAATGCAGCCCAAATTAAGAGGCCCAACTTGGACTCAAATCAGTCATTATCCAAGGCCTAACTTGGAGTCTGCATGTACTAACCTGAGACCCAACTTTGGAGCGATGTTCACGATCGAACCAAAATGGTGCTCCTAACGTGTTGCCGCTCACTTCAAACCCGCCAATGAGCACCAAGCCATTGGAAGTTCGAAGAAACTCTCTAGAACTGCTGAACGTCCGCCTTTATTCTCAACTACCGACCATTATGAATAGGTATCCAATCATTGAAATTAGTTACGTCTTATACATTATACCTAGTATCTCTTGCACTCACTAACCTAAGTGTTGGAATCTTTGTAGGTATAACCCCCACTACCGTGGAGATCCAGCCTCAGCTTACCAGAATCCAAATCAAAGCAGCCCTGGAGCCCAAGTTCCAGTTCGGAGCTCATTTTAGGTAACCTGCCTCCGAACAATATTATATTATATTGTATTCTTGAGTTGATTATGTATTAAAATATGTTAATGTTGATTTTAGATGGTATTTATATGTTAAATTGTGTTTATTATGGATGGTATTTATGATAATTATTGCATTTGTGCCAATTTTAGCACGTTTGTGGTGGATTTGTTTGCTGCAAACAACCAATTTTCTTGCAGTATAATTTGCCTAGATTTAAAATTCCATGATGTAGCTTCATTCAACCAATTATCGTTAATATTTATTATAAATTTAGAAAAACATATTAATAAAAACATACTAACGTATATTTAATATTTACTAATCGAATAGTTGCCATCAAATAACATTTTCAAAATTAAAATGAACACTAGTAGATGCAAGCTTTTTAAAAGTTGTATAATTGGTACTTATAAGATTAGTTTTTTTTTTTTTTTTTTGAGAAAAAAGGTTAAATTATCAATTGGTCCTTTTAAAATTGGTTTGACATCTCTAAAAAATTAGTAACATAAATTTAGTACCTCAAACATAGAGAATGATATGGATTTTGAGCTCGACTTGTCATTGACCACAACAATTGGATAATATCTGTACATTTACTAAAAGTGAAACTCTCTATAATATGTCTTGATAGGCTCCCTAATGATTGAGCTGTGCATTTACAAGATATTAACACCAATGATCTATTTGGACCCTATAGAAAGAGTCTGTTATAGGCCTCTACAAAAATTCTACATTGAAGGTGGTGTATGGCAGATTTATGAAGCTTCATTTCCCACCAACTCTATCGAAAATAATCTGGATAGATTTCTCTCTTGCCCAGAAACCAACAGTCTAGAAACTAGGCCTAGAATAGATTTACTCGTCCAAAGAAATTGAAATGAATTTAGTCCCTTAGTAATAAAATGTAATATCAATTCAATCCATTGAAGATAAAAAGTTGACATATTAGTCCTTTAACAATAAAAGAACAACATCAATTTAGTCATCTCAATCTTGCATTGTTGTATATAAAAGGTCGTTTTTTATGTCACTTTCCATAACTGAGGGATTAAATTAATGCCACCTATTTTTTGTATAAGGACTAAATTTGTCTATAGCTATTTAACTGGTTTTTGGTCGATAAACAAATAAATGATGATAGTCTTGCTTGTTATCAGTTTGCTTCACAGATCTCAATTCGGGGAATGGAAGCGGTTCCTCTGATGGATTCTTAGGATTTTTAAATAGTAGGCAAAAGAAGGAAAAAAATAGAATAAATATAGAAAATAAAAGAAACAAATTCAAGGAAAATGAAAGAAACCTTAGTTAAAGGAAATTATGAACAATGCAAGACCAAAATGAAACAAGAAAACAATTTGACAAAATAAAGTAAAAAGAGCGTCAGTAAACTAGAACAAGAAAGCAAATTAAAGAAAGAAAAATTGAAATGAAAGCATCATAAAATTGAAATGTAAGAAGCACATAAATTGGAATTAAAAGAAAAGAGAAACTGGATAGAGATGAACTAGATGTAATAAAGAAGAAACTTGAGAGAGGATGAAGAGAAAATAAGATGGGATGGAGTACTTGATTTTCCCTTGTGTATCTTAAGATGTTAGAGTGATGAGAGGATGTGTAAGGTACTTCTCAAATTATTTCCAACCATTGATCTAGTCCTAGAAATCCTATTTATAGACAAAAGAAATCTCTAAAAACTAGGCCCATTATCCCATGTTTTGAGTTATGCGTAGGCCCTGCCAAAGCTTGGTTCCTTCCATGTCTAATATGTTGCAGTTTCATATTATTCTCTTCTAGATTAACTTCCACGTTGCTTACCAGTATTGCTGTCCGTGATCCACTTGTTGCTTCATGTGCTTCAATCATATAGGCATTCCTTAACTCTTATTGTTGAGTCCTTCACTTACTTCGACACTTGCTTCATTGCATAATCGAAGGCCAATATATTACTTTGAGCCTTTTGACACTTGCAGCTTGCTTGAAGGTGTCGACAAATTCTTATTGTTGACAATGCACTAACCAATCTATGCATATAACAGCCTCATGTCCTCAGGGCATCCTTCTTCATTCCATCCTTAATTTAATCTAACTTATGTATTGATATTGCAACCCATTGAGAGTCAAATTGACATGGCATTAATTTGAACTGTTAAAAAATGCTTGTGTTGAGTTGTCTTTTCCAATACTTGTGGTAGCATGCCTATAATTTTGTTTTATAGAAATTCCAATGCATGACCCACAATTAATTCTTTATTTGTTTTTATCCTCACACTAAGATTTGTCAAAGAGATTACACCTCTAACAATAGCATAGATAATTATAAAACTATATCGAGGGATCAACTTTGAACTCTTATCTTTTTTTACTAAATATATATTTAAGAGTTGGTGTCATGGTGCATGTGCTTGTTAGGTGGCAAGTCCATCCTATGCGCCAGTTATGGCCCCAAGTCACGACACCTTTGCTTCTAGATCTCAATTTTGCAAAGAAAAGTAGTTTCTCTCATCTTTTCTCAAGTAAAGAGCTTTTGCCAAAAGACTTAATAGAATGGTTTCAATAGAATGCATGTCAACAAAGCAAAGTTGCTTTAGAATGAAATTTGATAACGGAAATTGGTAGCAACATGTACTAATGCAAATAGATGAACAAAATAACATGAACAGTACAAGATTTGGAATGCAAATAAAAAGAAACAAAAATAAATAAAATTCAAACAAAAACAAAACAAAGAAGATGGTTAGAATTCCTCATAATCCTCGAGCTTTAGCATGATTAGCGCGATACGTGAGGTGTAACAAGTGTCTTTTCTAACCATTCTAATCTAATCGCCCTAATTGTATTGATAAAGAATCCTAAATTCTTAGGAAATGAAAGTTGTCTTCTTTGATAGTTACTTCACACTTAGTATGGGCTTGTCTTATGCACGACCTTATCCACTTTCCACGTCTGTGAAGTACCATGTCTGAAAGTAATTTGCATGATGTAATAACCACCCACATTATTTATGCTCATATTGAGGATGCTTCGACATCTTAGGTGTTCATGAAAGTGATGGCCACATCCCAAGCTCCAAGAGGTTAGTTTATTGCTTACAAGACTTTCATATGTTAACATCATCGACTATTTTCCTGTCGACATAACACTTTTGCCGACATTGTAACTTCAGCCTTGATTTTCATGGTGATCTACCTTGTCAACCACATTCACGTTAGTATGATAGCTTATGAACAGAACCTCTGTTCAAACTCTCATTCAATCTGATTTGTTCATCTATATCTTCCTAGTATCGACACCTTCCCTGTCGAACACTACTTCGTCGATAACCCATATAACCCAATTCATATTATGCATCCATGTGTGCTTTTATGGTTTCGACACCTTGTGACCTTATCTTTGCTTGTTGTCCCCTTAGATTTCTTTTACTTAGTAACTCTCTCCAACAAATGAAGTCTCTTGAAGTTTAACACAATTACATCCAACAATCCTCTTGCTTGAGAAATTGTATTGATGACCTTGAGATTTGTGTTGTCATTACACTTACATTATCTGACATTATATCTAACCATTAAAGGAGCATATAGAATTAATGTCACTTGCATTTGCATTATTTTTAATGACATTGACATAAATTTTAGATTCCTTTTGTACTAAGAATGACTATTAGGCCCTTAGGATAGCTCTAAGACTTTTGCAAGTCCTCTCTCCTAATAGATTGAAGTCCTTTTCTTCTTTCCTATTATAATTGAATAGTACAAGCAACCTTTGTCATTATTCATGAAAAAGATCTCTTTATTTTTTGGTTATGTTCTTTAATATTTTATTTCATTTGATATATGATTCACACAAAAAACAAAAATAAAAATGCTCATAGTTTTCAACAAATTTATAGACAAGAACCTAGAGGGTTTGCAGAGCCTTCCATCCAGCTTCATAAGCGCACTGTTCATCAAAATAAATGGAATAGCAAAGAACACAACTAAAAGCAAAGAGTTTTATTCAAGAAAGTGACATATGCATTGCCTAAGTCTAATTAAGGGGTTATTAGGCAAAAAAAACCCTAAGTGTTGTTAGCACAAAAAAGACGGAATGCATTATCTCAAGATTGAGTTGGATCAAACTAGGAGAAGGGAATTTCAACGAGGGGAAAAGTCAAAATAAAAAGAAGGGTCTTTCGACAAGGAAAAAGGGTCAAAACTTGGGAGCACAATCAATAAAGAAAGGGTATCGGTCACTTTTAGATTTTTAGTATGCTAGACTAGAAAATAAATTAGTTACTAAGGTTTGAAGGAAATTGAGCATGGGTAAAAGAAATATTCAAAAGGGAGTTAGAATGTGGGAGTAAGAAAGTCCCACACAAGAGAGTCAAGAATGAAACATGGGTTAGTTCCAGCCAGGAAGAACATGGTTGATACACGGTGAACGTGGGCTTTGGAGTTGAGGAAGTGAAGATGGGTTTAATGGGCCTAGTTAGTAGTACTCTATTTGTCTATAAATAATGAGGATTAGGTAGTAATAGGCATGGACTTTTGCAGACTTGAAAACCTCTACACACTTTATCAGAATATTTGCCATAACATTAAAAAGTACTAGAGAACTCAAGTAATAGTCCTTATCATTTCTATTTCATTTAGCTATTTGATCTTGTTTTATATTTGTCATTGACGGTCATCATTTGTTAATATCGCATTTTGATTACATTTTTTTACGTTTCTATTTCATTTTACATAAAGTTTTATTTTTATCTTTAATTTCTAAGACTTTTAAATTTTTGAAAATCCATCAAAGGAATCGCTTCCGTTCCCCAAATTGAGATTCGTGAATCAAATTGATAACAGTCAATTTATTTGTTTTGTTGACTTAAAATCTAGTAAACAAATTGGCACGTCCGGTGGGACTAGTAAAAGGAAAGTGTCAAAAAAGGAAAAAATCTTATTAGTGCATGATTTTGAGAAGTGGCACTATTTTGTCTAGCATGGCAAAATCAAAAACACCATCATCTGGAAACTCTTCTTCTAGTGATGAAGTAAACAATGAAGGGGAAAATTCTCCTGTTTCTTAGCCTTTGGAGCCAGTCTTGAGTACAATAAAAGCTACTGGGCAAGCGATCACTACTCAAGCTCCAAGTGTTATGAGTACAATGGCCATGAATACAACTCCAATGCATGGCTTACCCCCTAGTTTTGTACTTCCCATGGCTACACAAGCTCAAGTGTAGTCAAGGATGGGAGCAGTTACAACCACATTTCAAAATCCATTGTCTTCAAATACTATTTCGTCTAATTTACCCCCTTTTGGGTCATTCCCAAGGCCTTCATCAGGCCCGGGATAGTGTGTAGGAAATGCATCGATAAATCACATGTACCCTACTATACCTAGGTTGATGTCATTAACAATACTTTCCTACATTACTAAATCATTGGCTACTTTTTGACAACAGCTTGAAGAAAGCTATCATGAGTTGGTCAATATGCTGATCCACCAAATGGCCACTCTAATCACACCATTATTAAAGTCGAATAACACTAGGTTTGAGCAGTTAGCCTAACAAGTCAATCGTATAGCCTCAATAGTTGACATGGTCAATGAGTCGGTCGATTAGACTGGAATAAGGCCAAGGGAAAATGTTGATAATATTGACCAAGGAAATATCCCACCCCAATTAGAAAACCAAATACCCAGTGACAGACATTTTGTCAATCGAGGACAAAATGCAGACCAAGTGTTGCAAAGGTTAAGGTAAAATAATGCCGAGAGGCATCAAAACTTAACTAAGGCAATTGAACAGGTCTTGAATCGCTTTGGCTTTAATGTAGGTTATGCAAATCAATCTTATTTTGTTTCCATGCTCCTCGATTATGTACATTAGGCAGAGCTTCCTCAAGGATAGAAAGCACCAAAATTGTTAACCCAGTTTTCGGGGAAAAATGGAGAATCTATTATCGAGCACATCACCTGATATACAATGGAAATTGTTGAACTTGCTAATGTATAATATTTGACAATGAGGTTTTTTCTGTTGGATGGGAAAGCATGAGAAGGGGGGTTGAATCATGCTTTCAAGAATTTATGATATCTGAAAACTTTTGTCAAAAAGATCTATCTCAAGTTCAAACTTGGATTGCCGAAGCGATTGTGTTATTTTATGAAATAGTTTAGTAATATGTAAAACAGAAATAAACCTTGTTTCATATTGAGTTTAAATAGAGTTGAACCATGTGATTAATTCAAATAACAAGATTAGAGATAGAGATAATCACATTAGAGATTTTTATACTGATTTGGCTAAACTAACTGCCTACTTCCAATCCCCAACTGTTTGTTGAGATTTTATATTTCAAGTATTCTTTATCCAAGCTTCTCCAAGCTTCTTATAAGCGAGTAGTCTTTTTCAAGCCTCTCCAAACTTTACAAACGTGTAGATTTTCTTAGCCTCTCCAAGCTTCTTACTGACCACTACTAGGTCCAAATACAAATGATGTGAATGATATGTATTGTTTGAATGCTCATACAAACTTTCTCAACAGAGATTTGGACAATGAAGTACAGTGTATGAGATTTCTCTAAATTCTCAAAGAGAGAATATTATATATTACAGACCAGAAGAGAAGATTTACTTATATCCTAAAGTTACGATAAGTAACTTTCTGGTGCTTTAAAAACTTGAGAAGGATGAAGACAAGAAGCTTTTTTTACATAGAAAACATTTAAACAGTCTAACTATTATTTCTTCAATTTTCAGTCTCGTATAGACTTTGAAATATGATCGTTTGAAGCATGCAGGCCTTGATCCTTGTGATCCTTTTGGTCTGCTAGTCTACGATTGGATAAAGAAGAAAACAGCCTTCCTTTTTCCTGTTCTTCAAAACTTACACAGAAGTGAAAAAGTAGTCGTTTGTTGTTTTGCCAATTATTCAAACTTGTCAGGCCTCTTCTGCATCTTGTCAAATCACTTTTTTAACTTTTTGAGTTTGTCTATTGATGCATGCAGAGTAATGTTGGCAAAGCGGGTTGACCCGACCCAACCTGCCAAAAGTGGGGCGGGCCAAATTAGGAAGGCGGGCTCAATATTCTAGCCTACCCCGTTTCAACCTGCCAAAAAAATAAAAATAAACTTATTTTAATATTTTTTGAGTTAAACTACTTTAAAAATTTTTAAAAATTAGAAAATTATATTGAATGAAAATCTACTTAAATAAAATAGAACAAAATAATTAAACTATATAATTTATATCCAAATTTAACTCAAATAGAAATATGATAAACTAATTAGAATATATAAAATAAGTTTATAAATAATAATTAACTATAAATTTATAACATAAAGTCTATAGTATAAAGTTCACATATTAATAAAGCATAATAACAGCATAATCTATAATAAAAACCTCAAAAAAATTTTAAATGGTACTCTTGTACCTTAAAAAAAAAAAAAAGAGTCACCCCCGGCCCGTCGGGCCAACCCACCCTAGCCCGACAAAGCCCACGGGTTAGGGGGCAGGCTAGGTGGGCCAAAAAATTTTGGTAGACCAAATATGTTAATCCAACTCATTATTTTTGGCAGGTTTGACGAGCCAACCCGGCAGGTTGAGCCTGTTTTGCCATCTCTAGTGCAGAGGAAGCTTTGAAGGTATAACACTTCATAAGAGGTATGTCTCTAGAGATTTTCCCTTCTGGACAAATTCGTCTTTCTGAATGAACAATGTTCGCTCTTGAGGCATTGTTTTCCCTTCTAATGTTGCAGTTTCATCCTTCTGAACCTTCTTCCTTGTTTCTTTCATGATAATTTGAGAAGTATACAAAGTATATATTCATATCAAGTATATTCAATTTAAAGTACCAATGGATAACCAAACTTAGATGATTCTCAAGCATATAATGCACATGATTCCCAAAGAAACACTTCTAAAAACAATTTGTTCATATATATAGTAAAATTAGCTTAAACTCTAATTTGGTATTTATCAAAACCTTCATTCTCATTCTAGTTTATAACCACAGAATAGTTTCTAAAGAGCATTGGAGCTGACAATCTCCCCCTTTTTAATGATGACAAATCAATATTTAAGAAAAGTTCTTGTTAAAAAATAACGAGTATGAATTGTTCAGAGAAAATAATTTTCTGAAGAGTGATGACACTCATACTATCAAAAAGATTGAATCCCTTTGTTTTTTTTTAAGTAAAAGTACATGGGATTCTTTGTCATATAAAATTATCATTTAAGTAGAATGAAATTTCTAATCATATTAGGGCAACAGTTCACATAGTTCTCCCTTTGTTTTTATTCTAAGTAAAAGTACATGGAATTCTTTGTCATATAAAATTATGATTTAAGCAGAATGACATTTCTAATCATATCAAAGCGACAGTTCTGATAGTTTAAATCAAATTCAAATAATCAGAAAGATTATATAGCAAGAAATTATATTCATATATATTCCATTGTCTTTTAGCAAAATAGTCTCAGTACCTAAGCAACTTTCATCTCAATCAATTTGGATATCAGAGCAGGTATTAGAGCAACTATTTGAGCATTTAATTAACTCACATATCAGCTCATATAAAGGTTCACACATAATATAGTTGCAAAAAAATAATTGATTAAGAGATATAAAAGCATAAGTGACAGAGAAATAAATATAGCTAAATGTAAACTATGAACTAGTGATAGTGTTCAAACAGGAATAAAATAAAGAGATGTTTCCAGAATGAATAAATAATTGCTTCTGAGATGCAAAAAAAAAAAAAAATGAATCTTAAAACTAATGTATGCAAATTTTTGTATGCTTGCATGCTTTTTCCCCGTCAGTGTATGCTCCCTCTCAGCTTAGACTTTCTGAAATATCTTCTCCCACTTTAACATCATAAAAAAAATGAGAATGTGGGATCACGGAAGAACCATCACTGATTGCCTTTGCCTTTCTGAATAGTCTTCAAAATATGTAACATGAGAATTTCTAGTTTGGCCAATCTTCTCTCCATGTTACTTTGATTTACCAAGATTGAATGTTGATTTGACATGAGAGTGAACATGTTTGGAGCTATTCCAATTGAATTTGGATTGGATTAGGAGTTCCTTCTACTCTGGATGGAGATATCGAGAGAGAATGAGCAGATACTGAAGCAGGAATGGGTGTAGAAATAGGAAGAGGTGCAATTTCTGGTACAATCTCTGTGTCTTCAGTTGCAAGTTCAAGAATGAGGGTTTGTCTAAACTTGATCTTTCTGACAAATATTTTTGAGTATTCTGATGGTTGATTTCCATTGAGGTAGCAATCCTTCTGAAATTTCCAGATAAAGCACCTATTCCATCAGCTCTGTGTCTCTGCTACTGTAACCATTCCTCTTCTTTGAATCTATGTCCTGTAGCTTTTCTTATTACTCTTTTTAAAGTAGAATGAGCTAAGTCTTTTGCAAGATCATTAGCAGAAATTTTCTTTTTCCCTTTTATTTTGTAGTCAGAATATATATTTCTAGTATGAGTTTCCTCATCAGCTTGCACATTTGCATGAGTTTGAAGAAGAGGTTCTCTTATTGTAATTCCTCTTTTGAGAGGTCTTGAAATTCTTATTTCTGGTTTACCAAAGGAATATTCCACTGAGTCCGTATTAGTTACAGATGTTGTATCTTTAACACTAGTAAGAACCAATTTTCTCTTTTTATTTTAGAACTTCCTTTTGGAAAAGCGAGATAGATTTTTTCTTGATTTGTCTATACTTTTCTTTTTGTCTTTCTTTCTCCTTTTAGCCATAGTGTAAAGAACGCAAGAGTTGATCTTGAAGTATCAGCAATAGATAATGATTGTACATACGATACTAGACACAGTATATGGTTCAAGATTCGATCAGAAAGAAAGTGGAGGATAAAGAATATGAAAGGTTTCAAAATTTTTAAAGAAGACAGTTTCTGAATGAGAAAAAGGTAGGTAAAAATTTGAGTTGATGAGATAAAGGGACAAATGGTTGAAGTATGTGAAAGGTTTCAAATGAAACGCTACCGTTTCAGGTTAAGTGAATCTCTTAGTTTTCCCGGTCTAGAGATCGTGGCAAACGTCTAACCGTGGGGGCAACCAAAACAACGCATGTCACAATACAGTTTTATTTCTCCAGAAACCAGACATTGATGAGAGCATCTTTCTAGAGAGATATGTCAAATTATGCCCAATGAGAAGATCTATTTCTTGAATAAATCAATTTGAAACTATTTTTTTCAAACTCATATTCACTTTGTTTTGAAGTAATCTTTCTGAAGTACATCTAATCTCAACTTAAACTTGACTTCAAACTTTCTCAACTAGGTAGATCACCAATTATGAATTTACTTTCTGAACCATTGCAAGAAAATATTTTGAGTTGGTTCTTTGAATCCTTCCTTGAATATGATCTTTTGGAGCCACATATTTGAGTTGACGAACTTTCTCCAGAAAGCAAATCCAGTAGGATGCGGCAATCTTGATGTTTACTTTTTGCTCAAGAGAGAGGGAGGTACTAGAAGTAATGAATATGAATGTTTTAAAAACTAATCATGTTCGTAAGGTTCCTTATATGACAAAAACGATCTTCAACTAAGGGTTTTGTGAATATGTCAGCAATCTGACTTTAAGTGTTAATAAATCTTAGCTCAATATCTCCTTTTAGAACATGATCTCTTATGAAATGATGCTTGATGTTAATGTGCTTAGATCTACAATGCTGAATGGGATTCCTTATGAGATTAACTATACTCATATTATCACACAAGATAGGGATTTTAGCATACCTCAAATTGAAGTCTTCTAGTTGTTGCTTAATCCACAGAATTTGAGTATTGCAATTTGCAGAAGACACATATTCAGCTTTTGCAGTTGAAAGAGCAATAGTGTTTTGCTTCTTGGTTGACCAAGTTATCAACAACTTTCCAAGAAAGCAACAGCAGCCACTAGTACTTTTTCTTTGAACTTTGTCTCCGGCGAAATCAGCATCACAGTAATCTGTAATAGTGCAAATAGTACTATTCTCGTACCAGAGACTAAGATTGGTAGTACTAACTGAATGTCTTAGAATTCTCTTGACAGTATTCAAGTCTGATTATTTAGGATCAGATTGAAATCTAACACAAATTTCCATACTTAATTGTAAGTTAGGTTTACTAGCAATAGATGCAGTAGAGATCCAATCATATCTCTGTAAAGAGTTTCAGAGACTTTATCACCATCTTCATCAGCTTCTAGAATTTGAGAAGGATGCATGGGGGTACTGATGCTCTTAGCATTGTCCATATCAAACTTTTTGAGCAAGTCTTTAGTATATTTTTCTTGATGAATCAAAATTCCATCCTTTTGTTGTTTAATTTGGAGTCCAGGAAGGAATTTAAGTTCTCCCATCAAACTCATCTCAAATTCTCCCTATATAAGCTTAGAGAAATTCTTGCACAAATTTTGAACACCAAAAATGATATCATCAACATAAATAAGAAAAATTAGAAAATTATTCTGTTCATGAAGAATAAATAAGGTAGTATCAACTTTTCCTCTTATAAAATCATTTTTGATCAAAAATGAGCTGAGTCTATCATACCAAGCTCTAGGAGCTTGCTTTAAACCATATAAGGCTTTTGAAAGCTTAAAGACATGGTGAGGAAAATTTTCATTTTCAAACCAGGAGGTTGATTTACATAAACTTCCTCCGATATAAAACTATTTAAAAAGATAGATTTTACATCCATTTGAAATAACATAAAACCTTTATATAAGGCATAAGCAAGTAGCATTCTGATTGCTTCCAATCTTGCTACGGGGGCGAAGGTTTCGTCATAGTCAATGCCTTCTTATTGATTATAACCTTGTGCCACCAATCTTGCTTTGTTTCTAATAACTTTTCCATTTTCATCAAGCTTGTTTTTGAACACCCATTTTGTCTCGATAGAAGTTTGTCCCTTAGGTACAGGGATAAGGGTCCAAACTTTGCACTTTTTAAATTGAGATAGCTCTTCTTTCATGGCTTCAATCCAGTTTTGATCCATCAAAGCTTCATCAATACTTTCTGGTTGAATTTCAGAGATAAGAGCAAGATTGGATTTGTTTCTAAGTAAAGATCTTGTTCTGATTTCTTGAGAAGGTTCACCAATAATTTGGTTTTGAGAGATAGCTCTTAAGTTTCTTATACCAGTATATCTTTGATTCAAAGGTATACCTTCTGGTTCTTCAGAAAGGTCATCAAAAACATGTTGATGAGAAAGAAGTTCAGGATTATTAAACTCATTATTACTAGTGACAATCTGAATGTTCTCTTGATTCTGGGAAGTGTCATTTAATGACATATTTTCCATTTCTTCTTCTAGACCTGCAACCTTCTAATTAAGTTCATCCTTCTTTTCCATGAAGCTTATATGGATGGTTTCTTCAACTGCCTGAGTTTCCTTGTTAAATATCCTATAAGCTTTTGAGACATAAGAATATCTTAGGAAAATTCCAAGATCAGATTTTGAATCAAACTTTGAAAGTTTGTCCTTGGTGTTAAGTACAAAACATTCAGATCCAAAGAAATGAAAATAAGAAATATTGGGTTTTCTTCCCTATCATAATTCATATGGAGTTTTCTTGAAAATAGGTCTTAAGAAAATGCAATTTTGAATATAGCAGGCAGTGTTTAACGCTTCTGCCCCAAAAACGTTTTGATAACCCACTTTCAAGAAGCATAGTTCTGGCCATTTCTTGCAACGACCTATTCTTCCTTTCTACTACTCCATTTTGCTAAGGAGTTCTAAGAGAAGAGAAGCCATGAGAAATGTCATTTTCATTACAAAATTTTTCAAAAGTGTGATTTTCAAATTCTCCACCGTGATCTAATCTAATGGAAGTTATGCAAAAACTTTTTTTGTTTTGAATTTTTTTTGAAAAAGATTTGAAAGTCTCACAAGCTTCATCCTTATGGATCAGGAATATAATCCGTATGAATCTAGAAAAATCATCCACAATAACTAAACCATATTTCTTACCACCAAGACTAGCAGTTCTGGTTGGTCCAAAAAGATCAAGATGTAAAAGCTCAAGTGGTCTGGTAGTAGAAACTACAATTTTACTATGAAAAGAACTTTTAGTTTATTTGCCTCTAATATAGAACTCACAAGAAGAGTCATTTTCAAAATTGATTTTAGGTAAACCTTTTACTAGCTTATTTCGAGAAATTTCAAAAATCGGTTTCATATGGTATGACCAATCTTTTTGTGCCATAGCCACTTTTCGTCCACAAAGAAAGCTAACGATTTTACACTTTGATTAAGAAGATCATCTAGATATAATACATACATATTATTATGCCTTCTAGCAGTAAGAATAATTTTATCAATAGTGGAATCTTTAATTATACACTATGAAGGTTCAAAGACAACTTTGTACCCTTGGTCATAGAATTGACTAATGCTCAAAAGGTTGTGAGTTAGTCCTTCTACTAATATAACATTAGATATTTGGTTGGAATTGTTCTTACTAACATTACCTATACCAATGACTTTGGATTTGATTTCATCGGCAAACTTAACTATCCCACCATCCTTGGGTCTGAAGTTTCTGAAACCAGGATTTATTTCTAGTCATGTGTCTGGAACATCCATTATCCATGTCCGCTTCTTTTTCCTTTAATCTGCTGATTTAAGGCACACATACATCAAAAGAAATTTTAACTTTGGGTACCCATATCTTCTTGGGTCCTTTTATATTAATAGAATTTTTGGATTTTTTTCACTTTCTATTTGGCTTTCCTTCTAGAAAAGCATCTTTCAGAGGAGTGCCCCTTTTTGAAACAATATATGCAAGTAGAAATCTAATGTAAGGAATCTTTGGATGATTTTTCGTCATCTTCCTTCTCAAAGCTTAGACTAATTTTGTCAAGATAATGCTTTTGGCCACCAAACATCAAATCCAAATTTTTAGAGCCATTAACTATTTTCTCAAGATCTAATTTGAGAAGTTTTATAATATTCTGAAGCTCAGAAATATCAGAAGATGACTTAGAGTGAGTTTCAGAAACTTCAATTTTCATGGTTGTTACATTCTTCTGAAGAAGGATATTGTCGGTTTGCAATCTTTCTTTTTCATACCAAACCTTCTCTTTTTCAATCTTGAGTTTTTCAAATTCGAAAGATAATTTTTAAATATCCTTTTTCAGAAAGGCATAATGAGAAGCAAGAGGCTTGAAATCATCCAAGAGTTCATTATAAACTTTTTGAGTATTTTCAAAGGTAAGTTTAGGTATAGAATCATGTACCTCAGTTTCTTCATCAAAAATAATGTCGGTCATGAAGTAGAGATTTGCCATAATTTCTTCTTCACTCTGTGATTCTGTATTATCTTGTTCTTCATCTAAATCCTCCCAAGTAGCCATCATTACTTTCTTCTTTGTGGTCTTCCTTTTTTAGGCTTTCTTTAGTCTTGGACATGCAAATCTGACATGTCTAGGTTCCTTGCACTTGAAATAGATGATCTCATCTTGCTTGACCTTGCCTTTTTTTTTTTTATCTTTTTTGGAAATAAGGTTCTTTTTCTTCCTCTTTATCCATGCTCTTGAAATCTTCCTTGCTAAGTGAGCAATTTCATCACTATCACCATCATCAGAAGAATCCTCTTCTTCTTCTTCAGATTCTTCTGAGACTTTCAAGGCTTTAGGAGATAGAGTCCTTCTTTGAGTGGACTTCAGAGCAATCGATTTTCCTTTCTTGACAGCTTATTAGCGACTTCATTTAGCTCAATCTCATGAGTCTTTAAAGATCCAATGAGAGAATCTAAGCTGAGTATGTTTAAGTGCTTAGCTTCTTAAATAGCCGTAACTTTTGGATGTCAAGCCTTTGAAAGACTTCTCAGAATCTTTCTCACCATTTCTGCATTAGTGTATTTTTTGCTTAAGGCCTTCAGTTGATTTATGATATATATGAATCTGGTCATCATTTCATCAATATTCTCATGCTCTAGCATTTTGAACATTTGATATTGATGAACCAATAATGTTGATCTTGGTTTCTTTGACCTGGTCCGTTCCTTCATGTAGCACTTGATGTCTGTCCCATATTTCCTTAGCTGAATCACAAGATATGATCTTGTCATATTCATTTTTGCTTAAGGCACATATGAGAAGATACTTTGCCTTGGCATTCATTTGGACCTTGGTTTTGTGTTGATCAGTCTATTCATTTCTAAGGATGGTTCTGAATACAACAAGTGGAGGTTATTCTGGATTAGCAACTACTTGAGGTATTGGTTCCTCAACTGTGGGTATATAGTCACCATTTTCTATGATCTCCCACATGTCTAGACTAGGGGACTCTATGAAGAGTCTCATTCTATTCTTCCAATAAGGATAATCTTCATCATTAAAGTATGGAGAACAATTTATAGAGTGACTTTCTGCAATGTGATTTATCTATTGAGCCACCTGATAGGATCTTTGACCTTTATAATCGTTAGGAAGCTCAACCCTAGAGTTAGCCTCTGATGCCAATTGTTGTATGGGATAGCACAAGAAGGGGGGTTAAATCGTGCTTTCAAGAATTTATAATATCTGAAAACTTTCATCAAAAAGATCTATCTCAAGTTCAAACTTGGATTACGAAAGCGATTATGTTAGTTTATGAAATAGTTTAGTAATATGTAAAACAGAAATAAACTTTGTTTCAAATTAAGTTTAAACAGAGTTGAACTTATGTGATTAATTTAAATAACAAGATTAGAGATAGAGATAATCACATCAGAGATTTTTATACTGGTTCGGCTAAGCCATTTGCCTACTTCTAGTCCCCAACTCTTTGTTGAGATTTTATATTTCGAGTATTCTTTGTCCAAACTTCTCCAAGCTTCTTACAAGCGAGTAGTCTTTTTCAAGACTCTCTAAGCTTTAAAAATGATTAGTGTTTTCCTAGCCTCTCTAAGCTTCTTACTGACCACTACTGGGTCCAAATACAAATGATGTGAATGATATGTATTGTTTTAATACTCACACAAACTTTCTCAATAGAGATTTGGACAATGAAGTACTATGTGTGAGACTCTCTAAATTCTCAAAAAGAGAATATTATCTATTACAGATCAGAAGAAAAGATTTACTTATATCCTAAAGTTACGATAAATAACTTTCTGGTGCTTTAGAAACTTGAGAAGGATGAAAAAACGAAGGTTTTTTTACATAGAAAATATTTAAACAATATAACTATTCTTTCTTTGATTTCCAGCCTTATATAGACTTCAAAATATGACCGTTTGAAGCTTGCTGGCCTTGATCCTTTTGGTCTGCTAGTCTACGACTGGATAGAGAAGGAAATAGCCTTTGTAACATCCAAAAAAAAAAATCTTATCATTTTTAACCAAGTTGTTCGATTTTTATCGAATAATTGAAACTAATTAGATTTTGATTAAGTATTTATTTAAGGGCAATTAAGTATCATTTAGCAAAATTAGGTTTGAGGGAATTAGATTAGAAACATAGAAGACTTCATAGAATTTTTCCAAATCCGTTTTGCCGATTTAAAGGAAATCGGCAAGATTTCAGTATTTTAAACTGTCAGAACCGAAACAATAGAATTTCACAAATCAAAACCTAAATTGAAAGGTTGAAAACTCAGCCACCCTACCTCCAATTAGTGGCACCACTTGCACGAAGAGGGAATGGAGAGGATTGGCTCTTCAACAGCCACAAATTCCTTCACGAATCACCTTCTAAGCTTTTTCCAACAAACCACCAAAATTCCCCCTCACTCCTTGTAATTTTTGACCCTCTTCAAGATTAGCAGACCCGACTTCATTTTTTCATTCTCTTCATCCCCTTTTCACCTCCTCTCCATCATACACCCAAGACCTAAATCTAGCAAATTTACACCTAGAAGAGGTAGGATTTCCAATTTTGTTCTTGTTTTGTTGGATTGTAGCTATATGGGATTCCATCTTTCTTCATTTATTTGATGTTATAACTGGTGTAGATGATGGTTTATGGTTGGTTTAACTTGTGTCTTTGGATTTGAATTGAAGTTGAAGTGGAAAGATTTGAGAATAGAAAGTAGCAAGAAGCTATTTGGGGTGAAACCCTACCGCATCCATAAGTTTGTCTTGTACAGACAAAAAATATAGCCATCAAAACTTGATGAACCTATTTTTATGTGAAACTATACATTTAGGGCTTTTCAACCGTATAAAATATAAGGTCATTGGATTAGTATTAAGTGATTTATGAATTTTTGAAGTTTAACCCGAAATTCTGGGTTCTCTTCTGCGTAGTATAAGTTGTGAGGGGTATAACTCACCCTACAAAACTCTAAATTGAGTGCAACAAACTTTTCTTGAAAGCCAACACATAGAAGCATCCCATAAAAATTTTAGAGTTATATTTGATTCTAATTATTCCCAGTAATTTGAAGTTGCCTTAAGCCCAAACCAGGCTAGAACAGGGCAGTCCAAAAAGGTCAAATTTCGGAGCTTTTAACTTAGGCTATGATCATGCAAATGAGATGAAACTTATTGGAAGTAAAAATTTGTCCTGTTAACTTTACATTGATATAGGGTTTGTATGATTTCACTTAGATTCCTATTTTCAGTAAATTTTTAATTTTACAAGTGCAATTCTAGCTGGTTGTAGGATAGGCCAAGGTAAAATTCAAATATCTTAAGCTATATATGTCAAAATGAGATGGCACCAAAAAGGTTAAAAACTAGACAAATAATACTTTAACATATCAAAAATGTAAACCAAAATGAATTAAATAGGAATTTTGGTGGAATTTATAAAATCAGGCAGAATTGAGTAGAGTGAGAAGAAAACCCAATTTATGTTGGCGTGTTATGTTGTTGTATTATTGTTATGGACTTGATGCTCTATATTGGTTTCATTGTCTGATTGATATTTTTGTTAGCCTGGTACAAAGCAAACTCAATTCTTTATGCTGTCGAAATTTTCGATAGAGATTGCATTTGACATATGAAATAATTGTCTATACATATATTGTTTAAAATAGACTAGTCTTGTTCATGCAATTTATGAGAATTATACTGGATTCCATGTTATTTGGGCCAGCCCATGAATAAAGTAAAGGGAAATAGATCAGTGGGAAAGTTGGGGAAAGAAAACCCAGTAATCCTGTATAGGAACAAGCTCGGTCCTGAGAAGCAGACTGTTACCTAGGAGTATATGGCCAAAAACTCCTAGGGAGTGTGGAAAAATATAAGTTACATGAGTTAAGAGATCCCTAAAGCTAAGTGCATTCTCATTTCTACGTATATACGCTCTATTTACTAAATCCTAAGCCAATTACATGGATATATATATATATTCGTTGTGTTTGTATTACTGTTTGCGATATGGTTATTGCTTTAACTATGTTAACATACATGTCTAGTTATACTTCCTATTACACTAATTTAAATTAAGTTTTGTTTCAGGTTATGTTTTCCATAACAATAATTAAATTGAATATTATAGTTATATTATACCATTTTAAATAAATCGAAATAACTGGAATGACAGCGATGTCAGATTCGCGTAGAATTAGATTTCCTACAGAGAATTTCTTTAAATTATCACCCCACTGTATTTTACCATGTCATTCTCAGATTATGGAGAGCGTGGCGACGGGCATTCTATTCCTTGAGTTCCCCAATTTGCACTTTCACCTCGATCTTGTTCTGGATTCTGTATATATTGCTGGTAGCTACCGTTTCCATTTTTACTTCTTCTTCAGCAAAGACTTCGCTATTCCACTTACTCACCTACTATTTGATCTTACTGCACCCTATATCGCTATCCCGATATATGTGGCACACCCCTTCCCATCTCCAGTGGCAGCAGTAGCAACAGCAGCCGCACCACCGGCGGCATCACTTCAGCAGGTCCCTTCTATCTCACTTTCTAAGGAGGAGGATCCATCAGAGGCAACGAGCTCATCTTCTTTATCCTCTGCACTAAGCGCTGATTATACCCTGGCAGACACCAGCATGGCGAATGGATTCCTTTCTTTGGAATCCATTTAGGGGAGTCATGTAGTACAGCAGGTGGTGATGTATAAAATGGCCCTCTTTTGGCATTTTTGGGCCATAGGCTTAGTCTCGTTAATACATGGAGTGTCTCGTGGGGATTAGTTAGGGTTTTACTTTGTAGAAACATGTCGATTTATTTTGTTTTAGCGGCCTCATCTTTACACCCAATACTATTTATATATAACGTGGTTTCTATAGTTCTATCTGTTCCGTGGATTTTTTGTTTCTGTTATGATTTTTAAATCCGTTTGCTCATTTTACAACCAAAATATATAAATAAATGAACATCTAGTTTTTCTATGGGTAAATGACATTGGATTAAAATGAAACTTTATTAGACACATATGCGTAATAACTTATCGAATAATATATTATGACTTAAGCATAGCATTTTTGTCCAATAAGGTGTTACAGCCTTCTTTTTTCCTGTTCTTCAAAACTTACACAGAAGTGAAAAAGTAGCCATTCGTTAGTTTGCCAACTATTCAAACTTGCAAGTGCCTTTTCTGTATCTTGTCAAATCACCTTTTTGACTTTTTGAATTTGTCTATTAAAGCGAGCAAAGGAAGCTTTGAACACTTCACGAGAAGTATGTCTTTGGAGATTTTCCCTTCTGGACAAAGTCATCTTTCTAATTGAATAGTATTCACTCTTGAGGCACTGTTTTCCCTTTTGATATTGCAATTTCATCTTTCTGAACCTTCTTTCTTATTTTTTTCATGATAATTTGAGAAGTGTACAGAGTATATATTCCATATCAAGTACTAATGGATAACCCAACTTTGATGATTCTCAAGTATATAATGCACATGATTCACAAAGAAACACTTCCAGAAACAATTTGTTCATATATATAGCATGATTAGCTTAAACTCTGATTTGATATTCATCAAAACCTTCATTCTCATTCTAGTTTACAACCATAGAATAGTTTCTGAAAGGTATTGGAGCTAACATTTTCCCTCTTCTTTAACTAAGAATACTTTTGCTTGGTTTGCAAATCTACGGCTAAATTTGATTCTTTCATGGAATCAATTAGAAAAAGTTTTCATGACCAATTTTTTAGAGGGGAAATGATGGTGAGTTTGACCAATTTGTTTACAATAAGGAGAGTCGATTGATTACTACCTAGGAAGGTTGAGAATGATGAAAAATTGATGATTTACCCCTATCCCAAATCCAAAATGGTCAAAATGGTCACTAATGGCCTTGATTACAATATTAGGAAAAAAAATTGTTCAACTTACAATTCCTTGATTTAACTCAGCTAGCAGAAAAGGTTCGATAGATCGAGCAATTAAAAGCAGAAAAAGATAGGATCGAAAGAAGTCAGCGTAGAAAGACTTTCAGAAAAGAACAAGTAAACTTTGTGGAAATGGATCCAACAAAGATGAGGATGATTTCGACTCTAATGAGATAAATTTGGCCAAAATTGGAGCAGCCGAATTACAAGCAGGTCCCTTTTATAGTTTTGCTCCTCTTAAGCCAGTAACAAGAAAGGAAAAAGCTAGTACTAGCAATAAATCCTATTCCTTCGACATAACTAAGGTAGATCAAATTTCCGATGTGTTGATAAAAGATAAACAAGTCATTTTACTAGATGGAAAGAAAATGCCTTCAATAGAAGAAGTAAAAAATAAAAAATCCTGTAAATATCACCAAATTGTTGGGCACTCAACTAACAATTGTATCAATTTCAGGACTTGATTCAAAAGGCAATTAAGGAAGGATGCTTGAAATTTGAAGAAAAGCCTCAGTCAACCATGACTGCTAATGTCAATTCATTCGAGATGAATTCTGCTTTTGTTGAACCCGTACATATGTCGATCAATGCTGTGGGTTCTGAAGAAGATGATGAAGAAAAGATGAAAGAAGATATAGTGCTTGATGCATTTGAAAATATCAAAAAGCGAATATACCCCAAGGTTAGGCAAGATTTGCTCAATTTCCATTAAAACAAAGGGATGCTAATGCAAATGTGACTATTTTCCCAAGATGTAGCACAGTGCTCGACAAAAATGCTGCAAAAGCATTTGAAGAAGAAAAGAAAGCTAAGGTCGAGAAAGAGAGACAAAGGATTGCACAAGAAAGGCAAAAAGTTGAAAAAAAAAAGCTGAAAGAGAAGCCAAAGTAGCGAGGCTAAGAAAAGATAGCTGGGCAGCAAATTGTTATCGACACAAGGAAGCTAGGGCCAGACATAGTGCAACCAGGCATGGGCACGAAGCAAAAGGTCAAAACAGTAGTTATGGTCAATCAAAAGCCAAAGGGAGTTAAGATGAAAACTCGTGCACCCCCCGTTGAATGTGGTAAATAACAAATGGATTCATAACACATGTACGGACCCTGGACCTTACATTCAGATGCCTCACAAGAAGGCAAAATGGACAAAATCACGATATCATGAAGTTCTATTACCAAACCATGTGTGGCAAAGAAAAAAAACTATGTAGTCTGGAATAAACCTAAATAGGTCAGTGTATGGCCCTCAACAGCAATATCAAGGGTCGGTACATCGACCAACCTTGCGAGGGGGGAAGAATCGACAAGAAAAATACCTTGAGTATATGCCCTTGGAAATTTTCCAAGCCCAACCTGATCCTAGGGTACTATCAACAACTCATTCTTCTTCTGAGCTAAACGAAGGAAAGAGAATTCACCTGTTGAAGAGAATGAAAGAATTTAAATTCAAAGATGAGAATGACCTCTTAACTGAAAACTTCGAAACAAGATTTGATGATGATCTAGAAGCTATCTTAGGGGCTAATTTTGTTGGCATGGTGACGATTTTATCAGCTGAATTTGAGAAGGAAACAAAAACTTAGAGCTATGGTGAAGATTGTTTCGATGTATTCCCAGGGCAAGAATGTTTTTCCTAGGAGATGATGCTGATGAAACTGTGCTATTTGAGAGACTTGACAAAGCGATAAAGTCACATTTGCAACCATTGCACATCAAAACCAACATAGCTAGGAAAATGGTCAATTGGGTTCTAGTTGACAATGGTGCTGCCATCAATCTTCTACCCAAGTCCATGTTGACTAGGTTTGGAAAGACTAGTAAAAACAAATGTTGTAGTAACCGACTTTACAGGTAAGACCTCAATTTCGAAAAGGATAGTTATGTTGAAGGTAAGGAATCTGTTGATAAAATCACACCTTTTGTGGTAGTAGCTTCAAAGACTGGCTATAATTCATGATTGGGAAGAGAGTGGATCCACGAGGCTGGAGTGGTCCCTTCAACACTTCATCAAAAATTGATCATCTGGAATGGTGAAGGGAATGTCGAAATAGTAGAGGTCGATGACAGCCCGTATTATTTCCAGCAAGCTCATGTAGACTTCAAGGTTTATAACCCAAATGTAAAGCCTCTTATTATGGATACTAGCACCTTCGACCCTGAACTTATCGAAGGATGCTACTTTCATCCAAATGGTTTATATTTTACGCTCAAGGCCGAGGCAGGATTGACCCAAAAAGAGACTTAGATTATGGGTCTATTAAGCCATTTGGTTCAATTGTCAGCCTACATGGCCGAGAAGCAATTATGTACAGATGAAGTAGTGTTAGATTGCAATTATGATTCTAGTCCCTTAGGATTTGAGAAGCCTTTAGAAGAAAAAATAAAAAGAGTTGAAGTACAAGATCCACTTGAGGAAGGCAATTTAGGGGAAAATGGGGAATACTAACCCACATATGTCAGTTCTTTAATCGCTCCTGAGTTCAAAAATGATTTAGTCTAAGTACTCAAAGAATACAAGAATTGTTTTGCATGGAAATATGAAGAGATACTAGGGCTGAGTCAAACTCTTTTTGGGCACCGGCTTCCAACTAAGGCAAATGTTAACCTATAAAACAAACACCTAGGAAATTCTCCCCAAAAATAGTATCAAAAGTAAAAGAGGAAATCCAGAGATTGTTCAAAGCTAAATTCATTCAAACTAGTAGGTATGTAGATTGGATCTCTAACATTGTTCCTATCTTAAAAAAGAATGGTAAACTTAGGATTTGCATTGATCTTAGGAACTTAAACAATGCTATACCAAAAGATGAATATTTAATGCCTATTGCAGATATGTTCTAAGATGCAGCTTCTGGCTATGAAATTTTAAGTTTTCTGGATGGATATTCAGGATATAATCATATTTATATCACAGAATAGAATATGTTGAAAATAGCATTTTGATGCCGTGGTGCCATTGACACATCTGAATAGGTAGTAATGCCTTTTGGGCTTAAAAACGCTGGGGCCACATATCAACGAGCAATGAATACAATATTCCACAAGTACATTGGTAAGTTCATGGAAGTGTATATCGATGATGTGGTTAGAAAATCTGACTCCAAGGATGTCCATCTCGACAACTTAAAATTGGCTTTCGAAAAAATGCGTTGGCACAACCTAAAGATGAATCCACTAAAATGTGCAATTCGTGTGTCTGTAGGAAACTTTCTTAGATTTCTCATTCATAAAAAAGGGATCAAATTCGACAAAAATAAGACAAAAGCAATAATAGAAGCTAAACCTCCGTCAAATAAAAAAGAGTTGCAGGTCTTCTTGGGCAAAGTCAATTACTTGAGAAGATTCATTTCAAAGCTATCAGGAAGAACAAGGGTTTTTGCCCCTTTAATCAAGCTCAAAAAAGAGGAAGATTTCTTTTGGACTTGAAGCATCAAGAAGCTTTTGATCAGATTAAGCGATATTTGTCATCACCCCCAATCGTGGCTCCTCCAAGGCATGGAAAATCCATGAAGTTATACATTTTAGTGTCAGAAAACACTATAGGTAGTATGCTAGCACAAGATGATGAAAATGGTGTCGAAAGAGTAGTGCACTACCTGAGTCTAACATTAGTAGATGCTGAGGCTATATATAGCCCAATTGAGAAGTTATGCCTAGCCTTGTATTTTTCTTATATGAAACTAAAGGATTACCTAATTCTATGTAAGGTCTTTGTTATTTCTCAATTCAATATTATTAGATATATGCTTTCTTCTCCAATGTTGCATAACCGATTCAGAAAATGGATATTAGCTCTTACTAAGTTTTCACTCCAATTCATACTTGCCAGGGTAGTAAAGGGGTAGGTTTTGGCCGACTTCCTAGTCGAACACCCAAGACTTGAGATGGAAGAAGTTTGTCTAACTGAAATGAAGCCATATTTCAACAGGTTGAGACATAAAAAAGGGCCAAGGTCGGAATTCTATTAGTCTCCCCATTGGGAGAACCAACTAAATTCCTCTTTGAACTTGACAAAGATTGTTCTAACAATGAAGCTAAATATGAAACTTTAATATTAGGATTAGAAATATTAATCGAAAAGGGAATAAAAAAACATAGAAATTATTGGAGATTCCCAATTGGTCATAAAACAAGTGTTAAAGGAATATAAATGCACGAATAAAAATCTAATTAGATACTTGTCACTCGTACTAAGGTTGTTAGATCAATTTGACAATATTATCATTTGACACATGCCAAGGGAAGAAAAATTTGAGTCCAATGAACTTGCCCAATTGGAGTCAAGATATAAAATCAACACATCAATGTTGAAAAATTTGATCGAGTTAAAAAGGCAATGTACCCTTGTCTATGAAATAGAGGTATATTTGCTAAATCAATATAGTACTTCAGATTAGAGAGCCTATTGTCGAATTTTTAAGAAACCCCAATGCAATTGTTGATAGAAAAATTAAAAATAGGGCTTTAAATCATGTGATCTTAGGGGATTCTTTATTTAAAAAGGCTATCAATGGTAATCTATTAACTTGTCTAAGCAAATCAGAAGCCTGCATAGCCCTCGCAGAAGTACAGTAGGGAATATGTGAAGCACATCAAGCAGGAGAAAAAAATGAAGTGGACTCTATATAGGCACAGGGTGTATTAGCCATCAATAGTCCAAGATTGTTTCGAATTTGCAAATTCGTGTGAAGAATGTCAGAAACATGGTAATATTTAGCACATGTTGGCAACAGAACTGCAATCAGTTGTGAAGCCATGGCCATTTTGAGGATGGCCTCTCGATCTCATTGGACAAATCTATCCTCCTTCGTTGAAGGGGCATAAATATATTCTAGTGGCTATAGATTATTTTACAAAGTAGGTCAAAGCGATACCATTGAAAACATAACACAAATTGAAATTATCGACTTACTTGAAGAACACATCATACATAGATTTGGGATACCACAAACATTGACAACTGACCAGGGAACAATGTTGATAAGTCGAAGAGTGTTGGATTATGTTGCAAGCTGACAAATAAAAATGATAACTTCGACACCTTATTATGCCTAAGCAAATGGCCAAGTGGAGGTTGTAAATAAGTCAATAATCCCCTTGATAAAAAAAGGTGTTAGTCAGAGGCCATGGAATTGGCATAATTTGTTAAACCAAGTCCTATGGGCTTATCGAAATTCACCTAAAGATGCTACAGGTACCACGCCCTTTAACCTTGTTTACGAGCATGATGCTATTTTGTCAATCGAAATTAAATTGGAAAATGTTCGAATCGCAAGGCAAAATGATTTACCCATCGAGGACTAGTGGGACGCGTTATTCGATGAATTGAATGAGTTAGAAGAAGAAAGATTAAACACATTGAAAGGTTAATTTGACAAAAAGAGTCCATTGCTAAAAGTTACAATCATCAAGTTAAGCTAAAAATATTTGGTGTGGGTGAATTGGTGTGGAAAGTTATTCTACCTATGGATAAAAAAGTGAAGAATGCTCAGGAAATGGTCCCCAAATTGGGAGGGACCTTTTAAAGTCGAAAAAATATTTTCAGCAAATGCATACACGCTAGTCGATATTAATAGTGGTCTAAAAATTGCATCGATAAATGGGAAATAGTTGAAGCAATACAAGCCAATGATACATGAGATAAAAATCCAAAATTAACAAAGGTACAATATTTGCTTCAAAGGCCATGAAGGACTCAAAATGATCCTTTAAGAGAGAGTGTTTGTACATATTAAAAAATGATAATAAAATAAAATAAAATAAATTTTACAAGAAGGACTTAACGGCCAATGTTAGCTCCTCTTGCTGTCGAGCTACGATGTCCTTACCAGGTTGGGTTTCCTCCAAAGCTTTTTAGGCTCCGTCGATAGCCGCTAACTTCTTCTAACAGTGAGCTTGCTTTTACGATAGCTTGCTCTCTGCTTTGATGATATCAAGTCGAAGCTTCCCAATGGCCGCGTAAAGCTTATCCTTTTTCTCCTTCAAGTCTCACAACCTTTATTCAGCAAGAATGATCTCAACGGCTATATCTTGTACTGTAGCCTCACCTGCAGCTAACTTCGACAAAGCTGCATTCTTTGCTTTCATCGAGCTCTTCAGCTTTTTCTCGAAAGCCTCCAACTATTGAGAGGCTTAAGCAAAAGAGGCTTCAGCAACATTCAATTTCGGTACCTGGTCCAAAAGGTCCTCTATGAATTGACATAGAGATTAATACAGAGGTACTGTTGAGGGCAAAGCGGCTTTGCTCAAAGATGAGATGGCACCTATCAATGATTGTTTGTTTTCACCATCAACTGCGAGCTTAGAGGATGGTTGAGGAGAGTAGAAATGAAACTCAACAAATTGACCAGCACTTCGCTCAATGGAGCTGGAGTCGATGGAACAAAAACAGAGATTAGGACTGAAGAGGAAAGGCCTCCCTAGGACTTGTAAGCCTCTGAGCCAAAAGCAATGGGAATTTCTTTGAGAGGAACTGCAAGACTGGTCAAATAGATCTCATCAAAGGCACTCAAGTTACCAAAATTGACATCATCATCATCATCGTTATCATCATCAGCCTTATATAGTCTACCTTTAACAAGCTTTGGATTGAAGGCTTCTGTGTGGGTTGACCTAGAAGTGATGATGGTAGGGATTGAAGGGAGCCTTTTTGAAGGCTGGTCAACAACTTCCCTTTCCTTATCATCGACTAGAATAGCATCCTTGTCCACAGCCCGGGATACAACACTGTCATCTTCATGGGAATTTTTCTCCCCCGAAGTGGTCCTCGCCTCGACATTCTCCTCTTCTCCTCGTTCAATTCCTTCCCCATGGAGTACAACATCATTCTGAAAGGACAAGGAACAAATAAGGAAAAGAAGACTAATAAAAAGAAAGGCCAAAGGTTCAAAAAATACCTTGGTCCCTGAAGACACTTTATCATCTTGAGTCTTCATGGGATTGACGGATAGAGAATTGCTTGAAACCCTTCCAACCCCAGACTAGAAAAAAAAAAAGAAAAATAATAATAATAAAAATAAATAAATAAATAAATAATACTAATAATTTTATTGGAATTTGGTCAAAAGTTACTTTGGCAAAAGGGGCCTTTTTCGAGAAACCGCTCACAAGAAAAGGGCATTTTTTGACTACACCTTCTTTGTGAGAAGGTTCTTTATCTTTCCCTTTCTTTGGCATAGGAGCTTTCCTTTTCTGACCCTTGGCAAAGGTTTCATCATCTTCTGGATTATCCCAATTTTTGACGGGTTTGACGAGATTAGGAGCAATGTCGACAATTTTTTGTGGATTCAGTGGCTACAAGAGAAAGAAATTTGTTAACATAACAAGGAATGAAAAGAGGAAGACAAATTTAAGAAGGCTAACTACCTATTGGAGGGTATTGCGTAACCCTTGATTAAGATTGAGCAAAAAGTTTAGCTTCTTTCAACAAATAAAGGCTAGTAAAAGTAACGGCCTAGTGTCGAGGATGTAAATAGAGGGTCCCACGGGGACCCTGAGGTGGATCCGAATAGCTGTTAGCAATGCCAAATGGAGCATTTGGTAAAGAAGAAAATATGAACGGAGTCATATAAGACTCTAGTCAAACAAAAGGATTTATGGACTTTGCTTTTTCAAAAGCACGCCAACATGGACTCTTTCGTTTAAAAACATCCATGGCATCCCGGACCACCCTCAAGACTGCTGATGGATTATATTTGACTTTAAAAATAATGTTCGAATTGAAGGATTTCTCGAACATGTGTACCTTTGGTCCTCGTCAAAGCGAACTTCTTCTGTAAAGAAATAGCAAGAAGATTAGCAACTAAGATTTCTTTGCAAAACGAAATTCTTTGACACTGAGATTTGTAATACTTGAGCCACCACATAATGAATGAAGGGATTGCAAAGAAACTGTTTTCAAAATTAAACAAAAAGTATAAGCTTCGTTTATCCTCATTCTCATTCAAAAAATATTCGAGATCAGAAAAGGTCCCAAGTGAGGCACCACATAATTGGACATCTGGGTCGAGTGAATAAGGCATTGGAATGGTCTGAGAGAAACCAAACTATCGAGCAATGAAAGGAGGGTTATGGAGCTCAATATTCCTATTATTGGAATTTGGAAGGTACGTGGGCAAGGCTTGACAATGTAAGAAGTTCGACCAAATTTCATTCAATTCTGGTTGAATAGAAGGAATTAGAGCAGTTCTTGGGCATGTAAACCAGGCAGGCCCTACAGTTTGGTCAATGTAAGGTGAAAGATTTAGACCTCTTGTAGCGAAGAAAGACATTTGATAAAGGTATTTAAAGAAGAAGAAAAACTCATCTATCACTGGTGTGTGCCTAGGCACATCTCGATACAAGTAGTAGAGTCGAGGACCATCTATGTTCCTTAAAAGATCTGTCAAAGTTGAGTCGTGAAGAAAAGATTCGAAGATGGCATTAGCCCATAGTTGGAGAAGCCATATAGCACCTCCAGGGTTGATCGGACCATTATGTTGAAGTTTGGTCACAATCGTACCCATTTCTTCATAAAGTTGGGTTATAATTAGCTTGGACAAAGAGAGTTGATGGCCTTCCTGTAGCACAGCTAAAGCATAGTATCTCTATTGCATTTAAAGACTTCGACTGCAAAATACTACCACATTCAATTAGTATGAGGCAAAAGCTACGTGTTCGACATATGACATAGGAGCCAAAGGAGAGCCCATGTTGTTGCGAATAAAGGCTATATACAATGGCTCAGAATCATCGAAATTGTAAGCCTTCACGTAATCAAGAACAAGATCGAAATGGATGATTTTGCTTGTAGGTCAAAGGCCTGTGATAGCAGCTAATTCGAAGAGGGTGAGGAAATCATTCCACATGGAAGTTGAAAGGTGTTGGTGGTTTTGTTCCAAAAATAGAAAAATGGCCTAACATCGAAGGATTAAAAGAGAGGGAATGTTGGGAAAGTTGCATGAAATCAAAAATGCCCAAGTCTTTCCAAAAATCACCTTTAGCTATTTTACCCTATCAAGCCATTGGATGAACTCGGGGGTACTTTTTGGAAGATTCCTAAAAGGATGTTTTGCTGACACAAAATGTTTGATAAAAATTTCTTTTCTACTAGCAAGGATTGCTTGGTCACTGGCATAAAGGAAAAAGGGATGAGTTTTTTGGATTTCTTTAGGACTTAAAAGGTGACCAAGAAATGTGTGTGTTACAAAACCAAGGAGGAAAAGAAGGATTACTTGACTTTGTTGTAGTTCAGTAGCCGTAAGGTCTAGCACCATGCAGCGATTGCCATCAATAAGAGGCTCTGGAGTGGAATCCACGACGTGTGGTTGAGAATCTTTAGTCATTTTAAACAAAAGAGACGAGAGAAGAAAATAAGAAGATTAAAGAGAGAAAGTTCAAGGAGAAACAATGGAGTCTCACAGGCAATCAAAGACAGAAGAAGATTATTAAATGATGAAGATGAAAAGATGGAGTGTGGAAGGAATGTGTAAAGAAAGAAAAAATGCAGAGCAAAAGCTCTTTATAGGGGTGAGAAAAGAGGAAAGAGAGGGGAACATTAAATTGAAAAGACAGTTGAGATGACAAAGGTTCCGAAGGTTATGACACATTTATCTGAATGATGATTAAAATCTTGAAAATAGCAACAAAAAAAAGCCATCTAAAGAATACAAAGCTAAAGATTTGAGTTTTTTTTCTTTAACCAAGAAACTCAAATCTTGGGGGGCATCATGTTAGTCAAAAAAATCCTAAGTGCTGTTAGCACAAAAAAGATAGAATGCGATATCTTGAGACTAAGGTGGATTGAAGTAGGAGAAAGGAGTTTCGATGAGAGGGAAAGGCAAAATAAAAAGAGGTGTTTTTCGACAAGGAAAAAGGGTCGAAACTTGGTGAGCACAATCAATAAAGAAAAGGTATCGGTCATTTTTGGATTTGTAGGATGCTAGACCAAAAAATAAATTAGTTACTAAGGTTTGAAGGAAATCGAGCATGGGTAAAAGAAATATTCGAAAGGAAGTTAGAACGTGGGAGTAAGAGGGTCCCACACACAATAGTCAAGTATGAAACATGGGTCGGTTCCGGTCAGGAAGAATGTGGTTGATGCACGATGAATGTGGGCTTTGGAGTTAAGGAAGTGAACATGGGTTTAATGGGCTTAGTTTGTACTACTCTATTTGTCTATAAATAATGAGGATTGGGTAGTAACAGGGATGGACTTTTGCAGACTTGAAAACCACTACACACTCTGCCAGAATGTTTGCCGTAACATTAAAGAGTACTAGAGAATTCAAGTAATAGTCCTTATCATTTCTATTTCATTTAGCTATTTGATCCTATTTTATATTTATCTTTGACAATCATTGTTGTTAATATTGCATTTTGATTACATTTTTTTTATGTTTTGTTTCGTTTTACTTAAAGTTTTAATTTTATCTTTAATTTCTAAGACTTTTAAATTTCTGAGAATCCATCAGAGGAACCAGTTCCATTTCTCGAATTGAGATTCATGAACTAAATTAATAACAGTCGATTTGTTTGTTTCGTTGATTTAAGATCAAGTAAACAGGTGGAGAAGAAGAATAGCTTCAATCAACTGGGGGAAGCGGAGCTTATCAAATGTCTTAATGTAACATCCCCTTTTTTATAAATTTTTTTGTGTAGAATAATTTTGGTCCATTTACTTAATTTAAATATTTTAATTGATTTGCTTGAGTTGATTTTGTAAAAATAATTAATTAAAAATTGCTCAAATGCTTAAATCTTAAACAATTAACTCTTTAAAGTAGGATAATAAATTAATAAGGATAAGCTCAAAATATGTTAGAAATAAGATTTACTATGATAAGAAGTAACATTTGATTGACTGATAAGCAATTAAGTGTGTATTTTTACGTAAAAGGATAAAGAATCATTATAAATTAAAAATTAAAAACAAAAAGAAACAACATCAAGCCATGTGCGCAATACACCTAACATCATCAACTTAGTGGGTAAATTTTCTACCTATATAAATAGGTGAGGTAGGGGGAGCTTTACATAATAGGAAAAAAAAAAGATTAAGAGAAAAGTTTGATTTGAGCTAAGAGAAGTTACCATTAGCAGTGGAATTACACTAGGCTAGTCTTGGTTTTGGCTTAAATAGGCATGACCTATATTTTAAATATGCGGCTTGAGTTTGGACTTATTACTCGACATAGACTTTTTCTCGAAGATCTAGTCTGACTTTTTTAAAAGTATGGCTTGGCTTGAAAACCTATTTAAAGGCCTACTTGATAATACAACTTCTAAATAGATCAAAATTTCTACTCTTAAATAGATCAAAAGACTTCTAAAAATATCAAAAAAACATAATCTCTATATAAGCCAAAAGGCTTTCTAAAAAGGTCAATAAACCTATTTTTAAATGCACTAAAAGGCATATATTATTATTAGGGTTTCAATATAATAATAATAATAATAATAATATAGTATAGCATAGTGCAAATAGGCTAGTCTGAACGCCCAGCATACTTTTTCAGAGCATGTAGTCTAGCCTTTTTAACTAAAAGGGCTTTTAAAAATTTCTTAGTCTAACTTATTTATTAAACAAACTAGGCTAAATTAGGCCTAATGTAGGTTAGGCTGAAAGTACCCAACAAATTGTCTGACCTACTTCCATCCCCAATTACCGTGAGAACAAATAAGGGAGAGAGAGTAAAAAGTTTATGTGAAAAGTGAGATAATAAATTATGAGGGAAAAAAAAAAAAGAAGAGAGAATGGAATGAAAGGGAGTAAAAGAAGCAAAAAGCTTGTTACTCACACACCATTTTCATCTTTACAATGATTTAGAGTGAGGAAATGAACACACCTTTTCTCAAAATAAAACAATGAATACATTTTATTGTTATAAAAGTTGCTCATTTTTACATTCTTATTTTTTTTTTTTTTTAAAACTAACATTGTTAACGGCTCTTTCTATGATCACTTTTTTTATATATAGTAAATTTTGAGTTCCTTTATGCTACCTAAAAATTATTATAGTAGACATTCACTTATAATTTATTTAAAGTTATTATTTTTGGTTATTTTAATTAAACTATTTGTATGGATTTATTATTTATATCATAATATATTATTATGAATTGTCAATATTTGTTTCGATATTTTTTTATGGGATCAATACTAAGATTTAAAATTGATCTAACATTTAAAATAAGTAAATTTTATTACCATTGATATACATGAACTTGGATTTTTTTTGTTTTGCTTTGTTTTATTTTTTTTTTTTTTTTGGATCCGAGCATGAACTTGTACTATTGAACTATTTTATCGCTGCTTGGAATATTTATATATTGACTTGGAGACCATATTATGACATTATGATAATCTTTTTTTATTTATAGATATTATTATGACTTTATGATGACCTTTACAACTTATAAGGAAAGGATTTTTGTGCGTTAAACGTACTATAATAACAAGGACAAATTCCCAAACTATGATTAGGACCTTTTAAAAAAATTAATTAAACAATAATAATTAACAAGTTGGTTCCTTTTTAATTGACATTTGGTTTTGATAACTCTACACTTTCGATAATTTTGAAGATATTGAGTGCGTTTGTTTAAACTTTTTTGACAAGTGATTCTTTGATTGAAAAAATAAATCACTTTTAATGGAAGTTATGAATCTCAACTTCTATTCAATTTTTTTAAAAAAAAAATCTATTTTTAGTTTTTGAGTAAAAGTTGAAATAAGTAACTTTTATAAAAGTGATTTTTTAATAGTTAAAAAAATCACCTTTTGTTAAAAAAATTTTAAATAAATGCATCCATTATTAATAGTTTATTATATGATGCATTTATGTTGCTTAAACTATTGTGAACTTTATATTGTTTAAGTTTATTACATTATATTTTTTGAGTTTATGTCAGATTACCCTATTTTTGAGTCAATTTACTATTTAAGTGTACATTTTATGAATTTATGCATAATGACAAACAAATAATTGAAGGAAGACATTTATGACATTGCAACGCCAAGAAAGGAGGGGAATAGATGTAAGATTATTGTATATTATTTATCTTGATTAGTATGGGTAAAAAATCTTGTTTGGTCATCATGATGTTATATACCATAAGAAGGGAATTCTTTAATAGAAGGCTTTTGAGGCAAGTAGATAAAGAAAAAAAAACTAAAGCAAAGTTATTATACAATGCTTGTTTACTTATATTGCATGTAGAATTGAATGACATACTTTATTAAGCATTTATTTCTCATGTAATTATATCTTGAGATGTAACTGCAAGAAGTTTTTGGTGAATATATATGACATAATAGCCATGCAGTTTTTCGTGTATTCTTCTTTTCAATAAACATGACTAAATTGATCACTATAGTTTTCGAACGATTCTTTATCGGTTCATTTACTACTTTCTATTCGTATTCTGTTCTCAATGATTTCATATTATCAAGTAATGCTCAAAAGAATACAGACTCCTCCAACTATTGGAGATGTATGTGCTAATATTTAAATAAATTGTAATTTCTATTTCTGGTTTTGGTGATGCTTTATCTATAGCTAGTAATGTAGTATATCTATTTGAATATTTGAATGTATATTAATGTTTAGTGTTTTAAATTCAGGTCATTAATTTAATCATGAACGACCATTACAATTAAAGACAAATTAAGGGCATAATAATTCCAACTCCAATAGGAGTCCAAAAAATTTCATCATCGCCATTAAAAGTTACGTGCAACACATGTATGGTGCGACACATAAAAGATAACTTAAGTTGCTTCTGATCTCGTGGATCCTGATAATGGTGTAGTTGACGAAGCATGGAAAACTTGGGAATTGGGCAAGCAACTCGGTTTGTATGGTGATAATGAGGATGAGATAATAGCAACCCTTATCAAATGTGGCATCACAAAGAGAATTGACTTTGAGCAAGGCAACATAGAGAGTGGAAAGGGAAGGAAGAAATCTAGAAGTAAGTTAAGGCACTGATTGATTGTTGGTTCTCTGATGGAACTTGGGTTTGGAGTTTGTCTGAGTTTGAGTGAGTATCGGAGATCGTGGTTTTTTTTGCTTTTTTGGTGAGGTGTTTTTGTTCTTTGGGACTATATTCTCTTGTGGTTAGGGGTGTTTTCTTGAGTGTGTATGCCTTGAGGCATTGTGTCAACTTGTGGGTTGTCAGTTGCTTCAATCCTCCAGGATCCCTTGTTTCGGCTTCCCTCCTTTGATGGTTCGAGCTCTTCTTTACTTATCGGGAAAACAAAAGAAAATGGTGCAACGCATATAACATTTGTCTATTTCTTACTCGGTTAGCTAATATCAAGGGTGGTAAGTGCAATGACAACATAAGTGTTAAGAGAGATCAATATAAAATTTTAAACAAGAGTTGTGTTGAGTATAATCACGCTAAAATTCAGGGTTGTTAATGTATTCTCATGTTTTTAAGATAATTGGAAAACAGATGTGTCTTTTATAATTTTGCGTGGCAAAACCATTTATTTTAGGTATGCCTTGATCTTAATTATTGAAAGGTTTCGCGATATTCTGCACTCAAAATACAAACTTCAGTAATTAATTTTTAAATGTTTAAATATATTTTTGATCTCTATAAATATAAATCATTTTAATTTTGATCCGTGATTAATTTTTGTTTCAGTTCTGGTTCCTTATTTTTAAAATATGACCATTCTAATCTCTATTGTTAAGTGGGATATGTTAAATGATGATGTGTTTTGCATTAATGATGTCATGTGTCATAGGTGACTTGGACTCCGTTTGATATGGAGAAATATTTGGATAGTCCTAGAATGTTACGCGACTATATTTACGGTCAATGAAAAAAATGGTATTTTAGATAGGACTCACCACTAACTTACACTTTTACCTAAAATATTATTTTCTTATTGATTGTGAACATAACCACGTAATACGTCAGGATCATTCAAGTATTTCTCATTTGACATGTCATCATTTAACAAATCACACATAATAGTAGGGATCAAACTAATCATGTTTGACAAATAAGGGACCAGAATTGAAGTAAAATTGAATAAAAAATTAAAATCAAAATGACCTGTATTTAAAAAGATAAGAAAATGTATTTAAGCTATTTTTAAATTTTACTAATTACTTTATTGTGTATTATCTATACTACTTAGTGGATTATTTCATTTAAGTGTTATTTAATCAATTTATGTACTTACCTTTATTTCTAATTTTTAATTTGTTCTTTCATTTTAATTTTTTTTTTAAATTTAGTCCTTTTGCACTGATATCAGTATGATCCTTTATCACACTTCTGTCAGTCGCACCCAGAGGAGTAATAATTTATTTTACAGCCTTTAACGTCGCATCTTGGCCACATTATAGACGTGCCATTTTCTTTATGCATTTCCGTTAATGTTTACAACAAAATGGTTGTTGTATGAAAGTAATAGATGATTTGAAACATAAGAAACAAATGGAAAAATTTGGGGGGAAAAAAAAAAGAAAGATAAATGACTAAATTAAAAAAAAATTAAGGTACGGGATAAACTATCCATTTTCCTTATCCTTCACTTTATACATATGCTAATTTTAAAAGGCATCTCATCCCTGAAGGCTAAATTAAGGTATCAAACTGAATGCGATTATTGTTAACGAGGTGAATTAATTTTAGCAACATCTTGAAGATGGAATATATCTTAGCCTACCTGCAAAACTTGTAAGGGTTAACAAGTAAGCACATAGAAGAGGAATCTTCCATGTTAGGAGATACGCGTTCGTTATTCAGAAAGAGAAAATTAAACTCATTAAAGTAATCGTATAGTGTTATGCAGATTATGTTTTATACTTGTATTCCTATAAAACCCAAGAATGTGAATCACAATCACAATTTTGCTAACATCGGAAGCTTTATTTCTCCATCGCAAGTCAATCCAGTCGGTTTCTTCAATCAGTTTTGGTTTTATCCTTTTACAACCGTTAAGGTTCGATCAGTCAAATGACTACGTTACTATGATTATGATTTCACATCGCAATCCATTTAAGCTCGAGTAGCGGTTACGCAATTTCTTTCCCAATAATGGTAACGATAAAATTGAGTGTCTACACAAATAAGGAAAACGAAAATGCCTCTCAAATATGAACGGGGAGGTTTATGAGTCATGACCAATTCTTGATGGTTGACACTTCTGAAACCATGAATCCGGGTGGTAACTAAAGATGAGGGAGGGGAAAGGGACAACACTGTTTATGGCTATGCTTGTCAAAGTTGCTTAATTTCAACAGGAAACAGCTGTATTTTCATTTGGGTCAATGCCAATCAGAGAGGTTTACGAGTTTCTAATTTGGGAAATTGATGACTTTTTTGCTCAATCTTTTCCCACCAATTGTCCTAAACAAAAAGATGGAACGGAGGGGTTCGGTGCTTTTTTGGGTGCTCACCATGATTAGTGTATGACGAGGCACCATGTCACCAACGCCCTATTTTTCCCAAAATAAACAAAATCTTGGACTGGTTGAACATGTCGAACAAGGTTATTTCTTATTTGAGTTCCCATGTTGAATGTGAAGGACTTTAGGGGTGCTTTCTTTTATCTTCTACCGGAACAAGTTTTGTGTACACGCAATTCACCAACCTTTGATATCTGTTGTCACTTCCATTTTCTTCTTGCTAAGCTTAGCATGATGTCTAGGACTAAGCTAGTCATAGTCACTTTGTACATCTTTAGGACTTCACATGCCTCCCTGGTTGACAGAAAACTGTGTAAGGAGTTAATTTATTTTATGCCTTTATATTGCATGTTTCGAGAACGAATAGCTCTTAATCTACGCTAAATATAGGGACCCTATGATTTTAAACCCTGCGTAGGCCAAAGCCCAACCTCTTTTTAATAAGGAAGGCTAACAACGAAATTTAGAAGCAACCTAGGCCCAAACCTCGAGCTTGTATAGAATCCCGAGACTTTTGTTCCAATGAAACTTTTTGATTTTTTACATGCATTTATTCATTAGAGATAATCCTATTTAAGTATCATAGGATATTTAAATATAGACAGCTCTTTTAACTGAATTTTAAATCATAATTTATCACGTTATGATGGACTAGCCCCTTTACTGCTAGACCAAACTTCAGTTGGTTTTCATTTCAATGATATTAAGTGCATGTATAATATTGTAATTAGTTAAATTTTAAGGAAAAGTCATTACAAAACCTTTTCTGATAAAATTTTAAAAATTTAATTTTAATACATTGTTATTAGTGTAGCAATTTTTACAACCAAAATAGTGTAGCAATTTTTATAACAGTCATTTGATGATCATACATTGGCGCATCATAAAACATATGTTTTTTTTCATTAAAATATTCAACTTTAAATCAAGAATATAGAACATTTTATACTAGCATTACATTAAAATTATACATAATTTTAATTATAAGTATTTCGAATATAAAAAGAAAAACCTACCCCAAATATTCATTTCCTCTTTTGGCATCCATGAGAACTATTTAGTTTTTACCTTGAATAAAGCTTCTTATACAATTTTTATGGTACGCATCACCTTACATTACATAATCAGGATATAAGCATGCACAAATTTTGATGAATCAACTATAATTAAATGAAAAATTATGTGAATGTAAAATAATATGTGCATGAATTTGTATGCCAAACATTACTCTTTAGCTTCCAGCAGCTATAAATTGCAGACTGTATGTTGGTAATTTATTTTAGGTGTATGATGTAAATCTTTTTTGACATTAACAAGCAAATATAAATTTATAATTGAG
This sequence comes from Pterocarpus santalinus, assembly GCA_031439595.1. Taxonomy (NCBI): domain Eukaryota; kingdom Viridiplantae; phylum Streptophyta; class Magnoliopsida; order Fabales; family Fabaceae; genus Pterocarpus; species Pterocarpus santalinus. The sequence continues at coordinate 21,743,413 of CM062525.1, forward strand.
TTAATATACATTTTGGTTATGAAAGAATTAAGATTTAACATATTAATCTCTCAGAAAAAAAAAATGTTAACTCTTCCATCCCAAAAGTTAAACACATAATGAGTTAATCTTTCTGTTAAATCTCATATGTTAACTCTATTATCCTTTTGTTAAATCTCATATGTTAACTCTTAATAGAGATGATGATATGATTCAAAAACCTCAACACACGCCCTAATAATGAAGCCCCAATTTTTTTTGAAGGGGGGGTGGAGTGGGGTGTTAAGGTTTCAATCTATAAGGAGTGAGGACAAAAGTTTAGGGTGTTTGTGATTAAATTACTAAACCAACGCACTTCAACAACTTCCAAGCCAGATATAACATGACAATAACCACACCATCTCCACGATGAATTAACGAATAGAATTGCATAGAAAAATTGACTTGATATAATTTGTTTAACTTTTGAGATAAAAGTATTAATAAATGAGATCTATTATTTGAACTACTCTATATTATAGGACATCCAACACCCAGAGATAAAAAGATATGAGCTCCACTATCATCATTTCTTCCTTTTCTTTTCTCTCTCCACTCCTCTCTCTTTTTTATCTCTAAGAATGTCAATATACCCTTTTTCAAGGGTCCAAATTCAATTTCCCTTAATAAATTATCTTTAAAAGACTATGTTAAATCTCAACTCTTTCAAGAACTAAAATATAGCATAAGCCTTTGTGATTTCTATCTGAACCCCTTTTGTCCCATCGAGTCATGCCCAAGCTTAAGGCAAGTTCGTTAACATGATTTTTCTTTCAAGTCAGGAAGTCCACTCTTTATTTTCAGGTGTTGAACCATACACCACAGAAAAGGTTTTAATGAAAATGCTTAATGTATAGTATACACAAGATTTTTCCTTCAATTTGACCAATCCATAGACTTCCTTGTGAGTATCTTTAGATTTTAGAAACTTCGAGAATGATTGGCTTACTCAACCAGAATAGTATATACATAACTAAAGCAGAAGTTCTCAAAATCATGTGAAGCAACCAGATTAAGAGAGGACTAGTAAATGACAATAGCTAGTGTTGAATTCTTCCTCTCTCGTCTCTAACAAGCCCAGTCATGGACAACTGAGACAATCTACATATCTTTTTGACTTCTGGTTCATTAGGTTCATTGACTATTAGCCGAAAAGATTAAAAAAGGAGAACGGACCTTCTTTCAGCTGAACTTTGCATTGAGCCACTAACTTTTTGACTATAAACCACTGTCGAAAATTTCTCTTACCCCTCTAGGCCAAACTGATTCTCATTCAAGATATTACATAAAAACTGATCGAAACTTCCAAGTTCTTCCCAACCGCATCTTTCTTAAAGGGGAAAAAAAAAAAAAAAGATTCTGCAACAATATTCCTCCTTTGTCTCATTTTCCTGTTCAAAATTTTGCCTCTGCCAAAAGGAAACCTGCTTACAAAAAGAAAACTATACATCAAGAAAACAATGCCGTATGTGTTGCTATCCAGTAATATTTAATAGTATCCACACAAAATCGACTTGAGTAAAGCGTATAAGATATAAGCATACATTGAAACTAAGGGCAGATGGTAAAGGAATATAGAAAGCACGATAACATCATAATAATTACAACTTTTGTATCTTTGTAGCCAATTATAGTTCAATAATAATGGTTTCATGCTGGATTGTAAAGAGCTATCCTCCATAGTATAAGGAAAGGACATAGTTTCCCTAATGTTCCTGAGTATGAACTGATGGTTTCAATAATGTAAAGAGCTCAATTATAGCTGAAATAATCTGGGAAGAATTCAAATTTATCAACAGAAACAGAACAAAACCAGCTCAGATAACGATCATAAAATGAATGGCAGCGTTCTCATAAGCAAAATAGCAAACATGCAAATCAGCATTACCATACAACAAAAAATTTACTGACCTGTAAGCAGTTTCTATCCCCCGGGAGAGCACAAAATTAGCCTCAATTGGACGGGACAAGAACTCATGAATCATTTTCATGAAGCAATGAAAAGTTGCTGTAAGCAATAATACAAGTTTTACATTTATATATGAATTCAAATACAAAGTGCACCCATGTCAGGTGTCACTGAATCATATTCACAGGAAACTTCAGCTTTTGAAGAAATCCCTTTCTTTCCTTGCTTCCTTTCTTTTTTGCCCCTTCTGGAGTCAACTGCTTGGTTCCTGATCACAACAAAAGAATTGGTTGTACCCCGCATTATAATCATCCACTGCAGAGCTCAACTTGATTGCATTCTTGTACTCGAAACTATATAAACAAACTTAATTTAAAGAAAAATCATGTGAGCTCCCTGGAAAAAAAAAAAATTCTAAGCATGCTGCTGACATAATCTGAATATCTGAAACTTGAAATAGGACTACAGAAAAAAGGAGTCAGATGCATACACTACAAAGCGAGCAGATTGTTTCCCAGTGGCTGTTCCACAACAAGCTTTGTATTTCTTTTTTGAACCACATGGGCAGACTTTGTTTCTAGGAATCTTCTGTTGTTAACCCCATAAAGAAGGGGCAACCAAAAAACAGAAGATTGTCAAAGGAGATCAATATTAGAACAGACTCAACAGAGTGCATGAAGGGCATATTTATTTTGTACCCCCGCTCCTTCCCCCAGACACACCAAAAAAAAAAAAAAAAACCAACCCAATAAACACACAAAAATACAAAATAAGAGAGAAAGAACCTTGTCATTTAGTTGTAATCTGCTATTGTCATTGGTCTTCCTGGAGCTATTATTTGATTCATCATTAGTGTTGTCCTCAACCATGTCATCTTTGTGTTGCTCACAACTCTCATTTTCATCACGACCTGTATATGCTCGGATTTCAGTTAAGTGTTAGAATACAGTCAAAAGTTTCGTTTCTTTCCTACTGATGATAATTGTATAAACTAAATGACAATTAATAAACACAAACATGCATTAATCCTACCAATATATGATATGTTAGAAGGAAAGAAGGTAACAAATTCTGATAAGGAAAATATGCTGGTTTGTCCTCCAACAGTACAGAAAACGTAAAATGCATTGACTAGTCATTACCATTAGCATCAGCCTGACTAGGAGGTGAATCAGACTTTGCAGAGCACTCTTCTGCTCCTTGTTCTGCAATTAGAAACTCTATTGCAGCACCAACGTCTCCATTTACCTGCTCTAGAATCTGGGACAAGGAAGACATACTTTGAATATATGCCAAGTTGTCACTTCCAAGAAAGGATAGCAACTTACAAGAGATCTCCCTGAACTGACATATTTTTCATACAATACATGGAGCATACAAACACTTTTTCACCTGTTCCACTTTTTCAGTGTTTTCGCATCCACTTCCAGTCATAACCAACTTTATGGACCCTGGCTGAAAAGTTTCCCTACGAGCTCGCCCATGGGGTTTGTTAGCCATGCCTTGTGTTTGATGTGATGTCGCTGAAAGATCAGCATCAGCCTTTCACAAACTAGAATTAATCAGGCAATAGCTACTACTCTTAATATTAATTCGGGAGTTGAGTAACAGAATTCCAATAAGAACCTTAATTACAATTGGCCTAGCAGGCCCATCACAAGGATCATCCTTTGACCGCACACTATTATAATGCTCCCCATCATGATATGACCTGGAAAAGCATACATACACAAATAAACCATCAAGGTTCATACAGAAGGTCAAAAATATTATTTTGAACTAGTTTCCTATACAAGCTATTGATAGGCATACCTTAAAATTTTTAATTACACGTACAAACAGATTTATAGCACACAGGACAATATTGCAAGAGGTAGTCTTCCCTAGAATGATAAAATGACATGATTCACTTAATAAGAAACCACTAGTTACTAATGACTCCAGCCAAATAGCAACAAGATCTGTAAAAACTAATGAATAAAAGAATCCAAACCCTTGGAACAATCATTAACAGGATTTTTGTTCACAAATAATGAATGGATGTTTGTTCCTTGAGTTTATCAAGTTTCCTTTAGAATAACCCAACAAAGATATATCAGCTGCTACCTGCTATCCATATCAGCATTCAACTATCATTTAATATGTTATGCCTCCTATCTAAATGAGCACCATTCACTATTATTCTAGTACTCTATTTATGTATGTGTGTGTATACATGCACAAGCGTGCGCGTGCACTCACAGACACACATATCTTGGAGTTACTAATCGAACATTGGAAGCATAGGTCTCAAATCATAAAATGAAGACGCATAATCTGGCAGCAAGTTGAAGTTATAAAAAATTTATTACTTGTTTAGTCATAGATTTAGCATAAAAAAAAGATCAATATAGTGCTTTGACAACTGACAATGCAGTGCAAGTTCACATAATAACCAGAGACTCCATAGTACTTACAAATGGATCATACAAGCTCCACGATCATCAAAATTTCTTATGTACCAGCGAGGAGACATGTTCTGCATAAGCAAACCAATAAGGATGTGAATTTCAATTAACTTCCGTGAGTAAAAACCAGCAAACTCGCAAAAGTTTTAGAAGCACTTGTCTCTGTCTTCACCTATGTGTGTCTTCAGTCTTTACATTAATGAATGAAGCTTAGACATATTCAAAAACAAGAAAAGGGCAAGGAGCAAAGATGATACAATGTGAAAACTACGGCATGCCCCAATCTTCATTCAGGTAAAAATATGAGTAATCTAACCAATCATCAATACTTCATGCGAAATTATTACATTAGAATATAAGGAATACAAATCAATTATCTTCATTGATATTATTACTCACCCGGTGAATGCATATATTACTATGCGTCACAAGAGAAGCTGCCTGCAATTCCATATGTCCAGCCCATGTACCATCATTTTCCATGGACTGGCAATATTCATCAAATGGGACTTCATCTTCAATAAAGGGCTCAAACATTTCCCTATTGTCCTGTTAATTACAGCTTCAAAACGAGATTATGTGAAGGGATTTCCAATAAAAAAGAAGGAAAGTGACATGAAAAAGCTAACAGTAGGAATAGAGAGTTAGCAAGTACAGCTGCATAGCAAGATATCACCCAGTTTGCAAAAATTTAAGAAAGTTAACAACCTTAATGGTTATGTACATGAGCATGGACATAAACTATCACAGACAGAAAACAGACTCACGGTATGTAGGCAATAGGCTATCTTAATGATAAACAACAACACTGAAGCTATACCCCACTATATGGGGTCGGTTACATAGATCAGACGATGCAATATTGTCCTATCATAAACCAAGTAAAATTGTCAATAGTCAAACCATTTAAAAAACTAAATCTTTTATGATGGTGCTGCCTCTAGTTTTCCTTGGTCTCCTCTAGCTATTAGGCTACTCCCCGTCCGATCTACTCTCCTTACTGGAGCTTTTACAAACATTGTCCACATATGTCCAAATCACTTAAAGTGAGATTCTACCATTTTTTCTACAGCAGGTGCTACACCAACTTCCTCAATAATGCCTTCATTCTTAATTCTATCTTGTCTAGTATGTTCACTCATCCAACGCAACATCTTTATCTCTGCAGCATTTATCTAATTTTCTTGTTAACATTTTACTGTCAAATATTCAGTCCAAGAAATCTTAATGATCAAGTATTTATTTTATTTTATGTTTTGCCAACTTTCCCTATAATGACTAGGTTATCTGTGTATACTCAGGTGATTAACTAGATGAAGGCTCTGATTCAATAATCTTTCAAATACTCCAATCAATTTTATTCCCACAGCTTTACATCAAGAATACTAGAGTGCAGAGGTTAACTGAATGCTTCAAGCCCTTCCTTTTTTTCAAAAAAAAAAAAATTATTTTCCACATGGGCCAAAATCATTACATAATACATAAACTTGAAGCTCAAAGAGTAATGACGTTAAAAGATTGAACCAAGAATATAAGAACAAAATTGTTTCAAAAAACATCATACCAATATGTGTTTCACCACCATGCTGCGGTACTTTCGATGTTCCTCCTCATGGCCTTCCAACTGATCAGCAAGCGCTCTGCATAAGAATTGAAGACAGCAAAAGTTAAACTAATATACACTTCACACACAGTTGATTCATCTTAGTGTAAACACCAACTACCACCTATGACCTACATATTTGGAAAGGAAAAGAGAGGGGAAAGGGGGCTGGGCAGGAACTAATAACAGATAATGCAAAAATCTCAGGGTCTTAACCTAACCTCAGTTTCAGTATAAGGACAATGCAAATGTGGTCTTTTGTGTGCAAGTGAAGTACTACCTCTAGGCCATTTTATATGTCACTTTAGCCATATACACAGGAAGTAAGGAACTTAAAATCAAGGCTTAATTGTGAAGAATGCATACTAAAATACTCTTAACTTTTAAAATCTAATTAATCCATCCTATTAAACTCACACTACCTTTTTCAATTAAGGTTGTGTTAAAAATTGTGTCAAGGATAAAACTAGAAAAATAATAAATTCTTTATTGATATGTGAGAGTGACATAGTATGAATAATCTGCCCACTGTTTGGAGTATTTGGTTGGAATGTAATTCTCGCACCTTCAATGATAGATTTTCAGAAGAGCATGTTTTGTGGGATAGGGTTAGGCATTTGGCCTCTATTTGGTGTAAAACTCATGATCTTTTTAGAAGAGTTTCTCTCTCAGACACGTTGAGAGATTGGAATGCTACGCCCTATATATATATATATTTGTTTTTGCTCTTGTTAGGAGGATTTCTTGGCCTCCTACCTTCTTGTACTTTTCTCTTCTCTCTTCCTTAATAATATTCTTCTTTTACCCAAAAAAAAAAAAAAAAGTATGAATAATCATAATTTGTAAGTGCAAATGGATGTGAAGCATTAAGGCTAACCTGAAGAAACAATTACCATCTGCTGTTACTTCAACAATGCGCAGGCCCAGAGCATCCAACTGAGTCCGAAATTGTGAAATATCAGCCTGTTTTCCAGGGTTCTTATTCTGTTACCAAATAAATGACAGGTCACCACTCACCAGTAGTCACACTATCCAAATAACACCTATTCCTAGAAGCATTACAAACTTACAATTGGATTATCTACTTAACATATTGATAGAGGAGGCTACTTAACAAAGAGTTCATCAAGAGTCAAGACCCTGTGCTTAACCTTAGTAAGCCATAAGTGATTAAAAGACTTGACACATGGAGACAAAGACATAATTGACACTATATCAGTGGCCACATTAAAATCCGTGATATAGATGCTACACATCTTTGCCTGACCTTCAGTGTAAACTGTAAAGTAAACCAGCTCCACCACAGCATCATGAATCAATTATATGGGAAAATATAAATGGATAATCCCACTACTGAAATCTAAACTCAAATTCTTCCTTACACATACTCTTCAAAGCACAAGCTTCATTAACTTGTCACTTTAAGCAAAAGTGCAACATTTTAGCAGGCACAACACAGATGCCACCTCTGAAAGAAACCATGAAAGATACAACCCACCACTAATCGAAACCCCAAAATAAGATATTTTTAAAAATTTGGTTATAGTATTCCTCTTGATCATTGCATACTTTGAAATAAGTAAAGTAATGGCAACAGAGAGATATTGGGAAAGAGCCGAGTGGGAATCCAAATACAAAATGATTACTATGCATAACTTATAGCACTACTGAAGGTTGAATGCAGAGAGCGAATGAAACAACAAGAAAGAATCAAAATTCATAGAAGCTGTCAAGATGATGCCTACTTGCGGGTGTTGTTGCTTCTTCTGGGTTATCTTCTTCTGTTGCTTTGACTTAACCATGTCCTCTTCTCGTCCTAAATCGAAAAACCAGAAATTTCTTGGGATGTCGGTCCGAGAGCGGGAGGCATCATTAGAGCCATCTCCGAGGAGCCATCAAGCGAAAAGGTTATGGGTTGGGTCCTGACTCATGAGTTACGAGCCCATGGGCTGAAAGAATTTAACTTTGGGCCCAAAATTGGCCTGTTTGGGAACATTTGTTTTAGAGGACTGTATTTGTACATAGTAGCCCATTGACACCTGCGGACATCTAGAGAGAGGAGAAGAAAAAAAATTAGAAAAGGAAAAGAAAAAGATGAAAAGACTGATGGAAGAGACAAATAAAAGGGGAGTAGTTGGGGTGTCTATTACTTTTGAATGTACAAATACATTTTCTCTTCGTTTTATGAGATGAAAGATATTGTTCAACCAAAAACAAAAAACAGTTATTGTTCATGATTAAAAGAAAAGACAAAGATATTGTTGACCACAAAAAAAAAATGAAAGATATTAGATTATCCACACCTCATTATAGCCCTAGGAGTTGTGTTCAACTCTTAGATTAGGGGCTGCTGAACCCCATTCCCCCTTCCCCTAGACTAAGAGAAAAAAAATAAGAAAGATATTAGATTAAATGAATTGCTCATGACAAAAAAAAAGAATGTTAGATTCATTGTTGTGTGAATCTCTTTAGTGGCAAGATGATGTGGGAGAGCATACCTTCAAAAGGTAGCAAGAAAACACTCATTTGCAAGTATCTTATATAAAGGAGGTGTTTGAGACCATCTCAATGCAATTGTTGAACATCTAGTGAGAGATTTTATCTCTAATCACAATTCACAAGTTATCCTTTATTTTTAAGATGTGATGCTTTTTTTTTTTTAAGGTACATGTGATGCTTTATTCCTTATTATTTGGCATCAAAGTCCTTTGCAACTTCTTTTAAAGGATTTCAATTATTAAAATAACTTTTGTTGATATCATATATCAAAGCGAATAAAGCCTTATAAGTTAGATCAAGGATGGCTTTTAGCCCTTTTTTTTTTTGTAAAAGTTATTGGCATCTAGTTGGGGATAATGTGTAAAGTGGGTAAGGGATGCATTTATGCAGGGACTCTTCAATTTTTTTTTTCATTAAAACTCTTATTGTTCTCATTTTGAAAAAAGATCACCCGGTTCAGATGAAAGAGTTCAGGCCAATTACCTTTTGCAATATTTTGTATAAATTGATTAATAAGGTTTTAGTTAACAAACTTCAACAATCCAAGCCTTTGTTGATTAGGCCCATGCAATGTGGTTTTGTGCCAAATAGAGGAACTCAACATAATACTTGTAACACCCTTCTAATTATGATACCATATTTAAGTTACGATATCCAATTAAAAATTGCTACAGCATTTTTTTTTTTTTGCTTACTCTTCAAAATACTTTTAAAAAACATAGTGGTTGTAAATATGAAAGTAGAAATTTTTCGAAAATTAGCCTATATCTAAACTATAAAATTTTCATTCCCTATCATTATATCTACTAAAAGATCGCATATGCATATTTCACTCTTTACAAATATTAATTCTAGAGAATTCGTACATAGTATATTTACATAACTATCAGGTATATTCAATTACAATTACATCTTAAGGTAATCTTGGTTATGAACATCCCATTGTCTTCAAGGGATATAGAGCATGTTCTTCCATATCATTGCCACCTTTGTTGTTTGGAGATAACATAGGAATATATATAGGAGTAAGAATTATAAATTCTCAGTAGGGAGTCCTAGCTAACATATAAAGTGTCGTCATTGTCACCCCAGTTACTTTGGTATATTATAAAAGTGTGATCATATCATAACAAGAAAAAGATTCATTTTACAAAGTTTCAAGACTATCTCTCGAAAGTGGGTTTATTTTTTGCAAACACTTAAACCAAGACTCATATCATTCACATAATATACATCAACACATACTTAAAATAGAACATAAGGCTGGATATGAATGAATAAAATATTTCTCCTGATATATGTCTTTATGCACTTTTCTTTACCATACTTCCATACTTTTTTTGCCACGCGTGTCTCCCATGCACCAGCTTTCTATGTATTGAGTCAAAGGTAAAATCGCGATTGGCAATTTTTTGGGTGCCTTCCATGCATGCATGTAGCCTTCTCTTATCACTGTGCAACCTTTTCGGAAAAGCCATAGCCTAGATTCCCATGCCCTTTTTTGTAACACCTTCCTAGGTATAATACTATACTTAAGTCATAACACCATATTTCTTGTCTGACAGCAACTTCTGGTCATCTTCAATATTTCTTGAACTATCTGGAGATAATACAGAAATAAACATAGGATTAAGAATTTAAAATTTTCAGTAGGATTCTCTAAACTATCACATAAAGTGTCATCGTTATTATCTCCAGCTGCTTCGGTTTATTAAGCAAAAAGTGAATATAATATATAAACTTTTCAGTTTTATAGTTGGAAAATATGTTGTCCAAACCAGAGTTCATTTCACTAATACACTTAAATCATAAGAGCTATCACAAAATAACTCACAGTTCATAATTAAAATAATAGTTGTAGCATATTTAGATATAACAACTCCAATACACTGGGAAAAATAAAATATGCATATGCAATTACTCCTCATGTAAGTATACAAACGCACTTGGGTTTTCTTTAACTTTCTTTACTTGACACGCCTAGGCATTACGTATCGTCATCTCTAGGGTGTTGATATATATATATATATATATCTTTAATTTTTACTGCCCTTGGATAGCCTAATCTTGGAGTGAGCTCAACTCGTGACCGAAGTCACACAGTATTGATCCACAAGGGGACCAACGTGCCTCTAAATTAGAAGGACTCAGCTGGCCAACTGCCTCCGACGTAAAGGGACCTAATGGTTTTAGTTGCCTTCACCGGAAGAGACCGAAATAACTACCTTCAAGTGAAATAACCCACATCTTATCTGTTTAATTGCCTTCAAAGGGAGGAACCCAAATAACTATCTCCAAGTGATGAAATCTCATATTGTCTATTTGTATTCTTTCACGGTTCATATGCTTATGTATTCATATATAGATATGCTTCAGAGACTTATGCACATGCTTCATATCTTATTTTCAAATATTCATACTTGTATGATATTTATATACATAACATATAAACATTCATAATTTTCACATATTTCTACCGAAATTTTGGCAGCATAACAGATCAGGTCTGCTTTCCTATGAATAGTGATCTTCAATTCAGATAGTCAATCAGAGCAGTAGAACCAACATAACACAGTAACTTTTCCGCATCAATATGGAAAACATTCAACTTTAAATGAAGTTCATACATACATCAATGTGTCTAAACACTCAATTTAGCAATTCCACTTAAATTACTCAATTTTGCCTATTTTTGTATCTTATGCCATAATTTCTACTTAGGTTATTAAATTCTGAATTTTTACTATGTTGAAGTATTGTTTGTTTAGTTTTTAACTTCTTTAGTCGCATTTAATTTTGATAAGTATAACTTAAGATATTGAGAGTTTAGCTAAGTCTACCCTATGTTAAATAGAATAGGAGTCTAAAATATAAAAATTCATTAAAAATAGAAATCTTAATGGATTTAAGTAAATTTATATTATTGTAAATCTAACAGAACCATCTTTCATTTTCAATAAGTTTTATTTCATTTAAATAAGCGGAGCTCAAGTTATAAACTCACAAAATTGGTGGAATTGGTCTGCCCTGTCTCTATCCAATCAAGTCATGGGGCAATTTTGATAAATTATGGGAGTAACAGGGATCGAATTTCACTTTGAAATTTTTATGGTATGTTTCTCTATGTGTAAACTTTCTAACAAAATTGATTGCACCCTAATTGAACTTGTATAGGGCAAGCTATGCCCTGCACAACCTACTTTGGTCAAATCTAAAGGCAAAAACCTAGAGTAAACTTCAAAAAATCATATCTCACTCAATACTAATCCAATGTCCTTATAATTTATATGGTTGGATAACTCTAAATATATAATTTCATTTAAAATTAGTTTCATCAAATTCTGATGACTATGTATGAAGCCGTACACTTCAAAAGTACGGACGTCTTGGGGTTTCTTAGTCTAGTTTATTCTGTTTGCTTCCTTTTTGGTTCCATCACTAATTAGTCATTCAAAACTCAATTTATACCTAATAATCCAACTATGAACATTCACATAAACTCATTATAACATCAAATACATGTATATAGATGAATTTTCCAATAGCTATCAGTTTACAAGAAAATCAAACAAGGACGTTGAATCCTACCTCAATAAGTGAAGTAGTTAGTTGAAATTGTTTGATGTGGAAGATGGTTAGAGCTTGAAGATGGAAGGGAAGTGAAGCAAGATAGAAGAAGAATAAAAAGAAAATGAAGAGGCATCAGCTAAGGAGAGGCCGAAAATTGTAAAGGATTGAGGAGAAAATTGTTTGATTATTATAACACTAGGTAGTTGAAATCACGACTTCCCATTAGTTGTTCTTTGAGTGGTTAAGATTCAACCAATTTTCTCCTTATGTATGGCTGCAAGTGGTGCCATTTTATGGGGCAAAGTGGCTAAGTGTTTAGCCACCAAATTTAGGATTTTCAGTGTAAAATTCCATTAATCCAGTTCTTGTAGTATAAAATACCAAAATTCTACCGATTTCCTTCAAACGGATGAAATATTACCAGAAATCTTCTTGTATTTCCTACATAATTAATTCAAATTCTATTAATCCCAATCCCTCTATAATTCACCTCAAATTATTTATACACATCTAATAGGTTCTAAAAAATCGATTAATAACATAAATTAAACGTATTGTAATTTAGAATGTTGCAGAAATCGTTACCATTTCTCTTAAATTTTCAAAACATTACCAACAGTCTCTTTTAAATTTTCTACATAATAAACTCAATTCTTTCTAATCTTAATGTTTACATTTAATTCCTAATCACTCTTATTTTTCTAACACAATGAAATAAATTAATTAATAGTACTAATTAGATGCACTGTTCTTTAGAATGGTACATCTTTGAGTCCGTTTACTGCCACTGCATGTAGCAGCTTTTCAGTGAAATTTTGAACACTCAAAAAACCATCATTGGCAGTTTTGATAATACCATATTACTGTAATTTGGCATGTAATCCCATATTCAGGTATATAATATATTCATTTACCATATTAAAAATAAATGACTATCACTTTATTTAAAAAATTATTTTTGCTTTCAATTTAAAATAACTATTACTTTTAAGAAAATTTTTTTAATATTATTTGTCATTTTTATATTTCAATAAAATATTTATTACAAATTTTTTATTATTTTTTTGGGTGTTGAAAAATTTTTTATTTAATTTTTCATATAATTTTAAATATTATAAATAATAAAATATTAATATAATAAATTAGTTATTAAATAATAATATTTTAGTAAATATTTTTATAATAAATCCTTAATTTTGAGTTCTTTAATATTTTATACAAATGGCCAAAGTGACAGTTATTTGAATTGGAGGAAGTACATAAAAGTGTCTTTCATTTAATTTAAATAAAATATACTATTTTAATTACTTTTGAATTATTATATTAAACATAAAATTGATGACATTATAATTGAAGATAATGGAATTTATTTATGTTTATAATTTATTATTAAAATAATTTTTTATCGTTAATCCGGATACATTGTAGATCATTTTCAAGTTTTATAAATTTTTTTGAGCTTGATTTGTATAAGAATTTTTAATTCAATATTTCGATTGATGAAATTTTAATTTCATAAAAGATTATTAAAAGAATTAAACTACGATTTACGTTTTAAAATAAGCAGATCTCTACCTATCACGCAGCAAGAAATTTCATTTTGAGCCCCATTGATACTCGAAGCTCTTAATTTGCTATGTCTGTGTGAGGCCATCCATATGATAAAATAATATTTTCTTTGCTTGATAATTTTTTCATGTCAACTTTTACATTAATCCTTTAAAGATATATGCAACGTCAAATTTGTCTTTTAAAAATTATAAATATCAATTCATTTCCTCAACATCAATTCATTCCGTCAGTATATATTTAAACATTAATTTAATCTTTAAATTAATAGCTATTTCACACCATAAAATACTACGTTAATTAAATGACCTGTATACTCCTTAAAAAGAGCATTTAGTCATATATTTCAAAATAAGATTATTAATTAGGAAAAACAGTATATCTGCATACACTGGACGGACAAACGTAAGTTGTGGTGTGGCTGGCGTCTGCTTTGTCTTTTTTTTCCCTTTTTTTTTTTGTCACCTTTGTGTTGTTTCTAACAGCTAGTTTATCCAACTTTTGTAGCCAACAGTTTGCTTAATCCAACCAAAAAAGAAATGAATTTGCTGAATCTTAAGGTTTAAACAAGATTTTCATCGCTATAATTTTCACTTATTTTAATTTCAGCCTTTATTATTTTATTTTTCAAGTTTTAGTTTTTATAGTATCAAAAATTTAGTTTTTAAGTCCCTATAAGGTAGTAGTAGTTCTTATATCTTTCTTTTTTTTCCATTTTTTTAAATTTCAATCCTTATAATTACTATTTTTCATTAATAAATGATTGGTTTTTTTCTTTTTAACAAATTGGTCCTATATAGTTTAGTTTTTTAGTTTTGATCTTAAAGGATCAAAACCAAAATGTTAACAAACTATGAGGACTTATACTAAAAAACTGGATACTCATTATGTTTCAATTTGTCTACTAATCTGAATAATTTGATACATTTTTAGATTAATGTATATGGATACAAACAGAGGGAGTATATTAAGAGAATCAAAACAAAAATTTGGTGCAATTAATATAAGGTTTGTAATTGAATTTTAATCTTTTCTTAAAATCATTGAAGTAAATCTAATTAAATTTAATTCATTTAATTTTTTTTAGTAAATTGCATTTCCCCTTCTAAGAGATACTTTTATTACACAATTTTTCCTTTCATTTTTAAAATATACACACCTCTTCTATGAAAGATGAAAATGTGCTAATTTAAATTAATTTTTTTCTTTTCCGTTAAATTTTTATTATTTTATATTTATTATCTTATTTTTTGATCAAAATACCCTAATATTTTAAAATATTTTTTAAAAAAGGTAAAAAAATATGACTAGCAATAATTTAACCACTATGATGAGTGTGTATAGAGGGTAGAGATCCATTTACTCTAGATATAAGTCTAAAGATTTACTCTTAATTCTCACTATTCAATTTATTAAAATCTATTAGCCCAAAATGATATAATTTAATGAAGAAAGAGAGTAATGTATTATAGTCTTAATGAAGAGCTAGAAACAATAAATTTAATAATTAATTAAAAAAGAAATATAATTTTTTTCTATAAGAAAGAGAGAAAATAAATCTAATTTGACTATGTAATTTGATTATATAAGCTAAAAATTATAAAATAATTTAAAAAACACAAAAATTAGTGAAATAAAAACTAAAATCTTCTATAAAAATATTATGTTTTTAATAAATAATGAAAAAATAAATATCTTGATATTGAAATTTTTAATAAATAATTATAAAAAAAATTTAATTATTATTATTATTATTATTATATTAAGTTAAAAAAAATTAAATATGATAATTATTTTTTAAAAAAAGTTAGTGTTCTTGCATGAGAGTTGAAGCCGATGTAAATCGCCAGCTATTAGGGCTCTACGGAGGGCCCATGAAGTCAGACACAGTGTATGGAATACTCACTGTTATAGGAGCTTGCTTACTTAATGTGACAGTGAGTATGTGTATTTTAAAATGAGGAATGGATCGAATCCCATGAAATGCAAGTCCTCCGAGCTCAATTCGAGATCCTCTCCAAGTGAATCCCTGTTAATAATCTGGGAGGCGTATGAACTCGAGGATTGTTCGAACAGCTCGGAGGGATTCAATTTTTAGGCGATAATTTGTTATAATTAATGCTAAAATGGAGTGTCGATAAAATATTTTTGTAATAATTTATTAAAATGAAAAAAAAATGTCAATGTTATATTAAATTTTACATTTTTAAAATCATTAAATAAGAATAATCTTAATAATTAAATATAATATCATTAATATTAACATATCAATTCTCAAGAATTTATAAAGATAAAATAATTTTAATAATATTAAATAATAAATAATTAAAATAATAATAAAAATTTAAAGAAAATATTAACACTATAATAGATAGTGTAGTGAACTTACATATATATTTTAATTAATAAAATATTTTGGAATAAAGTATATGATTTGAAAATAAAAAGGAGGATTATATAATAAAAGTATTTTTAGGGAAGAGGTGCAATATATATATATATATATATATATACAAGTTGAAATAATCTGTAAACATTTATAGTATGTGAGTGAATCTTATCATAAGAAAAATTTATATGACTTAATCATGTATAAGTTTTTAGAGAAAAACTATATTTTCATCCCTAAAATATGGAAGTATAATAAATTCATTTCTAAAGAAAATATATACGATTTTTCCCTAAATTTATCCACATTAGAATAAATTAATCTATTTAGGAGACCAATCTATTAGATTCAAGGATCAAATTTTTACTTTATTTGTTATATGGTGGGTAAATTTAGGGATCAAATTACATGTATTTTCTAATTCAAAGACCAATTTGTTACACCACTAATATTTTAGAGATGAGATTGTAGTTTTTTTCAAATTATTATCATTGATTAGGGAAATGGTATCTAAACAAAAGCACATAAAAGGTCTAATCAATAATTAAAATTTATATATTATCAAGTTATATGAAATTTTCAAATAAAAAGATCAATTCCCCTCTGACACCGAGATACAAGGCCATTTGAGTAAGCTTTTAAAAAATAGTTTCTCCAAAGCAAAAGCAAAATTGGAATCAAAAGAAAAAGCCAAAACAATAAGTTTTTTTTTATATATTTAGATGTAATTATAAAAATATTTTTTTATTATAATCAAAGTTGTTTGGACGTGACATAAATAAAAATATTTTTCTTACAAAATTAATTGAAGACGTTGAAAATCACTTCTCAAAAAATACATTTGGATAAAAAAGTATTTTTTTGTAAACAATAAATATTTTCAAAAAATTTATAATTAATCTATTTTTTATTTTTAATTAAGAATAACTTAATTAAAAATATATAAATGAAATATTAATTTATTTTAATAAAGATGTCCTAAATTTATAGATAAAGAGTAGATTAATTCATATATATATATATATATATATATATATAATCTTATATTTATATTTTTTTAATATTAAGAGAGAGGTGGGGGTTTTCTTTGTTATTTTATAAAAATATTAAAAATATTTTTGAAAATGTAATTAACTTTATTTATGTCATATTTTTTTTCTCCATTTTAGTATTTTTACTTAAAATTAAAAGCAACTCTCTGCTTATTTTTTAAATAAATAAAAATTTGATTATTTTTTAATTAATCTTTTAGACGTATAAAAAATAAATTATATAACAAATAAAGTAGCATGACAAATAAATTTTAATCAACATTCCAACTTTACTTTTTGGATCAAACGATCATAAACACTCAAATAAGCGTATGAACACGGAATCTGCGCTCATAGAACTGATTGTCAGATAGTATTATAAATATTAATTATATTGATATTGATTGATTAAAGTTTGTGCTTGCTCACTGTACACCGCTGTAGCACTATATTACCATTATCGTATATTAAATTTTTCCACACTTGTGATCGGCATTATAATCTGCCAAAAGAAGCTAAAGATTATCTCATAAGCTAGTTAGAGTGGAAATAACCCATCAATAGTCCAAGTGAAAGGGACTAGAATCCCT
This sequence comes from Pterocarpus santalinus, assembly GCA_031439595.1. NCBI lineage: Eukaryota > Viridiplantae > Streptophyta > Magnoliopsida > Fabales > Fabaceae > Pterocarpus > Pterocarpus santalinus. The sequence continues at coordinate 21,761,038 of CM062525.1, forward strand.
TAAATATATAACCCTAAATTCGACTCCAAAATGTAAATGCATGAAAAAGATACTATTAGAAGAGGTTCTTATTTAAGTGTCTTAATTAGTCTATAACCTATTTTGGTAAAGGAATACCTTAGAAACCCAAAAAGGTTGGAAACAAACCGGGCACTGCCTTTTGTTCGCGGTAGTTGGGCTCCTAAGTCCTATCTAGGACTCGTAACTACCGAATGTGAGGGGGCGGAATAGGGACCACAAGTCATACTTTGTTAATCAATTATTATCATCCAAATCACCATTATTGATGAATTTAAGGCTAAGAAAGTTTTGAAAGAAGGATGCCAAGAGTAAAGGCCAAGGCTTAAGTCGTAACGGATGTGAAGCAATGCATCTTGATTGACTCTTCGTACCCATCGTTTATTCTGAAGAAAAGACCCACTCATTTTGTCGTTGCTAGTCACTTTTTTCATTTCACAACGTTATACCTTTTAGTGGATACCTGACCAGAATAAAGGCATTGAGTAGCACACTGCTTTAATATATTTTTTTTTTGGGTAATATTTTCATTTATCAGAACATAATAATAATAACGCACAAAAAAAAGATAATGATAATAATAATAATAATACCTTGTAACTGATATTTGGAGGGGCAAAAGAAAAAAAAAAACCCTATTTTGTAACTTAGATGCCGTTAAGCGCGTGATGGAGGTGGAAAAGGACAAAAAACCTGGAATCTTCGGGTCCGTTGGATGAAAGCAAAATCAGCTGCAATACCCAACACAATCCCGTCAACTCATCAACGACAACGCACGTTGCACTGGCAGATGCCAGTAGTACACTAGTACAAGAGATTCTTCAACAGTTCTACTATTTTCAGTATCGATATTTAGACAAGAAAATTTATATGCGGTAATTATAATTTAAATAAGTGTAAATTTTAATTATATAAATATTAAATTAATATATATAATTTTTATTAATAATATAAATTTATTTTTTATTAATATTGTGTTCAATATTTACATAATTAAAAAAATTCATATTCATTTAAATTAACAACATATAATTGATTAGAGTGGTAGGTAGCCATAATCTTTTAACCGATGATTTTTTGTTTGAACTCTTAAAATTTGAGAAACCTATATTGGAAGAGGCCACCATCTTAATGGGTTCTTCAATTCCTCGAGTCGGATATAGTTGATAAGCAAAAGATCAATCAAATATTGATGGTTAGAGACAAATAAAAAAAATTCATATTTATTTAAATTACAATAATTATATATCAATATATATATATATATATATATATATATATATATATATATATATATATATATATATATATAGAACAATCTCATTCTTAGATCTTAAATACCAAGAATATAACTTCATATAGACTTCGTTTTCGCATATCATTACTCTTTTTCTGTAGAGTTGTCCCATTATAATTTTAGTGAAAAATATTACTTGAATATAGCTCTTTGGACACTTGAATCAACACTGGCTATTTATGTGTAAAATAGTGTAGAATCGAGTGCATGAGTGGTGGATATGGTGGTAAGTGTTGATGGATGAAAAATATTTTCATTAATTCATTGGTTATATACATAAATTTTTCACTCTTTTACACAAAAGTCTGCGATATTGGGTGAAAAATACTTTCATCTGATTCAACAATAACGTACCTAAATTTTCCACTCATTTACATGTAAATATCAGTATCAACTTCAAATTATGTCTAAATAATATGACTAAATTTTAATAGAGCTAGGATGACACTATGCTTGTAATTTTGTAAAAGTAATATGTTTTCTGTCAAGATCAACTATTAAAAATATAATCACCTTAAAATTTTAACTTTTAAAAATTATTATTACAAATTAAATTTTTTAATTAATTAGTAAATTTAAATTAATATTTTAATAAAATTTTCTATTTTAATTATGTTAATTTATTAATGATAAGAAAAAATATATTTTATCTCCCTGAATTGTAAGTCATTTACATTTTAGCCCTATAACTTAGAAAGAGTAAAACTCGAACCCTAAATTATTTTGAATGCATATTTTAATCTTTTTGTTAAATTTTTCATTAATTGTTGATGAAAATAGTACAAGTTTAATAAAGTTTAGGATTCGGGTTGCACATTTTATCTTTTAATTTAGAGATTAAAATATATATAATTCAAAGTTCAATAGGATAAAATACACATTCAAAAAAGTTTAGGGTTCAAGTTACACTGTTTTTAAATTCTAGGGCAAAGTACACATGGCTTAGGGTTGGATTGATATTGTATGGCTTTTTTAAAGTTATTAAACTCTTTAGACTCTCTAAAAACTACTTTTAAAAAATCATAGTTGAATTGTTTAGTAAAATAGCTCTCAATAAATAGAGGTCACAAAAGTAGTATTCGATAAAGTTGTTCTTAAAAACTAAAATAATTATAATAGACATATATATTAAAGAGAGTAATTTCTACTTTATTGTCATTAAAAAAAATAAGATTATATTAGTTTTGTAAATTTTAGAGAGCACAAATCAATTTTGAAAAATATCTCACGATGAGGGCTCTTAAGAATACTCTTTAGCTTTTAAAATTTAGGAGCAAAAGCATCCCAATATTTTGATTTGCCAAATATAAAAATTGGTTTTTATTTTTCATAAGTAGGAGCACTCCCTCAAAGAGCACTACCAAATTAAGTTATATTTTAGGGAGATAAAATGTTTTTTTTCCCAATAATAATATTAAAAAAATCTAATCAATCTATTTTATATGAACTTTAAATTATCAATTATGATATTTGTTAAATCTAAATTTTAAATAGCTAAATTAATAGATAAACATTCTTAAAATTTCAAAAAGTAAATTGTAAAAACCACTAACTCTACCATTTAATATTAAAATTAATGAATGATATTATAAATGAATAACAATCAATATTAAAAGACAGATAATAATATTATTAAACACTATGCTCATATTATCATCATGGTTTTGCCAACTTACATAAAATCTTTGATTATCATCATAAATCATTTTGTTTCCTTATGCTACATTTGAAAGATGGAAAAGGGTTTTAAAAAAACAAAGTGGAACAGGAAAGTAAGGGAAAGAAAAGAACTGGGACCAACTAAACTTACTTATCCGAGTCTAAATATTTAATTAAAAAATATGCATCTTTTCTTTCTTTAAAAGATAAAAATGAGAAAGAGAAAAGAAATTAATTATAACATTAAATTTTCAATATAAATCTTACATTATTTATGTTATAATAATAAAAAATGCGGTATACATGTAATTTTATAATTTAATTAAAATAGAATTTTCGTTCTCTGTCTTGTCCCTAAATTGGGGAGAATTTTCAAGTTTTAAGGGGGAAGGAGGGAAAGCACATTTTCCTCTTTATACCTCACTTCCTCTAATTAACTAAAATAATGTAAATAAGAATAAATGCTATTTTTTTCCTCCTTTCTCCACAACCAAACACAGTATCAAATATCTTAACATATTGCATTTCTTTTTTGGATTTGAGGATAAATATTTATTGCAGCCTTCGCGTGTCTCATACTAAGGATATCAAAGATTTACTCTATTGAGTTCAAACGCATGATGTTAGATGTTAAAAGGCAATAACACACCTATTAATAGAGTATTTATGGATGGCAGTTAAGTTTGTTATGATAAGTAGTACAAATGCACCAGAGAAGATGGTTCTAAGTAAAACTGAATGAATTGAATTGATCAACTTGTGTCAATACACTGAGGAGAGTCTATATATATATATATACAACACTACATCATATATACACTCATCAAAAAAAAAAAAAAAAAGAAACATCGTATACAAAACTAACTTCAGTTATGGACTCCACTAACTAACTAACACTACTTATCATAACAAACCTAACTAGCATCCATAAATACTCTAATAACCAGTCTCACATCTCTTGAAGAGAATGCTGATTCTAGTTTAAAAGAATGAATCATAGAATGTAATGATGATAAAAACATTTTCACTCATAAGAATATATTTAAAAGGTTCTTTAACTTCTAAACTCAACTTTTTTTTTTTTTACATGCTTCTAAACTCAATTTTATTTAGCACTCTAGTTGCCTTTTCAGGTTGAAATTTCTTTGTTCCATTATTATTAAAAATTGTTGCATATTTGTTGTGAAAATAATATATCAATATAATATTTGAACAATAATACCAACTATCCAACATTATGGGGTTAATTGTATTTTATCCCCTTGCATGATAGACTATGTGTATTTTAACCCCTGCATTTTAAAAATGTGTAAATTGACATCCTACATTTTCTTGAATGTGTATTTTGTCCAAACTAAGTATACTAGACCCCATTGAACTTTGAATCATGTGCAAATCGACCCCCTGAACTTTTCTAAATATATAATCCAACACCTTATAATTTCTTGAAATGATGGAAAAATTAATAATTTGGATAAAATGCATATTCAGGAAAATATAAGGCATTGATTTGCATACTTTTAAAATATAGGGGTTAAAGTATATATAACCTATAATACTAGGGGTAAAATACAACTAACCAAAAGTATGAGTACTATAATAAAATAGTCTCTCACTATTTATCAATGGTTTGAAATCGTGATAGAGAAGCTTTCCTAGTTCAACTGATTTAATTAGATATTCAATCGAGATATATAGTATGAAATAAATAAAAGTTATTGACCAATACAAATAAAAAATTGTGATAGAGAGAACTTAAGTCTCATATTGTTTAGATTAGGAATTTTTTATTCTTTAAACTATTATAAAATACTCAACTTTTACATTACTTAAGCTATGAATATTTTATTCTTAGGAGAACTATGAATATTCATGTCACAATATTGTTTTATACTTATTTTCTTTAAGCTCTTTTAGAAGAGTCAAAGTTCTAGTAGTCATGACTTAATCAACTAAGGTGTATTTTTTGCCATTTTTCACTATAATAGGGTTGTTAATCTCATCATTAATTACTAAATAATGATGCCGTTTTGAATTGAAAAGAAAATTTTGACCAGTGGATTATTGGTTTTTGACCTATTCATTTTTTTAAGATTTGGTTTTTGTAATGTGATTAGATGAGCCAAGAAATTGGTTCTCAGTCCGACTGATTGAACCAGCCGGTCCAATTCGATATTTAGAGCTATGCTATTTATATAGATAAATTTACATTGATTCTCCATGAACTTATGTTAATTAATTATCAAACAATTTTTTTTAAAGTAATTATCAATCAAATTTAATCATTTACTTAGAGTCAACTAATAGTTACTAAAATATATGTTCGAAATGAATTAGCCTCCTTTTCTAGTAATAGAAAGGAGATAGCCTAGATTAAAAAAAAAAAAAATTCACTAGTAGTTACTAAAATGGTGGAAGATATAAATGCTTAATATGCATCAAAAAAACAAAAATGTCTTTGCATCAAAAAGATATAAATGCTATATTGATTAAACGCAGTTTCATCCTTACAACTATTAATAGCGTATTTGATTTCATTTTTATAGAATTGATTTTGTTAAAACTAATTCGATTAGAATTAATTTTGAGGTAAGGTGATTTATATTTGGTAATTTGATTTGAGAAATAATTATGTTTGGATGATATTAATTAAAATTACTTTTGTATGTATAATTTATAAAGAAATGTCCAAAATCAATTATGATAAAATTGAAAGATAACTAAGATATGTTTGTTTATAATTTTTTGATTAAAAAAATCACTTTTTTATTGAAAAAAATCAATTTTTATATGTTTGAATAATTTTTAAAAAATAATCAAATTTAAAAAAACCAATTTTTTACTTTTTTTATAGAAATTAAAAAAAGTAGTTTATAAAAAAATTAATTTTTTATTTTTTAGCTATATATAAAATTTAAATTTTAGAATCATATTTTTTAAAAATTAAAATAAATACACCCTAATTTTTATTTTTATCCAAAATTAATTTTAAAATAAGAATTGACTCTAATAAAAATATTTAATAAAAATAAAATAAATTAAAAAAATACTCAAAATCAATTTTACCATCCCATATACTATCCTGACATGCCAAATGATTTTCCAAACATGCCCTAATTAGTTAAATTTTTTTTTTTTTAAGGATACGAGTAAGATTGATCTATACAAAACTTTGTTTTCCCCAGCAAAATTCAATTTTTTTCTTGCTACACGTGTACCCCAAAATTTCTGCTCTTTTTTCTCAGCTAAAAACTCTCTCGTTCCTCGACTCCCGTGCTGCGCAGATCCAATAAAAAGCACCAAGCCGACACCTATGACCCTCTCTCTCTCCCCCTTCTCTTCTTTTTCTTTTCTCTTCACTTCTCGCATCTCTCTCACCCTGTCATTTTCTCTTGACTGCTACACCCCACTTTCCCATCTTTTTACTTCTCTCCCTTTTCCTTCTTTTCTCGCTCACCAAACGCTCACTCTCACACTCTACAAAGAAAGCTGAGCTGGCTTGTAGTTGTTGTGGTGCCCAGTTCCCCTCACACTCTCCTTCGGGGGTCTCACTCATTTCCCTTGCAGTACTCTCCGTTGGTGAGAGAGCAAACATCATATGCATTATCATTGTTGACTCTTGATGTCTGAACCTTTAACCTTAATTTCACTTCTCAACTCTTAACTGCTTCTTATTGCTAGCTACCCATTTTGTGTCTCCTCAATTAAACTTTGCAGTACGGCATTGCAGTTTGTATGATCCATGCCAAAGCAGAACCTCAAGTTTCATTCATAGAGGTGAGAAACCACAAGCACACCCTTCTTAGATAATAGACATATAGCACAATACCTTTGGTTTTTTTTTTTTTTTAATTTTTTGTTTGACCTGTATTTTATTTTTCTTTCCCGTAAAAAAGACTTTATTAATATTTATTGTTTTTTTAATTGAAAAAAAGGGGATTTAAAACATTTTTCTCGTGATTCTAAGTTGCATGTGAGTTATTCGTCGGCTTATGTGCAGGTTTAAATTTTGTCTTGTTGTGTTAGATTTTATGGAAGGTGATGATGGGCTATCGATTTTGATGCTTTTACAAATGGAAGATTGCGATTAATTTATTTATTTATTTTTCCGTGGAATGGAAGAACTTGTTTTTTGTGATGGCAAGTTTCTGGTTGAAAGCAACAAGGATAGAACAAGTTATTTTTTCTGAGCCTAAGACTTTCCTTAAGATTATAGTTACATCCTCTGCAATACATGACAATATGAGAGACGGATTACTGATATAGTGCATCTCATTGATTATCATAATGTTATTAATAATAACGGTAATGTTAATTTCAGATTATTGGAGTAGCAGCAGAGCTGGTTGTGCGAAAAGTTATCATTGTTGTTATCTTGGTTCAGTCCTATGATGAGCTTATCCTTCCAATTAAAGTATCATACTCCCCTCCCTCTGTCTTGATACCGTACAAGCTCCTCCCCATTGAAGCCTTTTTAGCATTATGGATCACAAAACATGGCTTTGGAGGAAAAAATCCTCGGAAAAGATAACTTTAGCAACTGACAATGCCAATCTTACTTCAAAAGAAAACCAAGAGGTAATTTAAAGTTTCTTTAGCATCTATTATTCTGTTCTGATCAATTTGCATAGTTATCTCATTTCACAATTGTCATGGAATCTTCTAAGTTCATATCATGATTAAGCTGCCTGCTTTGTATCCTTCCTTTTCCTTCATTTGTCTTACCTATTAAAGATTCATGAAAATAAGAGTACGGATTTAGTACTTCATCTCATTCCTTATTAGTAAAGAGTGCTTATTTAGCAGTTTCCTCCTGGATACCTATCCAGAGACCCATAACTAAGTGAAATATTAGTTTTTGCTTTATCACTTGATGAAAATTACTGGTATTTTGTTTTGTTTTACTTTTTACCCTTTCTCATTTTCTGTTTTAGGTACAGACACTTCTAGCTGATAAAGAAGAATTGGAGCAGGACTTGAAAAGATTAAATGATAAGCTTACTTTGGCACTTTCTGACTGTAATGCTAAAGATGAGCTATTGAAGAAACAAACAAAAATTGCACAGGAAGCAGTAGCAGGTAAGATTCATGGATGTCTGTATGTGTTCCCTTATCTGTTGCCCTGCTTTTTGCAACGTGGGACTTTAAAAATATGTAAATAACCAAATTATGAGTAAAGTATAAAGTATTTTTAGAGTATTTTTACCAGTCTCTGATAAAAGCTTGATGTGAAGGTTGCGAGAAGGCAAAAGCTGAAGTGTTGTCTATGAAGCAAGATTTTGGTGAAGCATTGCAGCACCGATTAATTTATGAAGAAAGAGTAGCCCATTTGGATGGAGCTCTAAAGGAATGTATGCAGCAGTTACGTTTTGTTCGAGAAGAACAAGGGCGAAGGACTCATGATGCTGTGATGAAGGCTTCGAAAGAATTTGAAAAAGAGTGCATGGTTTTGGAGGAGCAGTTATCTGAGACCAATAAAAGGCTTGGAAAAGCTGAGCTTGAAAATTCTCATCTTAGTAAGTCCATTCTTGCAAAAGAAAATTTGATTGAAGATCTGAAAAGGCAATTGAATCAAGCTGAGGCAGATCATAGTGCACTGATGATTAGATTAGAGTCAATTGAAAAGGATAATGCCTCTCTCAAGTATGAGGTTCGAGTCCTTGAAAAGGAACTTGAGATCCGAAATGAGGAGAGAGAGTTTAATCGTCGGACAGCTGATGCTTCTCACAGGCAGCACTTAGAGAGTGTTAAAAAAATTGCCAAGTTAGAATCAGAATGTCAGAGGCTGCGCCTTCTGGTTCGGAAACGGTTGCCAGGTCCTGCTGCTCTGGCAAAAATGAAAAATGAAGTTGAAGTTTTGGGACGGGATCCAGTTGAAATGAGGAGGACAAAGTTGAACTCAATCAGTTTGATGGTTGAATCTTCTGTTGACAGTTCTCCCGAGACTCCTGTTAGAAGAATCAATACTTTGACTGAGCAGCTATCTGCTGTTGAAGAAGAGAACAAGACTCTCAAGGAATCCCTAAACAGGAAAATGAATGAGCTACAATTCTCAAGGGTAATGCTCTCTCGCACAGCTTCCAAACTTTTGCAACTTGAGTCACAGATTGAAGAATCATCTAAAAGCCAATTAACCTTGGAGAAGCGTAGAAATAACCTCGTATCACATGAGTTCTCTTTGGCATCAATGTCTGACATTGGCAGTGATGACAAGGCTAGCTGTGCTGAGTCCTGGGCTTCTGCATTGATTTCAGAATTGGAACACTTCAGAAGCAAAAAGCAGAAGGAGTCATTGTCATGCAGAAGTGTTGGAGCTTCAGACATAAATCTAATGGATGACTTCCTTGAAATGGAAAAATTAGCAGTAGTCTCTGTTGAAAAAGCCCCTGAGATCTCTGATGCTTCTTTAAAAGGAGTTAATGAAATTAATGTTTTCTCAGAGACTAGGACAAATGAGGCTACCTCTGAAGTATTAGGTAAGGAGATCGTTCCAGTGTCTGATCACATTTCAGACTTGTCAACATCTAATGGGGAAACCTGTCCCATTGACGTTTCAAAGGGTAATATTCCCGGTTGGCTTCAGGATGTAGTAAAATTGGTCTTGGAGCAAAACCATGTCACTCATAAAAGCCCTGATGATATAATTGAGAATGCTACAGTAGCTTTAAGGTATCTGAATAATCCAGATCCGCATATCTTTGATTCAAGCAAAGGCTCTGGTCTTATTGATCCAACTGGTGATGTACATAACACTGACATCTCATCAGTAAAGATAACAAAACAACCAACTCAGGCAGATCTGAGTAAATCAATAGGCAAGATAATTGAGCTTATAGAAGGAATCAGCATGCCTGCTGTGGATTATGATAGTTTGGATCCATTGTGCAGAAGAGATGGGAATAATCTTTCATACAGGAATCTAGGAATGCCAACAGGATACATGGTCCGAGTTTTCCAGTGGAAAACATCTGAACTCAGTAATGTTTTACAACAATTTCTCCATGTGTGTTATGATATACTGAATGGCAAGGTTGACCATGAAAAATTTGCGGAGGAACTAACAACAGCTCTGGATTGGATTATGAATCACTGCTTTTCACTTCAGGATGTTTCTAGTATGAGGGATGCCATCAAGAAGCAATTTGATTGGGACGAGACACGAAGTGAAAGTGAAGCAGAGATAAGTCATTTTGCAGGGGCAGATAAGTTGCATCTTCCTAGAGAACAGGTGTCGAGTTTGCCTCAAATAACTACTTTGGATGGCCATGATCTACATAATGGAGAGGTGTATTATGCTGAGAAAGAAGAATTTAAAGATATTAAAGATAAATTGGTCAGTGCTGAATCTCAAAAGAAAGTCTTGGAAGGGACACTTCGATCAACTACTGATAGGATTGAATCCTTAACGAGTCAACTCGAGGAATCTGAGAGAACTATTGCCAGCTTGAGATTAGAGTTACAAAGCTTTAAAGAATCCAATGCAGTACTTGAGGGTCAAATAAAAAATCACAAATTAATAAATTCAGATCTTGACGTACAGCGTAAAGAAGCTGAATTAAAAGAGGCTCATCACAAGGCTTTGACATTAGAAGTGGAACTGGAGAACAAAACTCACTGTTATGAAGAATTAGAGGCCAGATGTCTTGAATTGCAGCTCCATCTTGAAAGGTGTGAATCAATCTTTAAATATTTTTTTTCTGTGCAATATGCTTTTTAAATGTTTAGCTTTTAACACTCATTTGAGGATTGTCACATATCAAATCTTACTTTTCAGCATGTCAAAGGACTGCTCAAACCGTGCTATCAACCAGAAAGAGAAGCCACTGCGAACTGTAAGTTCATCTCATTCTATTCGTTTTTCTTGTTGACTCACAGTCGGATTATTGGTGACAATTTGGATAATTTAATCAAGTTGAAGTATGAATCCTCTAAATACAAATTTGATGCTTAAAGATGCTAAGATTTGTATGAGGTTAACTTGCTTTTTAACTACAAATTGGAGAACCTAGACTGGAGTATGGTGAGCATTGAGCAACCTATTTCATCCGTTGCGTTTTGCTGAACTTTTATGATTTCTGTGCCAGAAATATGTCCAATATGTAAATCTGAGACATATGAAGTGGCACTGATAATGTTGAACCTTGATTTGGTTCCTGCTGGCCAAAGATAATTGAAACTAAACATATGGATGGCCTTGGCTCTTCCATATCACTTGGTATTTTGTACTTCCCACTAATTGGAATACGCCAAGGATATGAACATATGAAATGGATATGTCCTGTTTTGATGAAGGGAAGAATTGATACTTTACACAAATTGTATCTATACTTTTTTCATCTTATAATGAAACAGAACAAATAGGGTGCATCTGATTGAAATAGTCTGAATAGTTTCCGTCAATGATATCGGTTCCTATTATCAACAGGGTCTTCACTTTCTGTATCCTCTGATTATAGGATGAACTCCTCTAATATACCATAAATAAGAAACTGTTAGATATGTGATCGGTGATGGAACACTTCATCATGTTTCTTTAATTTCTAAATGATGGCTGAATGATGCGGTTTGAAAAGAGTAAATACCAGTGTCGTTCTCTTATAATTTATATTGCTCGACTAGAGTTTGCTCAAGAGTTAGTCTTCATATAGTATTCTACAGATTTGACAGCTTCAAGGGATGGCTCAATATTTTAAAATATCAGACTGTCTTGGCACTCAATATGCTCTTTGTTGAAACCAGCCAATAAAACCCAGGCAAATCACTCCCTCCTTAATATTCTGGTTGTTGTATGAAACTAGCCAAGTTATGAAGCAGTGATATGGATTTGATAAACTGTGTCAGTTCCTTTAGTCATTCAAGCAGAATTCTTTGAACCATTCAAATTGGATACAAATAAATGAAGATAAAACGCCGATGATGTGTTTGGGTTTGATTAAAATATGAATTTAGTAACACTGATGCTGTGTGATTAAAATGAGTTGATTACTCACCTATGAAAATTATCTCTCTTGTGCATGTGTTGGCATTGAGTTGAGCAGTGTTGATAAATTCGTGCAGGACTGGGAGATAACAGCTGCTTCGGAAAAGTTGGCTGAGTGTCAAGAAACCATCCTTAACCTTGGAAAGCAGTTGAAGGCATTGGCTGCACCAAAGGATGCATCCCTTTTCGACAATGTCATTGCTAATACAATTACCAACACGGCGACAGCCACCACGACGAATGCTGATCCAAGCCCTGTTCCCTCAAAAGTTACGAGAGTGAAAAATCGATCTCTGCTCGATCAGATGCTGGCTGAAGATGATGATAAAGCCAAGGTTTCCAAAGAAGGTGGTGGTAACACAACTCACCCCACCATTCCAGGCAATATAGAGCCCGGGGAAAAGATTTTAGTTTTGAATGGAACTAAAGGCGAGGATGATGGGGATACTGTTAATTCTTTGGCCATTGTCCATGCTAAGAAACCGGGAAGTGGAAGTTTGTGGAAGAAATTATGGAGAAAGAAGAAAAGTGCCAACAAGAAAGCACCACTTCCATCTAACACATGAAATGCTTATACATAATAAGTTGTAGTGCTGTTCAGTACGGTTCTTGATATGAGAGAGGGAAATTTGTTATATTTCTTTTCTATAATTTTAACGAGCAGAGTTGATTGGTGTTTTTGTGTTTTGCTCTTGTATATACGCCTGAAGAGAGAAAACTAACAAGTGAAAGTGGATGTTATGAAAGGCATCAACCAATGTTGTTATGATACATGCTTTATTCAGGTGTTCGGTGTGGGAATCGGGATTCCAGGGTGTGGACTTACAAAATATCCCTGTGAGAATGTTAGTAAACCCCCAAAGTTCACGTTGGACAAATGAGGAAGAAACAATAAAATAAGAAGCATGTGGGCCCTTATTATTCAAAATGTAGGACAAGTTAATACCTATATAAAGCATCCGTTGTTAAGTTATTGATGTGGCCTGTTAAATGTCCAATGCGACCCTTAAGTGACTTACGCGATCCGTTTCATACCAACATGATAAGTGATAGAGCAAATAGGCTTCTAACGAATCATAAAGAGTTTAAATTGGTTCTTTATTGGTGCAAAAACTTATGGCGTATTCGTAGGGCGCTGATGTGTGGTGCTGGGCAGCTTTTCCATTGCTCTTTTCCAGAGGTAACATTTTGGACGGTGTACTCTCAATGGAGCTTGCTGCAATAGAACCTTTGACTAAGAGATTTTTTTTTTTTTTTCAAATAGTTGGAAGGCGCTAGGCGCCAACTAGAGTAGCGCCTTGGCATCAACTGGGCTAGCATCTTTGGCGGACATGAATGGAAAGAAAGAAAAAAAAAAATTGGAGGAGGTTGCCAGCATGGCAAAAGCAACCTAGCTAGGGAATATTGTTTCAGAACCACCTTACTTTGGTAAATTGCTGTTAAAGTTGAACTGCTTTGATCAAAAAGCCATCATGGAAATTTCAAAGCTCATCTAGTAGCATCTTTAGCTTCTGTTGCTAACTCAGAATTGATATCAAGTTACAAGATAATTAACTATGTGATTAAAGAATTAATCATAATATGAAAAGAGGTTAAAAGGGAGAGTATGATCGTCCATGGAATAAAGAGTGCACGGGATGACATCCTGATTGGTAGATTCCTAGGAAAATGACTATGTCCCTCTTTGAGAACTATTTATGTAGTGGATTGGAAGGATTTTGAGATTGTATATTTCCCTAGGAGGTGAAACTTTTGAAAAGGGACATTGCTTTCAGCCGTAAGGATTGCTGAAGCTGTATAAAGACACCCTCGGACCTATCTCTTTCCAAACCTACTAACCAAGAAGAAACCTTGTACCTATTTTATATCAAAAAGGGAAGATTCTTGATAGATTACCTCCCCATATACCTTTTGCCATAACCAAAATGGGTTATTTGATAGCTAGTGCCCCAAAAGATGATATTCACATGTTTATAGGCCAGAGACAAGTCACTTCCATGATAGTCAAAGGGGCTCTGCCCTTGTTGCTGCCTTGAATCATGGGAACACCTTGGAGCCCAAGGTCCCAAGTGAGGCAATAGTAACAAAAGAAAAAAGGAGTTCTAAGATAGAGGACAGAGAAAAAAAAGACACAAGAATAACACACCCACTTCAACCCACAATCAACTCTCCCATATCTAGACCTAACCAGGATTCAAGTTCACAAGCCCACAGCAGAATACCACCTTTCTTGAGCCTGAGACACTCATCCACAACCAGAAACATACCAAAAACTAGTACCCATAATCTGTTTTATGCCATTGAGGGTGTCTCGCAGTCCAACGATAGCATTCCATCATCCTCCAACGGACTGGGGTGGTGACATCATTTGTTTTCTTCTAAGGATACAGGATAAACGGTTGCTCCTAATCCCATATTGTTCACATTTTTCCTCCAAAGCTTACGGATCCAGATCTTTAATCTTGGTTTGGAGTGTAAGCTCTTGCCAAGAGAGAAAACAGGTCTTCTATAGTGCACACAACCTTATAGAAAACAAAAATAAAGATAGAAACAAGGCTTTTTTTATTTTTATTTTTTGTTTATTTTTGTCAATAAAACAAGGCTTTTAGAAGTGCAAAAATGCTAACTGTTATTTGTTTTTTTAATTTTGACAGTTTATGGGTTAGTTTGGTTCAAATTTAAGGGACAAAAATATGTCTAAATTGATAAAATTTAATTAAATTAATTTGATTTAGTATTTCAATTTTTTTCAATAAATTTGAATCAAACTAATCCAACTAAAGGTTGGTTTGGTTAGAGTAATCTCGTTAAAGTAAAACATAAGAATTTATTTATTCTTTTACAAAATTTCTATAACCATGGCAACTAGTTGTAGTATAGAGTTTGATTATGATGTATTTTATAAATTAAACATATGTGAAAAATGAAAATATAGAATGACTTAATTGCTAAAGCCTAAGGGTGTATTTGGTTGAGGGGGGACAAATGAAGGTGAAAATTTTATGAATGGGCTTCATATGTAATTTCACATATGAAGCTCATCCATAAAAAATTCCACATTATTTTTACCCTTAATCAAACACATCTTAAGTATAAAAATTAGAAAATTTAGAAATAAATTTTAAAAAATAGCTAATTGGGTGGTCAAATTGACTAATTGAATCGCAGATAAAAAAAAAATTATAAATCCAATAATCAAATGAATTGTATTTTCGAATTTATCATATCTGATGAATACTCCTTTTGCTCATCTCTAAGAAAGTGACTTAAATTTTCACAACCATGGGGCAACAAACTTCTACAATCTGAATATAACACAAAAGGCAGTGCAAATCCTGAAAATGTTCCTTCTTAGCATCAAATTCCTCCATTACAACATGTATACAAATTGTGATTTGCAGAGGAAAAAGTTTAAGAGTGTAGCTACATGGCTTGAAAAATAGTTTCTAGAAAACTTGTCAGACACAATTGGCACATATATGGCAAGTTTTGAGTGGTTGGTTTGAAAAATTTGAGGTGCTTCTATCACATTTTATCGTATAATTCTCACAACCAATTTCTGACATTTTTTTTTTTTTATTGGGAAGCACTTTCTGAAGTTTAATTTACATATCAAATCATGGCTAAAATATTGTGGAAAACATATCGAAAAAAGTGTCTTCTTCAGAGCTAACCGATTGTATGAGGGTTGCAGTATAGTGAGGCCTCTTTCAAATGACACCCAGAAACATAAGCTATGAGCACCAAGGAGAACGGCACTTTATTAATTTCAGACTCAAATAAAAAAATGAAAATGCAAATCCTA
The DNA here is from genome assembly GCA_031439595.1 of Pterocarpus santalinus. Lineage (NCBI taxonomy): Eukaryota > Viridiplantae > Streptophyta > Magnoliopsida > Fabales > Fabaceae > Pterocarpus > Pterocarpus santalinus. The sequence continues at coordinate 21,776,797 of CM062525.1, forward strand.
CAAGTAACCTATTTCTTTGAGGGCGGATTCTGTGGTGGGGGAAGATGTATTCGGGACTGATTTGACCACTAAATCTTTATCATTAATACCTCATCCAATGGTTCATATTTGAACTTTTAAATATAAAAAAACAATTTTAAAATAATTTATATTTATTAAAAATTACATTTCCCATTTTATCCCCTTTCATTTCTTTCGCAAATCCACTCCTCCCCAAAACTTTGCTGCCACCTCCCCTTACCCGCGCCACCGCTCTCCCTCTAGCAACCACATCCTCGCGCTCATCCACTCTGTCGCCGCCGGCACCAGGGGTTCCAATTTCGACTGCAACTATACCGAAGAAGATGACGAGGAGGAAAATAGCGGTAACGACGATGAAGATGACGATGAGAAGGAGAAGCGATGACGGCAGTGAAGCCGAGCGTCGCAGATGTCGAGCTCCATTGGGTGCGAGCCACTGATCGAGGTTGGGGCGCATCCGGACCTGGCCAGCGTGGAGATGTAGACGGCGGTGATCGGCGGAAGTGGCGGTGGCGGAGGGATGGATTTGGAGTGGGTGTAGGGGAAGCTGGAGAATTTGTAGTGGGTTCCAACAACTTGGTCTGCACGTTCCATAAGGCAATGAGGTATAAAGGGAACTCGTGGTGGACAGGTGCTATGACTAAACTAGTCTGAGATACAGCACAGTTGTAGAAGGCATCGTTACGGGGGGCCAAGGAAGGAGGCAGAGAGGAACGTTGGGGAGAAAAAGGTAATTCAATATTATTATTTTATTATAATAATAAAAAAGACCAACTTGATCCCAAGCTTAAAATTCCCACCATAGACTCAGCCTTCTTTGTCAAAGAAAACACGTATTTCTAAGCACTGACTTTGACCGTTGTGCCCCAAGGAAATACGTTGTCAGAATATGTGCACGAAAAGTAGAATTTTATCTTTGTCAAACTATTGATGATGAATCATGAATGTACATATGAAATGAATGCCGCACTGTGATCATTTTTTATTATAATATAATCATAATCATAATAATAAATAATATGTTTCGTTCCTTGACCGCATATTGGAGTTGCGACTTGTGCGATAGTTACTCCTCTCTCAGAAGCCTGGAACACGAGTATACTCGGAAACTGAAGCAATGAGTTACAAAGAGAATAGCATCTTTTTCATTTTGAAAATTGATAAAATAATGCAGAGCCTTCAAATAACCCATTTGGGTCAAAGAACACAAGTAAGTAGAAGCTGAGTCTTTCTAGACACTTATTTTTAGCATTGTGCCTCAAGGATGTTTAGATCGGTCAAGTTATCGTTGTAGTCCTCTTTCTCAGCGAGGATGATACACTCCAGTACATCTAATTTCATAAAAAAAATTGGAGGTGTTTTGATAATATTGTAAACCCAGAAAATCATTGAAGTTAAAAATGGGGGACTTTATGCTTTTCTTTTTTTTTTTTTTGGTGAATAAAATGATAGGAAGGAGTGACACATCCAATTTTATCGAATAGGGCGCCAGTGGCATGTTGGGGTTACTAACAGAGGCCCACTTAAAGAATTACTACATAGATACAGACCACAAATAATTTCACCTAATTGCAGCTACTCAATTAATCCCTGGATACTAGGGGATCTCTCTCTGAGGATGGTTAGTGGCTTTGGGGGAATCAAACTCTCGTTCTCAGGGAGATGAAAGTCCAAACCGGACCTCTGGCTACTTGTGCCAAGGTGGGATTTTATGATTTATTATCACATAAGATACACAATAATGCAGGTATCAACAATTTTGTTGACAACTATACAAATAATAATCAAAGTATAAAAATTAATAAATGAGCATCGGCTAGCGTGTTGACTGTTAAATAATGGTTAATGAATCGAATATATAAATGCCACACTTGATCATGATATAGTAAACAATATAGTTTCATTCCTTGATCACATTATTAGAGTCGTGACTTGTGAGTTGTGCGATAGTTAGCCCTCCGTCACCTGGCCTCAACCATGCCAGGAATCCGAGTCATTTCAACCAGTACAATCCAAGCATCGAGTCACGGTGACTCAACTCAGAAAATCCATTTAACGCCATGGGATCTCGAATCCCTCCCACTTAAGATGAACAAAAAAGGGCTTCTTTTTCACGACCCCATCAACACAACAAAAGACGCACCAACCCCAATCCAGCACCTCAAACAATCCCTTTCCACCACCCTCGCCCTCTTTCCGCCCCTCGCAGGCCGTCTCATCATTACCGAACACAAAGACAACACTGCCTCATGTCACATCTTGTGCAGCAATGATGGAACACTCTTTGTCCATGCAGTAGCAGAGAACACACGTGTTGCTGATATCCTTCAACCAAAGTACGTTCCTCCCATTGTCAACTCCTTCTTCGCACTCAATGGAGTTAGAAACTTTGAAGGCACGTCGCAGCCACTGCTAGCGGTGCAAGTCACGGAGCTAGTTGACGGCGTCTTCATCGGCTTCACGATCAACCACGTTGTTGCTGACGGCGAGTCGTTATGGCTCTTCATCAATTCATGGTCCGAAACATCACGTGGTTGCAGTAAACCATCCAAAGTTCCTGTACTAGAGCGTTTGTTTCTCGATGGCATTGAACCTCCCATACCAACACCCTTTCCTTTCACAAAGGAGAAGAAGCAACACTCTCAAAATTCAGGTACACAACCACCAACACCACCAACACCACACGTGAGGGTTTTCCATTTCGCGAGAGAGAAAATAGCGCACCTCAAAGTAAAAGCTAATGAAGAGGCCAGCACGGACAAGATATCTTCGCTACAAGCGCTTTTGACTCACCTTTGGCTCTCTGTGATCCGTTGCCAACGTGTTGACTCTCAAGAAGAGGTGTTTATCTTCTTGGCAATAGGTGTTAGAGGGAGAATGGTTCCACCGTTGCCGGAAAATTACTTTGGAAACGCTTTGCAGATTGGTGTCGTGAGGATGAAAGCAGGGGAACTGCTTGAAGGTGGTATCGGAAAGGGTGCTTGGGAGATGAACAAGATGGTGGCTTCGCACTGCAATGAGAAGGTGAGGAGCCACTATGAGTTTATGGCGAGAACTCCGGTCCTGCTTCAACTTGGTGGCATGATTGGTAGCAAGGCCTTGGGCACAGGCAGTTCCCCAAGGTTCAATGTTTATGGTAATGACTTTGGTTGGGGAAAGCCTGTGGCGGTTAGGGGTGGCGGTTTGAATGAGGGTATGATGATTGTGTTTGGCGGGGCGGAAGAAGGTAGTGTTGACATTGAAGTGTGCCTCCCTTTTGAGATTTTGGAGGCCATGGGAAATGACCCTGAGTTCATGGATGACGTTACCATCTAATTGCCTGGGGCTCAAGGCAAAAAACTGCACTGAATTGCTTCAGTTTAGCGTTCGGATTAATGGATATGTAATGTAATGAATAATGATATCTACTTGTTGGGTTCAGTTTGAGGTGTTGATTTGAAATAATTAACAGCCCCATTCTTGGGGTTCTGTTGTTGCATGCCTGTGATCGAAAGATTAGAATTATATTGGAGTTATCCTAAGGAAACCTGATGTGTCTGCGTCTTTTTTCCTTCACTGTAAATTTCTGAAGCAGGTATTAATGTACTATATGTTTCATTAATGGGCACTATGTGTTCTTTTGTTTTCTAGTTGTGCTTATTATTTCTATCAAAGTTCAAGTAAAAAGTGAATCGAATGGCTGTATGCCAAGGTGTTAATCATATGACTAGATTCTCAATTAAAAATAACATTGGAGTCAGAGATAAAATTGTAAAATATGCATCGCGTTATTCTTTGAAAATTTCTTAGTCTAGTTGCATGATTCTTGGATGTATTAATCAAGTAAAATAAAAATTAAAGCCGTCTCCAATAAGCAGTCTATTATAATTGACTTGGGGAGCTGCTCTGGTGAAGACCGTAAAAATCATCTTCACATGAAGATGTTAGCTGGTGCCACCAGGAGATGACATCTGTTCTTTGAGGGCCCACACTTATTTAGTTTGCTGGATGATATAATCGGATTAGTTGAGTGGTTCAGAATTAAACTTTAATATGTGACCTACATTAATAATCAATGATGCACAATTTAAAATATCTGAAAAAGAAAAAAAAAGAAACGTGAGAATCGAGCTATTGCAGGTTGAGGATGCGGTGAACCAAATGACCCACCTCCCCTTCTTGCTTTCTCACACCCTATGCAATGAAGTAGATTTAGTGAACAAGAACCACTTCTCGGTTCCTCGCTACCTTGAATAGTTTGGCAAGCTTTGAAGTCTCTAGCATTGATATGTACAGTCGCGGTGGAAGAGGAAGAGGAAGAGTGAGAGAAAAGGAAGAGGAAGAGCAAGAATGTGAATTTGTTGGCAGCGGCAGCGGCGACAGAGATCGATGGCGAAGGTGGTGGAGAGAAGAGGAAGAGGAAGAGGAAAAGGAAGAGTGTGACTCTATTGGTACCGGCGGCGGAGATCGATGGCGAATGGAGCAGAGCGAAAAGAAGAGATGATTCACATGCAATTAACCGTACTTTATTTAAGTCTAAATCAACTAATTAATAACATTTTACTCATACAGCAAAGTCAACAAAGTGGGCCTATCTGCAATACATATTATCTCCTCCCATAAACCAAGTCACACCATATGAAGATTTTTATCCCATCTCCACTAGAGTATGGGCCAATTGACTTTAGCTGATACATGTAACGTCCGATTTCCGACTTCCGATCCCCTCTAATGTTAAAATTTTCGATTTCCGAGTTTGTCTTATAATTCCGCTTCCGACCTCAATATTAGCTTCGACTTCCGACTTCGTTCCAAGGCTTACAATGGATTTCTTCCGATTTCCGACCTCATGCATGCAGCTTACGATTTCCGATTTAATGCACGTAGCCTACGATTTCCAACCTTGTGTAAGCGTGTACGAATTTTGACCTCAACAGTATGAATTCTGATTTCCGATTTTAGGAGTTGAAATGAAGTGACTGATGCTTCCAACTTACGAGCTCGTCTTCGACTTCAGTACAATTTACGACTTCCGACCTTAGCTATCTAAGATCAAAAATTTCGATTTCCGACTTCGTCTCAAAGGCTCAAATGAACTGGCTATATTCCGAATTCCGACATTATGATTCACAAATGTACGAGATCCGATCTCGAGTTCAATACCAGTAGCTCTCATTTTTGTATCTTTTCGAGTTCCGAGATCGAGATTCTATAATTCCCGATTTCCGACTTTATGTGCTTGGCTTCACACTAGGCTATGCTTTCAAGTTTCGACTAAACTGGATTTTTCCGAGTTCCGACTTCATATGCCTGATGTTCACGAGTTCCGATTTCGTTTCCAGAATATACTAGAAACTAGTCCCACTTTAGGCGACGTGGAGAGTGATTCTACCACACAAAGAGGGCAATGTGGAGAGCAAGGTTGGCTAAAACTCAACCTTATGTTTAGAGGCCAATCAAAACCTTCCAAGTTAACTCCCACTCATGCCTATATAACACATCCTCCTCCTTTGATTCAGACCCCCTTCTACGTAACTTCTTCTTCACTTTAGCTCTCTCTTTTCTTTTCATCCCTCACCCAACTCCATCATACCTTAAACTTTTACTAAGTTGCGGCTACAAACTCAAACCAAAATCATTCACAATAAGAGGTAGGAGTTCTAAATTCTTACTTGACTTTTAGATTCTTGAAGTATTGATGGTGGTCTAAATTTTACTTTGATGTGTTGATTAAATAATTATGCTTGAATTAATAGAAGATTTTGAGTTAGAAGTAGAATTAGAAGAAGAAAAACTAAGAGAAGTGAATGGATGAGGGTGCCGTCTTGGTGGAGAGTCCACGGCAGTCCGTATGGCGGAGCGTACGGCGCCACCTACAGTCAGTCAAATTCGATGAAACTATTTTTAGATGAAACTAGACATCTAGGGCTTTCCATAGACATATCATATAAGGATTTTGGATCAGAATTGAGGGAGATATGACTTTTTGAATTTCAACCTAGGGTTTTGACTTTGGCTCTGGGTAGATTAAGTTCTTTAAGGTAGAACTCGACCTATACTACATGAAAATAAGTGAAACCAACTTTGTTAGAAAGATTACACATAGGAGAATATCTCATAAAAATTGTAGAATTTAACAAGGTCCCAGTTGCTCCCAGTTCTCCACGCAATTCGCCCTATGTCCACACTGGGCTAGAACAGGACAGTGTAGAAAGGTCAAAATTCGGGGCTTGTAACTTGATCCTGTCTAAGCCAAATTGAGTGGGACTTTTTCTAAATGAAACTTTATTCTGTTAGCTTTAACATGAGACCAATTTCGTATGAATTGAGTCAGTTTTCGATTTTTAGTGGATTTTTACTTTTAGTTGCCTGATTCTGACTAGCCAATGGGCAGCTCGAGATAAAATCTAGATATCTTGAGTTGTAGATACCAAAATTGGATGGGACCAAAGAGGTTAGAAAATAGGCACATGACACTTTAACATACTCAAATTTGAGGTCCAAATGAGTTAAAATGAAATTATGGCTTGAATTACAAAAACCGAGTTGGTTGAATATACAGAGGCAGGATTCCTGCCTTAATGAATTTGATATGGATTTGAGTTCTATGTTGGAATATAAATGTGAAGTTGTGTTCCTTGTGATAAATTGATGTATTGATTGGCTGGCACTATTCATGGAGAAGCGGACACGTTCCGTTATGCTGCCAAATTTTCGGTAGAACCCATGTATAAATTATGAATTACATGTTAATGCATATGCATTCTTGAGAAAGTCATGAAAGTTATGAAAAGAATTGTGTTATTATGCAAGTTCCATACTACTTGGGCCAGCCCCGGATAGAAAGTTAATGGGAATAGATCGGTGGGAAGGTCGGGGAAAGTAAACCCGGCATTCCTATATAGGAACGAGCTCGATCCTGATAAGCAGACTATTACCAAAGAGTCTAAAATGGCCAAGAATTCCCAGGGGACCAAGAGATGGAAAATGATAGAAAGTAATGAAAGAGTTTATGAAGGAAAGTTCAAGAACGAGTCTACATGATTACATGAATGCATGAGTACATGGAATAGTTACATCAAGATGCTTACAGTTGATCACATGACTGCATGATTGTATGAGACAATTATGTCAAGATGTTTACAATTGTCTGTTATAATTGCTCACTGCTATTCATTTATTTATTTCGTTTATCATTCTATGTATCAGTATTAGCAATCTATTTTGTTTCTTATGCCAATGAAAGTAAAACTGAACCTTGCCTCGAACCAGACATTTTTTTAAAACTCATGAAAATGGACTTTTCAGTTTGAACACATATTTTTATAATTAAATAAAACCCGAGGAAACTGAGAATGTATGTGACGTCAGTACTAGTACAACCGAACCCTACAGAGAATTTTCTTGAAATTCTCACCCCTTTTTATATCTCCCGCATCATTCTCAGACACTGGCAATGGACTCCACAGCTACCCTTTTTATTGAGATTCCTGCGTTACAGCCCCACCATGATCCGGAGTTGGACTCTTTGTACATAGCTGGTTCGTGCAACTTCTGTTTTTACCTCTTCAGCGATAGGAACTTTGATGTTGCTTTACACCATCCCCTCTTCGACCCTGCTACCCCTTATATTGCTGTCCCCCTACACATGGCGCACCCACATCCTGCACCTCCTGCACCAAGACCCGCTGACCCGCCTCGAGTCACCACCGCAGTGCCCCCGACATCCCGCTGAGTTCGCAGAGTGATCCCTCCGAGGCCACCGGCCGTCGCCCTCTTCCTCCTCGGGACCCAGTACAGACTATACACCTACGAGCCTGGCATGGCTAACCCGCCACTGACGGAGTAGCTTAGAGGCAGGAGATGTTGTACAGTATGACCCTCTTTTGGACATCATGTAGTTTTGGGTCATGGACTTAACTGTAGGGTTAGCAGTAGGTTACGAAATGTCCTTGAGGACCATAGGGTATTTTGGCGGATGAGGGCATTATGGTCTTTTGATACACCAGTCCCCATACGTGTTCTACTTTAAAACTTTGTATATAAATTGAGACAGTGGCTTCTAATATATATATATGTTTACACGTTGCAGTAACATTATTGCACTATACTTATCTTGCACTGTACTTATCTTGGTGATATTTTGTTCGATTCGTTTCGCTTTTAATATAACAGCGCGCCGTTTCGTCAAAAAAAAAAAATTTTTAGCTTATATGATGATGACAATTTAAAGAGAAATCAAAACAGGAAAGGTAAATAGAGTATCAACATGGTAACACGACCTGACTAGTTTCATGCTATGACTTAAGCATAACATAAAATTAGTAGGGTGTTACAATTTTTGGTATCAGAGCAGTTCGTCCTAGCTAAGGCCTGAGGATTGGACTGACTATGCTTCGCGCATATTCTGTACTTTTAGTTGATAATATGCACCAGATCTTACCTGTATGGTTGAGATATAGTTGTGCATGTGTATGAAGTGCCTGACCGTGTGGGCTGTTATTTACTAGCACATTAAACTTAGTATTGAGCCTGATCAACTCAATAACTTTCGTTTTGTGTGTTCAGAACTTAATGGCTTCCAGAAGGCGAGGAAGACCACGTGCAGAACCTGCTCCAGAGAACCCGACTGACGTGATGGCCACAATGCGGGAAATGGCTCACGCAATGCGGGAACAAGCCGCGGCAGGTCACCAGATGATAGAGCAGCTAGGCAGGCGGCCTGCAGCAGGCTGTGAAGGAAACCCACAAGGCCCAGAGGCTAACCTGGACTACCTCAGATTTGCGGAGTTTAGGAAGGCAAATCCGCCAAGTTTCCAAGGGGCATATGACCCGAACAAAGCTGACGAGTGGATCAAAGCCATGGAGAAGATTTTCTCCGTCTTGGATTGCTCGGATCATCAGAAAGTGACTTTTGCCACTTACACGCTTGAAGCAGACGCCGAGTTCTGGTGGAACGGCGTACGAAGATTGTTCGAGGAATCTCAGACAGTAGTCACCTAGACAATGTTCAAAGATGTATTTTACCAGAAGTACTTCCCCGCTTCGGTTCGAAATGCCAAGGAACTCAAGTTTATGCAGCTGCGCCAAGGAAATCGGACAGTATCCAAATATATTGCCCGATTTGAGGAGCTATGCAAATTCTCCACAATTTACTGTAGGAACCCATTTAAGCCTGGAAGTGCATTAAATTTGAAGGTGGGTTACGAGAGGACATTCTCACCGCAATCAGCCCAATGGAGATCAGGGATTTCCCTACATTAGTGAACAAATGCCGACTTGTGGAGGATTGCCACTCGAAATTAGCTGCAGCCAAGGCATTTGGTGGGAATTTCAAGAGGGGGTTAGCCTCGCAAGGCCTAAGATTCAAGCCCAATGTACAACAACGGCGGAGATTTCCGCCAGGAGGCAATAAAGGCAAGCAGCCCCAAAGGCCTTTTCCAAATCCAACTTGCATAAAATGCGGCAAGAATCATGGCGATCGGCCGTGCTTGGCAGGCCAGAATGTCTGCTATGGATGTGGCAAGCCAGGCCACAAAATTTATGAGTGTCCGACCAGGAACTCATCACAGCCGCCTCGACCCCAGCGACAAGGACGGGTCTTTACTATGAATGCGAAAGAAGCCGATAAGTCAGAAGGATTGATCCAAGGCAATGGTGATGTGAATGATGAGACTCTAACTGTACTCTATGATTCGGGTGCCTCACATTCATTTATTTCTCATAATTGTGTAGCTGCTTTGCAATTGCCAATTTCTGAATTACCTTATGATCTATTGGTTTCTACTCCTACTAATGGGCCTGCTAGAACTAGTCAAATGTGCATCAATGTTCTTCTTCGAATTGAGGGCAGGACCGTTGCCGCTAATTTGATTTGCCTCCCTCTATCTGGTCTCGACATAATTCTGGGCATGGATTGGCTTTCTGCCAATCATGTGGTACTCAATTGCTCTGATAAAACGGTGGTACTTCCCTTTGTCTTACTTTCTGAATCCCAAACCGTAATACTCTTCTATCTGAACTCTTTCAGGCCAAAGGATCAAGGGTATATCCTCTTGTCAGCTAATGCGGTAGAAGTTGAGCAGGAACTGGAGAAGATTCCGATTGTCAGGGAATATCCGGATGTTTTCCCTGAAGATATTCCTGAATTCCCTCCGGAGAGAGAGATTGAGTTTACCATCGAGTTGGTTCCAGGTGCGGGACCAATATCCATAGCTCCGTATCGAATGTCACCTATGGAGCTGACGGAACTAAAAAGACAAATCGAAGAGCTTTTAGAAAAGGGATTCATACGACCAAGCGCGTCGCCATGGGGAGCTCCGGTTTTGTTGGTCAAGAAGAAGGATGGAAGCATGCGCTTATGCATGGATCATAGGCAGTTGAACAAAGTGACGATTAAGAACAAGTATCCACTGCCAAGGATTGATGATCTCATGGACCAACTATAGGGTGCAACGGTATTCTCCAAGATCGACTTGCGTTCTGGATATCACCAAATTTGAGTTCGGGAATAAGATATCCCTAAGACAGCTTTTTGAACTCGTTACGGGCACTATGAATACACCGTGATGTCGTTTGGACTGACGAATGCGCCAGCGGTATTCATGGATTACATGAATCGAATATTCCGCCCATATCTGGACAAATTTGTAGTGGTCTTCATCGATGATATCCTTGTCTACTCGAAGACGGAACAAGAACATGTGGAGCACTTGCGGCTAGTTTTGCAAATTTTAAGAGGAAAGAAACTCTATGCCAAATTATCCAAATGTGAATTTTGGATGAAGGAGGTAAAATTTCTCGGCCATGTTGTGTCATCTGGAGGAATCTCTGTCGACCCCAGCAAAGTAGAAGCAGTTCTGAACTGGGAAAGGCCAACTACAGTCTCTGAAGTCAGAAGTTTTCTGGGCTTAGCTGGATATTATAGGCGATTCGTTAAGGATTTTTCTCGAATAGTCTTGCCCTTGACCAAGTTGACCAGAAAGAATGTCCCTTTCGAGTGGACGCTGGAGTGCGAACAGAGTTTTCAGGATTTGAAGAGAAGGTTGACCACGACACCAGTGCTAGCTTTACCAGACCCTCAGGGACCATTTGAGGTCTATTGCGACGCTTCCCAACAAGGGTTAGGATGTGTGTTGATGCAAGCCGGAAAGGTGGTCGCGTATGCCTCCAGGCAATTGAAGCCACACGAAAGGAATTACCCGACTCATGACCTTGAATTAGCAGCAGTAGTGTTTGCTTTGAAAATATGGAGACATCACCTGTATGGAGTAAAATTCGAGGTATTTTCTGATCATAAGAGTTTGAAGTACCTTTTCGATCAGAAAGAATTGAATATGAGGCAGCGGAGATGGATGGAACTCCTTAAAGACTACGAATTTGAATTGAAATACCACCCAGGTAAGGCGAATATCGTGGCAGATGCGTTAAGCAGGAAATCATTGACTGTCGTGTGGATGATGATTAAAGAGACGGAACTTATTGAAAGTTTCCGAAATCTTAATTTGGGTATTCTTATAACTCCCAAGACTCTTCAGCTACACCAAATTAAGATAACCAGTAGTTTTAAGGACCAGATTCGGTAAGCACAGCAGCAAGATGCTAACTTTCAACATACGCTTAGTCTCGTGCGATTAGGGAAACTAGCAGGTTTTGCCCAAGATAAAGAGGGCATCTGGCGGTGCCACGACAGAGTATGTGTTCCTGAAAGGAACGACCTCCGAAAGAGAATCCTAGAAGAAGCGCATAGAGGCGAGTTTGCCGTACATCCTGGCATAACTAAGATGTATCAAGACCTCAAGAAGATGTTTTGGTGGCCAGGCATGAAGTCAGATGTAGCAAACTTTGTTGGCAAATGCTTGATTTGTCAAAAGGTGAAAGCGGAACATCAGAAGCCTTCTGGGATGCTACAACCCTTGGAAATCCCTGAGTGGAAGTGGGAAAGTATTTCCATGGATTTTGTGATGGGATTGCCAAAAACGCCAACAGGATACGATGCCATATGGGTCATCGTAGATAGATTGACCAAGTTTGCCCACTTTCTACCCATCCGAGCGAATTATTTGTTGGAAAAATTGGCACAACTGTATATTCAAGAAATTATAAGGCTGCATGGGACCCCTTCAACCATTATCTCCGATCGAGACCCAAGGTTTACTTCAAGGTTTTGGGGAGCCTTACAAAAGGCATTCGGTGCTAAGTTATGCCTAAGCACTGCATACCACCCGCAAATGGACGGCCAAACAGAAAGGACAATTCAAACCTTGGAGGATATGTTACGAGCTTATATACTGGAGCAACGCGGAAATTGGGATCGATGTTTACCATTGGCCGAGTTCGCATACAACAATAGCTATCACGCTAGCATTGGCATGGCTCCTTACGAGGCATTGTACGGACGAAAGTGCCAGTCTCCCCTGTGCTGGTATGAAACAGGAGAATCAACTCTATTAGGGCCCGATTTAGTCGAGCAGACTACCGAGCAGATCAAGAAAATACGGGACAAGATGCTTGTCGCTCAAAGCCGCCAGAAGAGTTACGCGGATACCAGGAGGAAACCTCTGGAATTTCAGGAAGGAGACCATATATTTCTGAAGGTTACTCCTACAACAGGGATTGGTAGAGCTGTCAAAATCAAGAAGCTAAATCCTCGTTTTATTGGTCCCTTCCAAATCCTAAAGCGAATCGGGTCAGTGGCGTACCGAGTCGCTTTGCCTCCACATCTATCAAATCTCCATGATGTTTTTCATGTCTCCCAACTTAGAAAGTATCAACCTGACCCTACGCACTCCCTTGAACCCGAATCAATAAAGTTGAAGGAGGACCTGACCTTCCATATTCAACCAGTACGGATTGTAGACAGAAGCAGCAGACAACTCCGAAATAAATCTGTACAACTAGTGAAGGTAGCATGGGGAAAAGAAGGTGCAGAAGATTACACTTGGGAACTGGAATCAGAGATGAGAAAAGGATATCCTGAGTTATTCACAGGCACTAAATTTTGAGGACAAAATTTTTTAAAGGAGGGTAGTAATGTAACGTCCGATTTCTGACTTCCAATCCCCTCTAATGTTAAAATTTCCGATTTTCGAGTTTGTCTTATAATTCCGCTTCCGACCTCAGTATTAGCTTCGACTTCCGACTTCGTTCCAAGGCTTACAAGGGATTTCTTCCGATTTCCGACCTCATGCATGCAGCTTACGATTTCCGATTTAATGCACGTAGCCTACGATTTCCAACCTTGTGTAAGCGTGTACGAATTTTGACTTCATCAGTATGAATTCTGATTTCCGATTTTAGGAGTTGAAATGAAGTGACTGATGCTTCCAACTTACGAGCTCGTCTTCGACTTCAGTACAATTTACGACTTCCGACCTTAGCTATCCAAGATCAAAAATTTCGATTTCCGACTTCGTCTCAAAGGCTCAAATGAACTGGCTATATTCCGAATTCCGACATTATGATTCACAAATGTACGAGATCCGATCTCGAGTTCAATATCAGTAGCTCTCATTTCTGTATCTTTTCGAGTTCCGAGATCGAGATTCTATAATTCCCGATTTCCGACTTTAAGTGCTTGGCTTCACACCAGGCTCTGCTTTCAAGTTTCGACTAAACTGGATTTTTCCGAGTTCCGACTTCATATGCCTGATGTTCACGAGTTCCGATTTCGTTTCCAGAATATACTGGAAACTAGTCCCACTTTAGGCGACGTGGAGAGTGATTCTACCACACAAAGAGGGCAACGTGGAGAGCAAGGTTGGCTAAAACTCAACCTTATGTTTAGAGGCCAATCAAAACCTTCCAAGTTAACTCCCACTCATGCCTATATAACACATCCTCCTCCTTTGATTCAGACCCCCTTCTACGTAACTTCTTCTTCACTTTAGCTCTCTCTTTTCTTTTCATCCCTCACCCAACTCCATCATACCTTAAACTTTTACTAAGTTGCGGCTACAAACTCAAACCAAAATCATTCACAATAAGAGGTAGGAGTTCTAAATTCTTACTTGACTTTTAGATTCTTGAAGTATTGATGGTGGTCTAAATTTTACTTTGATGTGTTGATTAAATAATTATGCTTGAATTAATAGAAGATTTTGAGTTAGAAGTAGAATTAGAAGAAGAAAAACTAAGAGAAGTGAATGGATGAGGGTACCGTCTTGGTGGAGAGTCCACGGCAGTCCGTATGGCAGAGCGTACGGTGCCGCCTACAGTCGGTAAAATCCGATGAAACTATTTTTAGATGAAACTAGACATCTAGGGCTTTCCATAGACATATCATGTAAGGATTTTGGATCAGAATTGAGGGAGATATGACTTTTTGAATTTCAACCTAGGGTTTTGACTCTGGCTCTGGGCAGATTAGGTTCTTTAAGGTAGAACTCGACCTATACTACATGAAAACAAGTGAAACTAACTTTGTTAGAAAGCTTACACATAGGAGAATATCTCACAAAAATTTTAGAATTTAACAAGGTCCCAGTTGCTCCTAGTTCTCCACGCAATTCACCCTATGTCCACACCGGGCTAGAACAGGGCAGTGTAGAAAGGTCCGAATTCGGGGCTTGTAACTTGAGCCCCTCTAAGCCAAATTGAGTGGGACTTTACTAAATGAAACTTTGTTCTGTTAGCTTTAACATGAGACCAATTTCGTACGAATTGAATCAGGTTTCAATTTTTAGTGGATTTTTACTTTTAGTTGCCTGATTCTGGCTAGCCAATGGGCAGGCCGAGATAAAATCTAGATATCTTGAGTTGTAGAAACCAAAATTGGATGGGACTAAAGAGGTTAGAAAATAGGCACATGACACTTTAACATACTCAAATTTGAGGTCCAAATGAGTTAAAATGAAATTATGGCTTGAATTACAAAAACCGGGTTGGTTGAATATACAGAGGCAGGATTCCTGCCTTAATGAATTTGATATGGATTTGAGTTCTATGTTGGAATATAAATGTAAAGTTGTGTTCCTTGTGATAAATTGATGTATTGATTGGCTGGCACTATTCATGGGGAAGCGGATACGTTCTGTTATGCTGCCAAATTTTCGGTAGAACCCATGTATAAATTATGAATTACATGTTAATGCATATGCATTCTTAAGAAAGTCATGAAAGTTATGAAAAGAATTATGTTATTATGCAAGTTCCATACTACTTGGGCCAGCCCCGAATAGAAAGTTAATGGGAATAGATCGGTGGGAAGGTCGGGAAAGTAAACCCGGCATTCCTATATAGGAACGAGCTCGATCCTGATAAGCAGACTATTACCAAGGAGTCTAAAATGACCAAGAACTCCCAGGGGACCAAGAGATGGAAAATGATAGAAAGTAATGAAAGAGTTTATGAAGGAAAGTTCAAGAACGAGTCTACATGATTACATGAATGCATGAGTACATGGAATAGTTACATCAAGATGCTTACAGTTGATCACATGACTGCATGATTGTATGAGACAATTATGTCAAGATGTTTACAATTGTCTGTTATAATTGCTCACTGCTATTCATTTATTTATTTCGTTTATCATTCTATGTATCAGTATTAACAATCTATTTTGTTTCTTATGCCAATTAAAGTAAAACTGAACCTTGCCTCGGACTAGACATTTTTTTAAAACTCATGAAAATGGACTTTTCAGTTTGAACACATATTTTTATAATTAAATAAAACTCGAGGCAACTGAGAATGTATGTGACGTCAGTACTAGTACAACCGAACCCTACAGAGAATTTTCTTGAAATTCTCACCCCTTTTTGTATCTCCCGCATCATTCTCAGACACTGGCGATGGACTCCACAGCTACCCTTTTTATTAAGATTCCTGCATTACAGCCCCACCATGATCCGGAGTTGGACTCTTTGTACATAGCTGGTTCGTGTAACTTCCGTTTTTACCTCTTCAGCGACAGGAACTTTGATGTTCCTTTACACCATCCCCTCTTCGACCCTGCTACCCCTTATATTGCCGTCCCCCTACACATGGCGCACCCACATCCTGCACCTCCTGCACCCAAGAAGACTCCGCTGACCCTGCCCCTGAGTCACCACCGCAGGCAGTCCCCGACATCCCGTTGAGTTCAGAGAGTGATCCCTCCGAGGCCACCGGCTCGTCGCCCTCTTCCTCCTCGGGACCCAGCGCAGACTATACACCGGCCGAGCCTGGCATGGCTAACGGCTACCTGACGGAGTAGCTTAGAGGCAGGAGATGTTGTACAGTATGACCCTCTTTTGGACATCATGTAGTTTTGGGTCATGGACTTAACTGTAGGGTTAGCAGTAGGTTACGAAATGTCCTTGAGGACCATAGGGTATTTTGGCGGATGAGGGCATTATGGTCTTTTGATACACCAGTCCCCATACGTGTTCTACTTTAAAACTTTGTATATAAACTGAGACAATGGCTTCTAATATATATATATATATATATATATATATATATATATATATATATATATATATATATATATATATATATGTTTACACATTGCAGTAACACTATTGCACTATACTTATCTTGCATTGTACTTATCTTGGTGATATTTTGTTCGATTCGTTTCGCTTTTAATATAACAGCGCGCCATTTCGTCAAAAAAAAAAAAAATTTTAGCTTATATGATGATGACGATTTAAAGAGAAATCAAAACAGGAAAGGTAAATAGAGTATCAACATGGTAACACGACCTGACTAGTTTCATGCTATGACTTAAGCATAACATAAAATTAGTAGGGTGTTACAATACATGCAGCCAAGAGTCCACCATCGTGATTTCAAAGCTCCAATGGCAGCATATTTTGCTTCCACGTTACATCTAACCCTCTAATGAGACGTAAGTCTTAGGTTTCTAATTTTGACCAAGTCCAGAAAGTGATTCAAGTTTTTACAGCCCATCTCAACAATATCTCGGCATCTAGCACTAAATGTCATGCAAAGGATGAAATCTTTGCCTGTCACCCGGAGATACAATAAGATCCACCTGTTATATAAGAAAAGGTGAGCAAATTCATCCAATTAAGAGCAGACTACAAAAGAAGAAGTTCAATCACATAGGCTTAGTTCGATAGACCATTGTCTAAAAGATTATGCCTCTTGATGCTAAACTTAAGATTCCACTCTTGTGCAACTATTTAAATTAACATGAGCAAATTTGCAACTAGAAGTGGAAAAAATTCCACATAACAATTGAATGCTAACAGCATATCGTTCAAGAGATAACCCATATCAAATGACATATCACAAGACCAGTTAAAAATGGAAAGCAAGTTGTAGTATAGTGATGCCTTCTAGTCTCTTACAAATCACAGAGACTGAAGCTGAGTTACAAAAGAGGAGAAGAGATTTTAATTTAAAAAGAAGAAAGAAAAAACAATAAAAAGCACATCCTTCACGTAAGTATTGGAGCTGAGTCTTTCTCCACATTTACATCTAAGACTAAGAAATGCATGGTACCTCAACCCTGACAAATTCCAGCATCACCATAGAGAAAGATTGTGGCCTCACAAAATTTGATGTAAGACCTATTTATTGTATTATTTACAAAAATTTTGTGGTGAAAAAATAATGTAGAGGAAGAATTTTGTGCACCATCATGGAGTAAGATTGTGGCATTATAAAATTCTATGTGGGACTTATTTATTATATTATTTGCATAAATTTGATGATGAAAAAATAATGTGGAGGAAGAATTTTGTGCTTCATAGTAGATGGTAGAATTTCTCCTCGATCCTAAAGGAAATATGACTAGACTGGTAAGTTAAAGTTAGAGTAAATATCTATTTTAGTCATAACATTTTAAATTTGATATCAATTTAATCACAAAAAAATTTTTGACGTCAATTTTGTGCTAATATTTTGAATTTGAACATCAATTTAGTCCTATATTAATAATTTTATGAAAAATTTATTAGAACTAAATTGATATCAAAACTCAAAATATTAGGACAAAATTAATGTCAAAATTTAAAGTATTATGACTAAATTGATATCAACTTTAAAGTATTAAAACTAAATTGATATTAATTTTTTTTTCAAAATTAAATTAATGTCATTTTTAAAATATTAAAATTAAAAAGGTCATTCATTTTTAAAGTTATACTAAAAAAGAACATTGCTATTCAGCCAGAAAACTGCCCGATTTTGAGTTGCCAGAAACACTTGGCAGTTGGCAAGTCATTTAAGTGATTTAACTTGCTATTTAAGCCTTATTTACATGTTATTATTAAGTTTTATTTTTCTACGACAAAATTTGAAAAATGTCTAACACCTAAACGAAATATATCATGTAACTGCGAAGACCAAGAAAGCTCCATCGACAAATAGATCGAGGGAGTGCTCTTCATTTTAATTATCTATTAGAACTCAGAGCCTAAAAGTATATGGAAAAATGAATGAATAGTTGTTTTGTTACTGTAGCACTTTGGCTTATTTACATGGATTCTCCTATAACAAACCAACTAACTAACTCTTTTACAGAGGGTAATCAAGCATAACAAATTAATTAAGTTATTTATTATATGTAATACCCCCTCAAGTTGGAAGGTAGATATTTAGCAACGACAGCAACGTTAATGTCCAGAATTGAGAAGATAATAGTGGTACTATCGGTTAAAGATTTGGGGTGAAGAATTATTGCATCAAATGAAAGAAGGAAAATTTAATGACGTGTAAATTTATGTCATTGGGGCAAATAATCAGGCAATTGTGCTGGGCTAAATAGTATTTTTCAAAAAATTAAAAAAATAAAAAAATGCAGCATTTAAAGTTGTTATTTGTTAACCTACAGTGTACCCATAGAAGAGTTGTGAACTAGTTTCTAATTCTAAGAGATGATACTAGCACACCAAGCCCGAGTTTCAAGCCCGAAATGATATGTTCAAATTATGCACGTGTTGTAAATTTTATGCTTATAGCCTGTTATGTTAGTTTTCATTCTGTTATGACTGACATGGCTAGTTAGATAAGTTCTTGTATATAAACAGATTCTCATCACTGAATACGTCGAGAAATTCATTTCACTCATTTAATTCTCTCGTTATGGAAGATTTTTTATAGAATGTTGTGTTGACAGCTGAGGAGCGGGGACAGATACAGCAATTAGAGAATTGTAAAATATGCATATCTGGAACCCTATGGTGATAATTAATGGATTAATTTTTAAATGTTTCCAGAATAAAAAAAAAGAAAAGATATTTTATATTCCATACTTTAATTTTTGCATTAAAAATATAGCTAGAGTGATAAATCAGTACCTCTTTAAGTTGAGATGGTTAGCCCTAAATAATACACATAAAACTATTTTTACTTGCTCTGAAAATATTTATCTAATTACGGGACATAGACATTAGACCCAATCCGGCATTGCTAATGTGTCGGCATGGATAATGAAAGGCCGAACAAATCATACCATAGGTTACACTCAACCATAAAATATAATTCCAAGAGGGAATTTTGTGCTCATGTTTGGGCCAAAAGGGAATCGATGCCATTTAGTCACTCCCTGCCGCAATTTTCCTGAGGCCAAGCCTCCAAGTCAATATGACTCCCGACAACAAGATCCCCAAATCTCTGTTATCAGATCAGTGCCGTGCATCAAGGAGTTGAAAACATGAGGAGACGTGAAAGTTAGAAATATGTGTCACAAACAATTTTCATCCACGAGTTCGTTATCCACGAGTCCCTTCTCGTGTACCTTCTCTTACTATGCCACTGCTGCAGCAGGCCTCGGACACCATCGGATTTGATTTTAACCCAGCCCACCGGTGAAGCAGCACAACAAATAGTAGCTTTTCCATGTCGCTGTGTTTGAGAATCTACCATTTTTTTAAAGAATTTTTTATTCTTCTTCATCTTAAGCTCTCTGGGCAGAAACACGTGAAAGCATCTCTATAAATGGCCGTGAAACTACATGCTTTGACAACCCCAATAATGCAATTGTGAATTCTCTGGTGCCCTTCTTTTATCATGCATTTGGTGCCTTTTTTTATTGTAATTAATGGGAAGCTGGCAAGTGATACAGTGTGTATGGTGCACCTTTTGTCTGATGGATGCATTTTAGACGTATCCTTAAAATTGAAACGAAAGTCCCTCTATGATACCTTCGTTCTTAGCCACTCACAATGGCTGCTGCTCACCGTCGGCTCCACAACGCAACCGTCATCTTCAACCAATATTACTGCCAGATAGCATTTTTGCAGTTGCGCGCTTAGCCTTTGCTCCCACCCTCAAACCAAATTCGCAACCCACATGTCCTCGTCCAACCAAATCCGCAAGCCTTTGCTTCCATCCTCGAACCAGATGCGCAATCCACACACCGTCGTTCGACCAAATCCGAAGCCTCAACATCCACCCTCGAGCCAGATCCGCAACCCACACGCCACCATCCAACCAGATCCGCAGCCCACACATCGCCATCCAACCAGATCCGAACAAGCCGAAATGAACTCTATACATCTTTTCATTTAAGGTTGGTATGTTAGTTTGTTTAGTATTTATCTTTTGTTTATTTGCAAATGTTATTGATGGATCTCCAAATTTTTTGTTTCAATTGATTTGTTGATTTATGAAGAACTAGAATCCAATCGTTGTAGGAAAAACACAATTTTTCATATATATTTTTTTCCTTTTTAAGATTATGTCTAAAATGCACCTATTAAACAAAAGGTGCACTATGTACCACACCACTTGTCAACTTTCTATGGGCTACACTCCAGAAAGGTATCAAATGTATGATAAAAGAAAGGCACGAGAGCAACTAAGCCAATAACATATCTAATCTAAGCACAATTCCCAATACGTCACATTTTCAAGCCATAACTACCATAACATAGTTTTGCGCCTGTGCTACTGCAAGTTCAAAACCATGGGATCCATCCAAGTCATCTTTACAAGCACAATCCGAGCACTGAGTCAAAATGATTACTCAACTCCGAAATTCCATTTAACCTTGTGGGATCTCCCTTTCCTCACAATTGAAACCATCCAAAACGGCCTTATTTTCCACAACCCTACTAACCAAAAAGACGCACTAATCCAAATCCAGAACCTTAAACACTCCTTTTCCACCACTCTTGCCTTCTTTCCACCCCTCGCAGGCCATTTTGCCATCGTCCAACATGACGACAACACTGCCTCTTGTTACATCCTCTGCAACAATGCAGGAGCACTCCTTGTCCACGCGGTGGCAGAGAACACACGTGTCGCTGACATCCTTCAACCCAAGTACGTTCCCTCGATTGTCCACTCCTTCTTCCCACTCAACGGAGTTCAAAACCACCAAGGCATGTCGCAGCCACTGCTAGCGGTGCAAGTCACAGAGTTAGCTGATGGCATCTTGATGGGTTACATGCTCAATCACGCAGCCGGAGATGGCAAGTTGTTTTGGCATTTCATCAATTCTTAAGTTGAAATCTCACGTGGCTACCATAAACTATCAAAACTCCCTTCACTTGAACGCTGCTTCCTCGATGGCATTGAACCCCCAATACGATTCCCTTTCCAAAAGGAAGAATTTGAAAGCCTCAAGACATAACCGCCACCACCAAAGAGGTTCTTCCACTTCACAAAGGAGAAGATCGCGCAGCTCAAAGCAAAAGCCAATGTAGAGGCCAGCACAGACAAGATATCTTCGCTGCAAGCGCTTTTAGCTCATCTTTGGCAATCTGTGATCCGTTGCAAGTAGGTTGACCCGCAAGAAGAATTGCTTGCTTATGGGCGCAGTGATGATTGGCGGCATCACCATGAGAGCAGGGGAACTTCTAGAAGGTGGGGTTGGGAAGGTTGCTTAGGAGATGAACAAGATGATTGCCTCACACACTGATGAGAAGGTGAGGAGCCACTATGAGTCTTGGGTGAGAACCCTAACTTTGATTAAGGTGGGTAGAGTGACTAATAGTAATTTCTTTGTTACTAATAGCTCCCCATGTTTCGATGTTTACGGTAACGACTTTGGGTGGGGAAAGCCTGTAGCAGTTTGAAGTGGCAGTGCGAAACGGGAAGATTACCATGTTCGCTGGGGCGGAAGAAGGTAGTATTGACGTTGAAGTGTGCCTTCCTTATGAGATCTTGAAGGCCTTGGAGAATGACCCTGAGCTCATGGAAGCCGTTTCCATCAAATGAGTGGGTTTTCAAAGCAAAAACCTTTATCTCAAATTAGATTCATCGATCTATGTAGTGGTTATGCATTAATGAATAATGGCATCTAGTTTCTGCTTTCTAGTTTGAGCTTTGTTGTAGTTAAGAGTCCCACATTGGCAAGGTATGGTGTAGATAATATTTATATATACTTGAACAATCTTTTTTAAGATTGAGTTAAATCTTCTCAATCTTAAAGAGGTGTTTGATATGTAACATGTTTACATTTTTTCGAATGTTACCAATTGAATGTTAAATTTTCAAGTGAAGAGAATATTTTATAAAAGTAAAAAGATAAAATTATCTATATTATTAACCATCACCACCATTCTGTCCGCTATTAAACAATTGCTCACGATCCACGGTCCTTTGGCGACGGCTGCCAGACTTTCCCCTATTGGTCCCTAGACCATTGCCACCATCGTTATTTTGTTTGGAGTATTTTTTCAAAAAATATATAAATTTTCAAGAATTTTAATATTAACTAAACATAGAAATGTTTATTTTTAGACGTATTTTATAAGATTTTTGAGATTTTAATTCATATGCTAAATGCTCTCAAACAATCAAGTCTGAAAAAACTATTTCTGGGAATATTTCCAAGAATAATATTCCTAAGAATAAAAAAATTAATCTATCTACAAAATATTCCCTAAGAGTTATAGCAGTTATAACTGGTGAATTTAGTTTTAAGTTGCCATTGTGTTCCATTTTTATCATGGAGTTGGCAAATGAAATGTAATGTTGTGCAGAAATTTTTTTATCTACATTTCTTTAATGTATTGGTATTTGTTAGATTTATGTAAATCAGGAGGAGGGACTGATGTTATATTCACATTATAATTGAGTGGAAAAAGAGTCCAAGAAGTACGGATATTATGTGCTATTAATCTTTGTCCATGCTCCATTTGTAATACCCAGTGGGCATTTATAAGAGCCAATAACTGGCCTGGTGTACTCGGTGAAGCAAGACAATAACTTTTGGAGTTTTCTTCTACTTCCACAAATATTTTCGATATATCTTACAAGTTGTTTACTAGATTCTTCTAGCTAAATCATGCATTGAAAATTCTCGAAAAATGTACATAATTTTCTGATATATACTCCTCCTTGACGCACATTTTGTATGGCAATGCTTTTGAAATATTTGTCAATTGCTCATCCTTGCTCTAATGCTAGTTGATAATTTGTCTTGTTCTCTGTGTGGTTCTTCAAATTGCTAATAGCAACCAAACAAAACTGGTTTAGTCGGTGAAGCAAGACAATAACTTTTGGATTTTTCTTTCATTTTTGCAATTATTTTAGATAATTCTTACCAGTTGTTTGCTAGATTCTTCTAGGAAATCTTGCATAGACAATTCTTGGAAAATGTACATCATTTTCGGACACTCTTCCTTGATGCACATTTTATATGGCAACACTTATGAAAATATTCGTCAATTGCTCCTCCTTGCTGTAACGCTGGTGCTAGTTGATAGTTTATCTTGGTCTTTCAAATTGCTAATAGCAGCCAAGTAGAAACATTTTTTTGGAGTTTAGAATCTTGCTTCCTTGCTCTACTTGAGGTTGAGTCTTGCCTTATAATCTTGAATAGCCTTGAATTCCATGTTGTCACTCTTCGACATCTTCCTCTTGTACTCTTGAGCTTTATCTTTCTTTCATGGCTCCTTGACTTTCATTTTGTTGATTGCTTAATGCTTTTGTTCCTCTCTAGCAAATAAGCTCATTTTTTCAATCTTCTCAGTAATTGATTTCTCTTGCTAACACTTGCAGAAGTTGCAGTTGTACTCCTTAGCTATGGTGGCATAATTATTGAGAATGTTCTATTTTGGATAATTTTGGTTGCAACTATTCACCATTTTTGCAACAATCAGCTGATCATTTTTTTTGTCAATAATTGAACACTTTCTAACATTGAAAATCACCTTGTAGCCTTTATCAAATAGCTGACCAATGCTTGGAAATTTTGTGCTATCCCCGAAACATAGAACACATCAATGATGATCTTTTGCAAGCCATTTTTAGTTTTGTTGGTAATAATGCCTTTTCCTTCAACTTTTTTAATTTTGCCATCTCTATGAAAACCTACTAAATTTATATTTTCTTCCAATTTGGCGAAGTCACTTTTGTTACTTATTATATAAATTGAGCACCCACTATCTGGGTACCAAATATCTTTAGATTAGTGAAATATGCTGAGTAGATTAATTCAAATAATTCATTGTGCATAGAAAAGTTTGCTTTTTGTTGTTGTTGATACCAATAATCCTTCTTGAAGTATGCCTCGTGCTTCTTTTGCATTTGGATTGGCAATCTTCAATGACACAACACACAAGTTAGACAATCAAGAAACGTTAAGTCTTCCCTTAGTCATGTAATCTTATTCTCCTACAACTCTATTCTATAAATTATAAGTCTCTAACACTCTAACTTTCTTGCGAAACTAAAATTTACTTATTACCAAACTCAATGCAGATAACTAGTCGAAGGAGATGCTCTTAATGCTCCAAATGTGCTCCCTAATAAACAAAATAAGAAACACATTTAGTTAACATAAGGTTCTCAAGTGACAACATTGAGTAAATACAAAGAATGCGCAAAAAAAAAAAATGGTCAAATCGGAAAAATAAATTGATTAAAATGATCTAGAGAGTACTTGTCTAGCAATGGCAATGGAGCTTCGATGAGGGTGAATGGAAGCTTAGTAGTGGAGAAGAAAGAGAGAAAACAAATGTAGAAATGGGGAAGAAGAAGCTCGTCTGCAATCTCATATTTGCCCATTATTGATGAGAAATTTTTTGATAAATTAAAAGCGAAACCCATTGTTTCACTTAAAGCCATTACTGATGAATATTAAGTCGGTATCATCAGTAAGTGAATGATTTTGACAAACCAAATGACACTCATTGCTACAAATTTACTAACGACACCATCATCGATAATTTTAATTAAAAATTTAAATATTTGATAGTTATCGATGACATAGTCGTAGGTAATAATTACTCAAGGAAAAAATTAAATTAAATAAGAAATTTATGATGGAGTAGGCAATGGTAAATTTTATTCAAAAAAAATATAAATCAAATATGAAAAGAGGAGCTTTGTGAGGATGAGGCAAAGCTCGATGATGGAGACGAAGTTGATGTTCTTTTTGAGCTCCATCTAACTTGGAAAGCGGAGCTCAAAAACCCTGAATGTTGTAGTAAGAAGCTCCAAACAAACGCGTGAGAATAGGGACAAAAAAGAGTATTTTTTTTTTTTAAAAAATGTAAATGATTACAAGAAAAACAAAGACTAAGAATTCAACAAGAATATAAATGCTGGTGAGGATGTGGTGGAGCTTGGTGATAGAGATGAAGCTAGGGTTGTCTCTGTTAAGCTCCAGATAATTTGGAAGGTGGAAACCCATGATGGAGACAAAGCTGATGTTCTTTTCGAGCTCCATCTAACTCAGAATTCAGAGCTTAAAAACCCTTAATGACATAGTAAGAAGCTCGAAACAAATGCGTAAGAATAGGGACAAAAAAGAGGAAAAAAGGAATTTAAAAAAAAATGCAAATGATTACAAAAAAGTAACACAGAGTAAGAATTCAATAAGAATGTAAATGTTGGTAGAGATATGGTGGAGTTAGGTGATGGAGATGAAGCTGGGGTTGTCCTTGTTGAGCTCCGTCTAACTCGAAAGGAGGAGCTTCGTGATGATGACAAAGTTGGTGTTGTCCTTGTTGACCTTCATCTAACGCGGAAGGCAAAGCTCCATGACGGAGACGAAGCCAGTGTTGTTCTTTTCAAGTTCCATTGAACTCGGAAGGAATAGCTCCGTGACGGACATGTAGCTGGTGTTGTCTTTATCGAGCTCCATCTAACTTGGAAAGTGGAGCTATGTGATAGAGACAAAGCAAATGTATTCCTTGTCGAGCTCCATCTAACTTGGAAGGTAGATCTTTGGGACTGAGATGAAGCCGGTGTTATTCTTGTCGAGCTTCGTCGAACTCAAAAATTATGTCAGTAGAGATTAGGGGTTAGTTGGAATTGGGGTAACCAAATTTTGGTGGCTTCGATATGAATTCCAAAATCGTACTTTTACAAAATTTTTGAGAAAAAAAAGGAAAAGGCGACAATTTTCCATGACAATTAAGACAAACCTCGAGAATCCAAGCACAGATGGCATCGACCATGCGCTTGGCATGCTCTCTTTGGTGCTTGGCAATGATGGCGAGATCAGTGATGATGGGCTTCAAAAAAGCAACACAGGGGAGTTTTGGTGCCAAGTGGGATGTTTGTTGAGTTTTGGTGGCAAGTGGGAGGCGAAGTGCAAATTCGTGAAGATGGGTGGTCAAGGATTTGAAGAACCTAGCAATGCAACTTATTTGTTTTGTTTGGGTGAGGATGTTAGCAATGTAACTTGTTTGTTGCTATAGAGAGGTTGTGTGGAATGTAGGATCATGTGGATGGGACTATGGCTAGAAGAGAAGAGTCTGCTATGGGAGTGGGTTGCAAGAAATGAAGAGATGTGACTTTTTGGTTCAAAAGTTAGACTATATTAAATTGTGCATCTATAGAGGCTATAAAGGTTATAAGAAAAGAGTATTTTAAATGTTTTTGTCTATGTATTTTAATTTTTTATCATGAGGGTGGCTGGTTGGTGGCAAAATGAGGAGGAAGATGGTGGTGGTGGTAGAAGGTTGTGGAGAGTGAGGTAAAGGACGAAGATTAGAGAATTCTAGAGAGAGGAAAGTGGTTCAAAGGCAAGAGAGAGAAAGACAATAAGAAAATGAAGCTATAGACATTGATTGAACACTTAAAAACATTTTGCATCGCATTGCAGCACCGAGCTTGTGCTTCAAAGTAGGTTCCATGATCCTGGAATGCACCACTAACCCAAAGCACGAAATACATCACTTCAAATTAGATTACTCCAACTTAGAACTCAAAACACATCACTTCGAGTTAGATCACTCAAATTTGGAACCTGGAATGCATCACATCGAGTTAGATGACTCTAACGCGGAACCTCAAATGCATCACATTGAGTTAGATCACTCTAATTTGGAACCCATAATGCTTCAAGTCAAGCTAGATTAGTCTAACTCGGAACTCGGAACTAGATACCGAGCCTCTCTTCAACACCCTACTATCCCACCTATACCACCTCGCCTCTAGCGCAACGCCTGACCACTTAACCCGAATCTTGGAACTTGATCATGATGAATAAAAGGATGTAAACATCAACATTCACATTTCCAATGTGAGCATTCAAAAACTCACTATCTCACCCTCTGAATCTGGAATTCAGAACTCGGAGATCGGGGGCTTACACAGGGTATTACAATGGCCCAAAAGTGAAGGCCAATTGCATGGCCCATTAGCCTAGACCTGAAATCCAACTGATAAATTCTCTTATTGCAAGATAAAGTGGTCTTATAGAATTTTTAGGGCCCTTTATGCATCTAAAACTTGTCATTTTTGCGTAATTGTGCAACTATTTCTCAAAATTGCTAAAAATTATTTATTATACTCTAAATTAAGTATAAAATGTATTTATAATTTTGTCAAAATTTTTCTAGAATTTTTTGTAAGCTTTCTAATAATTTTTAGCTTACTGTATTGAATTTAAGGGCTTATTGTAACTTATTCCTTGTAAATTTATTTTACTATAACTAATGGCATTTCCATAATTTTCTATATGTCTCATGAGTATTTATGTCATTTCTTACTTAGCTACCTCCGAGATGCTAATAGCAGAGTTCTAGGTCCTTACAACTATTTTGTTTTTTAGAATTTTGATACACACCTTTTTTGTAAATTTTAATGGTGCATGCACCTAAATATAATTTTACAAAAGTTTAGGGACCTAAGTGTAAATAAAATTTGGGGCCTAACTCCAATTATCATAAATGCTAGAGTGTTTTCTATAATTAATGGAAACATTTCTATAATTTCTTAAAATATAGGGTAATAATTGTAATTTCATAAATTTAGCTACAATTCTATTTTACTAGGGAATTTTATATTTCGAAGTTAGGAATGTTACATCTCATACCTGAGTTTTGGGTAATTTCTATTACTCTAATTATGATTTTATGTGTAGATTCCATTTTCTTTGTCTGAGGACTTAATTGCAATTTTTTAAATAAATTGGAACTTAAATGTCATCTTTAAAAGTTTTGGGACCTATTTGCAAATATTCTTAGGGGTTTCTTTGCATTTTTTGAAAGTATAGGGACCTTTCTATAAATATATTACTAGGGCATTTTTATCATTTCACTTTAAAAGTCTAAGACAGTGAAATAATTTCAAAGGAAGGGTCATTCCACCTTATAGTTCTCAAAATGATTATTCTGGTATATCATAGCCTGAGCAATTCTAACTTTATTTATCAAAATGCACTCATTATTCTAATACGCTATGTTAAAGAAGTTGGGATGTTACACGATCATCATTATCTTGATTTTCATTTTCTTGTTTACCTTTGTTGGCAATGTTATCATCCTTCACTCGATAACAAAACTTTTGAATATGGCTCTTTTTACCACAATAATCGCACTTATAATTTTTATACTTCGACTTTGATTTGCTTCTATAATTACTTTTACCTCTATGACCTTTTCCTTGGTCTCTAGTTCTTCCCCTTTCTTTTCAGTATTTTGATGTTTATGGTAAGTGTAGTAAATGAACACTTAGTGTATTAAATGTAAAATATAAGAATCATATACAATATTTAGCAATGAGTGTGAAATGAACGAACTAGATCTAGTGTAGCTCTATTAAAAGACTTGCGATGGGGTAAAGATTGCCACACAAAATGGAGAGAAAACAAAGATCTGAGTATATTGGATAAATATCCACGGTATCAGGAACAACTAGCTGGAATTTCACCCAAAACTGAACACAAACGAGCACTCAACAAATGACACAATAGAGCAAAATATCCTTCCCAAAACAACATAGGCAGCACACCAAAGAGAAGAACAGTTACTTTGCAAACCTGTTCCTCTCCTTTTATATTAGTGCATCAACATTAATATACATCGTCACATCATGTGACTACTAAAGGACAAATTGCCATTATTTTCTTTTTTAAAAAATATTAAGTGTTGGTGGAGCCCCTTTGAGGAGGCCTACTTAACATTTCTAGCATAGTTTCATCTTTCTCTAGATACTCTTTTCTATGGCCCTTAGTTGAATGATAGGTTGTCTCTTCATTGGCTAAATTGGTGCTTGCTTCTTCCTCTTCCACCTTGATCATGACCATGACCATGCCGTCTTCTCAATCCATGTTCATATCCTCTTCGACCCTTCTCTCCTTTATAACGTTTCAATGACACGTTGTAATACAAAAGTCCTTCTAGATGCTGCTGAAGTCCAAATGGACTTGATCTTGGCCAACCAACAGACAGTTATGGCAAATCAACATGAACTCTAGGCTAATCAACATGCACTTGAGAGGAGAATAGATAGAATGGAGACTTTGTTGCTACAAATGCTCAAGGTCCTTCAAAAAGGAAATTCCAAAGGCAATAAGTGATGGTCTTCCATGATCCTTACTTATCTTTTGATGATATTAAAAGGGGGAGAATAACGAGAAAAGCTAAATTAAGAAATAGCTGATTTTTAAGGGGGAGCTAGAGTTGCTTATATTTCATCCCATACATACAGTCATATTTTTTCTTTTCACTTTTGCTTAGGTTTACATCTTGAGAACATTGGTTTTAAATTTCTTTAGTTACATTTGTATTTAGCTTAGAATAGTTTACTTTGCAAGGTATTATCATTTATGTTAACTGATTATTTGCTTTGATATTACTATTTTCTCTTGATTTTCATATTTATGCTCTAGTATTAATCTCTTTTTGATCTGATATCTTATGCAAATCTATGCTCTAATACTTTTATTCTCTAATACTTAGAATATTTTTTTTTTTACTGTCTACGCTGATGTTTATCTTTGAATATTTCTATTATAAATGTTACCTTGATATCTTTGCTCTGATATTTTTAATGCTCTGATATCACTTTTGCATAAATTGCTCTTATAGTTATCACAGTTATGTTCATACAATTTTTGTCAAATCACAATTCATGTTAATATTTACAATTGCTCTAACTATTTCCTGTTTGCTTTGATTACACATATTCCAAGTTCTTAGTGTTATAATTCTTATATGTTAAATCTCTTCACTTCTTGCTCAAATCGATCAAGAATTTTTTTTTTTTTTAAAAAATTGGTAAAGAAATGATCATTATATTAAATGTGTTCAACTTTCAATTAGGAATAACTTTTGATCAAACATTTGTTTTGATTAAGTATACTTCTCTTTGAAGCTTTTGGTTAATGTAAACTCTTGACATCAACTTCAGAAAGTATACTTAAAAATAAAAAATTGAATCCAATAACAAACCTTATGCACTTCCAATTCTTTTATAAAATAAAAGCTTTTCAAAAAATGGGAGATTGTAAGCTCCAATGCTCTTCAGAAGCCACTAAGTGGTATAAATTTTATCGAGCCAAGGGTTTTGATGAACAACAAATCAATTCTTAACAAAAACTTTTGTGTGTATAACACTCTACTAATGTCATACTATGCTTAAGTCATTTTATGACATTACTAGTTTTTACTCTTGTCTAACGAAAGTCCTTATCTTTAAAATTAGCGTAATATATGAAAATAGCATATAATTTTTTTTTCTTGTAAAACCTTTACGCTTGAAAACTGAGCCTTTAAGCGTTTACTTACTCATATACATATGAACGTTGTTCATCATATTGCTGAGTTACTAATAAGACATATGACAAAATGGAAGCAACATAACATAATACATAAAGCCAAGAATGTAGTCATAGATAATCAAGGTCATCATTACATTTAATAAGTATCACATATATAATAGGTCAAATTAAGTAGCATGACTTTCTATATGCTCTTAATTACACATAAACTGCCCAACTAGGGCTCTTAAGAACAATAAAAATACTATGCTACTATCTCGTTCCTCCTTAGCTAGGTGAAGAAATATGGCAGCTCCTCGTCTTATCCAGTTGGGTACTGTCAAAAGTGCTACCATGGATGCCATCAGCTCCATCTGAAGACGATACGGAAACATAGGAGTGAGAAATACAAGATTTCTTAGTAGGATCGCGACTAGACAAAATTGTATCATCGTCATTATCTTAGCCACTTCGGATTTAATTATTAAAATAGTTGACAGATATCGGTTCAAGTTTAATAGTTTCAGAAAACGTAAATCCCGAAGTAGGTTACTTTTATCTTTATCATTATATCCATAGTGTCATATATAGGCATACATGCTAATATACATAATAAACATTCATAATGCACATAAGGAACATAACAACATGCATGACTATGCAACTCATCAACTTGACCATGGTTTTACTTTGACTTTCGTTTTTAGCACGTGCTTAACATTCTTTTACTTTCCTTTAAAATAGACTGCTTTTGGACATGAGCTCATTCCGTGACTATCGTCATGCAGTACTAAACCAAATCAGACTAAGCCGATATTAGTTACCTCTAAATTGGAGGGTCTTCCATGTCATCCTTGCCTCTCTCATAGAGGTTCCTTGGGGATCACCATCTTTCACTTCCCAGAAGTGATTGAGGGGTCATATCCCATGGTTTCTTTTCTTATCATTATACTTTACATGCATAATACTTCTTTGACTAGATGCATGCAATGATATGACTAAATCCATAATTTTTGATGGAAATCCGGTAGCATAACGGCTAAATCGAAGCCTCTCCCAAAATGCCAATCACAAGCTTTCAACCAATATTTTATCTTATCACAATAATCAATCAATCATGAGACAAAGCTCAATCAAACTCATCATTCATCATACTGGATGGCATCATACATTCATACCCTAAAGGGGGTTCATAGTTGCGCTATTCTTTGTAAAGAGTATTATGAATCATCATATAATTTCTCGTGGTTACCCATAAGAGAATCACATAGTTCAAATATGTGTATGTGGTCTTTTAGTTATTTAGCTCTCATATAAAATTATTCTTTACTTTAGTTCATGTCTTATGGAACATTTATTCAAATTAATTAAGTTAAATGATTGTTTCCTTTTCTTAAGATAGTGCACTTAGTGATTTCTAGGTTCATGGTATACTCAGAGGCCCTAATCATACTTCTGTTCCCAAGGAGTTTAAGATTCCTCTATTCTTTGGGTCATGACAACGCATAACTACATCATGAACCCAACAACACCATGTTCACTAATCACCAAGGGTGATTTTTAACCTATTTAACTTACAAAGTTTTAATCTTTCATTAATAACATATCAAGGTTTTACCTTAAACGTTATTAAAGTTATCATCCTTTATAAAGTAGTTATAAAGTTTTATTCTTTATGAAAGTAAATGTCTCTAAAATTAAGCCCTTGTCTTAAAAATTAGATCCTTATGTAATAATGATACAAGTTACTAGCTTTTTAACTAAAAAGTCTTGTTCTTTATAAAAGTTAACACCTTTTTGCATTGTTATGATTCAAGATCTAAACTTTGTGAATTAAATGTTACAAAACAACACTTTTATGACTTAAAGGCCTCATTCTTGATTAAAATTTGAAACTTTATGAAAGGTCCTTTCTTTAAGGTTTGATTTCTAAGACATTACTGATAAAATATCACTTCTCTAACTCAAAAAGGCTTATTGTACCAAAAAGCTTAGACTTTTATATGTACTTTTGTCTTCAAACAAACCAAAAGAAGACTTTAAGATGGTACTAAAACTTATGCCACTTTTTGTGTATGAAGAAACAAACTTTTTAAAGTTTAAAGCTTTTAGAATGTTCATAGTCTTATTAAATCATGAAAAACATAAAAAGATAAGGCTTTTCTAATCATCAACTCATCATAAGGAAAGGAACAACTTTAAACAAGATACTATCAAGAACACTCAATAATAAGAACATATTTTCCAAAAGTAGAAACATCAAGAACACTTGAAGAACATCAAGAACACATTTTTCCAAAAGTAGAAACATCAAGATCACTTGAAGAACAACAAGAACATATTTTTCCAAAAGTAGAAACATCAAGAACACTTGAAGAACAACAAGAACATATTTTGCCAAGAATAGAAACTTTTGTTCTTGAAGAGCATGAAGGGTTTTCTCAAGTTTTTACTTAGAGATTTTGGTCATGAAAGAACCAAGCTCCAAGCTTTCTTGAGCAAACAAAATGAAAAAGATGAAGATCACTACCTAGAAATGGCGCAAAAACAAGAGAAGAAGAAGAAGATGATGATGGTGTTCCTTTCCTTGAAGATGGTGGTGGTTTGGCTTGGTGGAAGGAGAAGCTCTTGAGATCTTGTGAAAATGGAGGTTGTAGTGTTTAGATCTTATCTCCAAAGACCAAAAGATGTGATCTTTGAAGGGGTAAGTGAAGAAGATTTGGTTATAGAGGTGGAGGATGAAGAAGAAGATGGAGAAGAAGAAGAAAGTCTAGAAAGAAGTTAGAGAAATTTTGAAAACTAGAGAGAGAATGATATGACATAAAATGAAAATGGATGAGTGTATATTGTTGTAGTTGTGGCTATAACTTTCTAAGGGTGGGAGAATGATATTTTTGCTTCATTTTGTGCTAATTAGTGATTAAGGAGACAAAGTGGATGATAGGGGAATAAAGCATGGTCAAACTCTTACATAAAGTAGTCTTGTCTAATACTTTTTGCTTTTATAACATCATTCTTTACTTTATTGTCTAGTTGACAAAATTTGAATTTAATCATGTGATTAAGTACTCATACAACTTAATTAAGATGATTAAGTAAGGATTAGTGATTAACACACAAGAACATGATTAACAAAAATTAATCTTGCGATTAAGCTTAATTAACCTTAATCAAACTCGATTAGGCTAATTAAGGGTAATTAGTGCTTAATTAAGTTATTAAGGGTTTGATTTGCTTAATTAGAGATTATCTAATCTCGATTAAGCATTCTTTTGACTTTTCTCATCCGAGTTAACCCCTAAACTCCTCGTTAACCACTTAGTTAAGCCTTAATCTCATAATTTCTCATTAAGTGCCTAATTACTCAGGGTTACTGAGGTAATTTAGCACGACATGAAATTGAGGATGTTACATTTCTCCTCACCTTTAAAAAGAATTTTGCCTTCAAAATTCGTTACCTGTAAACAAATTTGGATGCTCATTCTTCATTTCGGACTCCAACTCCCACGTATACTCCTCCATATTTCCTCTACCCCAAGCCACCTTGACCATGGGTACCGTCTTATTCCTCAGCTATTTTGCCCCACGATCCATGATCTGAGACGGCAGCAGATTGAAATTTAGGTGTTCCCTTAACTGTACACTTTCAAGCTTAAGTAGATGACTAGGATCGGAATGGTATTTTCTTAATTGAGACATACGAAAGACATTGTGAAGGTTTGACAAATTTGGAGGTAAGGCCATTTGGCAAGCAACTGACTTGACACGTTTTAAAATTTGAAAAGGGCCAAGGAAATGACGACTTAACTTTTTGATCTTCATGACTCTACCTATACCGGTCGTAGGAGTGATTTTCAGGAACACGTGTTCTCTTTCTTGGAACTCTAGAGTCTTTCTCTTTTTATCAGCATAATTCTTTTGACGGCTCTGGGTCGTAAGGGTTCTATTCCTAATCCTTCTAATTTGCTATGTGGTTTGCCTCACAAGATCAAGTCTTAGTAGGCTTTGCTCACCTGGTTGAACCCAACACAGGGGAGATTAACACTCCCTCCCATACAAAGGTTTATAGGGTGCCATACCAATACTTGCATGATAACTATTGTTATAGGCAACTCAATCAAAGGTAAGTATCTATCCCAACTTTCCTCGATTATCCAACACACAAGCTCTTAACATGTCCTCTAAAGTTTGGATAGTCCTTTCCGAATGTCCATTTATCTGAGGATGATAAGCTGTACTTAGGCAAAGCTTTGTCCCAAATGCCTTCTACAAGGCTCCCCAGAATCTAGAGGTAAATCTCGGGTCCCTATTTGAGATTATGGTTGAAGGTATGCCATGCAGTCTTATTATCTCTTGAACATACAGCCAGGCTATCTTTTCCAAAGGATAAGTAGCTCAAATGGGCAAAAAGTGAGCAGACTTAGTTAATCTATCAACAATTACCCATATCGCATCGAGACCAGCTTGCGTTTTGGGTAAACTCATCACGAAGTCAATAGAGATATTTTCCTATTTCCATTTTGGGATCTCCAATGGTTGCAACATACCAGAGGGCTTTTGGTGTTCAATCTTTACTTTTTGGCAGACTAAACACTTGCCTACCAACTCCACAACATCCCTATTCAATCCTGGCCACCAGGACATCTTCTTAACGTCTTGATATATCTTTGTCACACTAGGGTGTATGGTGAAATGGCTCTTATGAGCCTTCTCCAAAATCCTTCTTCGGAGGTCACCACTTGTGGATACACAAACTCTTCTTTCAAATTTCCATAGTCCATCTGTATTTGTGCAAAATCCTTCAACTTTCCCTCTTTTACCAATGCTAGGGTTTTCAAGAATTCCTCTTCTTTGCCTTGGGCTTGAGCAATTTGACTCTTGAAATCGCTCGTCTCCCTAAGCTGATTCAATCTTAAACTATGGGGGTCAACATAACTCCAAGGTTAAGGTCTCTAAAGCTCCTTACTACCTCATCCTCCTTGACCATCATCCATGACGCATGTAAGGATTTCCGACTTAATGCGTCAGCCACCACATTGGCTTTCCCAGGATGATTGTTCAACCCAAAATCATAATTTTTCAGAAACTCCATCCATCTCCTTTGCCTCATATTTAACTCCTATTGATCAAAAAGAAACTTCAAGCTCTTATGATTAGAGAATACCTCAAACCTCACACCATACAAATAATGCCTCCATATCTTCAGGGCAAACACTACAGCCGCTAATTCCAAGTCATGGCTTGGGTAGTTCACTTCATGAGGCTTCAACTGTCTAGAGGCATAAGCCACCACATTCCTATTCTGCATCAAGACACAACTTAAACCTTTCCCAGAGGCATTACAGCAAACCTCAAATGGTCCACTAGGGTCCGGCAAAACTAATACTGGGGTTGAAGTTAACTTACCTTTTAGCTCTTGAAACTCTTCTCACAGTCCATTATTCACACAAAAGATGCATCCTTCCTTGTCAACTTAGTTAAGGGTAAAGATATCTGGGAAAATCTTTTTATAAACCTGCGATAGTAACTAGCTAAACCCAAAAAAACTCCTTATCTTAGTCATTGAGGTTGGCCTCTCCCAATTCATAACAGCCTCAATCTTACTTGGATCCACAGCAATACTCCCTTGTGACACCACATGCTTTAAGAACTTTACTTCCTCCATCCAGAATTCACACTTAGATAACTTGGCATAAAGCTTCTTTTCCTTCAAGATCCTTAACAAAACCCTCAAATGTTCTTCATGTTCCTCCTTTGTTCTCGAATAGATGAGAATATCATCTATGAAAATAACTACAAACTTGTCCAAATAGGGTCTAAAGATCCTGTTCATATAATCCATGAAAACAACAGGGGCATTAGTCAATCCAAATGACATCACCGTAAACTCATAATGCCTATACTTTGTCCTAAAAGCTGTCTTGGGTATATCCTTCTCCTTGTCCCTTATCTGATGACATCTAAATCTCAGATCAATCTTAGAGAACACAATTGCATCTTGTAGTTGGTTCATGAGGTCATCTATCTTAGGCAAAGAATACTTATTCTTAATAGTCACTTTGTTTAATTGCCTATAATCCACATACAGCCTCATACTGCCATCCTTCTTTTTCACAAATAACACCAGGGCTCCCCAAGATGAGGCGTTAGGTCTTATAAACTTCTTCTCCAATAATTCTTCCAATTGTCCTTTCAATTCTAACAACTTCATTTGGGACATCCTATAGGGTGCTATAGAGATTGGCCCCACTCCCGGTACCAACTCTATAGAAAACTTGATTTCCCTTTTTGGGGGAAACTTGGGTATATCGTCAAGAAACACATTTGGGTATTCTCTAACTATGGGGATCTCTTCTAATACCTGCTCAAGTTCCACTTCGCTTGCCATAAAGAGAACATATCCCTGATTACCAGACTCACTACTCCTTATCTTAGCAGAATTCAAAAATAAACTAACAAGTTCAATAGGTTCAATAGGTATAGGAGGAAGAATAATATATTTCTCAGAACAATTTATCATAGCATGATTAGCAAAGAGCCAATCCATGCCTAGAATCAAATCCAAACCAGACAAAGGCAACAAATCAAATTTGCTATGAAAGACCTACCATCAATTTGAAACTGACAATTGAACAACAATGACAAGTCTTGATTGGTTTCTCAGCAAGAATAGAAACAATTAACATGTAAGGTAATTCAGATATAGACAATCTCAATCTATCTACACAATCATGAGAAATAAAGGAGTGTGTAGCTCCAGAATCGTACAACATAGTTAAGGTCCTACCATTGACCTCGCACTTACCTTGGATCAAGATTGAATGGCCTCCTCAGCATTAAGGGTGAAGGCCTTTCCTTGGTGATGGGGCTTGTTGGCAGGCAACGCCAACTTGACAGTGTAATGCTTGCTCACATTTCCATGTTGTTCACAACAGAAACAAACATCTCGTCTAGCTAAACAGGGTCGTCCTCCATGATTCTTGCCGCACTTAGGGCACCAAGGGATCACCACTTGCTTTGATGCTTGACCACACGTGTCCTTTCCGAACTGTGGTTGTATCTTGCAGTATGGATTGTGCCTAGTCCTTCAGCGTTGGAAAATCGTCCTTTTCCTAAAAACATCTTTCTTTGGCACGGTGCACTTACCATAAAGTGTAGCCTTGAACACTTCCCAGGTAACGAGGGTCTGGGAGTTCTTGATCATCCTTCTAGCATTGGCCCACCAGGCTTCAGCACCAGCCTCTAGCATGTAGGTAGCAAATGTAACACCCTACTAATTTGATGTTATGCTTAAGTCATAGCATTAAATTAGGTAGTCTGTGTTACCGTTTTAACGTTCTACTTAAACCTCGTGATTATTACCACTAATTCATTAAAGCGGCGCGCTGTTACTTAGTAGCTGTGGATAGCGTTATAAAACGTAATAGAGTCTAATATAACATAATAGAAAAGATACGAATAAGTGATATATTACCAACTGTATACGTACATAGGTGGGTTGGAAGCCGAGGCTTCAGTTTATACATATATATTAACAGCAGACAAAATAAAGGAACAACAAGATTTCTATTGCTACAAAGCAGAGGCAGAAATAGCAGGAGCCGACTGTGTCCAACGAGTCCAACGCGGAGTCATAGTGAAGCTGTAGGACTGGGATCTCAGTGAAAGGAGTGGCTGTTGGGCCCTTCGTCAGCGTCTGAGAATGATGTGGAAATACAACCAGGGGTGAGAATTTCAAGAAATTCTCAGTAGGGCCTATGTATGACGTTCATCTGACGTCACATTCATTCCCAGTTGCCTCGGTTTTAATTTGATTGGAAAAAGCATGAGTGTGAACTAGGCTATCCATTTTAATGAGTTTAAGGAAAAGTCTGGTCTGAGGCAAGGTTCAGTTTTACTTTAATTAGCATAGGAAACAGAATAGATTATTGATAATGATTTACAGGATAATAAATAGTATAAATGAACAAATGGCAGTAAATAAACATGATAAATAACTGGACATATCTTAACATAACCATTTTATATAATCATGCATTCATGTAATCATGCATGCTCATTCTTGATTCTTTCTTCATAAGCTTTTTCATTACTTATCATCATTTTCCATCTCTTAGTCCCCTGGGAGTTCTTGGCCATTTAGACTCCTGGGTAATAGTCTGCTTATCAGGATCGAGCTCGTTCCTATACTGGGGAATCTTGCCGGTTTACTTTCCCCGACCTTCCCACCGATCTATTCCCCTTAACTTCTTATCCGGGGCTGGCCCAAGTAGCATGGAACTTTCATAGTAATATAATCCTTTTCATAACTTTCATGGCTTTCATAAGAATGCATATGCATTAACATGTAATTCATAGCTTGTACATGAGTTCTACCGAAATTTCAAAGATAATCTGAACATGTCCGCTTCCCCATGAATAGTGCCAGCCAATCAATACATCAATTTGTCACAAAGATCACAACATCACATTTATATTCCAACATTAAACTCATATCAACATCAAATTTATTAAGGCAGAATTCCTGCCTCAGCATATTCAACCAACCCAGTTTTCATAATTCAAGCCATAATTTCATTTTAACTCATTTGGACCTCAAATTTGAGTATGTTAAAGTTTTATGTGTCTATTTTATAACCTCTTTGGTCCCATCTAATTTTGGTATCTATAACTCAAGATATCTAAATTTTATCTCGGCCTGCCCATTGGCTAGCCAGAATCAGGCAACTAAAAGTAAAAATCCACTAAAAATCGAAAACTGACTCAAATCATACGAAATTGGTCTCATATTAAAGCTAACAGAACAAAGTTTCATTTAGAAAAATTTACACTCAATTTGGCTTAGTAAGGCTCGAGTTACAAGCCCTGAATTCGGACCTTCCTACATTGCCCTGTTCTAGCCTGGTGTGGACATAGGGCGAATTGCATGGAGCACTGGGAGCAACTGGGACCTTATTAAATTCTGAAATTTTTATGGGACATTCTGCTATGTATAAGCTTTCTAAAAAAGTTCGTTTCACTCATTTTCAAGTGGTATAGGTCGAGTTCTACCCTAAACAATCTAATCTGCCCTGAGCCAGAGTCAAAACCCTAGGTCGAAATTCAAAAATTCATAACTTTCTCAATTCTAATCCAAAAGCCTTATATGATATATCTATGGAAAGCCCTAGATGTCTAGTTTCATATAAAAATGGTCTCATCCAATTTGATCAGTTGTAGGTGGAGTCGTACACTCCATTGTACGGACTGCCGAGGGATTTTGGTTCTCTAACCCATCAGCTCTTTCCATTTTCATGGTTTCTTGCTTCCACTTCGGTTTTAATCAATCAAACAGCCTAAAACCAATCACATATCATCATAAACATTTATTTAACACATCAAATAAGGTGAAAATAATTCAAGCCCAGCCAGCCAAGTGCATGGATTTGATGCAAGAAATCAGAACTCCTACCTTTGATCCAAGTGTTTGTGCTGGATTCTTGAAGTTTAGATGAACAAGGGTGGAATTTGGCTTGAGTTTTTGGGTGTGTAAGCAAGAGAGAAAGAGAGCTAAAGGAGAAGAGGAAAAGTGGCGTGAATGAGGGTCAGAATTGGTGATAAAGGCAGCAGAAAATCTGACCACTTGATGGTGTATAGGTGGCTTCCTTCTTGCATTTTGATTGGTCCAAAAGGCTTGGTTGAAATTCAGCCAAGCTTCTCCATGATTTAGTGGCCTTGTGGCGCCACTTTTTGGCTAGTAAATGGCTGAGCCATCAGCCACTCAAAATAGGGTTTAGAGCTTGTAATTCTATTGGTTCGGTTCCGACAGTTTAAAATACCGTAATGTTACCGATTTCCTTTAAATCGGTAAATCGGTTTTCAATAAAATTTTTATGAAATCTCCTATACTCTAACTTAATTCTCTCTTATTTGGACTCAAGTAATTGCTATTCAATTGAGTCTAAATAATTGCTTAATTGAATTTTAATTATTCTCAATTATTCGATAAAATCGAATAATTGGGCGAAAAACAATGGATGTTACAGCAAATGTTACTTTCTGCAGCCTGGTGCAACTTAACACAGAAAATGTCCCTTCCAATGCCTCGATCCATCCCTAACATCCTTAGGGTTGAGGTCTCTATGGAAAGCTGGTGGGTTGGTCTTCATAAACTTAGCAAACTTCAAGTACTCTGGGTTAGCATTAGTTTCTTCTATTCCTCCTAAGGCTCGATTAGTTATAGCAACCTGTCCCCACATAGCAGAGACCATTGTAGGAGAAACATTCGTCACATCTGCCATACCTAAGGTGGCAAATTCGCCTCGCAACCTATTCTGCCTATCGGAAGTCATCAGTTCCTGGATACACAAACAAAGATATTGAGTTGATTAGGCTCAATACCGAGCTAAGTGTATGAGTAACTAATCACATTCACAACCAGACAGTCATGCCTACATAATTCCTATATCTTACCCTTGTGGTAAGATCCATGACATGATTTCTAGCACATGATAGAGTATGCTTAGAAGCATATTCATTCCATCCCCAGGCTCTACAAGGATGAACTGCTTTGATACCAAAATGTAACACCCAACTAATGCCATACTATGCTTAAATCATTTTATGGCATTACTAGTTGTTACTCTTGTCTAACGGAAGTTCTTATCCTTCAAATTAGCGTAATATACGAAAATAGTATATAATTTTTTTTTCTTGTAAAACCTTTACGCTTGAAAACTGAGCCTTTAAGCACTTACTTACTCGTATACATATGAACGTTGTTTTTCATATTGCTGAGTTACTAATAAGACATATGACAAAATGGAAGCAACATAACACAATACATTAAGTCAAGAATGTAATCATAGATAATCAAGGTCATCATTACATTTAATAAGTATCACATATGTAATAGGTTAGATTAAGCAGCATGACTTCCTACATGCTCTTAATTACATATAAACTGCCCAACGAGGGCTCTTAAGAAAAATAAAAATACTATGCTACTGTCTCGATCCTCCTTAGCTAGATGAAGAAACATAGCAGCTCCTCGTCTTATCCAGTCGGTTA
Source organism: Pterocarpus santalinus (assembly GCA_031439595.1). Lineage (NCBI taxonomy): Eukaryota > Viridiplantae > Streptophyta > Magnoliopsida > Fabales > Fabaceae > Pterocarpus > Pterocarpus santalinus. The sequence continues at coordinate 21,818,687 of CM062525.1, forward strand.
CCGTCAGAAGTGCTACCATGGATACCATTAGCTCCATCTGAAGACGGCACGGAACATAGGAGTGAGAAATATAAGATTTCTCAGTAGGATCGCGACTAAATTAACATTGTGTCATCATCATCCTCCCAGCCACTTCGGGTTTAATTATAAAAATAGTTGACAGATATCGGTTCAAATTTAATAGTTTCAGAAAACGTAAATCCAGAAGTAGGTTACTTTTAACTTTATCATCATATCCATAGTGTCATACATAGGCATACATGCTAATATACATAATAAACATTTACAATGCACATGAGGAATATAATAACATGCATGACTATGCAACTCATCAACTTGATCATGGTTCTACTTTGACTTTCATTTTTAGCATGTGCTTAACATTCTTTTACTTTCCTTTGAAATAGATTGCTTTTGGACATGAGCTCATTCCGTGACCGTCGTCACGCAGTACTAAACCAAATCAGATTAAGTCGATATTGGTTACCTCTAAATTGGAGGGTCCTCCATGTCACCCTTGCCTCCCTTATAGAGGTTCCTTGTGGATCACCGTCTTTCACTTCCTGAAAGTGATTGAGGGCTCATATCCCATGGTTTCTTTTCTTATCATTATATTTTACATGCATGATACTTTTTTGACTAGACACATGCAATGTATGAGTAAATCCATAATTTTTGATGGAAATCTAGTAGCATAATGGCTAGATTGAAACTTCCCCTAAAATGCCAATCACAAGCTTTCAACCAATATTTTATCTTATCACAATAATCAATCAATCATGAGACAAAACTCAATCAAATTCATCATTCATCATACCGGATGGCATCATACATTCATACCCTAAAGGGGGTTCATAATTGCGCTATTTTTTGTAAAGAGTATTATGAATCATCATATGATTTCTCGTGGTTACCCATGAGAGAATCACATAGTTCAGATATGTGTATATGGTCTTTTAGTTACTTAGCTCTCATATGAAATTATTCTTTACTTTAGTTCATGTCTTGTAGAACACTTATTCAAATTAATTAAGTTAAATGATTGTTTCCTTTCCTTGAGATAGTGCACTTAGTGATTCCTAGGTTCATGGTATGCTTAGAGGCCCTAATCATACTTCTATTTCCAAGGAGTTTGAGATCCCTCTAATCCTTGGGTCATGACAACGCATAACCACATCATGAACCCAACAACACCATGTTCACTAATCACCAGAGGTGATTTTTAACCTATTCAACTTACAAAGTTTTAAGCTTTCATTAATAACATATCAAGGTTTTACCTTAAATGTTGTTAAAGTTATCATCCTTTATAAAGTAATCATAAAGTTTTATTCTTTATGAAAGTAAATATCTCTAAAATTAAGCCCTTGTCTTAAAAATTAGATCCTTATGTAATAATGATACAAGTTACTAGCTTTTTAACTAAAAAGTCTTCTTCTTTATAAAAGTTAACACCTTTTTGCATTGTTATGATTCAAGATCTAAACTTTGTGAATTAAATGTTACAAAACAACACTTTTATGACTTAAAGGCCTCATTCTTGATTAAAGTTTGAAACTTTATGAAAAGTCCTTTTTTTAATGTTTGATTTCTAAGACATTACTGACAAGATATCATTTCTCTAACTCAAAAAGGCTTATTGTACCAAAAAGCTTAGACTTTTATATGTACTTTTGTCTTCAAACAAATCAAAAGAAGACTTTAAGATGGCAGTAAAACTTGCGCCACTTTTTGTGTATCAAGAAGCAAACTTTTTAAAGTTTAAAGCTTTTAAAATGTTCATAGTCTTATTAAATCATGAAAAACATAAAAAGATAAGGCTTTTCTAATCATCAACTCATCATAAGAAAAGAAATAACTTTAAACAAGATACCATCAAGAACACTCAATAATAAGAATATATTTTCCAAAAGTAGAAACATCAAGAACACTTGAAGAACATCAAGAACACATTTTTCCAAAAGTAGAAATATCAAGATCACTTGAAGAACAACAAGAATATATTTTCCCAAAAGTAGAAACATCAAGAACACTTGAAGAACAACAAGAACATATTTTGCCAAAAATGGAAGCTTTTGCTCTTGAAGAGCATGAAGGGTTTTCTCAAGTTTTTACTTAGAGATTTTGGTCATGAAAGAACCAAGTTCCAAGCTTTCTTGAGCAAACAAAATAAAAAAGATGAAGATCACTACCTTTCTTAGAAATGGCACAAAAATAAGAGAAGAAGAAGAAGATGATATTGTTCCTTTCCTTGAAGATGGTGGCAGTTTGGCTTGGTAGAAGGAGAAGCTCTTGAGATCTTGTGAAAATGGAGGTTGTAGTGTTTAGATCTTGTCGCCGAAGACCAAAAGATGTGATCTTTGAAGGGGTAAGTGAAGAAGATTTGGTTATGGAGGTGGAGGATGAAGAAGAAGGTGGAGAAGAAAAAGAAAGTCTAGAGAGAAGTTTGAGAAATTTTGAAAACAAGAGAGAGAATGATATGACACAAAATGAAAATGGATGAGTGTGTATTGTTGTAGTTGTGGCTATAACTTTCTAAGGGTGGGGGAATGATATTTTTGCTTCATTTGTTGCTAATAAGTGATTAAGGAGACAAAGTGGATGTTGGGGGAACAAAACATGGTTAAACTCTTATATAAAGTAGTCTTGTCTAATGCTTTTTACTTTTATGACATCACTCTTTACTTTATTGTCTAGTTGAATTTGAATTTAATCATATGATTAAATGCTCATACAACTTAATTAAGATGATTAAGTAAGGATTAGTGATTAATACACAAGACACAATTAACAAAAATTAATCTTGCGATTAAGCTTAATTAACCTTAATCAAACTCAATTAAGCTAATTAAGGCTGATTAGTGCTTAATTAAGCTATTAAGGGTCTGATTTGCTTAATTAGAATTATCTAATCTCGATTAAGCATTCTTTTCACTTTTCTCATCAGAGTTAATCCCTAAACTCCTCGTTAACCACTTAATTAAGCCTTAATCTCATAATTTCTCATTAAGTGCCTAATTACTCAAGGTTACTGAGGTAATTCAGCACGACATGAAATTGAGGATATTACAATGTGGGCTAGCAATTTGTTCACGTGTTTATCTACATTTGCAATAGATCACGCATATGTACAAGGATAAGCATAAGATCATACAAAGTTAAAAGTTCTCATATGTATACAATAAATATACTACAAGGATAGAACTTTTTTCGAATAAGTTTCTATGATCTATCTCTCAAGAAGCATATTTAAAGGTCCAGAAGGATGTATCTATGTCATCAAAAGGAAATCAAGCCATCAGAAAGGTCATAAGTACTTCAGAAGAATAAACTGTCTAGAAGGATGATCATCAAAAAGTTGATTCACATGAAGTACTTCACCCTCCAAGTTTCTTTTGCACGATTCATGGATTGTCTCCAAAAGTCAAACTTGACAAAACAAGATCCAAAAGAAGCGTTGACAACTTTGAAAAGTTGGTGACCATCAACGGCTGGTTTTTTTTTTTTCTCTTCCTTAGTGATATTTTCACTTGTTGAGAAAGAAAGCAACCTACTTCTCTCACTAGTCTTAGACCAATGGATCAATAGCTTTGGGCTCAAGGTCTGAAAGTTTTAATAACTATATTTTTGAAGCCTATATGATCTAGGAAGACGATGAAAAGTTGGCTGGTTAGTCAAGCATTTTGTACATTTGAATATCTTTCAAGACTTCATCTTTCTCAATCTTCTGAATGTCCAAAAAGTTACTTATTATAATTTCTAAAAAGAAAAATCTTCTCATTTGCTGTATATTAGTCAATATCCTCTTACTGAGAGTATTGAGAAGTCACTACACACTATTCTTAAGTGATTATACACTTTAGAGTAATTTAATGTGAGTGTTATCCAAACACAAACCATTCGATCCGAATAATATAACCTGACTAGGTAGTAGTCTTTGTGAGCTTGGAGAGGCTTTGTAAACACTACTCACTCGGTTAGTTGGGAGAGGCCAGGAAGAACTACTCCATTGTAAAAATTTGGAGAAACTTGGATAAAGAATACTCAGGTTATAAAATCACAACTAAATTGTTAGGGATTAGACGTAGGCACGTGGTTTGGTCAAACTAGTATAAAATCATCTTGTCTGATTTTTTATCCTTATCACTTTTACTATCTTTTATAGTTGGTTTATTCTTTTGTGTGTGTGTGTGTGTGTGTGTAAGCTTAACAAAGGCATTGTGAAAAATAATAGCTTTTGGTTCTAACTTAAACACTTTCATATTCCAAGCCAAAAGACTTGAGAAAAATTTATTTAAAATTTTCAAGAATATAAGTTTTTAGAAACACGATTCAATCCCCCTTCTTGTGCTAATTCTTCCTAGAATTATATCTCCAGCTTTTATATCTCATACTTTTTTACTAGGAACCATAAGTAAAATTGTTTGTATTTTAGTGTATTGACTATGGATGCAAACTTCCTCTCTTTCTCTCTCTCACTCAAAGAGAAGAGAAAAGAGAAAAAAATTTGACATTCCCAGTCAATACATTAAAATCTCCAATAATCAATTTTTGGATCTTCACTGAAGAAGAGTACAAAACAAAACGGTAGCGATAGAGGCAATTCTATCTCTAGTCAACAAACTAAAATCCCCATAAATTTATACTACTATCCCCATTTACATCTTTGCCCTAAAAATATAGGTAGAACCATAGTTGTGAAACTTGTAACATCCCGATTTCCGACTTCACCTTTGGATTTCAATAGGATGACTATTTCCGAGTTCCGAATTCAATTTGGCCAAATTCCGACTTCACCTCTTGTCCGATTTCCGATTTGATCTTCAATTTTGATTATGACCGATTTCCGACTTAGAGGTATATTGGGCATAATTTCTGACCTCCGACTTTAAGTGGCATAATTTACTTCTTCACGACTTCCGACTTCATGGCTCAAAGGTGTTTATACACGGTTTCCGATATAATCAAATTAAGATACCGACTTCCGAGTTTAAGTACTTGGGTTTGGAAATGTGACTCGAATTTCCGAGTTCCGACCTTAATGTTGAACTCAATTGGAATAGACACGAGTTCGGACCCTTGAGCAAATCTTCAGTCACACGAGTTCCGATTTTTCATCCAGCATTGGCATTCCCGAGTTCAAATAGGAAGTTCCGAGATTATGTGATTGTGAGCTTTCGACTTACGGTCTACGACCTTGATTCGAGATTTCCCCAAAGTCACAAACAAGCTGGTACGAGTTCCGACATTAGGCTTCTGCTCCCAGCTCAAGTAAAAACGACACGAGTTCCGACCTCAAGTATAATAAGGATGAGTTCCGACTTGAAATAGAGTAAATGCGAGTTCCGATTTCAAACAGTAGGGAGGCAAGTTACACTGATAGGGAGACGTAGCCAAATTCTGTCCACAAGAAAATTCAGCCAATCAAAGCCCTCCAAGTTAACTACCACCTCAAGCATATAAACTCATCTCTTTCTTTCCTTCAGCCCCATTTTTTTTCTACGCCACTTTCTCCCTTGTTCAGCTCTCTTTTCTCTTCTTCAACTCCATTACTCCTTCAAGATTAGCAAGGTTCTAACACTCCAAGTTTCAGCACTTAGCCAAACCTTGCTCCAAAGAGGTAGGATTCTACTTCTACTCTTAAATTCCTTGCCCTATGATTGCATGAGATGGAATTCTTCTTTGTGTATGTGATAAATTATTGGATGTATTATGATGAATTATGATTAAATTCATAGTAGATTTTGAATTAGACTCATGATTAGAAGGAGAAAATTAGAAGAAATGGATGGGTTGGGATGTCTTTGCTGAGTGAGAATTCCACGGCAGTCCGTACGACGGAGTGTACGGTGCCGCCTACAATCGGTCAAATCCGATGAAACCATTTTTAGATGAAAGTAGATATTCAGGGCTTTCCATAGATATATCATATAAGGTTATTGGATTAGTATTGAGGGAGATAAGAATTTTTGAAGTTTGACCTAGGGTTCAGGATTTTCATCCGAGCAGGGTGAAATAAGGAGGGTATAACTCACCCTATACAACTCCGAATTGAGTGAAACCAGTTTTGTTAGAAAGCTTACACATAGAGGAACACCCCAATATAAGATTCCGAGTTTGTTATGGTCCCAATTGTTCCCAGTGATTCGAGAAAGTTGTCCTATGTCCAATCTAGGCCAAAATAGAGTAGTTCAGAAAGGTAGAATTTCAGGACTTATAACTCGAGGTATACTTAAGTAAATGGAGTGAAAATTGTGGCAAATGAAAGGTCGTCCTGTTAGCTTCAATATGAGACCAATTTCGCATAATTTGAGCTTAGTTTCTATTTTTAGTGAATTTATACTTCCAGGAGTGTAACTCGGGTTAGTGACTGAACGAGTTGAGGTAAGATTTAAATATCTTGAGTTGTATGAATCAAAATGATATGGGACCAAAGAGGTTAGAAAGTAGACATATAGAGCTATGATATATCCAAATTTCAGATCTAAATGAGTTGAATAGAAATAAAAGTGGATCATATGAAATTCGGGTAGAACCGAATAGAAGGTAGCAGAATGGCCAAAGTGATAGTTTCACAAAGTGACCCACTTGAAGATTTCACAAGTATTAGGGAAACATATAAAGTGTGAGTTGAGGATGGCCAGTTTGATATTGATATATATGTGGTAAATTGATTATGTTGTTATGACTGATTTGCCCGTGAGAGCTGGCACTATTCATGGGGAAACGGACCTGATCCGTTATCTTTAAAAATTCTACAGAGTCTAGGGGACCATGAGTGTCTAAATTACAAGGAATTTATGATATGGAATATATGAGAATAAATCAAGAAGCAGTAGGATGTGAGATATATGAGAAATACTGATGTAGCATATGTACGAGTACATTTAACATGACTATGTTTGACGACACATGAGAATGAAAAGATATAAGTATATTAAGTGTGAACATAAAGATGTGAATTCCCTTGTGGGTGAGTCGGTGTGACAGTGGTCACGAGTTGAGTTGACAAGCTCACTCCAAGGCCAGGCTACCCAAGGGCAATAAAGATTAAAGAGTAAAGATTTAAAGACTAAAGATTTAAATATATGCCCACTCACATCAGGCATGGCATTGACCCAGCTAGTGTGAGAATATGGGGGTAGGACTTACATGAGGCATGGCATGACCCAGCTAGTGTAAGTACCGAATGAAGATCCTATATTCCTAAGGAACGTGACATGGCGATCACGCTCTGATGGGGTATGACATGGCGATCATACTCTGGAATATAGCACGAAGATCCCATATTCCTAAGGGATGTGACATGGCGATCACGCTCTGACGGAGTATGACATGGCGATCATACTCTGGAATGTGGCATGTAAAGATATAATGATGAGTCTATATTCCTAAGGAACGTGACATGGCGATCACGCTCTGATGGGGTATGACATGGCGATCATACTCTGGAATATAGCATGAGGATCCCATCTTCCTAAGGAACGTGACATGGCGATCACGCTCTGATGGGGTATGACATGGCGATCATACTCTGGAATATGGTATGATGCTGCACTTGAGGGAGGACGGCGATATGTAACGCTCAAGTGTAGATAGATCCAAGCACCCTAGGGACGGCGATACGGCTAGGTGTGCCAAGTAAAAGACTAAAGACTAAAGATTTTATGACGAAAAGGAAGATGAAGAAAGGAAAGCAAGTTTCATGTATAGGCATGAATTTAAGTACGAGTGATTTTATGTGTATGTATGAATTCCAGTGCAAGTTAAGTGAGATACAGATGTGATATTCCCATTAGACTAATGCTATATGCGTTTTATATGTTGGAAATATTATCCATGGTATTATTCATGAATTAACCTTGTGTACACTTTCCCAAAGGACCAGTATGTGAGTAAAAATGAACTTTGCTTCGGATGAGTCAATTTTTCGAAATGTAAAATTAAACCGTTTGTGCAGTATATTCACCTTTTTCAAAGTAAACTGAAGCAAACTGGAGACGACCATGATGACACTATGTATGAAAATTTGAGAATCCTACTGAGAATTTTATAATTCTCACTCCTATTTCCATGTTGTCTCCAGATAATTGTAGAAGTTTCCGAAGACTACCAAGTTCTTTGTCAGATGAGGTCCACTCAGGTAATAGTAATAGTCCATGGTGTGGTACTATGACTTAAGCATAGTACTGTGCTTGGGAGGGTGTTACATTAATGGTATTAGAGCAGTTCAATCCTCCCCGGACCTGAGGATTTGGACTGACTACGTTTCCAGTGTACTCTGGAATCTTTAGAAAATGAGAGAATGTCATGCGACTAATCTTATCTGCCTAGATAAGATACAGGATATGAAAATTCAATTAGAAACGCATGACCGCCTAACTGTGATTGTTATTGGTTGCTGTCACACTTAACTTACTGTTGAGCCTGATCAACTCAATGCTTCGTTGTATGTGACTAGGAACTAATGGCTTCCAGAGGGCGTGGTAGGCCACGAAATAGATCCAAATCCCGTAAGATCCTGCTAATTTTATGGACACGATGCGTGAAATGGCTCAAGCAATGCGGGAGCAAGCCGCTGCAGCTCATCAGATGATGAACCAGTTGGGTAGGCGGCCCGAGGCCAGCCATGGAGGTAATCCACATGGCTTAGGAGCAGACTTGGATTATCTTAAATTTGCTGAGTTTAGAAAAGTAAATCCGCCTAGTTTCCGAGGAGCTTTCGACCCAGATAAAGCCGAGGAATAGGTCAAAGCAATGGAGAAGATCTTGTTTGTCTTGGCCTGCATTGATCAACAGAAAGTGGCCTTTGCCACTTATATGTTGGAAGCAGACGCAGAATTCTGGTGGAATGGTGTGAAGTGGCTATTGGAAGAATCTCAGACAGAAATCACTTGGGTTATGTTCAAGGATGCTTTTTACCAGAAATACTTTCCTCCATCAGTCCGAAATGCTAAGGAGTTGGAATTTATGCAACTCCGCCAGGGAAGCAATAGCATGTCAAAGTACATTGTTAAGTTTGAGGAGTTATGTAAGTTTTCCACGATCTATCAGCGAAATCCAGATGAGACGTGGAAGTGTGTCAAATTTGAAGGGGGATTAAGGGAAGATATCCTTGTAGCAATAGGCCCTATGGAGATCAGGGATTTTCCTACTTTGGCAAACAAGTGCAGACTTGCGGAAGACTATAATAAGAAATTGGAGATTGCCCAATCTGATGCTTATGGAAAAAGGCCAGCACCTGAAAACCAGGAACTCGAATATGCCTCACCACCAAAGAAGCAATTTCACGTTAGTAAATATGAGGGCAAGCAGCTACAGGAATCAGTGGTCAAACAACGATGTTTGAAGTGTGGGAAGAATCACGGAAATAAACCTTGCCTGGTTAAACGGTATGCGTGTTTCAGATGTGGCAAGCCAGGACATATGATTCGGGAATGCCCTGACCACTAACCACCGACTCCTAGACCGCAAGGTTCGGGAAAGATTTTCACTATAAATACGGAGGAGGCGACACCCGAAGGAGCCATGGCGAGAATTAGGGATAAACTAGAATAAGGAATTGGCTAATTTAGTTCTAGCCAATCCTACTATGCTGAGTGGTTTTACATCTACTGTGTGCTTGTATGTGAACCTTACTTACACTGTTATAACTATAACAAATTTTGAGGAAACTCGTCTAATTATACGTTATATCCGAGTAGAGGCATGATTATTCACGATAGGAAAATGAAGTAAAGTTACACGATTAACCCGAAAGCATCCTTTAAAGTAAGGACAGGATATTTCCTATTGACTAGAAGGTTAGGCGGCACATGAAGCAAGCTTGGTATTCTTTATCCGTTAAGGGTAAAGGAGGTATCGGAAGATCAGGTTACACCGGGGCTCTATTAATCTTAGTCATTATAAGCACCATATGATGCGATTATTTTCAACATTAGTAAAGAGATGCAGTCATCTGGAGGATAAATGCGAGATGTAAAGGTCGTCGTTGAACATCATTATGAATGTTATCAGTGGGGGGAAACTTGAGAAGAAGTGTATCCGAATTCAGGTAAGAATAACAAGGAGTCAGAGTGTGTAATGGATCCCGACAAGACGAGATAGCAGTGTTATAAGGGGCCATAACGAGCCAAGACCAAGATAAGCTTCTACACAAATAATAGGATATTACAAGAGAAAGAAAGAAACAGCCTCGATTTTCGAGTGGCCTATTAATCAGTATGAAATTATGGTACAGGCAAGAGATTGTACTAGGTAACAAATTAGGCGGTCTTTTCACCAGTAAAAAGCGCAACCAACCCGATGCACCCTAAACAGGACTGGGGGATGCACCAATATGAAATTGAAAGATTCGGGAATATGTCCCATCTTGGTTTAAGTTACAATACAAGATCGAGGTAAGTCCGTTAAGTCTTCATACTCGAAGCTAGATTAGATACGCGCATAGTAGCGCTAACATACCGAATCCCATTAGTACCCTATGGTTAAGTGTGCTTGGGTAAGAGTAATACTGATATGGGTGACCTTCTGGGAAGTCTTAGTGTTGTAACCCAACAAAGAGACAAGACTATTAGTTCTTTCTCTCATATTGGGTAATCGCACCTGGGCACGAGATATTGCGATGAATGATAACAAGGTTTAGTAATGAAGAGAGATATAGAACTTGACCACTAAGGCTGATATGTATGGAAGCAAAGCTGCTATTTCCTCTTTCCCCATCTAGTTGATCCTGTTTGAGGAAATAAACTCATGAGGAGCACTAAGAGTTTTTGTAGAAAAGACAGTCTGAGACCTTTCTAACGCACATTGAGACCCGCAATAAAGCTTGTAAAGAAGAAGAAATTCTAGGACGAAGCTCCTACCTATAATTCCAAAGAGGAACTTTTTGAAACTTTATAAGGATCGTGCATCTGAACTAGTGGTGTAGTCGATCGAGAATGCTGAGAATAATTGGATTTTTACTTATGACCTTTGGTATTCGATAATTTAAGTTAAGCCACAAATTTAAGAAGAATGTAAAAGGGAATTCCTCAGCATAATCTTATGACTTGTTAATCATATGTTAACTGTAGTAGAGCAAGGAAGCGTGCCCTATTCGGGAACTAGTAGACAAAAGTAAACAACCGTGCTAAATCACATGATTAGAAAGTTATTGCGAAGGATAATATACGTCAAAGTCACCATTCAAGATCCAACGAAGAGTGTGATTCTACAAGTGGGATTTACCAGAAAAAGCTCCTACATATGATCAAGGGTGATCACGTAAGTAGGAATTCTTAAGTTGATGAAACCAGCTTCCCAGCACCGAATATAGCTAGTATGACTGCCACATATCGAAGTTAACATTGCTATAAGTAATAACAGATTTCTCCTCAACAGTTCTTAGCCACGGAATTTTGAGGGCAAAATTCTTTTTAAGGAGGGAAGTAATGTAACATCCCGATTTCCGACTTCACCTTTGGATTTCAATAGGATGACTATTTCCGAGTTCCGAATTCAATTTGGCCAAATTTCGACTTCACCTCCTGTCCGATTTCCGATTTGATCTTCAATTTTGATTATGACCGATTTCCGACTTAGAGGTATATTGGGCATAATTTCCGACCTCCGACTTCAAGTGGCATAATTTACTTCTTCACGACTTCCGACTTCATGGCTTAAAGGTGTTTATACACGGTTTCCGATATAATCAAATTAAGATACTGACTTCCGAGTTTAAGTACTTGGGTTTGGAAATGTGACTCGAATTTCCGAGTTCCGACCTTAATGTTGAACTCAATTGGAATAGACACGAGTTCGGACCCTTGAGCAAATCTTCAGTCACACGAGTTCCGATTTTTCATCCAGCATTGGCATTCCCGAGTTCAAATAGGAAGTTCCGAGATTATGTGATTGTGAGCTTTCGACTTATGGCCTACGACCTTGATTCGAGATTTCCCCAAAGTCACAAACAAGCTGGTACGAGTTCCGACATTAGGCTTCTGCTCCCAACTCAAGTAAAAACGACACGAGTTCCGACCTCAAGTATAATAAGGATGAGTTCCGACTTGAAATAGAGTAAATGCGAGTTCCGATTCAAACAGTAGGGCGGCAAGTTACACTGATAGGGAGACGTAGCCAAATTCTGTCCACAAGAAAATTCAGCCAATCAAAGCCCTCCAAGTTAACTACCACCTCAAGCTTATAAACTCATCTCTTTCTCTCCTTCAGCCCCATTTTTTTTCTACGCCACTTTCTCCCTTGTTCAGCTCTCTTTTCTCTTCTTCAACTCCATTACTCCTTCAAGATTAGCAAGGTTCTAACACTCCAAGTTTCAGCACTTAGCCAAACCTTGCTCCAAAGAGGTAGGATTCTACTTCTACTCTTAAATTCCTTGCCCTATGATTGCATGAGATGGAATTCTTCTTTGTGTATGTGATAAATTATTGGATGTATTATGATGAATTATGATTAAATTCATAGTAGATTTTGAATTAGACTCATGATTAGAAGGAGAAAATTAGAAGAAATGGGTGGGTTGGGATGCTGCCTGAGTGAGAATTCCACGGCAGTCCGTACGACGGAGTGTACGGCGCCGCCTACAATCGGTCAAATCCGATGAAACCATTTTTAGATGAAAGTAGACATTCAGGGCTTTCCATAGATATATCATATAAGGTTATTGGATTAGTATTGAGGGAGATACGAATTTTTGAATATGACCTAGGGTTCAGGATTTTCATCCGAGCAGGGTGAAATAAGGAGGGTATAACTCACCCTATACAACTTCGAATTGAGTGAAACCAGTTTTGTTAGAAAGCTTACACATAGAGGAACACCCCAATATAAGATTCCGAGTTTGTTATGGTCCCAATTGTTCCCAGTGATTCGAGAAAGTTGTCCTATGTCCAATCTAGGCCAAAACAGAGTAGTTCAGAAAGGTAGAATTTCAGGACTTATAACTCAAGGTATACTTAAGTAAATGAAGTGAAAATTGTGGCAAATGAAAGGTTGTCTTGTTAGCTTCAATATGAGACCGATTTCGCATAATTTGAGCTTAGTTTCTATTTTTAGTGAATTTATACTTCCAGGAGTGTAACTCGGGTTAGTGACTGAACGAGTTGAGGTAAGATTTAAATATCTTGAGTTGTATAAGTCAAAATGATATGGGACCAAAGAGGTTAGAAAGTAGACATATAGAGCTATGATATATCCAAATTTCAGATCTAAATGAGTTGAATAGAAATAAAAGTGGATCATATGAAATTCGGGTAGAACCGAATAGAAGGTAGCAGAATGGCCAAAGTGATAGTTTCACAAAGTGACCCACTTGAAGATTTCACAAGTATTAGGGAAACATATAAAGTGTGAGTTGAGGATGGCCAGTTTGATATTGATATATATGTGGTAAATTGATTATGTTGTTATGACTGATTTGCCCGTGAGAGCTGGCACTATTCATGGGGAAACGGACCTGATCCGTTATGCTGCCAAATTTACGGCAGGAGTCTAGGGGACCATGAGTGTCTAATTACAAGGAATTTATGATATGGAATATATGAGAATAAATCAAGAAGCAGTAGGATGTGAGATATCTGAGAAATACTGATGTAGCATATGTACGAGTACATTTAACATGACTATGTTTGACGACACATGAGAATGAAAAGATATAAGTATATTAAGTGTGAACATAAAGATGTGAATTCCCTTGTGGGTGAGTCGGTGTGACAGTGGTCAGGAGTTGAGCTGACAAGTTCACTCCAAGGCCAGGCTACCCAAGGGCAATAAAGATTAAAGAGTAAAGATTTAAATATATGCCCACTCACATCGGGCATGGCATTGACCCAGCTAGTGTGAGAATATGGGGGTAGGACTTACATGAGGCATGGCATGACCTAGCTAGTGTAAGTACCGAATGAAGATCCTATATTCCTAAGGAACGTGACATGGCGATCACGCTCTGATGGGGTATGACATGGCGATCATACTCTGGAATATAGCACGAAGATCCCATATTCCTAAGGGACGTGACATGGCGATCACGCTCCGACGGAGTATGATATGGCGATCATACTCTGGAATGTGGCATGTAAAGATATAATGATGAGTCTATATTCCTAAGGAACGTGACATGGCGATCACGCTCTGATGGGGTATAACATGGCGATCATACTCTGGAATATAGCATGAGGATCCCATCTTCCTAAGGAACGTGACATGGCGATCACGCTCTGATGGGGTATGACATGGCGATCATACTCTGGAATATGGTATGATGCTGCACTTGAGGGAGGACGGCGATATGTAACGCTCAAGTGTAGACAGATCCAAGCACCCTAGGGACGGCGATACGGTTAGGTGTGCCAAGTAAAAGACTAAAGACTAAAGATTTTATGACGAAAAGGAAGATGAAGAAAGGAAAGCAAGTTTCATGTATAGGCATGAATTTAAGTACGAGTGATTTTATGTGTATGTATGAATTCCAGTGCAAGTTAAGTGAGATACAGATGTGATATTCCCATTAGACTAATGCTATATGCGTTTTATATGTTGGAAATATTATCCATGGTATTATTCATGAATTAACCTTGTGTACACTTTCCCAAAGGACCAGTATGTGAGTAAAAATGAACTTTGCTTCGGATGAGTCAATTTTTCGAAATGTAAAATTAAACCGTTTGTGCAGTATATTCACCTTTTTCAAAGTAAACCGAAGCAAACTGGAGACGACCATGATGACACTATGTATGAAAATTTGAGAATCCTACTGAGAATTTTATAATTCTCACTCCTATTTCCATGTTGTCTCCAGATAATTGTAGAAGTTTCAAGGCAATTTGAAGTTCTTTGTCAGATGAGGTCCACTCAGGTAACAGTAACAGCTCCAGGGTGTGGTACTATGATTTAAGCATAGTATTGTGCTTGGGAGGGTGTTACAAAACTCGACTCAGACTATCGATGAACCGGCTAACTAACCAGTCCGAGTTACTTTAAGGATTGGACATGCAATAGAACTGGAGCGACCTAGTCCAACTTCGTGGTTTTTGGCTAAAACCGGTGACCCAATTAGGTGGTTAAATTGGACTAGTTTATGTATTTTTATTTTTATTTTTTCTAAATAAAGAAACGTCACCTAACTAGTAACCACCATTGCTACCACTGTGACATCGATCGTAGCACCGCATCCACCTTTGGGAATAGTCCAATCATTCCACCACTTGCAAGTTTCAGCTTGATCTATAATTGCCTTGCGAGATCGAGCCACCCCATGAGATCTTCGTCACCCAATCACGCTCAGTGTCACTGCCATAGTTTCCCGTTGCAACTCCCTGCACATTGTTGTTTCTTTTTGCTCCACCAATCCCTCAAAAAGAAAGAAAGATGAAAAAAGAGTTGAGAAACAGCAATACAAGGGATTAGGAAGAAAGAAGGTTTTTGTTTTTTCAGTTTGAAAGTCACGAGGTTATTAATGTGGAAGACCGATCCTGAGGGACCTAGATACTTCCTTGCACAATTGCATTGCTATTGCTGATTTTGGCTTTGAGGAAAGAAGTTTTTTTTTTAAAAGAAAAAATCATTTTATGAGGGTTATTAGATTGGGTTATTTTTGGGCCTAACTGCTTTAAAACTTTTGTTTTTAAGGATTCTCAAAACTTAATGTTTCAGATTAAAAAAAAATTAATTGGGTCCACTTGATCTAAAATTTTTTGTGTCATTTAATTATATTTGTTTAAATTTTAATTTATATTTATATTTTTTATTTATATTCAGTTGAACCAATGACCTAGTGGCTAGGCTGTCTTGATTCCCAATTTGAGTTTAATAACTATGGATAGAACTACTATTTTGACCCTTAAAAAATTAATGCGTTAATAAACTAGTTCTTAAAAGATATATAATTAGCCCATGGTACTTCAATAATCAACTTAGAAACAAATTAGTCCCTAAATTATCAACATGCCGATAAAGTAGTATCTAAAAGATAAATATGATGATAAATTAATCCCAAAAATATTTTTTGTTAATACTAACAAAGTTTATTAGCAATAACGAAATTGATCGTTGGAGTACTATAAATTAATAAAATATTTTTTAAAAACTAATTTATCAATAATTTAATCTTTTATGGGCTAAAATCGTTGTTCTCTCAAAAATTTATTTGCTACAGTCGTGAGTATCCATTATTCTTGCATCCATTGCGAGTATTGATGACAAGCCCATAAGAATATAATAATCAAGTTTTATGTTTCTCTTATTTTGGATGCAGCATGACCATCACAACTCACAAAACAGTGCCCTCTAGCTCTATGTAAATTATTTCTTCCGTTTTAAAATAATTATTTTTTAATGTAATGGTACTAAAATTAAGAAAATGATTTAATAATCTTAATTTTTGTAAAAAGTAACTGTAAAAGATTGAATTATTCTTTAATTAATCAAAAAAGATAGAATTATAATGGAAAATGTGACGAGAGAAAGAGAAACAATTACAATTAATAAAGTCATAAATAAAATTGATAATAAAATAATTAATTTTATATTAGAATTATAAAATGACATATAATATGAAAAAAAAAAATTTCCTCAAACGATTTTTTTTAAATTTTTTTTTTTTATGATGAACCTGAAACGATAATTATTTTGAAACAGGAAGACCAACTTAATCCGTGGTTAAATTTTTTGTCGGAAGCAACGTATCCCCCAGCACGTGTCTCAAGGTTAGTGCTTAAGGACCGACACTTGTCAATACTTTCCTTAATAGAAATTATTATAGTTTAATTTTGATTAATGGATCACTTAATTCCACTCCCGAAATAAGAGTAGCTGTTAAGAGTTTAAGCGTGTAATTAACAGTACAAGAGTGCATTCGGAAAGCAGCTGTTGCCTTTTACACCCAAAACCTGATCATTGCATTTCTTTGCTTTCCAAGTTTGAAGCTGGTAGCTTCCTTCAAGGAGCTTGTAGCTGCCATGTGCTCGCGTTTCATGAACTGCGGTTCGAAATGCAGAGCACTTGTAATTGTGTACCTCCTTTGGCCACTCATCTGTTCCCTCTTCACATTTTCCACCGCCTGCTCTAACGGCAATTGCCAGGTTCTCTCTCCTCTTACTTGTTCCCTCTCTTTCTTCGGAGAGATCCATCAGAATTCGCCTTCGCTCTTTGAAATTGAACTCGTAACTGAGTTTGGGCAACGATTCGCAGGTTCTAGAAGCATGTTCCGCTGCGACGGATTGTGGGCCTGGTCTCTACTGCGGCGATTGCCCCGCTTTGGGCCTGACCAAGCCCATCTGCACCAGAGGCCAAGCCACCGTTCCCACGTCCATCGTAAGCTCCTTCCTTCCTTCCTTTGATTTACGGTTATGCATTTCAATTGTGATGCGAACTTTCGTTCAATTTTGCAGCAAAAGAAGAAAACAAAAGCTGCTCTTTTTAGTAACTGTTTTTTTTTTTTTTTTTTTTTGGTTTTTCGGTTGGGACTTTCCCTTTTGGGGCATGGTGCAGGTGAATGGGTTGCCCTTCAACAAGTACTCGTGGATAGTGACACACAATTCGTTCAGCATCGTTGATGCACCGCCTTTGCCGGGTGTTCAGAGACTAACGTTTTATAATCAAGAAGACACTGTGACTAACCAGTTGAGGGTATGTCTTTGCAATTGCATGTTTTTTGCACTTTTTTTTTTTTT
Source organism: Pterocarpus santalinus (assembly GCA_031439595.1). Classification (NCBI taxonomy): domain Eukaryota; kingdom Viridiplantae; phylum Streptophyta; class Magnoliopsida; order Fabales; family Fabaceae; genus Pterocarpus; species Pterocarpus santalinus. Next base: position 21,836,356 of record CM062525.1, read on the forward strand.
TTTTTTTTTGGCTGCTGAGGTTGGATTCTAATTCAGCTTCACAATGATTTTCTTTTTAACCATTTTTATGGTAATTTAATTGTTGTTATGCTGTTTCTTATGCATGTGTTTTTTGATGAATGTTGTTTAGAATGGAGTAAGGGGACTGATGTTGGATATGTACGACTTCCAGAATGATATCTGGCTCTGTCATTCGTTTCGAGGGCAATGCTTCAACTTCACTGCATTTGTATTCTAACTCTCTTTATTATTGAATTTGGTTTACAATCTAAGTGTTCTTTGATGGTCATACTTTCATTGGGTGTCCTTTAATATGTTTCCATTGAAATGTTCTCAGCAACCTGCTATAAATACTTTGAAAGAAGTGGAAGCATTCTTGACACAAAATCCAACTGAGATTGTCACCATCATAATTGAAGACTACGTGCATACTCCGAAGGGGTTGACTAATCTATTCACAAGTGCTGGACTGGATAAATATTGGTTCCCTGTGTCAAAGATGCCGAAAAAGGGTGACGATTGGCCCACTATAACGGAGATGATCCGAGCAAATCACCGGCTTCTTGTTTTCACTTCTGATCCTTCAAAGGAAGCCGAAGAAGGAATAGCTTATCAGTGGAAGCACATGGTTGAAAACGAGTGTAAGAACAATATCATTTTAACATGTATATCTCCTTTTTACATGATTTGTAATGACAAACTGATAATTTACTTACTTTCAGCTGGAGATCCTGGCATCCAACAGGGTTCTTGCCCACATAGGAAAGAATCAAAGGCATTAAATTCTAGAAGTGCATCACTTTTCTTGATGAATTACTTTCCAACATATCCAGTTCAAGCTGACTCGTGCAAAGAGCATTCAGCTCCACTAGCGGAGATGGTGAATACATGTTACAAAGCTGCAGGGAATGTGCTGCCCAACTTCATAGCTGTTAATTTTTACATGGTATTCCTTATTGCTCAGGGTTGTTATTTGGAACGTATTCATTTGTATACTGCACATACCTTGCAAATCCACTATAGCATTCTGAATGAAATTTCATGCAGAGGAGTGACGGAGGTGGTGTTTTTGATATTGTGGATAGAATGAATGGCCGCGCATTGTGTGGATGTAGTACAGTCACAGCCTGCCAGGTTTGTCTGCATTTCTTGTCAAAGGATATGTGTTGTCTTTATCCATTTGTTTGTGCACCCTCTTTGTTCTGATAATTTCTTATTTCTGTCAATCTTCTATTCCCAAACTAGCGGCAGAAGCCGTAATTTACTATGATTTCATGCCCAGTAGAAAGTTTCCAAAATTCATTTAATTTTTAAGCCTCAATAATCATCTATTCAAAATGGTTGTCCACCTAAACAAAATATGAGTCATCGAGATGCTATTCTTTGATGCCTGACTATGTATCTATTGGACATCACTTCAGGTTAGTTTAGATTGTCTTTCTGAATATAGAATCAGCCAATTGGTCAGTCAGTCACCACATTTAAAATGTCTCTACATTTTTTCCTGTATTGGTAGATCAATTAGTGACAGCTAGGGACATGAAAGGAGAATAGTGGAGTTCAATCTTTGCACATTCTCTCCATCCTAATTTCCATTTCCCTATCCCCCAACCCTTCCCCCATGCCCCATTAAGGGGCTTTATAGGGGGCCTCTTCTTCTAAGCCAACAAGATGGGTGAGACCTAGACCTTACCAAAAAAGAAAAATTTCGCTACATTTTCTATTATACAAGTTACTGTTTTTGTATTTCTTGAAACTGACAATAATTTGAGGGGATAAATTGATCTTAACCTGGTGTGGTATTTAGAAAGGTTCAGTCACTTGGGGGTGAACTTTTCACTTTGCTTGAAGCAGAAAGAAAACATTAATATGATTGAATTTGATTGTTTGGAGCCTTTTGTCTTTACTTTTGAAAATAGCAAAGGGGAGGAGAGGTAGTTTTCCACGTTCACTTTCTGTCCCAGAATTCCCAAAAGCGTCTTTATCTAACTTAAATCTATGATAAATAAACGAGTAAAATTATAAGTATATAAAAGTTAATATAAAATTGAAATCTCTCTTGATTTTCCTTCAATTTGTCAACTGTCTTCTCAACCACTTGGTCTCAACTGAATGTGCTCCAGTTTATGGTAATTTATGAAATCACGTAGCGCACATATTTGGGCAAAATCGAATTTAAGATCGCTATAGTCATTATGTGACACACATCTTCATCTATTGTGTTTGGTTGTGTTGTGTCGTATTTCATGGTCGAATCCTTGATTTGAATTGATTTCTATCTTGGTACTGCCTCTGCCTTTACATTTTGATGAAAAAAAAAAACTCTAGCAAAGACAATATGTGCATTTGGATTAACTTATTTTTTGTTCAAAACAACTTATAATAAAAAAATTCTTGAAATAGCTTTTGAAGAAAAAGCGGAAAACATAATGCTCACGTAACTACTGCAATTTTGCAGGCTGGAGCGCCCTTTGGGTCTTGCAAGAATATTTCTGCACCCAGTACAAGTCCAGTGACCAATACTGCCGGAAGCTTTTCTGGGTCTGTTCAGTTCTCTGAGTCAGCTTCAGCAGTCCATTCTCCAAATTGCTTACTTCTCGTTTCACTTGCTTGTTACAGTCTTGTTACAACTAGGATGACAAAGTATTATCGTACGTCATATGCAAGCTAGTCTTTCAAGAGGAACTCTAGTGTCTTAGCATCTACAGTGCAGTAGTGCCTCAAGCCGTGAAGTGTCATGGAACTGTTGCTAGGTTAGAAAATTAGATAAACAAAATTTTGTTATTACCAAGGCTATACTCAAGGATCGTGAAGTCATGTGAGGCAGATAGAGTCAAAGAGGGAGTTATAAGCAGCTAAGGTATGTTGTATTCTTGGCAGTCAAAATCAAATTCGATATATTGTAAGAATTTATCTGGAGCTATAGGCAGTTAAGGTATGTTGTATTCTTGGAGTCAAACTCAAATTCTATATATTGCAACTCCGAATCCGTACATCTTCACTCGTTTCTGTCATTGCACTTAAGCGCATTATTTCTGCTTTCCAATGTGCAATTATGTAGTACAAAAAGTTACTTTCCAGATGTTGATTTTAATCAGGTATTTGTGTATGCTTTAATTGTGGAGTTATTCTCTGATTAGGTGAACAGAATTTTTTGAATTTTATCCAATTGGGTGAGTTAAAGATGCTATAAATTTGATAAGTTGAAGAACACCTGGCCTAAGCTCTGCCACAGATCTCTACGGCAGACAAGTTGGATTAGATAATTCTTCTCTCCACCGAAGTTTGTCATTCAAGCCTGCATTAGTTGGTAGCTTTCCTGTTGACTGAGCTCAGTTGTTTGCTTCATGAGGTAGAAGGCTGACTGTGCCTTGTTCAAGTTTCCAAGGGTTGGAAAATCTTATCCTACTGATTGTGAAGCTTAGTGAAAGACTTGCTTGTGATGCCGAATAAATGTGAGTCTGCATTGTGGTTTGATCGAGTTCATTTTAAACCTCAGTCTTCTGAGATGGGAAACTTTGTCTATGTTGTGCTTTATTGCAAATCATTACATAGTGGAACCCAAGCCCAGATAAAAGAGAAGGAATGTGTCAGGCAATCGATAGTTAATGTAACATTTTGTCAAATCTTTATGATATGGATAAAAAATAGTTTAGTGTTATTGCTATGTTAGGTTGCTGCCCATAAGCAACACACATTCATAATAGGACATTATAGCATCATTTGATCTATATAGCTGATCCCTTAATTGTTGTTGTTGTTGTAGACTTCTAAGATGGAAGGGATGACGATGGGGATCAAGCCTTTAATTAATTGACCTTAATACCTAGCAATTAGAACTAGTTAGTTTGTAATAAAAAAAGAATTAAAGAGGGTGTTAGAGAGGGAGAAGGTATCAGTCCAGTAGTTCGGAATTTGGAATTTGAAAGAGCAAGGGATCGCTCAAATATTTTCACACTTTGTATATCTATTAATAGGAAAATACAATCTTTCTTTCATTTTCTTCTTGTATTCTAGTCTATTGCTATCAACTAATATCGAAGCTCTTGATCCTGGGAGCCCTAAAAAAATCTAACAAAATGGACAATATCAAGGAGAGGCGGGGAGGAAAGAAGATTCCACTGTGCAAAGGAGGTAATGCTAGTGGTTGACTAAGCAGGGTGTTGGAGCATTTTCTTGCACACGGAATGCCGGAAAGTGGAAACACATAGAATACGAGATGCAACAACAACGATGAGGGGTTGTGCTCTTATTTGATATTAGTGTTGGTAGTCATTTTACCCAATCGCGGCATGGTGGGGATTTGTGTGAGCGGTGCTCGATCCATTCCAATTTGACCAAGAACAATTTGGGGTAAATTACGAGGAAGTAAAATATGAGGATGAAGAATTACAGGGAGCCGAGGATACCTGGAAAGCCAAAAAAAAAAAAAAAAAAACACTTTCCGAGAGGAGGTGGCAATAAAAAGCAAAGATCAAGAACAATCTATTCTTGAAATTTCTGTTCAAGGTCAAGAAAAGCCTTTATTTATGACCCAGGAGTTAGAAGCAGTGGAAAAATGTCTAAATAAGATGGATGGGAAAGAAGAGGTTGCGGATAAAGATGAACCATGGAAGGAGGTAGACATGACAGCATCGGTGGGAAAAGCGACGATAGCATTAGATAAAACAAAAGAAGATGAAGGGGCAATTAGACCACCTAAACAACAAATCGCAGGCCAAAGTCTGAGATATCATCAGAGCTACGGCATCATATACATGTAGGGGAGGAGTTGGGGGTGCCTTGGAAAGTGGTCATTGGAGCTTTACATCGGAAAGAGGTAGGGATAATTATGTTTGTCTTTTACAGTGGCTGGGGTGTCAACAAACAATGCCCCTCACAGGAAGAGGATAGCGGAGGAGAATAGTGGCCAACCATCGGTGGTAGTGGTGGTTGAAAAGATGCAGTATCGCGAAGTGTTGGTAACTGGGGTTTCCATAGGGGTATGGAGGGAGAAGAGTCACAAAAGAAGGACAAGGGTGGAGAATAGGATTGGTGAATCATCAACGGTTCACATGCAGCAGCCGGAGGGGTGTCTTTAGTTCAAACCCAAGCGGAGATGGTAACCGCCTGCATTAGAGGCACCGTGAAGAGAGAAAGTTAGGCAAAAGTTGGAATATCTCGATATATTACAATGCAAAGGAATCAATTATTTCTTGTTTGCCATTGTGAACGTAGATCGGCTGATAGGGGATTATTTTAGCTTAATTAGAGATTCAAGTGCGAGTTCTGGGCGTGCAGTTGTATTAAAATTTATAAGGAAAAGTTTTATCGCTCAAATAGTTTTACTCAATTTGAGCATGATTGCTTTTGATGGCAGGATATTTATAATTTTGACCAAGAAAAATATTTCTTCACATGTTCATGTAAGTCAATATTCTGTAGCGTTCTCCTTTTGTGTTCAAAAACTTTTTGTCTCTCTCATTTTTTTTCTTTAATAAATTATTTTCCTTAATGGTTTTTGTTGCTCCATGGAAATGATGACAGCAAATGTAATAGTTAACTTTGTGTTAGCTGGTACACCGGCAACATTTTGCCATCAGCATTGTTAGTAGCTTGTAGTAAATAATTGCGTCCAACCTAAATGTGAAGAGTTCGGTTTGGCAAATTATAATTTTATTTTTGAAGAATTCTTTTATAAGATTGCACTGTGCAGGCAATTTTCTGGTACATGCATAGTATTGTTTTTTTACCTGATCCGAAAGTATTTGTTGTGATAAAAAAACTCATGCTTTCCATTCGAGATGCCTTTTCCGATATCTTGGTACAGGGGTTTGATTTTGATAAACATTGTTAGGTAATTACTTAAACATTTTAAAACTTATTTTTATTTAAACTAATTTTGACCAAAAATTAGTTCAAAAAAAAATTAATTTTATCTCAACCCAAATTTCTCTTCTCCAATTTTATCTTTTCCCATTATTTTTTTCTCACTTCACACTAATCTTTATTTTCTTCATTGATCTTGTTCACTAATCTTTTGAAGGTTTATCTCCATCACCTAAAATAATCAATGAAGACATGAGTCCTATTTTAGGTTAGTATCTAACCAAAATTTTTATTGTAGGAAAATATTCCCTGTTGGTGCAAGATATGCAAATACTCCTAATTTTATTGCTCCTTATCATGGGTGTGGTATCATTTGAGTGAGTTTTAAAGTGGTAATCTACCAACTAACCCCAATAAACTATTTAATCGTTGTCACTCCCTGCGTAATGTGATAAAGTGCACATTTGGAGTACCCAAGGCTATATTTCCTATATCAACAACTACTTCTCTTTATTCTATTGGAACAAAAGTTAAGATTGTGCTAGCATGATGTATTTTATATAACCATATTAACGAGAAAGCAAGCTAAATTGGCTTTGGAATGATGCTTCATATGAGTTTTTAATTGTGAAACCAAATATCATTTAATAAAAAACTGGTTCATTTTTATACAGATTAATATAATTAATTTTATTTTGTATCATATTAACTTAATTCTAGATTTATTTGGGAGCATCAACAGCATTGAGCAATCTCAACCTCATTCTGAAAGTGGAGTGTGGATTCAATAACTCAAACATCAGCCTTAAACTCTTTTTGTTTTTTTTGTATCTCTTTGTTTATTGTCAATAGATATTAATTAATTAATCATCGAAGGCAATAGCCTACATGTAACAAAGAAAATGGTAGAAAAGAACCATATAATCACATGTTAAGTTTACCATTATAACCAATGAAAACTACATAACTTTGAATAAAAGCATCAAAACTTAAATGATTTTGTATCGCACCATGTATAGACATATGAGCACCAGTGAGCTTGTTGGATCTTTGATCTTGATCTTAATTTAACTTTTAAACACTGATTGTATAGTTAGGAAAACGATGCTTAGCACAGAGTTTAAGTGACTATAGACTCCACAAATCAAAGTGCTCAACAAAGGAGCACTAAGCCCATGATTACCTACATGAAGGCATACCTTCTAAAGCTGCGGGGTAAGTGTAACATCCTATCAAATATAATATTATGCTTAAGTCATAATATTCTACCCGGTAGTTTGTCATGTGCAAATAACTCTTATTTTTATTTAACTTTAGTATATTGACTGGGTTAAGTGAATTTTAAATTTAATTACGAGTTACTGACTTGGCATTAATATCCTAATGCAGTATACATATGTCATACGGGCGTTGCACAATAAAAGAGAATTAAATAAGTTGGCGGAAGAAAAAAACCATCTCTGACATGTTTACATACATATAAATAGAGGTTCATGAATACATGTACATATAAAAGTAGTGGGTACAGAAATTTGGACTGTAGCACAAAATAAACTGGTCCACACTCATGATGTGTACCTCTATATGGTCCTCAAAGGACATTTCCTCTACCATCTTTGTCTAAAAAACGCAAAAAGAAACTAAGGCTATGGCCCAAGATCATAAAATACAAAAAAAAGGGCCACTCTATACACTTTAGTCAGCTGGCTAAAGTTCCCCTCTAAATGGATTTCGAAGAAAGGAACCTATTTGCCATATACCCGGATCTGTTGGCGCGTAGCCATCACCAGGTCTGGAAGATGAGCTGGAGGATGAGTCCGTTGCCTCTAAGAGGTCATCATCGTCAGGGCAAAAAGAGGAAATTACTTGAGATGGTAAGGTAGGTGGTAATGCTGGTGCAGCTGATGGTGCAGCGGGATGTGCCATATATAGTGGAATGGCTATGAAGGGTGCAGTGGGGTCAAACAATGGGTGAGAAAAAGGAACAGCGAAGTCTCTACAGAAAGAAATACAAATGGAAATGGCAAGTACCGGTGATATACACAGAGTCTATCACTGGGTCTAGGTGGATCTGCAGCTCAGGAAACTCGATGAAGAGGATGGCTGTCATCGCCATGTCCATAGTCTAAGAATGATGTGGATACATACAGTAGGGTGAGAATTTGTAAAATTCTTAGTAGGATTCTTATAACTACTCTATACTGACATCGCGTTCATTTCCAGTTGCTTCGATTTTTATTTAATTATAAAAGGTGAATAACATATCTTATATTCCTTGTCATTTGGGTTTAGGAAAACGTAGCCTGAAGCAAAGTTTCATTTTACTTTAAAGAGGTGAGAGACATAAAGAAACTTATTTAAAAGGTAGAAGAGCTATCATATAGAATATTACACAGTGTAATAGAAATAATAAACAGTCACAAGTGATATCATGGTACAAGCAAATCAAATTGATTATGTAAACTACATACATGCATCAATGATGAGACTTTATTGAAATAGAATGCACTTTACTTTAATCATTGCTTAAATTCATACTTCATGAGTTTACATACTTGGTCCCCTAAGAGTTTTTGGTTATATAAATCCTGGGTAATAGTTTGCTTCTCAAGGCCGTGCTCGTTCCTATATAGGATTGCCAGCTTTACTTTTCCTGACTTTCCCATTGATCTATTTCCTTTAACTTTATTCTGGGGTTGACCTAAGTAATCTGAATCCATATAGTTCTTATGAATTATATAATTATGATTGAATTAATTGGAATGTCATATGCTTCCACATGTATATTATATTATATACACAATTTTTGTCGGAATTTTGGCAGTATAATGGATCAGATTCGCTTCCCCAAGAATAGTGCCCGTTTAAAATAGACAATTAGTCACAATAGCAGAGCTAACATAGCACCTTAACCCTTCAGCATTATCATCTATTTGCAACACTCAAGTCTAAATTGCAACTTACATATACATTAAGGTAGCTAACCCTTCAATTTGACAATTCTACCTACACTATTCAATTTTGCTCAATTTTGTAATTTATGCCAAAATTCCCATGTAACTTATTTAAATATGAATTTTTAATATATTGAAGTATTATGTGTCTAGTTTTTAATTTCTTTAGTCCCATTAAGTTTTGATAAGTATAAAGTGAGTTATTGAAGTCTAACCTAGGTCTACCCTAGTGTTAGATAGAATTAGGGTCTAAAATGAGAAAAATTCCCAAAAATAGACACCTTATTGGATTTGCTTGAAACTTATATCATTTTAAAGATAATAGAGCCAACTTTAATCTTCAAAAAGTTTTGTTTCATTTGAGTGGGCAGTGCTCAAGTTATAAGTTCTCAAAATTTGTTGAATTAGCCTGCCCTATTTTAGCCCAATTAGCTCATAGGGAAAATTTGGCAAATTACTAGGAGCAAACTACTTAAGGTTTGAATTTGAAATTTTTATGGCTAAACATCTATGTATTAGCTTTCTAAAAAATTAGTTGTATTCAATTTAAAATTGTAGAGGTCAAGTTATGCCCTCCACAATCTAGTCTGCCCAAGGCCAGAGACAGAAATACAGGGTTAAGTTCAAAAAGTAATATCTCACTCGATACAGATCCAATGGCTTATAATTTATATGGTTGGAAAGCTCTAAATGTCTAGTTTTATACAAAATTGGTTTCATTAAATTCTGATGTCTGTAGGCGAAGCCATACACTTTGCAGTACAGACAGTTGAGGGTTTTCAATTTGGGCAGAATCTATTTTGATACTTTTTCTTATTTTTCTCTCAATTTTCCACCCAAAACCTAACTTGTACATGTTAATTTAGCCACAAAAACTCATATAAACACAATATAATTACAATTGAATGAAGAAAACAAACATCTCAATCAGTTACTAATTCATAACTAGGAGAAGAAAACCATGAATCCTACCTTAGAATTGATGTGTAGACTGACTAGATTCAAGCTCTTGGTGGAGGAAGCAGTTGGAGCTTGGAGTTGGGAGGAAGATGAGGTGAAATGGAGGAAAAGAGAATAGGGAGAAGTCAGCTGAAGAAGAAGGCCGAAATTTGTGGGATTAGAAAGGAAATTATGAAATGTTATAACACTAGGTAGTTAAGATTGTTGCTCCTCATTGGGGGTTAACTTGAGTGGCTGAAATTTAACCAAATCTCCCCTTATTTATGGCTGCATGCGGTGCCATTTAGGTAGGGATGGCGGCTGAATTTCAGCCACCCAATCTAGGGTTTTTAGTATAAAATTTCATTGATTTGGTTTTGGTAATACAAAATACCAAATCTCAATCGATTTCTTTCAAACTGGCAAAATATTACTAGTAATCTTTTGAAATTTTCTGCATGTTGATTTCAATTTCTCTTAATCATAATCTCTTTGATTAACTTCTAGTTAATCTCTAATTGACTTCTAATTAACTCTATATATCTAACAAAATCAAATAAATCAATTAACAGCATAAATTAAAAGTGTCGAAAACTTCGGACATGATAGTAAGCCAATCACAAAGTCCACGGTGATTCTCTCCAATTTCCACTCAAGTTTCTTGATATATTGTTGTGGCTTGATAAGTCTCTGGTGCTTTGCTCAGCTTTAACTTGCTGACACACAAGATAACAAGACACAAAGTCTCCTATGTCCCTTTTCATGCCTTCCTACCAGAACAGCTGCTTTAAGTCTTGGTACATTTTGGTAGAGCCAGGATGAACCGTGTACCCAAAAGTGTAGGGTTCCTCTAGGAGACTCCTTCTCAAGTCACCCACATTAGGCACACACAAATGGTGTTGCCACATCTCAGCACATCTGTTTGATTGAGAGAAAACTATGACTCCTTACTATTATAGACATCTTGCATCAGTTTACATAGCTTTGGATTCTCATATTGCACAGCCTTGATCTGCTCGATCAAGGAATATTAGGCTCATACATGGGCTAGGAGTAGCCTAGAACTTCCAGCTCAAAGTACAACCCCCCCAGATTCCAACTTGTGGATTTCTTCCACTAATCCTTATTCAAACTACCGATAGGCTTTTTGCTCGATGCATCAACTACCATATTGACCTTGCCCAAAGATACAAGATAGTACAATCATAATCCTTGACTAGCTCCATTCACCTACATTCCCTCAAGTTTAGGTCTTTCTATTGAAAGTTTCATAGGTTTAGCCATAGAGGTAGTGCCTTCAAATCTTCAGTGTAAAGACAATGGTTACTATCTGTAAATCATGGGTAGGGTAATTTTGTTCATGCCTCTTCAGTTGTCTTGAGGCATAAGCAATGACTTGGCCATGCTGCATTAGAACACAACCAAGTCTTACTCAAGATGCATCACAATAAACTGAGTATCCTTTAGATATTGAAGGCAAGACAAGCATTGGGGCGATAGTCAAACACATCTTGAGCTTTTGAAAACTCTCTTTACAAGCAACTAACCAATGGAACTACACACCCTTCTAAATTAACTTGGTCAAAGGAGTAGAGATCCTTGACAAAGCGTCTGTAGTAGCCAACCAAACCTAAGAAGCTATGAATTTCCATGACAATTGTAGGTCTTGGCCATTTTTGAATGGCCTCAACTTTCTTCAGATCCACCATTATCCCATCCTTGGATACTACATGGCCAAGAAAGGCCACTTAGTTTAACCAAAACTAACATTTGGAGAACTTGGCATAGAGTGGAAGATTCCTCAGGGTCTGTAGAACTATCCTTAGATGGTACTAATGTTCCTCCTCACTCTTGGAAAATACCAAGATGTCATTGATGAAGATGATCATAAAGTAATCCAAGAAGGCCTCAAACACATGGTTTATTAAGTCCATGAAAGTAGTTGGGGCATTGGTCAACCCAAAGGACATCACCAAAAACTTGTAATGTCCATAAAGAGTGCAAAAAGCGGTCTTGGGAGTATCCCCTTCTCGAATCTTCAACTGATGGTAATTGGAATGAAGATCAATCTTCAAGAAACATGAAGCTCCTTGGAGCTGATCAAACAAATTGTCAATCTTGGGCAAAAGGCCTTTGTTTCGAATAGTTAAACTGGTTGAACTGCCTATAATCCATGCACAGTTGCATCAATCCATCCTTTTTGTTCACAAAGAGCACCGGGACACTCGATGGCAATGTACTTGGACAAATAAAACCTTTATCCAACATATCTTGCAATTGAAACTTTAATTCTTGCAATTCAATAGAAGCTATATGATAAGGAAGGATGGAGACAAATTGAACAATTGGGGCCAAGTCTATATAGGAAGCATTCCTGGTAGATCTTCAGGAAACATATTAGGGAACTCCTCGACTACAGGGACTTGGTCAAGGCTTGACACTTTGGCTTTAACATCCCTGATCACCGCTAGAAAACCCTAACCGTTTTTGTTCATCAAGTACAAGGCACTTATAGAGGAGAGTAGATTATGAGGGTGAAACAACTGTCACCCTAAAAGACAAAGGATGATTCATTAAGAACATCAAATTTTATAGCCTTGGAGTAACAATCCACTGTGCCATGATGAGGCTAATGCTAAGGATGGCATCAAAATCTGTTATCTCCAGAAGCATTCGATTGGCTAATATGTCTACCCCATTCACCGTGACTATACAAGGTTGGAGTATGAAGCATCAGGGACTCTCCTATTCAAGTATTGACCCAAAATTGATGGTCCAGGATCCTAGGTTACTCGCCAAAATTAGATGCAAAGTATGGAGACACATACGAATGTGTAGACCCCGGATCAAATAGCATATAAGCCTTAAAAGAATAGACTTGGAGTGCACTTGCTACTACAGCATTCGATGTCTGAGTATCCTGTCTAGTTGATGCAAAGACCCTAGGCTGACCTCTCCTTGATTCTCTGCCGCCAGAGTCTTTGCTACCTGTCCATTTGCTTGTTCCTCTGCTTGTAGGTTTAAAAGAATTGCTCATAAAAAATGTTAAAAATGATGGTGTGGGGACTGTAGGGCATATAGAGCTCTACCCAACACTTCCCCTAGGGTAAGGACAATCCATCCTAAAGTAGCCAATCTGACCGCACCTAAAGCACACTCCTGCAACCTTATTACCAATCCCCGGATAGTAACCTCCACAATGTGGACATATCAGTTTGGTGGAACTTGATTACTCGGATCCTTGTATGCCCTGTTGAGACACACTCCCAACATGGGACCTTAAATAAAAGATAGTCATCAGAAAAGCCTAGAGGAATTGGCCCCAACTGACGGTGCTAGCTGCTAGCCCTGATAGCTCTATGCTCTTCCTAAACTGGACCCACAAGAGAAAGATTCTTTCATCTTCTGCTTCTTGCTTGATTCTTTATTGACTTTCCTTTCTTTTTTCCTAAGCTCAATGCCATAAATAGCATCTACAATCTCAACATAGGACATTCTCCTAACCAGAAGAGAAAGGATAGTGAATATTAGGTCTGCTAGTCCCCGAACAAACCTCTTAACCTTCATGGTCTTTGTGGAAACCATGTGAGTTGCATGTCTAGATAGTCTGCTGAAATGAGCCTCATACTTTGTCACAGACATACCTAATATCTGCCTCAGCCTCTCAAACTCAACAGCAAGGTTCTCCCTCTAGGTAGCAGGAAGGAACTTCATCATGAAAGCTTCAGTGAACTACTCCTAGAGAAGATAAAGTAGTCCAACCGCCCTCCCTTGCATAGTTGAATGCCACCAACTCCATTGCTTGGTTTCTTAGGCATCTGAGAGTTTAGAAGGTGTTATTTGCCCGGTCTATAAACAACTGTAGATTATTCGTCAAAGGTTCCAGGAGAAAGTAGGTAAGTTCGGCTTAAGGATGGATTCAAGGGTCACCTCCGCCCCCACCTAAGGCTGACGGTGCCTTTAAACAGCAGGATCTGGCTCTATACGGGGTTATGCTTTGCTCTTTCTATGATCAGCTAATAGCTCTACAAGGGTATTAAGGGTCTGATGAACCCTTCTATCTCAATAGCCAGGTTAATTTGCTCAGCCTTAGGGGCTAGTTCTTCAGCTTGTTTGGCTAGTTTTCCACTACCACTACCTTGATCGCGGCCTTTCCCTCTCTATGGAGGAGAGGGAGTTAGTTGGATTCTGTATTCGAAGCCTTGTGGACCTCAATCCTTGGAGTGCGCATACATGTCCTAGGTGGCATTTTCACCCAACAGAATGAACATTGGCATAAAGACAAGTATGAGGTTCAAGGAATGAGATGGCTCAAACAGTATATCTCAGAAACACAAACTCGAGAATGACATTCCTAAAGGCCTCCAATAGTATAACGCCTTGTGAAAATGGGCTGGCTTCCATTTACATAATTATGACTCTACTAAAGGGCACTTGGTCCATATTGAACAGATTAACCTAAAGCTCTGATACGAACTTTATTATGACCTCGAGACTAGTGCATAGAGGACACGTCCTTTAGCAAGCCTAACACAAAGCATTTTTTCAAAGGTTCAAGCAAAGTCTTCTTTGTATTTAGGACTATTTCTAACTGTGGATATTTCCCTGCATAATGCACTCCATAACATGCAGAATAAGGTTGAGAGCATATAAGCATATTTATTGATCCAGAAATCCATAATTAATAGAGTTTAAACACTCGAGGGGTAACTATATAAGTTGTTAAGTTAACATGTCTCGGATACATCATTCACACACAAATAAACATAATTCTAAAACAACTAACAAACAAGCATTGGTCGAACCCTGCATGTGGCACTACAGAGCATTAAGACAAATCTAATACATTTTTAACAAAAGGGATCCAATATACAAACTTGCCCTTGGACAAGAAAAGCTCACTAAAGTAGGAATATATGTACTAGGATGTAGGAGGATCTATTCCCTGCTCGGCAGCTGTATCTAAAAATAGAAGAAAAACAACAAGGTGAGTTTTGAAACTTAGTGGCAAATAGGATATCCATAACCCACATAGGAAAATGTACATGAAAGTAGTTATATTTAGGTAAATAAGAAACTATAATTTCAAAATATTAGCTAGTTATCAACAAGTGGAAAATTATCTAATTCAGGACAAACAGGCAGGAATTATACTAAGGTGGTACTTCCTTTACGTGACCTTGAAAACAAGTATGAACCACCTCAAGTGGCCTAAAAACAGGCATGAATCACCTCATGAGTGGCCACAAGATAAATCAAGTCATGTTGTACCTAGACTAACACTTACTGCCGTTGGCTACAGATCCTGTCATAAACTTTTTCCCAAAAATTCTTTTAATTTCGTATATAGATATTCTCATACATAATTTCGGAGAGTTCAAAACTGAGTTATAATCTAAGGATTCAAAACCATTCCAGTTTTCATATCATGCATTCCATAATATATTTCCAATGACACTCAATGTATAAACAAATATAATTGTGCTTTAATAACAATTGATTGTCCCATGTGATAGTTTTTGAATAAAACCTATGTAGGAGAAAGAATAAAATTCATGAACATGTTATAAAAATCTGAATTATAATTCCAAGACAAATCTTCTCTTTTCACATATACAAAGTAATCATATTATTAAACAAGCTACGAATATACTATCTACTCACAAACTTAACCCAAAGGTAGGATTCTAACCCTATGGAGTCACAGAGTCAAGGGAGCAATCCTTGGAGTAATCTTGAGTTGATACAAGAGTGGAGGAGCAAAGGAAAAACCTTGGGTTCCTGAAGCCAACACCGAGGAAGATTTTAAGCGTTCACCAATGGAGGTTTTAAAGAAAGAAAGGAGGGTGATGGGGGAGGAGGAAGAATGAAATTTTAGAGAAGAAATGAGGAAGATGGAGGTGGAGGTTGAGGGGAAGGGTTTAGGGTTTTAATTAGGGAGAAATTTGAGGGAGATATGAAGAGAAAGAAGGAGAATCAATGAGAGAAAGAAAATGCGTCTTTTAAATATGCAGATCTCACACTGGTGCCTAGGCACCAAATGTTAGGCGCCTAGGCGCTTGAGGATGTTGTGGCATTGCCCAGCCACTGCCTAGGTGCTAGACTTGGGGGCCCTGACACAAATTTCAACTGTTGTTAGATAGAGGCAATATGCATCCGCAAGGTTCAAGGGATATTCTTAATCATATTTTCACTCCAATAACATCCAAAGAAGCAAGAAAAAGAATCTAACGAAGTTTTCAAGAGCTCAAACTGAAATAGAGATTGAAGTTTATAGCATTATTATCTCATTTTAACTTAGGATATTACACAGAGACACTTAAAGGAAGAGATACCAAAGCACCCTTTGCAATGAGGAAGAGGACAAAAGGAAAGGAAGGGGGGAAAACACAAAAGAAAGAGAAGGAGGAAAGGGTCATTAAACTTCCATGAAAGTGATGAACTGCCTTCATGGAGCTGACTCTCCCATGAGTTGGTTCAAGAAGTTGAAAGGCGCAAAAACAAAAGAGTAGTGACACCAGGATTAACATATAGTAGAAAATCGCATAATAGTAGGCTTTTTTACGTATTTAAAATAAAAAAATATTATTTACGGATATCCCTTATTTCAACTTTTTTAACAAAAATGTCCTCTTTGTGAGATACTGGTGAATTCGATCTAGCCTGGATCAAATTTATAACTGTTCAAAGTTTTTAGAAATACAAAGAATTCGATCTACAATGGGTAGAATTCAACACTATTTGGGTGAATAGTGTTGAATTCTACCCACCCTGGATCAAATTCAATACTGTCTCACACCTTAACCTTAACCCTAAATCGCTCTTAATCCCACCCTCCTATATAAACACTACGGTGAATTGAAATTGAGCACTGAGAGTTCTTTGAATTTAGTGGAAAAGAATTCAAATAATTTTGTGAGAAGTTTTACAAAAAAAAATTATTCAGAGAATTAAAAAAAAATAGGTGCGAGAAAATAGCTAAGAGTTACATACTTGTGCATCATAGTGGTGAAATTATAAACACAGAGGAAGGTGTAATATCTCATAGCCAAAATCCTCAATTTATAGTTGTGCATTCAATTATAAGTCTTTTAGAGCTACAAAATATCATTCTACAGAAGTTACGTGAGGTAGGAAACAAGCAAATCATACGAATTTTTTATTGGGTTCCTATGGCTATTGGAAAAGGTATGCTTCATTATAGAAGTTGGCAACTAAATAATGATAATGACGTTGGGCTTATATTTAATTTTCATGCCCAATTTGAAGAGATTCGTATCATCGAGTTGTATGTTATTTTGGAGGATTTGCATATCAGCTCAGGTGGATCTGTCCCTAATCCATCAAATATTTTTATGTCATTGCCAATGCATTATCCAACTTTTACTGTGGCCAATCCCATACAAAATGAATATATTTGGAATGAAGGTGCAGATGATTTGATGGATGGTCCAAGCTTGCATCAGCTTGCAATGCAAATTATTGAGTCGCTCGCACATGTTGATGCTAATAGAAGCTATGATTTTACTATTGATAATGAAGATGATGAAGATGAGCTTATTGAAATTCTAGTTGATAGTGACAGTGGTGAAGATAGAGTGGTAGAGCCTATGAGCCAGAGGCAACCATCTAGAACCCATTCTCAATTCCAATCTCAGTCAAGTGAGCATGTTGGCCACTATTCAACTTTGAATTCGGAAGCCATGTGTACGAGAACATTTCTAGTGTTGAACATCACCAATGGGAGTGAAATGCTGGCATTGACAGGAGAGAATGAGTTGCAGGTAGGGCAACAATTTCACAACAAAGAAGCTATGTTATTTGCTATAAAAAATTATATCATTCAAAGATCAGTTAAGTATAAGGTCTTGGAGTCAGATGAAATAAAATATCATGGCAAGTACAAGTTCTTCGAAAATAGGTGTAACTGGAGCATCCGTATGACATATCGATGAAGAAAGGAATTGTGGGAAATTCAAAAGTATAATTGACCACATACATATGTCTCTACATCACTTTCACAAGACCACCCTAGTTAGACATAATATTATCTGTGGCACCATATTTCCCATGGTTCAAGCTAATTCAAGTATTTCCATTAAAGTGCTTTAGGAAGTAGTGGAGAATAGGTTTGGCTTCAAGACATCATATAGAAAGGTGTGGCTTGCCAAGCAAAAGGCTATTGCTCGTATTTTTGGTGATTGGAAAGAGTCATACAATGAGCTTTTGAGATGGTTGCAAGGTCTTCAAACATTTATGCCAAGTAGAATGTTTGAATTTGTAACTTTGATGTATAATATGTGAAATTTCATTGATCTTAACTTTGTGATGTTTCATTATCTATTTTGCCAGGTACAATATTTGAATTGTCAACTCTACCATACTATGTTGAAAATTTTGTTGATCATAACTCTGTGATGTTTCACCGCTTCTTCTGGACTTATCCACTGTGCATTGAAGCCTTCAAATTCTGCAAACCATTTGTTTCAGTAGATGGTACACATTTATATGGCAAATGTGGGGGAACATTATTGATGGTAATTGCTTAAGATGACAATTCAAATATTCTGCCTATTGCATTTGCCGTGATGGAGGGGGAAACAACAGAATCATGGTCATTTTTTTGAGCAATCTTTGGTGGCATGTGACACCACAAGAAGGTATTCTCATAATTTCTGATAGGCATGCTACTATTAAAGCTGCCATAAATGTAGAAGGTAGTGGTTGGCATCCTTCTTTGGCTTATCATGTATATTGTATTTGCCATATTGTGTCAAATTTTGCAGTAACATTCAAGAATAAAGATGCAAAGAGAGCTCTGATGAATGCAGCTTATGCAAAGACTCATCAAGAGTATTTTTATTATTGCAGTTTATTGAGAGATGAGAATCCAACTATGTATGAATGGATTGACAGAATTTCCATTGAAAAGTGGGCTCAACATGCTGATGAAGGGCGTCGGTTCGGACATATGACGATCAATTTGTCTGAGTACATTAATGTTGTTCTTAAGGATACTCGGAATCATCCAATTACGGCTCTAGTTAAGCCCACCTATTTTTGTCTTGCTGAGCTATTTGTTAGAAAAGGAAGGGAAGCGAAGGTCCAACTTGCTGCTGGCAAATATTTTCGCAAGTCTTGTAGCGAGCAATCGAGGAGAATAGGCAATCGATTGGTACCATGATGGTGGCTAGATTTACTCGGTCAAACTCATCATTTGTTGTTGAAGAACTCAGGCCAATAGGAGGTTGGAGTCAAAAAAATTATAAGGTGAGGTTAACGGATCAATGGTGCGACTGTGGGTACTTTCAAGCATTGCATTACCCATGCCACCATGTGCTTGCTGCATGTGCATATGCACGACTTGATTGGGCTAGTTATGTTGATAATGTATATCATATGCATAATGTTTTTAGCATCTACAAAATGGAGTTTGTGCCTATTGCAAATGAAAATTATTGGCCTCCATACAGTGGATCTAAAATATGCCCAGATCCGTACCTCTGACGAGCTCATGACGGTCGTCCAGTCTCAACCAGAATCAGGAATAAAATGGATTAAGTTGAATCTGGGCAACCAAAACGTTGTGGCTTATGCAGACAACAGGGTCATACCAGACAAAGATGCCCAACCTTAGTAGCTGAATCCTCTAATCCGGCTCGTGAAAATAATTAGTTTTAATGATGTTTATTTTTAGATTTTTATTATTGTACATTAAGTATAGGCCTAATTAATCTAATTGGATTATGTTTCAATTGTTGATCACAACAAATCTAGTTCCTAACTTTTACTTTTAAATTAAAAATTTTGATTTTACTTTTTATTTTCTCCAAAAAAAGTAGTAATTTATGCAAAAGAGGCATGCATACATGAGTAATCAATTTCATATCTAAGTTTATACAATTTGACACATACATAAGTAATCAAGTTCATACAATTCCACACATACTCAAGTTTATATGTAAGTAATCCATACAAAAGAACATAAAAGAATATTGATCAAAAAATGATAATTGTTCCACACGGCAATTCTCGATCATGTCTGCAAAAGAAAATGAAAAAGTACATATGATTAATCTAATAACCAATATTACAACCAACATAAATAATTTAGACAAAGTAATTACATGTACCTGAGCCTGCTAATATCTAAGAGCCACCTGCATCTCCTCTAGGGGCTAGTAAATCCTACCCGTATGACAACAATGAGCTCGAATTTCCCTTTTCGTCCTACGCCGTCCTTGGTCCTGGTCCTGCTTCTGTTCCTGCGCTTGCTATTGCTCCTAAGTACTATCATGAAACATGTAGTCTACAGTAGATTCAACAGACGAAGTTCGTCCAAGAAGATCAAATCCCAATATAGTCGTCGCATTGAGATTCATACCTAATTGATCCAATGATGGTCAATAACAGTCTGATGTCGTAGTCTAGGATGTAACCATCTCCTCAATATGTGTTTGTTGATGCCCTGATGCCGCAAGGAAAGTGGGCGCACTTAAGCAATCCCAAAGCTCAGCCTGAAAGTCAGTAAACCCTGGTGAACCCAAACCCAAAGATCCCGAGCTGAAAGGGCTTGAGATGTGCATGTTCTCAACCATGGATCGATGACTAGATTCAGCATGATTAGTCATATACTAGGATGGTAGGTTATTAGAGGATGGGTGAGGCTGAGAGTTAGTGCAATTTTCATCATTACTATCATCCTCATCATACTCCATATGCTGAACATGCTTGTGACGACTCGCATGTGTCCCAACACGAAGCCAATGCTCTCAACGTCGTTGATTTGGCATGTGAGCTGGCCAAGGCACACTACTCCTCTTCTCACCTTCATTGGCTTCCCTAGGGCAATTTCTATCATCTTTCCTCCTTCCATTCATATAAATTTCAAATTTTTGTTAGATTAGGATTCCAATCTTAAACCCTAGGATAGATAATTTGGGGATTTGGGAGTTTAAGCATGATTAGGATAAATCCTTCATGTTAGAAGCTAATATGCAATTATATGGTTGTGGTTATGATGCTAGTTTGTTCTAAGAAACACCCTTCTTGCTCTATGGTTTCGAAAAACTGAGATCTTTCCATGGATGGGTAATCTATGAGTAGATAGAATTCCTTTGTCTTGGTTATTGCCTTAAATTCATGTTATTTATATAAATTTTTATGTTAAAATTGTTTTAGAAACTACACATGAGTCAATGATGAATATTCATGAGAAATGTTTGAAAATTAAGGCATGTTATATGATGAAAAAGGACTAGGAAAGTCTATACAGGATCTGCCTGCTAACGGTAGTAGACGTTAGCCCTAGTGCACCTTGAATTATGAATTTCATAGCCACTTAAGGGAGTGGTGCGCGTTTGATATTCACAGCCATACATATAATGTGGTGCATGCCTGATATTCACAGCCACTCTAATAGTGGTGCGTGCCTGATTACGGGATTCACATGAAGAAAGAGCCACCTCAGTGTGAATCCTAACAGATTATCCTGTTAGATAGTTCCTATGGTTGTTAAATTGAATTCAAACTATAGTGTTCAAATGTGCATTGACTCATGAATTCAAAGGTGTCCTATCTCTCACTAAGTTTCATAACTCACCCCGTGTCTATTCTATCTTTTTCAGATACAGGTTCAGATTTGGGAGCCGATCCCCCTACTCAGCAGTAGTGGACCTCCACTCTTGGTGAGTCCTCATAGATAAAGGCCTGGATTGGTTATTCTGTAATGTTTTGAAATCTTTGAAATATAGCTCTATAGTACTACAGGCAGGATCCGACCCTTACGAGTTTGTAATAGTCTTAGTATTGTAGAATTATGTAAACTGAATTAGTGGCATAAGTTGTGATAGAATTATGCATTGGAATAGTATGGATAGTTATATTATGATGTGCATGTTTGGTTTGTTGAATTGTACTTGATGGATTAAATATGTTATGTGCCAAGGGGTGCATTCTGAGAATGCTTGGATCCCTGATGGAAGAATATGTTTGTTGATTGTATAGGAGGAGTACTTTTATTTGGAAATTATCCTAAATATACGAGAAACTCTGTCCGATTTTCGTGAAATATTTCTATAAAAGGCTTGCTAGGGAACTCGTTCTCTAAGCCCCGGTCACAGCTTGGGTTGGGTTGTGACAAAGTGGTATCAAAGCTTAGGTTTCTCTGTATACTATGGAGCAAGTGTCCTTTAGCAGGATCATGATTGTGTAAATGGAAGTTGGCCCATTTTCACAAAATGTGATGCTACTAGAGGCCTTTGGGATTGTTATTCTGAATGTCATTGTCTCCAGTCAATTGTGCCTTGCTTGTTTTCTTTTATGTGGCCTAAATTGGCTTCTAATTTGATGACCATTCCCTTAGGAGCAATGCTGCCTAGGACTCGTATCCATGTTGCCAGAACATAATTCCATAAGGCTTCTAATGCTGAATCTGACCAGCCCCCTCTCTCCCCCGTAGAGGAAAGGGCCGTGGTCGGAGAGGAGGCCGAGGGAGACCGGCAAGACAACCTAAGGGAGAACCAGCTCTTAAAGAAGAACTAGTTAACTTGGTAGCTAACATGAGAGGGATTCACCAAACTTTTAATACTCTGGTAGAACTTCTACCTCATCAAAGGAGGAACAAACTACCACCACCCTATGCGGAGCCAGCGCTACCTATTAGAGAGCATCATCATCAACGTGAAAGGACAGAAGTGTCGATTGAATTGTTCCTTAGATTAAATCCGCCAAGCTTCTCTGGGAATCCTATGATGGATGATCCTTAGCAATTCCTTGACCACACTAACAAGGTCCTCAGGGTCCTTAGATGTCTAAGTGGAAGAGCGGTGCAGTTAGTAGTTTATAATTTAAATGGGCTTGCAGAATAGTGGTATGCAACCTTCCTGGGAGGAAGGGATGCTTCTGGCTTGCCTCCCCTTACCTGGGAGGAATTCACCGAGATTTTTATCATGAGATTCCTTCCTGTCAACAAGAAGGAGAAATTTGCTGGTAATTTTGAGAGACTAAGGCAAACCCTTGGAATGTCTGTAGTAGAATATGAGGAACAATTTACCAATTTGTCTCGCTATGTCTATCATCTTGTCTCCACTAATACCATGAGGGCAAGGAGATTTGTTCAAGGCCTACTCGACCTTCTATTCTTTAACCTACTTCCTATGGTTGGGAGGATGATGTACGCCGAGATAGTGGACGCTGCCTACGGTCTTGAGATTGGGAGGGAAGAATGAAGACCAGCCAAGGAGTCAAGCAAAAAGCAGAAAATGAAGGGAACTTTCTCCAATGGATCTAGCTCTGGGGGAGCCCAAGGTTATCAGGGTCAATGCCAGGCACCATCGGGTGGGGCCACTTCCTTTCGACCCATTCCAATGAGTATGTTCGCTTTAGGATCCCAGGCTGGCAATGTATCCTAGTCGGGTATGCAGGGATATGAACAATTGAATCTCCCCAGGTAGTCATGCCAATTTTGTGGGAGTTATTACTCGGGGTAGTGTCATAGGGCCACTAGAGCTTGTTTTGGATGTGGCCAATTACGGCGCTTTAAGAAGGACTGTCCCTATTCAAAGGGGGGCTTTTGATCCAAGTTTTGCACATCCTATAGCGCTGGTGCCATCGTATTCAGCTTTATCTCCCAGTGTTTCATCTGGACTTGTGCACAGAGGTTCAGGCAGGGGAGCCAATAGTAAGGGTTTTGAAGGTAGAGGAACAGGTAAAGGTCAACCTTGGGTTTTTGCCTTGATGAGACAAGACGCTCAGGCTTTGAATGCTACGGTTGCAGGTACTTTATATTTCTGTTCCTTAGAGGCCTATGTATTAATTGATCCGGGTTCAACTCACTCTTATATGTCTCCATATTTTGCCTTCTATTTTGGCAAACAACTAGTGATGTTGGATCACTCGTTCTGGGTCAGTACCCCTATAAGGGGAACCTTTAAATATTCAACTGATGTTTCCATCATGCATAGCTAGTGTTATTGGAGTGGACACCCTGGTTGATTTAATACTAGTGGAGATAGTGGATTTTGATGTTACTCTAGGTATGGATTGGTTATCCTTGTGCCATGCCATAGTGGATTGCTACTCTAAGTCAGTAAAGTTCTAGGTTTCGGATGGATCATCTTTTGTATTCTATGGAGATAGTTGCTTGACTCCTGCCAGTTTAATATTTTCCATGAGTGCTATGCACTTAACGAACAAGGGGAATGAAGGTTATCTCATTATGGTACGAGATGTTGAGACTGCTATCTCAAGCCGTAACCAGGTCCTTATGGTCAGGGAATTTCTCGACGTACTTCCAATGGAATTGCCAGGAATGCCTCCGGATAAAGAAGTTGAATTTTGTATTGATTAAGCCCTAGATGTCCGACTTGTATCCATTTCTCCCTATTGTATGGCTCCAACCAAGTTACAAGAGTCAAAGATACAATTGTAAGATATGCTAGAGAAGGACTTGAACTTGAGATAACGTGACTGCTCAAGGATTATGATTGTACTATCTTGTACTATTTGGGCAAGGCTAATGTTGTGGTGTGCCTTGAGCAGAAAGTTCATGGGTAGTCTGGCATATATTGCTCCTATGAGGAGACCTTTAGTGGAGGAAATCCATAAGTTAGAAGCTAATGGTGTGTGCTTTGAACTTGGAGGTTCCGGGACGCTTCTGGCCCATATTCGAGCTCAATCTTCCTTGATCGAGCAAATCAAGATGGTGCAGTATGAGGACCCAAAGTTATGCAAAAATGAGAAGAAGAACCTGTAGCCATAGTTGACCATCAAGTGAAGAAGCTATGTGTAAAGGAGGTGGCCTCAATAAAACTGATATGGAGGAACTATTTAGGAGAGGAAGCGACTTGGGAAGCTGAAGAAGCAATGAAATCAAGTACGCCATGTAACATCCCCATATAATGTTATAGGAAATAATGAAAACGTCATTGGGCAAACTTTTATTATTTACAACTTTGCCCCTGAACATTTTGAAAATAATATTTAGGTCCTTATATCAATTGAATTAGCAGAATAAGGTTTTAAATGAAACAGAACCCCGTAGCAGAAAAGTAGTAACCTAATTCTTAGCCAATTGGGCCATGGAGGTGTCCACATGTGAAATGATATGGGATGCCCCTAGATTTGCCTATAATTATGAAAATGCCATTAGTTACGGAAACCAAACAGAAAATATTAAAGGATTTACGAAAAGGCGAAAAGATAACAATCCCAAAGAAGCAGTGCAATTGATTTGTGCTGTTAATCAATTTATTAAGAAAATAAGAGTAATTAGGAATGAATTATAAATATTAGAACTAAAGGAAATTTAGATTGTTATGTAAAATACTATGAGAAATTATTTAGTATAACGTCCGGAATTACAATACGTTTAATTTTTGTCGTTAATCGAATTATTCAATTTTATGGATAAGTAAGATTAGTTAGAAATTAATTAGAGATTAATTAGGATTTAATTAAGTGTTAATTATAAGGATTATGTTTAGAGAAGATTAAGATAGATACACAGGAATTCTTACAAAACTATTCAATAATGATTTGCCGATTTGAAAGAAATCGATAAAGATTCGGTATTTTAAACTGCGGGAACCAAATCAGTAGAACTACCCCCAAAATACCCTAACAAGAGTGGCTAAGATTTAGCCACTCCTCCCCTTATATAAGGTGCCAATTTGCTGCCAATTAGTGGGGAAAGTGGCCAAACACTCACCACATAAACACCAACCAATCAAGATACAAGCTTCCAACAACCAATGCTCTATAAAATCTGATTTATTCCCTCTAACTCTCTCATTCTTGTGCTCCCTCTTTAGCTGACCATTTCTTACTCTTCCTTCTCCCATTTTCACTTCATCTTCCTCAAAACTCCAAGCCTCATCCACTTCCTCCACTAAAAGCTCAATTCTAGCTAGTTTTTACATCAATTGGAGGTAGGATTCAACCTCTTCTCTGAATTTTCTTGTGAATTAGGGCTACTGTGAACTCATTTGGATGCAAGTATTTGATGTTATTATGAGCCTATATAAAGATTTATGGCTGGATTGTTGTGTTTTAAATTGAGTTTTGGATGATTATCTAGAAAAGAGAAGCAAATAGAATGGATTAGGTTAAGGAAACCTATGGCAGTCCGTACAGCTGAGTGTACGGCTCCACCTATAGCTATTTAAATTTGATGAAACTATATTTTTAAGAAAATAGACATTCAGGGCTTTCCATATATCATATAATGTTATTGGATTGCTATTGAGAGAGATATAAATTTTGAAATTTTGACCTAGGTTTTCGAGTTTGATTTTGGGTAGACTAGGTTGTTCAGGGCAAAACTTGCCCTATATGATTTAGAATTGAATGAAATTAACTTTTTTAGAAATCTTACACATAGGAGAACATCTAATAAAAATTTCAGAGTTAGATACGGTCCTGCTTGCTCCCAGTGGTTCGAAGAAGTTGCCCTATGTCCAAGCCGAGCCAAAACAGGGCAATTCATGAAGGTCAGATTTCAGGGCTTATAACTCAAGCTCTACTAAAGCAAATGAAATAAAACTTATTGTAAATGAAATCTTGTCCTGTTATCTTTAATATGATACCAATTTCATATGATTTGAACTAGTTTTCGATTTTTAGTAGATTTTTACTTTTAAGTGTGAAATTCTGGCCAACTACAGGGCAGGCCGGGATAAAACTTAAATAACTTGAGCTATATTTATCAAAATTAGATGGGACCAAAGAGGTTAGAAAATAGACACATAATGCTCTAACATATCTAAAATTGAGGTCCAGATAAGTTAAATAAAAATTGTGGCTTGATTTACAAAAATCGGGTTGAATGTAAGTGTTGAGACAGCAACTATGTTTTAAATATAACAATTGTGCCTATGAATTTGATGATTGGATTGTGAATAAAGTGTCATGATTTTTCTGTACAATTGATCTTCTGAGTACTAGCACTATTCATAGGGAAGTAGACTCGATCTGTTATATTGCCAAATTTCGGGCAGAAAGTGCAAGATTAATAGATTGATAGTTTTTACCAGTCAAGTTGATTATTTATGAATTTAAAATTATGAGTAAGTATATGTGGTGACTATGATAATCATGCATGCAAATATGACTAAAGTATAATACGAGTCATGTACAAGAATGTAGAGCATTCACATGCACGATTAAAAGTGAATAGCTATACAATTATGAATGATATGATCACGAATTATTCTTATGAGAGCATGCATATTTATATATGAATGAAGATTTATGATATGAAGATGAATATTGTATGATGACATGATTATGTAATATTGAGATCCCTTCACTTGGAGGTAGTTATTTGGATCCCTCCAGGTAAAGGTAGTTAAAAGATAAAGATGTAGGTTCCTACACTCGGAGGCAGTTGCACATTGGGTTCCTCCCTGTGAAGGTAGCTAAAACTTTTGGGTCCCTCTATATTGGAGGTAGATGGCCAACTGAGTCCCTCCAACCTAGGGGCATGTGGGTCTCCTTGCGGGTCAGTACTATGTTGCGACGGTCACGCGTTGAGCTCACTTCTAGATTAGACTACCCAAGGGCAGTAAGACTAAAGATTCAAACATATGCAAGCACCCTAGGGACGGCGATATGTAACGCCTAGGTGTGACAAGGAAATGAAGTTAAAGAAAGTTAAAGAAACACAAGTGCATTTTGCATGGATTCAAGTAAACATATTTGCATATGCTTGATTTTATGATGGATAGTGCACACATGCAAATAATATTTGTTATTAGCATCACTATGACATTGCCAGTAGGCTCTTGTTATCGATATTATTATTATTATTATTATAAAATATTGTTATACTCATGCTTGAACCCTTACTCTGTTTAACAAGTGCTTAAGTAAAATTAACTCTGCTTCAGACCATATGTTTTCAAACTATAAAATGGAACCGTTCGTATAACATGTTCACTTTTGTTCTAGTAAACCGAAGCAGTTGGAGATAATAATGATGACACGATATAAAATTTCTTAATGAATCCTACTGAGAACTTAAAATTCTCACTCCTATTTCCGTGTTATCTCTAGATAGCTTGAAGAAGTCTCGAAGATGGCTGAAGTTGCTATGAAATAAGGTCCGCTTAGGTAACAGTAACAACTCTTAAGTATTGTGCTATGACTTAAGCATAGTACTATATTTAGGAGGGTGTTACACCCCACCTATTTGATTTCAGAGGTAATTCCTATTTATTTAGAATTTGAGGACGAATTCTTTTGAAGGGGTAAGAATGTAATGTCTATGATATAATTTTAAGTACTTTCCTTCCATAATGTTATTGGTGCTGCATTTTTCCCCGTTGTAATCGATTACAAGGTCTCGTAATCGATTGCTAGGGACCATGATATACGAAGACCAAGTTTTTTTCTTTAAGTAATCGATTATGTAATCAATTACATAAGGCTGAATGGGTTTCCAAGGTTCCACACGCTCTGTGGTAATCGATTACACAAGCTTGTAATTGATTACCATTCTGGGTGTTAGGCAATCAATTACAAAGGATTGTAATCGATTACTAGGATCTATATGACCACCTGTGGTGCGCTCTCTCTATCTTTCTCTCTCTCTCTCTCTCATTTTTCTCAATATTTTCTCTCTCCTCTCCCCCGAACTTGTCTCTCTCTCCCCTAAAACTCACCTAAACTTCATCCAAATCCTTCCCTATCAACTTATTTCACTTTAACTACTTATAAATATGCATTAAACACAAAAATCAGCTCCAACCATCATCAAATCCATCTCTTTCTTTCTCTACAAACTTCATTGAAGAGTTTGAAGCTTGAAGGGGGATGAATCCGTGAATCTACTCCTCTTCTCACCTTCATTAGCTTCCCTAGGGTAATTTCTATCATCTTTCCTCCTTCCTTTCATATAAATTTCAAATTGTTGTTGGATTGGGGGTCCAATCTTAAACCCTAAGATAGATAATTTGGGATTTGGGAGTTTAAGCATGATTAGGATAAATCCTTCATGTTAGAAGCTAATATGCAATTATATGGTTGTGGTTATGATGGTAGTTTGTTTTAAGGAACACCTTCTTGCTCTGTGATTCCGGAGAACTGAGATCTTTCCATGGACGGGTGATCTGCGAGTAGATAGAATTCCTTTGTCTTTGTTATTGCCTTAAATTCATGTTATTTATATAAATTTTTATGTTGAAATTGTTTTAGAAACTACACATGAGTCAATGATGAATATTCATGAGAAATGTTTGAAAAGTAAGGCATGTTATATGATGAAAAAGGACTAGGAAAGTCTATACAGGATCTGCCTACTAACGGCAATAGACGTTAGCCCTAGTGCACCTTGAATTATGAATTTCACAACCACTCAAAAGAGTGGGGCGTGTTTGATATTCACAGCCATACATATAGTGTGGTCTATGCCTGATATTCATAGCCACTCTAATAGTGGTGCGTGATTGATTATGGGATTTACACAAAGGAAGGGCCACCTAAGTGTGAATCCTGACGGATTATCCTATTAGATAGTTCCTATGGTTTTTAAATTGAATTGAAACTACAGTTTTCAAATGTTCATTGACTCATGAATTCAAAGGTGTCATATTTCTCACTGAGTTTCATAACTCGCCCCATGCTATTCTATCTTTTTCAAATATAGGTTCAGACTTGGGAGCCGATCCCCTTGCTCAGCAGTAGTTGACCTCCACTCTTGGTGAGCCCTCATACATAAGGGCCTCGATTGGTTATTCTATATTATTTTGAAATCTTAGAAATATAGCTCCATAGTACTACAGGCAGGGTCCGACCCTTGCTAGTTTGTAATAGTCTTAGAATTGTGGAATTATGCAAATTGAATTAGTTGGATAAGTTGTGATAGAGTTATGTATTAGAATCGTATGGATAGTTATATTATGATGTGCATGTTTGGTTTATTGAATTATGCCTGATGGATTAAATATATTGTGTGCTGAGGGGTACATTCTGAGAATACCTAGATCCTCGATGGAAGAATATGTTTGTTGATTGTGTAGGAGGAGTACTCTTATTTGGGAATTATCCTAAATATAGGGGAAACTCTGTCCGATTTTCGTGAAATCTTTCTGTGAAAGGCTTGCTAGGGAACTCGTTCTCTAAGTGCTGGTGGGTCGTGACAATACTATATGATGACATGAGTAGCATTTAAAAACCATTGAATATATGGCTAGAAACTAAGCACCTAACCTATGCTTGTTGGCCAAATAATGGCCACACAATTAGAAGCTTAACAAAAATTAAATTTCTTTTTAAATCCACTAATCATGTTATTTTACAAGATGTCCAACTTCAGACTTAAGAATCAAAATCTTTCCATCCTTGTCCCTCCAAGAATTTGGCCTACACCCCAAAACCATAACCCTCCATTTTCTTCTTCCATCTCTCCATCTCCGCCCAAAGTTCCAAGTGAACCTTGTCTCCTTTCAATCAAAACTTTTACTCTTTCTTTGTATTCCCTCAAAAAACCCCAAGATAACCTCATAAACTTCCTTCCTTTGGATCATTTTGCTTCAGTTATCAAGGAGAAAACGAGATTCATCACCTTCTTGAAGCCATAGTGAGGAGGAACCACTAAGAAAGCTCAAATTTAGAAGCTATAAGTTGGATTTAAGGCAAGATTTCTTGGTTGGATTTGAGGCAAGATTTCTTAGATTAATGGATTTCGAAGGTTTGTGTGGTTGCTATAGTTTCTTGTATCATCCTTTATTTGATGTTGTTTGATGATAATATGACTTTTTTTTAAGTGATTTAAGATAGAGAACATTGGTTTGGGTTAAAGATTTTATCAAAAGACCAAAAGAAAACATAAACAGAAATGCTGTTAGATAACCCTAAAGGATATAGGTGCCAAATTCGAATAAAACCAATTTTGGATCAACAAGACTTCCAAAGATTTCCAACCATATAAATTATAAATTCACGTCCAAAAGATTTTATCGTTAACAACTGAGTTGTTCGGTTTTATCGAATAAGTGAGTTTAATCAGAATCTGATTAGACATTTACTTAAAGCCAATTAAGTATGATTTAGACGGATTAGGCTTGATGGAATTAGATTAGGAGCATAGAAAACTCCACAGAAAATTTTCAAGCCAGATTACCGATTTAAGGGAAATCGGTAAGATTTCGATTTTTTAAACTGTCGGAACCGGACCAGTAGAATTTTTCTATGAGTGCCCTAGAATCAATGGCTAAGATTTAGCCAAACACCCCCCTCAAGTGGCGCCTAGATAGCCCTTGATGATGGGAGGTAAACCAGATTTTATGATTAAATTGGATCCACCAATCACAATCAAGCAACCACCAAATATCTTCACCTTTTTCTCCTTTTCTCCTCATCCATTTTCGGCCCCTCATCCAATTGCTAAAACTCTCCTCTTTCTCTCCTCTTTGCTCTCATTTCTACTCCATTCTCATCCATCTTCAAGTCTCATCCCAAGTCACCACCATCAAAGACTCAAAATCAAGACAAACTCAACTAGACAAGGTAGAAAATCCTACTTCTCCTCTTGTTTTCTCTGATTTGGAGCTGCATGGTGAGCATGCATAATCTGAGATATTGATGTTTTGTTGAGTAATGATGATGTTTTATGACTGGTTTTGCATGTATGTTGTGGTTAAAATTGGAATTGAGGGCAAATAGCTTGAAGGAGGAAGCTAAATCTAGAAACTGTTAGGGTTTTCCTTGGCGGTCCGTACGGCGGAGTGTATGGCTCCGCCTACCATCATTTAAATTGGATGAAACCATTTTTATATAAAACTATACATCTATAGCTTTCCACACATATACCATATAAGGCCATTGGATTAGTATAGAATTATTTATGAATTTTTGAAGTTTACCCTAGAAATCTGGATTCCTATTCGGGAAGTAGGAGTTGAGAAGGGTATAACTCACACTACACAACTTCAAATTGAGTTAACCCAAGTTTTTTCGAAAGCTAACATGTAAAGGAATATCCCATAAAAATTTCAGAACCAAACTCATAGCCGTTTGCTCCCAGTGCACCAAGGAAATTGGCTTAAGTCTAAACCGGATTGAACTAGGGTAGTTTAGTAAGGCCAAGTTTCGAGACTCATAAGTCAAAATATACCTATGCAAATGACATGAAACTTAATTCATTTGAAATCTTATTCTGATAGCTTTAATTTGATATAAATTTTATATGAATTCACCAACTTTTCTATTTTTAGTGAATTTTTACTTATAAGAACCCAATTCTGGCTGAGAACAGGGCAGTCTAAGGTAAATTATTTATATCTAGAGTTATACACATCAAAATGAGATGGGACGAAAAGGGTTAGAATCTAGACATATGAGGCTATGACATATTCAAAAATTAGACTTAAATGAGTTGAATTGAATAAGAAGTGGGGCATACCAAATTCGGGCAGAACAGAGGGGGTTAAACTGAAACCTTATTGATGCTTGATTTGAAATTGTTGAATGATGCCATGAATGAATATGTATAATTGCTGGTCTATACTGAAATTGCAAAGTTGTATAAATGTACTGGTTGTTTGGCACTATTCATGGGGAAGCGGACTCGATTCGTCATGCTGTCGAAATTTCGGTAAGAAGTTCATATGTTATGAAAATTTATAACAACTTGAGTACATCATATGTAAAGAAACAAGCTTGATGTGCATTCATTTCATGATATTATAAAGGATTCCATATCACTTGGGCCAGCCCTGGAATAAATTAAAGGGAATAGATCAGTGGGAAGGTCGGGGGAAGTAAACCCGGCCATCCTGTATAGGAACGAGCTCGGTCCTGAAAAGCGGACTATTACCCAGGAGTATATGACCAATGACTCCCAGGGGACCAAGGATGGAAATAAGTTATAATAGGCGAAAGCCTCCAAGAATAAGATGCATTTTCTAATTGCACATGCATATGTATAGTGTAATGCTTCCTTATTGATTGTTCTAGATCCCTGTTTATTATTCTTAATATGCTATTGTCCCACCATGATTACTGTTCGAGTACATTAGTGTATCTATTAACTAAAATTGAGTTTGTTTCGATGTATGATTTACAAACAAGTATTTAATTTGAAGATTATCGTTTTACCATACTATTTGAAAAATATTGAATGACTGAAACAACTGGGAATGACAGCGATGACAGATGTATAAAAGCTAGGATTTTCTACTAAGAAATATTCATTTCTCACCCTATTGTATGTTCCGCGTCATTCTCAGACCATGGAGCACGCAGTGACCAGGGTGCTATTCATCGAGTTCCCTGAGCTACATATACACCTTGACCCATTTTTGGATTCTGTATATATCTCCGGCCCATGTCAGTTCCATCTATACTTCTTTTTCCAGCGAGATTTCGCCGTCCCCCTCATGCACCCTCTCTTTGACCCTTCTGTCCCTTACATTGCTATACCTCTCCACATGGCCTATCCATTTCCACGACCACCACCAGCAGCACTAGCAACTCCAGTTCCCATGGCCCCTCCTACTTCACCACCGCAGCCGATGTCGTCAGCCTCGGTCTCAGAGGAGGACCCGTCCAAGACGGCGAGTTCTTCTTCGTCATCCTCTACTCCCAGTGTTGGACACCTTCCAGCAGATGCCGCCATGGCGAACGGGTTTCTTTCATCAGATTCTGTTTAGATAGCGTGCATGCTGTAGTATAGGTAGATGTACAGAATGACCCTCTTTTGGTAATCTGGGTCATAGGTGGATGGGTAGATGTTAGGAATGTACATGCAATGTCCCATGGGGACCATTTGGGGTGCTGTTCATAGAAACTGACCGTTTTGTTTTGTATTAGCGGCCTCATTTTGTTACCCTGTATCATTTTGACAAACTTTAAAATCAGATATATATGTATATAATTATGATGCCTCTTGCAGTAATCCGGTCTTTATTATATTTTTAGCAATGTTACATTATTTATAGTATTACCGATTATCTAACATCTATTCCGCTGTCACGCAGAAAATTTTGCTACGTGATTGAGTATTTTTATGTGAGTAATTAATACCAATATAGAAATTGGAATTAAACCAGTATTACGCGTAATCACTTATCAGATAATTTATTATGACTTAAGCATAGTACTTTGTCTGGTAAGGTGTTACAAAGCCCCTTTAAGAAGCCACTTAAACTAATATAATACTTAACAAATTCCTCTATTCATGATACCATCATAAGAAACATAGAACTACTTCTCATAACTCCCCCCGTTGGCCTCAAAATCTGATAGAAATTGTTTCAATATCGCAAATATGACTGTCCTTCCAACTAAAAAACACAAATTCCATCTCAGAATGTTAAATCTATGTGTATGTGCTTGTTCTCGTATCACAATCTAGCGTTTGTTAGATTACTTGCGCAAATCATTCGACTAAGTGCACAATTTCTATATGCACTTACTCTCATTTCACAACCTTCTGTTTGCAAGATGACTTGTGTAAATCATTGGACTAAGATCACAATTTCCAGATAATCCAATCAAGATAATTCATCTTGACAATGATGATGAATTTACTTCTCAAACTTTTAATGCTTATTATACAGCAAGTTGTAACATCCAAAAAATTTTATCATTTTTAACTGAGTTGTTCAATTTTTAGTGAATAATTAGGATTAACTGGAATTCGATTAAGTATTCACTTAAAGCCAATTAATTGTGATTTAGAAGGATTAGACTTGATGAAATTAAATTAGAACTATAGGAAAACTCATAGGAATTTTCTAAAACTGGTTTACCGATTTAAGAGAAATTGATAAGATTTCGGTATTTTAAACTGTCAGAAGTAAACCAATAGAAATTATAATGTAAAAACCCTAGGATAGATGGCCAAGATTTAGTCAACTCACCCATACATGTGGCGCCACTAATCAGCGCAAAAGTGGGCAACTCAAGTAAATTGAAAAATGAGAAGGAATCCACCAATCATGTAACAACTTGCTTCAAAAGTCTTGAAATAATTCCTTCCTTCTCCCTTGTGTAATTCGGCCAACATAAGGAGCTGAGCTTTGTTCATTTCTCTTCTATTCACACTCATCTCCACTCCATCTTCAACCCCTCTTCAAGTCTCATCAAAAGTTTCTTCAATCTAAGACATCACACCAAGAAGATTTCAACTAGACAAGGTAGGAATTCAATCCATCTTCTTGTTTTCTTTGAATGGGCTGATAGGGTCTCCACTTTCCTTCCACTTTCTTGCATGATTCTGATATTATCTTGAGTGATGATGATGAATTAAGGTGTCTATATGAGTTTGAATTGAAGATTTGATTGATTGATTTAAGGAAAATATAAGTTCAAGAAGAATTCAATAAGCTATTAGGGTTTTTCCCTGACAGTCCGTACGACGGAGTGTACAACTCCGCCTACAGCTATTTAAATTTGATGAATCTATTTTTATATGAAACTAAACATTCAGAACTTTCCACATATAAAATATAAGGTCATTGGATTAGTATAGAACTAGTTATGAATTTTTGAAGTTTGACCTAGAAATCTAGATTCTTATCTAGGTAGTATAAGTTGAGAAGGGTGCAACTCATCCTGCACAACCTAAATTGAGTGAAACTAATGCTGTTTGAAAGCTAACATATAAGAGAATATCCCATAAAAATTTCAGCTTCAGAACCATTGCCAATTATTT
This sequence comes from Pterocarpus santalinus, assembly GCA_031439595.1. NCBI lineage: Eukaryota > Viridiplantae > Streptophyta > Magnoliopsida > Fabales > Fabaceae > Pterocarpus > Pterocarpus santalinus. Next base: position 21,871,714 of record CM062525.1, read on the forward strand.
CCAGCAGATCAATGAATTTACCTTAAGTTCAAATCGGGATGGAACAGGATAGTCTAGCAGGGTCAAGTTACAAGACTTATATCTCAAAATATACTCATGAAAATGATATGAAACCTCTTTCATTTGAAAGCTTGTTTTGTTAGCTTTAATTTAATATAAATTTCATATAATGTCACCTAGATTTCTATTTTTTGTGAATTTTTATTTATAAGAGTGCACTTTTGGCTAGGTACAAGACAGTCTAAGGTAAAATACTAATAACTTGAGCTATACAAATCAAAATGAGATGGGACTAAAACGGTTGGAAACTAGACACATAGAGCTATGATATATCCAAAATTCAAGTTTAAATGAGTTAAATAGGAGTAAAGGTGGATTTTACAAAATTCAGGCAGAAGAGGGTAGAGTGAGTAGAAAACTCTATTGATATTTCTATTGACTTTGACATACCATATGATTAATAATGATGCTGTAACTTGCTGTTTTATATTGAATTGAATACTTAATTAATTGTACTAGTAGCATGACACTATTCACAGGAAAGCGGATTCGATCTGTTATGCTGTCGAATTTCTGACATAAATTAGTGATAATTCTAAATGTTTGTGTGTTAATGTTATGTGACGTGTATGAATAACATGCAAGTATTATTCTTTTAGAATAAGGTATGAAGCCTATATATTTATGATTCTATGATGAAAGATATGATGATGAGTCCATATTCTGAAAGAACGTGACATGGCAATCATGCTTTGGTGGAGTATGACATGGCAATCATACTCTGGAATGTGGCATAATGATCCAATACCCTAAGGAACGGGACATGGTGATTATATCCCGATAGAGTATGACATGGTGATCATACTCTGGGATGTGGCAAGATGAACATATTTCTAAGGAGTGTGACATGGTGATCACACCCGAGAGAGTATGACATGGTGATCGTCCTCTGGAATATGTATGACAAGTAAAGGAAGACAAAGAAAGAAAAGAAAATTATGTGTATCTGCATAAATTCAAGTACAAGTAAAGGCATATGCAGATTTTAAGTTTCCAGGATATTGGTGTCATTATATTCTAATACATTGCAGTTATTATTCATATTATGATTCATGACTTTATTTTGTATTGGCTCTCCCAAATGACAAGTATATGAATAAAATGGACCCTGCTTCGAACAATATGTTTTTGAACTATAAAATTAAATAGTTTATATAACATGTTTAAAGATAATAATGATGACATGGTATGAAATTTCTTTGTGAATCCTACTAAGAATTTAAAATTCTCACTCCTATTTCCATATTATCTCTAGATAGTTCAAGAAGTTTCGATGACGGCCAAAGTTGTTGTCAGATAAGGTCCACTCAGGTAACAGTAACAACTCCTGAGTATGGTACTGTGACTTAAACATAGTACTATATAGAGGAGGACGTTACACAAGTGGTACAAATGTTGAACATCTAGTTGCTCATCATCATGTGCAAAATGTGTTAGTAAAATATTTATAAAATGACTATAATTGATTACTAAATCATTGCTTATAAAAACAGAACTCCCAATTTTGGCTTAGGGCATGATATTCTACATGTTGTTGGACTTATTTATACAAGGCAAATGAGTTACCATCAATTATTTCCCTTATAATTAGTTTTTGACCAGCAGCCAAATGTTTTTCATCAAAGAATTTTTTGGTATACGATTTATATCCAAATTGCCCTGCTTGTTCGCAACAAATTAGGACTCTAAAGAAAATTGAGAGTATATATTGGATATGATTCTCCCTCTATATTCAAATATCTTGAAATACCAAAAAGAAATATCTTTAAGGCTTGATTTGTATATTGCCATTTTGATGAAACAATGTTTCCAATGTTAGGGGAAGAGAATAAGCACAACTGGAAAATAAAGATAAATTAAAATGCATCATCTTTACACCATTTAGATCCTTTAACAAGGCCATGTGAACTAGAAGTTCAAAAGATTATACATTTGCAAAGAATAGCAAATTAATTACCAAATACACTCTCTGATACAAGAATGATAACTAAATCCTTTATACCAATTGAAAATACCCTATCTATTGGACAGTCACTCAATGTATCAATGTCAACTATTTGTTGCAAAGATAAAAGTACTTAAAAAAGAGGTGCAAATGATTTTGTGGATACAAATGATTTTAAAATGGATATTCTTCTTATTGATGAAGATAAAGATATAGTAAGGACTTATACTATAGTCCAAACTTTGAACATAATTGAAATGCCACAAAAAAATCAGGTGCTTGAAAATACTCAAGATATTGAAAATGATGAGATCTCAATATGCTATGTCTTTATGGGGGAAAAAAATGGAACCAAAAAGAAATTGTTGTTGAAAATGTATTTACATATAATGTAGCTCTAAACATTATGGATCTTGAACCAAGAATTTCCAAAGAGTGTCGGGTAGAAATGATTAGTCAAAATGGAAAGAAACCATGCAAGTTATACTAGATTTACTTTCAAAATGTGAAGTCTTTGGACTTGTAACTTGAACACCAAAAGCTATAAAACCTATGGAATATGAAAAGAAACTTTTGAGAAAACAAAATTAGAAAAATGAAGTTGTGAGATATAAAGCTTGACTTGCAGTACAAGGTTTCTCACAAAAGGCCTGGTATAAATTATGATGAAATGTATGTATTCTTAGTAGTGAATGGGATTACATTTTGACTTTTTATTAGCTTATCAGCACATAATAAGCTAAATATGCATCTAATGGATGTCAACTCAACTGACTGTAATACCCTAACAACTCCACACTATGCTTAAGTCGTATTACAATAATTATTAGTTGTTACTTTTACTTTGCAGAAGCTAAAATTATTTATGAAAATAGGGTAAATTTTTCTTTTTTTCTTTTTAATTTATTACTACAATTATCTTTTAAAAATGTGAGCCTTAATTACATAATAATTGTCACATAATTTGAAGCATATCATACATAAATATTCATGTTGCAGTAAATAAATATAAACATAAATAAACATTCATATCCCCATTAACATACATACATATATACATACATATATACACACATACACACACACACACACACACACACACACAACGCCTAAGTTGAGAATTATATGAATTGTGATACATTGTCCTATCAGACCCCACTGAAGCTCTAAGTCTAAACCCTATGCCTCTTTAGAAGGCAATATAATTGGGATATTTTCAGAGGATTAAAAGTCCTGATAGTTGTTCCTTAGATATCTAAGAATTGAAGAGTGATTTTTAATGAATTTTAGAAAGTCATTAACCCTTTCATTTTTTGCTGAAAAGTCTAAGGAAATGTGAGTTTCCGGAAATTTGTACTAAAGTTTAAAAGTTGAATTTTGATTCCTAAGGAATTTGATTTTTTCGATATTTTTATTAGATTCAAATGGGGGGTATTTTCTTATTTACACGTATGTTTTAAAGATTAATGGAGAGTAAAACAAATGAGGACATTAACTTAAAATTAAGAAATATAAATAAGTATATGGTAATATTTAAAAGGTGTATGAGAAAAAAAAAAAAAGGGGCTTGGCGCCCAAGCCCCGGCTACCCTATAGGAAGATGGCATTCAGGTGCTTGGGCACAAATCATGGCGCTTGAGCGCCCATGAGGCGTGGTTAAAAGAAGGTTTTCAAGCCCTTTTCCCCACTCTTCCCCAAATCTCTCTCTTCTTTCTTTCTCATCTTTCTTCTCCTCACATGGATTCTATCAATATAATGGCTAGATCGAAAGATTCCCCAAAATTGCAGACCTACACATAATAAGCATACATAGCATTCACAAGCAATCCATCACATGCATAGATTATGATTCTTGTGGATTTCTCCTCAAGAATCCTAACACTCAATCCCAATACAGTTATAATACATGGATCAACATTTGCAATATCAAACAACTTCATCATTTTTCCTACATGATTAGGGAGTAAAGTACACCACTGCACTCAAGAGTTTTAGCTAGGTGATTATGTGCAAATCTTTTAATTTACCATTTTAACCCCTCAAGTCTTGAATTAATCTTGAAGAGAGATTTAGAGATTTTAAATTCTTTTCTTTACTCATTGATCCTTAAATTAAGTTGCATTTTTTTTACTTTAGTATAGTCTTTTAACTCTTATGTTTACTCTTCAAGTTTAATTATTCAAGAAAGTCATCAACTTTATTTAGTTATTTGTTTTGGGCTTAAAATTCACATCTTTGTTAGTTGAACATTTTTCACTTCTCAGTTGAGTTATAAGCCTAAACCTTTCTTAGATATGGTCTTAGACTTATCTTAAATCCTTTAATCTTCATCAAACCTAGCTAGTCTCTAAATTTTTTATATCAAGATCCATGCTTTAAGTTAAACAAAACATTTCCTTTCCTTTGGTCTCCTTCATGGCCGAACCTATGTCACAATTTTTAGTTCGAATCCTTTTTTTGTTTTCTTAGTTACAAAGTGTGTCAGTAATACATGTAGACTAAGGATCAACTCTTGAAATTTCCAAACTATTTTCCTCTTTATTTTTCCCTAGCATGGCTAAACCACCATCAAGCCAAGCACCAATTTTTATTTTGGTTTATTTCTTGATTTCACTTGTTTAAGACTTATTAAAACTTATAGAACATAGATCTAAGCTTAAAAAGTTTTAATCTTATGAGACACTTGATAAACAATTAAATCTTTTTTATGATTCATGTCTTAAAACCACTTTCTCATGGCCACTTTTCCAATGACCAACCAAATAAGATAAAGGAAATAACTTTACCATATATTTCATCATAAAAATGAAGAAAAAACCAAGGGATCAAACGAATACTCAAAAAAGGTGACAACTTTAACTTTTTTTAAGAGGCAAAAACAAAGAATAAGCCAAGAGCACTATAGTCATAGCTAGGGCTAAGCATTCATGACTAAAAGTGAGTAAAGTCCCATCACACTTAAAAGATAAACCAACTAGAAACTCAAAAGAAGAAGTAGAAACATAAAAAGGAAACATTTTACATCAACTTTCAAGAAACTAGAAGCTTTAGACAAAGCTTGAAGCTCAAAGCTATTGTCACGACCCAATCCAGGCCGTGACCGGCGCTTAGAGAGCACGCTCCCTAGCAAGCCTCACACATCAAAATTCCACAAAATTTTTGACAGAGTTTCCTTTATATTTAGGATACTTCCCAAATATGAGTACTTATCCTGCAATTTAACAATCACACACATCTCATCGGGGATCCAAGCATTCTTAAAATGCACCCCTCAGCACACAACACATATAAAATCAGAGTTCATAATCAAATCCAACCTAAACTAGTCATCAGGTATACATACAATAAACAATCCACTAGTTTAATCAACCTCTAAACATAATTTAACATACTAGCAAGGGTCGGACCCTGCCTGTAGTACTACGGAGCTACTACCAAGATTACAATTGAAACAAACTATAAATCTAGGCCCTTACTATATAGGGCTCACCCCGAGAGGAGTCTAATGATGCTGAGCAGGCGGATCGGCTCCCAAGTCTGACCCTGTATCTGAAAAGAAATGCAACAACCACGGGGTGAGTTTGAGAAACTCAGTGAGAGACAGGATACTTTTGAAACTCATGAGTCAATGCATGTATATATATATGAGCACAAATGATTTCATCCAGATAAAGAAAACAGTGGAAACATCTAACAGGATAAACAGGCAGGATTCACACTTGGGTGGCCGCTCCTTCGTGTGAATCCCGAAATCAGGCACGCACCCCTCCTTATTGAGAGGCCGTGAAGTACAAGCACGCACCACACTATACGTATGGCCGTGAAATATCCGTCACGCACCACCCCCTTGGGTGGCCATGTAATATCATAGTCCAAGGTGCACCAAGGCTAACGTCTACTGCCGTTAGCAAACAGATCCTATTATAGACTTTCCTATTCTTTCAAGTTCATAAAACACAATTCTCATAACATATTCAAATTCCGTTCATCATTAACTCATGAGTAGCTTTTCTCAAGGTAAATAAACAATTCGAAATTTAAAACAGAATAAGTCAAAAGCATTCCGTCTACTCACAGATCACCTTCTGAGGAAGACCTTAAATCTCCGGATTCACAAGAGTGGAGAGAAGTTTCCTTGGGAATATCTAGCATTACAACATAATACTAGGATCATTAACACTCTCCATACCATAAATTCTCTAGTCCTAAAATCCTAAGGTTCCAAGAATTCAACTGAGATAAAAGGAATTGGAATTGCTTGGAAGAAGGAAAGAACAATGTATGAGACTTACCTCCAGAATTGGAATGAGAAGGAGAACAAAGGTGTGCTCACCACTTCAAATCCTCTAAAGCAAGAATGAAGAAGGAGGAGAAATTTGTATAGATGGTTGATTGTGTTTAATGGAATGAGTATGGTGTTGTTGTTGTTGATTTAATTAGGAAAATGATGAAATGAAGTTGATAGAGGTATAGGATGGTAGGAGGATGAGTTCTAGAGAGAAGGGAGAGAGTTTGGAGTTAGAGAGAGAAGAGAAATCGACAAAATGAGGGTGTGGGACGCGTCTCCGTATATATATTGGCCTGTGGTAATCGATTACCACGAGCTGGTAATCGATTACCACGATGAACTGGTAATCGATTACCATTCTGGTAATCGATTACCATGAGCAAATGGCTGGTAATCGATTACCAAAGGTTGGTAATCGATTACGGAGTGCAAATTTTTAACCCAAGGACATACAGAGAGCCACATGTCCGATTACCAACCTCACGCTAAACCATTACAACATCCCAAAACATAGTTCCTTGATTCCAAAAGATATCCAACACCTAAGATCATCATAAACAAATTAAGCACATCGATCAAACACGATTAACACAGAAAATTTTGAAATTACACCAAGGGTATTACATACTCCCCCCTTCAAAAGAATTCGTCCTCGAATTCTGAATAAAACAATAATCACCTCAATCGAACAGGTGGGGGTATTTGATATGCATGGCTTCTTCAGTCTCCCAAGTTGCTTCTTCTCCTGAGTGGTTCTTCCAAAGTACCTTTACAAGAGTCACCTCTCTTGAGCGCAGTTTCCTCACTTGACGATCAATTATAGCTACAGGCTCTTCTTCATAGGTCAAATCTTCCTCTAATTGGATGGTATGTGGAGCGAGCACATGAGAAGGGTCGGGGAGGTACTTCCGTAGCATAGACACGTGAAATACTGGATGAATCATGGCTAAGCCAGGGGGTAAGGCCAAATGATACGCCACTGGGCCAATTCTATCCAAAATCTCAAAAGGGCCTATATAACGAGGGCTGAGCTTACCTTTCTTTCCAAACCTTATCACACCCTTCATAGGGGACACACGAAGGAACACCAGGTCACCTATAGAGAATTCCAAGTCTCGCCTACGATGATCAGCATACGCCTTTTGCCTACTCTGGGCTGCTAACAATCGTTCTCTAATCAATCGAACCTTCTCCAAGGAGTCCTGTATCAGATCTGGCCCCAAAATCTTAGCTTCACCTACCTCAAACCATCCAATGGGAGACCTACAGCGTCTTCCATACAGAGCTTCGAATGGTGCCATCTGAATGCTGGCTTGATAACTATTATTGTAAGAGAATTCAACCAGGGGCATGTAACTATCCCAATTCCCACCAAAATCCAAGATACAAGACCTCAACATGTCTTCAAGGATTTGAATTGTTCTTTCGGATTGCCCATCCGTTTGAGGGTGGAATGCTGTACTTAAATCTAGTCGGGTTCCTAAGGCCTTTTGGAATGCCTTCCAAAAATGAGAAGTGAATTGAGGTCCACGATCTGAGATAATGGATGTTGGAACTCCGTGAAGTCGAACAATCTCATCAGCATAAAGTTTAGCATAACGGGAAGCCTTATAGGTAGTCTTGACTGGGAGGAAATGAGCCGACTTGGTTAATCTATCAACTATCACCCAAATAGAGTCAAAACCCCTAAAGCTCCGAGGCAACCCAGTCACAAAATCCATGGTAATTCTCTCCCATTTCCACTCAGGTATTTCAACCTGTTGCAACAACCCGGCAGGTCTTTGATGTTCAGCTTTGACTTGCTGACATACTAAACATCGTGATACAAAGTCCCCTATATCCCTCTTCATGCCTTCCCACCAAAACAATTGTTTCAAATCTTGATACATTTTTGTGGAACCCGGATGAATTGTATATCTGGAATTGTGGGCTTCCTCCAGAAGAGTCCTTCTCAAATTGCCTATATGTGGTACACACAGGCGATTTCCGCATCTCAAAGCTCCTACCTGATCAAGGGAGAACTCAGGTTTCTTCCCATTACGAACTTCATTCCGTAATTTACATAGTTGAGTATCCTCATACTGGGCAGTTTTGATTTGCTCAATCAAGGAAGATCGCGCCCGAACATGGGCCAAAAGTGGCCCGGAACCTCCAAGTTCAAAGTGAATACCCTCAGATTCTAACCTGTGGATCTCTTCCACTATGGGTCGTCTCACCGGTGCTATGTGGGCAAGACTACCCATGGATTTCCTGCTCAGTGCATCGGCCACTATGTTTGCCTTACCTGGATGATATAGAATAGTGTAATCGTAGTCCTTAAGCAATTCCATCCACCTACGCTGTCTCAAGTTTAAATCCTTTTGTTGGAAAATATACTTCAGACTCTTATGATCGGTGTAAATCTCACACGATTCCCCATAAAGATAATGTCTCCAAATCTTTAGTGCAAACACTATGGCTGCCATTTCCAAATCATGGGTGGGGTAATTCTGCTCATGTCTTTTCAATTGCCTTGAAGCATAAGCAATGACTCGTCCATGTTGCATAAGAACACATCCGAGTCCTACCCGGGAAGCATCACAATAGACAGAATACCCTCCCGATCCTGAGGGCAAAACCAGCACAGGGGCTGTAGTAAGACAAGTTTTAAGCCTTTGGAAGCTTTCTTCACAATCATTAGACCATTGGAAGGGCACACCTTTTTGGGTGAGTTTAGTCAAAGGAGCAGAGATCTTAGAGAAGTCTTTCACAAATCTTCGATAATAGCCTGCCAACCCTAAGAAACTCCGAATTTTAGTCACAGTTGTCGGTTGGGGCCACTTTTGAATAGCTTCAACCTTCCTAGGATCCACCATAATCCCTTCTTTTGATACCACATGACCCAAAAAGGTCACTTGATCCAACCAAAACTCACATTTGGAAAATTTAGCATAAAGTTGGTGATCCCTTAGAGTTTGCAGAATGATCCGCAAATGGCATTCATGGTCTTCCTCACTCCTTGAGTAAACCAAGATATCGTCAATGAAGACGATCACAAAGTGATCCAGGAATAGTCTGAACACTCTGTTCATCAAATCCATGAAAGCAGCTGGGGCGTTGGTTAATCCAAAAGACATTACTAAGAACTCGTAATGTCCATAACGGGTTCGAAAAGCAGTCTTAGGAATATCTTCCTCCCGAATTCTTAACTGATGGTAACCGGATCGAAGATCAATTTTTGAAAAGCACGATGCTCCTTGCAGTTGGTCAAACAAGTCATCAATCCGGGGTAAGGGATATTTATTACGAACTGTCAACCGATTGAGTTGTCTATAGTCCACACATAACCGCATGGAGCCATCCTTCTTCTTCACGAAGAGCACAGGAGCACCCCAGGGGGACATGCTAGGACGAATAAAGCCCTTTTTCAGCATGTCTTGCAACTGAACTTTCAACTCTCGAAGTTCTGCTGGAGCCATACGGTAAGGAGGAATAGAAATGGGCTGAACATCCGGAGTCAAATCAATACAAAATTCAATCTCCCTATCTGGGGGCATGCCTGGTAGTTCCTCCGGAAATACATCGGGAAATTCTCTTACCACATGGACTTGATCAAGACTAGGCACCTTCATTTCTACGTCATGAACCACCGCGAGATAGCCTTCGTTCCCTTTATCCATCAATCGCATCGCCGACATAGAAGAAATTAGGTGAGTGGGGGTTAAGCTGCTATCTCCCCAAAATATAAAAGATAAACCGTCGGGTATCTCAAATTTCACTGCCTCAGAATGGCAATCCACCGAGGCATGGCACGAGGACAACCAGTCCATACCTAGGATGACGTCGAAGTCCATCATCTCCAATAATAATAAGTTAGCCAGAGTATCCACTCCCTTGATACTAACCATACAGGAGGGAAACATTAATTGGACCATTAAGGATTCTCCCATGGGGGTTCCAACCCAAAAAGGGTGATCCATCAATACCGGTTGCTGATTGAAACGAGAAGCAAAGTATGGGGATACATAGGAGTGGGTGGAGCCTGGATCAAACAACACATATGCCTCAAAAGAATTTACATGTAAGGTACCTGCCACTACTGCATTCGAAGCCTGGGCATCTTGCCTTGTCAAGGCGAAGACTCTGGGCTGGCCTCTGCCTGCCCCTCTACCACCAGAACCTCTGCCACCTGCTCCTCTACCTGAACCCCTTCCGGTGGGTCCATGAGAAGCTCCCGGAGATAAAGCTGAGTGAGACGGCGCTGGCACGACAGGACGTACAAAGCTCGGATCAAAAGTCCCCTTTAAATAGGGACAATCCTTCTTGAGATGTCCTGTTAGGCCACATCCAAAACAAGCTCCAGTGGCTCTATAACACTGCCCCGAGTGGTAATTCCCACAAGACTGACATGGAGGCCTAGAGTAAACTGACTGCCCCATTCCTTGCATTCCAAGCTGAGATGCACTGCCAGCTTTGGATCCTGAGCCAGATACACTCATAGGAACAGGCCCTGAAGAAGTAGCCCCTCCCGAGAGTGCTTGACGTCGGCCCTGAAAATTCTGAGCTCCCCCAGAACTAGATCCTCCAGAAAAATTCCCTTTCATCTTCTGCTTCTTTCCTGTCTCCTTGGCTGCTTTCCGCTCCTCCCTTCCGATCTCGAGACCATAAGCAGCATCCACAATTTTAGCATAAGACATTCTCCCAACCATAGGAAGTAGGTTGGAGAATAAAGGATCAAGCAATCCACGGACAAACCTCCTAACTCTCATTGTGTCATCGGATACCAAATGATAGGCATAGCGGGACAATTTGGTAAATTGTTCTTCATATTCTGCTATAGACATCCCTGGAGTTTGCCTTAGCCTTTCAAAATCAGCCGCATACTTCTCCCTTTTGTTGGCCGGAAGAAATCTCATCATAAAAACCTCAGTAAATTCTTCCCAAGTGAGGGGAGGTAATCCAGAGGCATCCCTGCCTCCCATGAGTGTGGCATACCACTGTTCTGCAATCCCATTCAAATTATAAGCCACCAGCTCCACGACTCTCTCACTCGGGCATCTAAGGACTCTGAGGACCTTATTGATGCGATCAAGAAATTGTTGAGGGTCATCTGCCAGGGGATTTCCAGAGAAATTAGGTGGATTCAATCTGAGGAAGGATTCGATTGACACTTCATTCCCTTCTCGTTGATGACGAGGCTCACGGATGGGTGGAGTTGGTTCTGCATGAGGTTGAGATTCATTCCCCCGTTGATGAGCTAGGAGTTCTACCAGAGTATTGAGAGTCTGGTGAACCCCTCTCATTTCAGTTGCCAAATTGATTGGTTCTTCATCAGGAGTAGGCTCTACCGGTTGCCTAGCCGGTCTTCCACGGCCTCCTCTTCGACCACGGCCTCTCCCTCTCCTAGGAGGAGAAGGGGCCTGGTCCGATTCAGCGTCAGAAGCCTCATGGGCTTCTGCCCTTGCAACACGGGTGCGAGTTCTAGGCGGCATTTCACCTAGGGAAAGAGTTCATCGAGGTTAAGACCAATTGATATGCCAAGTAAGAAAACACTTGAAGTGAATAATTCATGAAGGATAAATACATGAAGGATAATCCTAAAGGCCTCTGGTAGTATCACGTTTTGTGAAAATGGGCCGGCTTCCATTTGCACAATCGTGACCCCACTAAAGGACACTTGCTCCATAGTACACAGGGAAACCTAGGCTCTGATACCATCTTTGTCACGACTAATCCAAAGTCCGTGATCAAGCGCTTAGAGAGCACGCTCCCTAGCAAGCCTCACACATCAAAATTCCACAAAATTTTTGACAGAGTTTCCTCTATATTTAGGATACTTCCCAAATATGAGTACTTATCCTGCAATTTAACAATCACACACATCTCATCGGGGATCCAAGCATTCTTAGAATGCACCCCTCAGCACACAACACATATAAAATCAGAGTTCATAATCAAATCCAACCTAAACTAGTCATCAGGTATACATACAATAAACAATCCACTAGTTTAATCAACCTCTAAACATAATTTAACATACTAGCAAGGGTCGAACCCTGCCTGTAGTACTACGGAGCTACTACCAAGATTACAATTGAAACAAACTACAAATCTAGGCCCTTACTATATAGGGCTCACCCCGAGAGAAGTCTAATGATGCTGAGCAGGCGGATCGGCTCCCAAGTCTGACCCTGTATCTGAAAAGAAATGCAACAACCACGGGGTGAGTTTGAGAAACTCAGTGAGAGACAGGATACTTTTGAAACTCATGAGTCAATGCATGTATATATATATGAGCACAAATGATTTCATCCAGATAAAGAAAACAGTGGAAACATCTAACAGGATAAACAGGCAGGATTCACACTTGGGTGGCCGCTCCTTCGTGTGAATCCCGAAATCAGGCACGCACCCCTCCTTATTGAGAGGCTGTGAAGTACAAGCACGCACCACACTATACGTATGGCCGTGAAATATCCGTCACGCACCACCCCCTTGGGTGGCCATGTAATATCATAGTCCAAGGTGCACCAAGGCTAACGTCTACTGCCGTTAGCAAACAGATCCTGTTATAGACTTTCCTATTCTTTCAAGTTCATAAAACACAATTCTCATAACATATTCAAATTCCGTTCATCATTAACTCATGAGTAGCTTTTCTCAAGGTAAATAAACAATTCGAAATTTAAAACAGAATAAGTCAAAAGCATTCCGTCTACTCATAGATCACCGGTTACAGGAAGACCTTAAATCTCCGGATTCACAAAAGTGGAGAGAAGTTTCCTTGGGAATATCTAGCATTACAACATAACACTAGGATCATTAACACTCTCCATACCATAAATTCTCTAGTCCTAAAATCCTAGGGTTCCAAGAATTCAACTGAGATAAAAGGAATTGGAATTGCTTGGAAGAAGGAAAGAACAATGTATGAGACTTACCTCCAGAATTGGAATGAGAAGGAGAACAAAGGTGTGCTCACCACTTCAAATCCTCTAAAGCAAGAATGAAGAAGGAGGAGAAATTTGTATAGATGGTTGATTGTGTTTAATGGAATGAGTATGGTGTTGTTGTTGTTGATTTAATTAGGAAAATGATGAAATGAAGTTGATAGAGGTATAGGATGGTAGGAGGATGAGTTCTAGAGAGAAGGGAGAGAGTTTGGAGTTAGAGAGAGAAGAGAAATCGACAAAATGAGGGTGTGGGACGCGTCTCCGTATATATATTGGCCTGTGGTAATCGATTACCACGATGAACTGGTAATCGATTACCATTCTGGTAATCGATTACCATGAGCAAATGGCTGGTAATCGATTACCAAAGGTTGGTAATCGATTACCACAAACCCAGAACTGGTAATCGATTACCAAATTTGGTAATCGATTACGGAGTGCAAATTTTTAACCCAAGGACATACAGAGAGCCCTGTAATCGATTACCAACCTCACGGTAATCGATTACAACATCCCAAAACATAGTTCCTTGATTCCAAAAGATATCCAACACCTAAGATCATCATAAACAAATTAAGCACATCGATCAAACACGATTAACACAGAAAATTTTGAAATTACACCAAGGGTGTTACAGCTATGGTCAAGCTTAAGCATTCATGGCTTGTCATAAAAGAAAACAAGGTTAGATAGAGGTTCCTACCAACTTAAGATGATGAACCAAGCAAGAAAACTTGAAACTTGAGATAAAAATTGTCCTCCTTGCTCCCAAAGAATCCCACAGTTTTGGCTAGAGAGGAAGGTGAGGCCTTGTTGCTTCTTTGCTTGGATGAGAGTGTGTACTTGTGTGTTTGTAAGAGCTAGAAGATGTAGCTCTCACAAGGTCTAGTGAGGGTGGTTATGGAGGTTCAAGAACTTGGAGAGAAAGGAAGAAAGTGATGAAGAAGTAGAGAGAGAGAGTTAGGTTCTCTTGGAGATGAGAGAGTATGAGGAAAACTTGGAGAGGAAGGAGTATATTTAAGGAAAATGTGAATAGGTGTGGAGGAGGGGTGCTTGGCCATGGGTGTTATGACATTAGGGGAGGGAGATATTTTCATTTTTGTTATAATTAAGGAGACAAATTAGATAATTAAGGTGATTACTTTAGACAAATCCTTGTACCTTCCTTACACAAAGCATTTTTGTCTTCTATTTTTTGCTTTTGATGATGTCATATGTACTTTATTGTCTAATTGACTTTTAATTTGAATTTAATGATGAGATTAAATGTTCTTGTTGCTTATATGACTTAATTAATTAAGAATTAGTGATGAACTCATGTATTATTAGTGAAATTAAAATCTTAATTATACTTAATTAACCTTAATTAGCCTTAATTAAGCTCATTATTAGTGATTAGCACTTAATTAGTCTGTTGGAGGTTTGGTTTACTTTATTAACAACTTTCTAATCTTAATTAATCATTCTCTTAATCTTCCTCTCCTTAATTACCCCTTTTACTTTTGGATTAAGTTTTTATCTCTTAATTTTTTATTAAGTTCCTAATTATTCAATGTTATTAAGATAATTAGCATGAGAAAAATTGAGGATGTTACACTTATCTATATGGTTCATTATATATTATATCTACATGAAAATCCCTAAGAGTGTGTTTGGAATCAAAGAAACATGAAATGATTTGATTTGTAGATCAAATCATATGTTTGGAATTGAAAAAAAAAATAAGAAAAGTATTCATTTGCCAAATCTCATGGAATTCCATTGTTCCTATTTTGAATTTCTATCATTTTAGCTAGGATTGAATTGATTTTACTTTTAAATATTTTAAAAGACTAATTTATCCCTGTTTAAATTTGACAAGCCCCATTCTCAAACACACTTTACTAACTCCATTATGGACCTGAGATAATGAATGTGATGCCATGAGAGCTTCACTACAGCTCTTTGATTTCACTTTACTAGCATTGGCAACTATTGTGATTGGCTTTAATTTTGGTATCCTTCTTGCATTGCTGTGTTGCTCTAATTTACTGCTATGGTTGCTTCATGCTTCACTGCTTCTACTTACATTGCTGTGATGTTTGTATGGTGGAATTACAACTCTGTACGAAGGGCAGAGATGGGAAGAGAGAGAGATAGAGAGAGAAAGGAAGGGAGGGGGAGAGAGATGATATAATATGGATAAAGATGTAAAATAATAAAATTAAATCAAATCAATTTTAATTTTAATTTTAATAAATTCCAAACACAACAATTGATTTATAAATCAATTCAAATCTCATTTTTTATAATTAATTCCAAACATAATATTTGATTTGTAAATCAAATCAAATTATTTCAATTTAATTCAATTCAAATCATTTCCAATTTTTTTTCATTCCAAACACACCCTAAAGTACTAAAGGTATCATCATCATCTAATAGACATTCTCAAGGAATCTATTCAATCAAGTTGTAAATATCTTTAAATGGTCTAAAGCAATCTAAATGGATAAGGCATAATTAAGTTAGTGAGTACTGATTAAGAAGGGGCTTAAGAATGATGTTATTTACTCATATGTCTATATAAAAAAGTTTACAATTGGACTCATAATAATTGTCATGCACATTGATGACTTAAATATTATTGGAGCGCTTGAAGAAATTCCCATAGTAATAGAGTTTGAGATAAAAGATCTTGGAAGGCAAAATTTTGTCTCAATCGAGCATTTAACAAACAGAATTTTTGTTCATTAGTCAACTTATGTAGCGAAGATCTTAGGAAATTTTATATGGATAAATCACATCTATTAAGTACCCCAATGGTTGTAAGATCGTTGAACGTGAGAAAGGATCCATTTCATTCTTGAGAATAAAATGAATAAGTTCTTGATCTTGACGCACCATGTCTTAGTGCTATAGAAGCGCTTATGTGCCTTATCAACAATGCATGACTTGATGTAACATTTTCTGTAAGTGTATTAGCAAGGTATAGTTCATCTCCATCTAGAAGGCATTAGAATGGAATTAAACACATCTTTTGATACCTCCATGGGATGACCTATATGTGATTGTTTTATTTATCAGTCCATGTTACAATTGGTTAGCTATGTTGATGCAAGATATCTGTCTAATCCACATAAGACCAAGTCTCAAACTAGTCATTTATTTACATGTAGAGGCATGGCTATATCATAAAGATCCACAAATTAGATTATAGTCTCTATTCTTCAAATCATACAGAAATAATTGCAATGCACGAAGCATGTCATGTGGATTGTCTTACAAAAAAGAAACTCCCACAAAATTATATGAGGACAATGTGACATGCATAGGTATAATTCTCCAAAATTATTCTTCATTCATTATTTTTAGAAACGAGAGTGATTGATGTCCAACAAATTTGTTCAAGTAATAGTATAGCATATTTTCTTACTAAGTCACTACCCATTCGAAATGTATCAATTCTAGGATCTTAAGTGATGCTCCTAAGAGGGACATAAATACTATACTCTTTTTAATTTTCTGCCCCACTAATTTTTTCCTTTATAAAGTTTTTAATAAAATAGCTCCTACTGTGAGGATATTATACTATTTTCCCTCCACTAAGATTTTTCCCAATGATTTTTTCCTTAGTAAGGATTTAGTCAGACATATCCCTTATAAATATTCAAGGGAAATGTTATAAAATATTATTGGAAGGGAGATGTTTAAAAGATATTACAACATATTATTATATGATCTTGATTTTATTAGGATTTGATTATGTAAAACTTGTATTTATCTTGATTTGATACAGTTTTATACCTTAGCGTTGGGTTATAAAGACTCCTTTTGATGCATAATGTAAGACATACTTTTGAGATATCAATTACAGTATTCTCTCTATTTCTTCTCTATTGACTATATAATTTTTATACAATAATGGTATGTTATTAATTATTTGTATAAAAATTAAAGTGGGGTTGGTTGAAGTGATAAGTGCCTTGATCTCTTAACTTGAGGCCTTGGGTTCGAGCCTTGGGAGTGAAAAAAAAAAAAAAAAACCCTCGCTGAGAGATCATCTACCCCTTCCAAATTAGTTGGGTTCCTAGTAATAGAACCTGAATATCAGTGGTTCTATTAGGACAAAAAAAAAAAGATTTGTAGAAAAAGTTTTTTAATAGACAATATATGAATCAAATTCATTTTTTATATAAAAATCACTCCCCATAATGTGTGCACGTACATATGTACAAAATTTAATGCTAGGTTATTGGAGAAAGTAAACATGTGAACATCGTGTTTTGCCATGAAGGATATCATTGCATTGCATTATTCGAATTTTGCTAGAATAAATACTATAACTGATCAAAATAATTCTGTCGTGTAAGAATTTAATTTGGTTATTGTAATTATAAGTTTTATATTATTAATTAGTTATATATTATAATACGTGTAAGTTTTAAAATAATTATTATAATAGTTAAAAAATAATATATTAACGTATAATTAAGCAATAATATAACAGATTTTTGTATTAATAATACATTAAAATTAAATATTTGTTATAAATTATTTATGTATTTAATATGAATTTAACCGAAACATTAGGAGCATTGCTTAATAAATTAAATTATCTAAATCTTTACGCTTATTATTATTATTATTATTATTATTTTGATTGCTACGCTTATATTATAATATTTGATATAATATTTTATTTAATCAGCCTCGTGTATGTTTCATTGATAATTTGACATGATGAAAAATAATAAAAAGTCAATAATGTTTGATTAGAAGTGCCAGTTGTATATGATATAGGTTATATTTTCTTTTATATCTAATCTCCATTTTAACGATTTTGACTCAACCCTCCAACTACCACCAAAAGAAAACGCACTATGAAAAACACTTAAACTTAGTAATATATTTGATTGATACTATTTGTAACGAAAAAAAATCACATATGAATTATAAACGAATCACAAATGCACTATTTTATTGGAAGTACAGTTCGTAAAAGATAGAAATCATGGGGTAGATGAATTGAGAAGCTACTGACGTCGTTCGTGCCCTCTACCCTCTGAAGCATGGGTACCCAATATTGGATATGTACCTAAAATATTTTCTTCAAAAATAAAAAAAGTGGGTACGGCTCCAATTCGATTGGGTATGCGGCTCACTAAATACAGTCTTTTTTTCCTATTTTCCCCCTTTTTCTCATTGTGAATCATTTAGCGGCATCCAAGAGTACCCAACTCACCACCATCTTTCTCTTCCCATTGCCCTAACGCTCTGCTACCGGTGTCAACATCAACGCCCCACTGCCAGCGACAACACATAACATGAGAAGCTACCCTCCATGCATAGTGATGACCCACCTCTCTTCCACAAGCAGTAGGGCCATGACCCACCACAACTTCGCGGCGGCTAGCGATGGTGAGACAGCGAAAGGTAAGTTCCTGGTCCTGTTTACGCTTTCTTTCTTTCTTTTTCTTTTTTCCCTCTATCTATGTGATTTGACTAGTAAATTCCTATTCATGCTTTTCTATTGGAATATCCTGCAACTTTAGTTTTCAAGCTACGTTTAGTTGCTTCTTTGTTTTTAGTCTTCTACTTTTTTTTTTTTAATTTGGACAAGTAATTAGATTTTTGAGTGATATGAAAATTATGTAATTATTTGATAGATGTTTATGTGTAATTTAAGATTATTTTAAGTTCTATATATTATATGAAATTTATGAAATTTTTATAGAATTTAATTTAAATGCACTGATGGTATAAAATAATTTTACACTGTCAACCAATAGAAATAGTGGAAAGTGCCAACTCACACAAGTAACTATCCATTATATTGAGGGACCCACCATGATTTCTCACTTTCCCCTATTTCTATTGATTGACAATGTAAAACAATTTTACAACTCACATAAGTAACTACCCATTATAATAAGGGGCCCACCATGATTTCTCACTTTCCCCTATTTCTATTGATTGACAATATAAAATAATTTTACACTGTCAGTGCATACCAATTAAACTCTTTTATACTTGGTACATACTTGTACCCTTCTTTCTGCAAAATTTTTGTACTTCGTTTCCGGGTCCATATCGAGTATCGATAATATACCCATTCTTATGCAACATAGTTCATACCTACTTTCGCACATTGTAATTTTGTACCACAAAGCACTTTTTTCTATTATTTTGTGTTAAAAATTTCAATATTCTACTCACTAATGCAAAGCCAGTGAAAATAATACAAAGAATCCTCAGATTATTCATTCCTACGTCTTCACCTTTGCCTTGTTGACGGCCCTAGACTTTGTTTTTCCTCTCTTCTTTCTTTTGATATTCCTTTGAGATGGCCAAAAAATCTACCAAAATATGTATCCGTAAGAATTGCCTGTGATGGGGATAGGACATGTTTGGTCTCTATGGAGACGTAGAAAAGTTCCTGTTTAGTAAATGGAGCAAGGCCAAGGGATGAGGTTCTCACCCTAGGAGGATCCACTAAATCCTCATTAATATGAATTTACTTAAATATCCTTGTATATATAAATATAAAACAAAAAGAACCATATCATGATATTAGTGTATTTATTTTAATTATTTTTAATAAGTTTGCATCATATATTTTATTTTTAATTTGGATTGTGTTATATTGGATAATGTTATAATGCATTATGGATATTAATGTATATTTTGTTTAGGTTTAAGAATATTTTATTTAGATTTTTCTCTTTTCATAGATTTTTTTAAAAAAATTATATAAACCCTCGGATATCTATGGAGATGGAGATGAGGACAGGAGGCAAAATTTTAAATGATGACGAGGGATGAGGGGCATGTCTCGCTCTTATAGATACCCATTGCCATCTCTATTATTCCTTTTGTGAGTGTTATTGAAGGGGCTACCTACTATCATTCTTCTTTGGTGGCAACTCTACTGTTTTTTTTTTTTTTTTTGTGGTTGCTTAGAACTCTTTATCTAGTAAATGACTCACATATTAGGTCTTGAGCATAGTTACGTTGTTCATATTTGTTGTTTTTGAGTGACAAATCTTGTATTTTTATTGTCCTCTTTATAATTGTTTTGGTTTTTTTTTATGGGTATTTCTATTTTGATGGTCTTGCAGATAGCAAAAATGTTTGGATCTATTTTGAAAAAAGGTGTAACATATTATTTCAACTATAACACTTTTCGTATTAGTCTCCTATGTGAAGGATACTTAAATATCGACAGTCTTCGAGCATTGAGCTTAGTTCAAAGTATAGGGTGTATTTGTTTTTTTTTTTTTTAACTTTGAATATAATGTATTCTTTCCAATTTGTCAGTGTCATTAGCCTTCTTTATAAATTAATTTTATTTCTATCTTGTCAAAATTAAAATAATAATAATACAAAGAAGTTACAAAAAATACATATATATATATTTTGGTATATCAACAACAACAAGATTTAAACCATTAACCTCATGTATATTACCCAAACATCTTACTACTAAACCAATCCTAATCTCTCAAAAGAAAAAGTACGTATTGACTTATGGGAAGTTTTTTGTTTTGATACTCTTTTAAAAAGATATCGATATCTTTTACTAATTTATAAATAGAATTTGATTTTATTTAAAATATTGTATATTAATTTAAATTAGTGATGCACGTAATCATTAATTATTCAAATATAACAATACTTTTTAAACATTAAAAATACCAAGAAAATAGTGATATGTGTGTGTGTATGCACTAGGTCTCTTTTTCTTTTGATTATGGACCGGACTTTCTTGTTGTGTCATACTTTTGAAGAACATTATAATTGAGTTTTATTCTCTATTTAACTCCAATTTGAACTCAACGATTGAACAGAGATAATTTAAACCCAAACAGTGTACCAAAAAATCAAATTGTTAATGATGGCTACCACCTAAACCAAACCAAACCAAACCAAATATGTAACACCCCCAAAAAAAAACCAAATGAAACTTTTTTATGAATTTCGATTATCATTTTTATAGGGGGAAAAAAACTTGATACCATCAATTATGAGCGACAAATATACAAATTTAATCCTTTCACAGTACAAGTTGGTGTTTACTTTGGTACATTCAATAATTGGAGATACCAAAACATATTACAAGGTATAAATTTTTATTGGCCTCAATTATATATCTATGTTAGGAACTGGTTGGTATTCAACCAACATCCAATCAACATATCTAAAATATTAGAATTATTATTTTTTTAAAAACTTAAATTCATAGTGTAATCCAAACGTTAATCCAAACGTTCTTTTAATAAATTCTCTATTTTACTCAAATTTATAATTTATCTCAAATTTCTAATTTACAAACCCTAATCCTACTTTCCTATCAATTATTGCAAATTGTGAATTCTCTACTTTTGGCTCCCAGAAAATCCTATTCACGATCCATTTAGCCGCCGCTTTCTTCTAAGCGTTGAAGGAGTTCTTCCATTGCTGCATTTTTTTCAGTAGTTGAAAAAGGCTCAAGACACTCATAAAGAAAGGAGCCAAAGATAGAGGATGACAAAGACCAAAACAAAAAGGACTAAAAAACTAAACACTAAGCAAAGACATGAACACCCAAAACAAAAAACCACCAAGGACTAATCGATCCACCAGCAACACAATCTCAAGAGATATCACCGCCACATGACACCTTATCTTTCTTCTAAATCCACCTGCCAACAAACAAAGTCACCACTTGTACTCCCTCAGCGTGCCCATTACATGATAGATGGATAAAACCTCAAGACATAAAGCAACACCGAAACAAAAACCACACCAGAACATCTGCTTCCATTGCTGCATACCATTCGCTTCTGCTATAGAGCCGCCTAAAAGTTTTTCATAATAGAGTCTAAATTAATGAAATATAATTATTGACCCAACACTCGGTGGCCTCTTGTGCTATGAATATTCAATGTCATTAAGTTCTTATATTCTGGCCACTGTCACCTTGTTTAACAAGCAAAAGCAATCAGAGATGATCCTGACGTATGAGTACATGCCCAATTGTGACATCACCGTTCACATTTTATATATAAACATAAATACATAGACACGATGCTCGACGCCAGTGACACGACAACCGCGTTCATGTTAGCTGACACAAGTTGGCAGTAAATTTCACCGCATGAACAAAACGAGAGAGAAAATAAGAATTTTTTCTTCGCAGATGCAAAGTAAATTAGGAATGACTGGGAAAATAAGATTAGGGCTGTATAATTGGGAATTTAGAATGAATTAGAAGTTTGATATAATTTAAAATTTTGATTAAGTTATAATATTTGTTAAAAGATTATTTGAGATTATATTGTAAATAAAAATTTAGTAATCCCAATATGTTAAATTTGTTGGCTGGGAAATTTCATAAAAAAAATTTGTTGACTGTATGTTGATTTGATATTATCATACATAAAGAGACCAATAAAAATTTGCTACGGAATCATATGTTTCGATCTCGTCTAATTATTAAATTTACCGTACCAATCGCTATAAAAGTTCTTATAATGTCTTCCCCCGTACTTGAAGAAAATTGAACTCCAGATTCACTTTTGGTTAATTTCTTATTTAATTAAAGGTAAGAGAAAGGGTCTTTTAATTTATATTTACTCCAGATTACTTGCCATATTGTTGCCAAAGCAATCATTTGGTTACAACAGCATCAGTGAAGAGTTATGTTTAATTATGGTCTCATAAGAAATTTTATGGCGTTCTCCCTTGTACTTTTCCGTTTTTTTAGTATGATATTGCTAAGTTTAATTTATCTGATTCTCACATGTTTGTTCTGGCCTATATAGATCAATTTTGTATTATATATTTGTGCGTGTTTCTGTACGCATGCCGGTGAAAGCTTTGAAGCTGAAGTACCATGCATAGGAAAGAGAAACATATTAAAATGACAAAAATAATTATACTTCTGTTCTCTAAATAATTTTCTTTTGAAATTATTCTTCTACGCCCCATCTGTTGCAACGTCTATTTTCTGCCGGTGGAAATGGAGTTAGTTTCTGGTGGAGCCATTATTGGATTGTTTGTGGGCTGACAATTGACCCACCAATGGGCCCGGTCGAAGGTTGGAATAGGCCAAAGGAAACAATTGGCAGCAGAGCCGATACTCATAAGTTGAGAAAGAATAGTTTGGCTTAAAAGAGAAATGTATCGGTTGAAAAAGATTTGTTTGGCTTAAAAGAGAAATGTGTCAGTTGAGGAGAGAGAGATTGAGCCAAGAAAAGTAAAGTAAGTACGTCCAATTGTTAGAGGTAGGAAAGCAGTTGGTTGGATAATAAGGCCGTGATAGAGCACTATGTGCGTGTAATTAGAAAATGGCAAAAATTTAGGAACAGCATAAAAGGCTCGTACATATGGAATTGAAGGAGGAGAGCATACACACCATGTCTTTTTAATTATTAGCTTTTATTTTTTTATCTATTTTATTTTCAGTATTATGTCATTTTTCTATTTTCATTGTTAACATTCAAGCTTTTTTTGAACTCTTATTAATTGATTAATATAAATTCAATTTCCATTCTAATTTTTGTTGATCAATTATGCTTAAAGACATGTTCTCATGAATCATTTGAGAAATTCATTTATTAAGAGGTAAAGTACCATCTTTAGCCTAAATTATCTGAACTTTGGTAATTCTTAAAAGTCTATTTTTGAATACATTTTTTTAGAGAAATTTAACTAATTACATTTTTATCCAGCAATTACTAAATAATAAATATTGTAATTTTTTCCCCCTTTTCCTCTCCATTATCAAAATGATAAAGGATGCATTTAGAAAAAAGTTAAACAGAAAAACAAAAGCATATTCTTTCGCTATTAAATTATTAGGAATAGAATTGCTGAATTGAAACTAAAACTACATTAAAAATCGTACAAAATATAAGATATGAGTAAAATAATTTATATTGATAATGTATTAAAATTAATAAAATATTCTCATTTTTATTGTTTAATAAGGTATTTTGATAAATTAATTCAAATAAAATAACAAATATACAATCACTAATTAGAAAGTAAATCTTACAAACAACATAAAGAAGAAAAAAAAATATGTGATAATGTTTCATAATGATGATTTCTAAATCATAACTACGTATTTAATTATTATATAATTAAGAATTGTGCTAACAACTATTTTAACTGCATTTATTAATAAACTTGAAAATAACAAGTACAAACCAATTAAAATTTTTTAATATTTTTATTATATGACATTTATTTTTTATTTAATATTTTTAATTTGGTTTTTCCATAAATATTTTTAGATTACTCGGTAGTAAACGTAAAGTTTTTCGAAGAAATAAACTAATATGCATCACAGAGGGACACCGCTTTTTTTTTAAGGGCATTTAGTTTTGTGAAGACATTTTAAAACACTTCTAAAGTGCAAAAATAAAAAAAGTGTGTTATAGTATTTATAATTCAATATATTGATTTTGTAAAAAAGAATAGAGGATTAGATTTTTTGCGTGACAATTTTATTAAATTTTAAGTAAGTAAAATTATTTTATTTCATCTAATAATTACTTTTATTTTAGTAAAAATTTATTTATTTTTATTGTGTAACATTGCTCAATTTTATAAGTCCTCATATTCTTTCACTTTTATTGTGTTAAGTCACGAATGATTTCCTAGTGGACGACGATCTAAAAATTTCTCCACAGGTAAAGCATGAATACAAAAGGGAAAACGACAAAAGAATTAAAAAAAAAGCGTCGCCTTAAAGAAGAAAAAGGCAAATCAGATGCCACTACAAACTTATAATATATAATAAGAAAAAACTAATATTTATTCCCTAGTTGGGCACAGACTTGGGCCATTTTCCCATTCATAAAAATAAAAAGTAGGTAAGCCTCCATTTTTTTATTCAATTACCAATTTTCCACATGACAACAAAGAGACAATGATCTTCACGCCTTCACAACCCTGACTTTTCCTGCAAATTTCAATTTGTTTACTCTTCACGAGACATAATTCTATTGAAAACTCAGTATAAAAATTCGAATCCTGAAGCACACAAATTGGTGGGACGGGAAGGGGGAGTGATCAGATGATGCGGCGGCACAGGGTGATGCCATCACCAACAGGGAGCTGGCAAATCTCAATCCTGGAATCATGAGCGAGGTACTTGTTGAGCTCCAAGACATAACTGCGATAATACTTCACGTAATCCATCAACGGCGCATCAGGTGGGGCCACCACAGATCCACTCCATAGGGTGTTATCATACCCGATCAGCCCCCCAACCTTCACAAGCTCAATCACCCTCATGTGGTAGTTCAAGTAGTTGTCCTCATCGGCGTCCACGAAAATAAAGTCGAATGTTCCCTTGTTATTTTCCTGTAAAATTGACACATTTTCAGCGAATCAAAAACACTCACTTGTGAGTCAACCCATATATATAGTAAGCAACTATTAACTTCAATTCATTTTTCCCTATATATTTCGTAAAACATGAGTTAAACTTTAAGTGCACGCACATCTTTAAGCAATTCGTCAAGAAGGGGAAGAGCAGGTCCTTCTCTGAAATCAATCTTGTGAGCAACTCCAGCTTTTTCAATTATGGGCAATCCCAGTTCATAATATTCCCGGCTCACGTCCATAGCCAATATCTAATATTAAAACAGGTATTCATCAGCTATAGCTATACCTACACATAGTAATGTAATGGTGCAAGTATGACATTATACTATATGTGTTTCTAAAGCTAACTAAGGACCTTTCCATCATCAGGAAGAGCAAGCGCAGTAGAAAGCAGAGAGTATCCAGTGTAGACACCAATTTCCATGGTGTTCTTGGCGTTTATGAGCTTAAGCAGCATGCTCAGAAGTTGTCCTTCGTCAGGTGGTGTAGCCATGAGGTTCCTGTTTTACAATATGGTGTAAATTGGTTATTTAAGGAAGGTTTTCTCCCATATTGCCACTGTTAGTATTCTGGGAAAAAGTTCTCATATCCTTCTGGACGAGGAAAAATTCTTCCTCCAAGTGGATATTGTATTGAAAGGATTGGAAAAAGTGTAAAAAATCATGAAACATTAAAGATGAATGGTGTAGATACAATGTTATGTGGATGAAGAAAAATTCTTCCTCGAGGAGGAAAGAATTTCTCGTATTCTGGTCGACTGAAAACATTTTGTGCAGGTACAAAGATTTTGCACCAGACACATTACAAACCATGGCGTGCTTTTCAATTATAAATAGTAACATGTATATGATGAATATGCTGATGAAGGAAAATAACCATGATCTTACCAAGGGTGTTTTTCTGTCATCTCACGGAGCTCTTTCAAGCGTTCATGCTCTCTCGGATGAACACTGGTTTTAAGTATGTACTGCAATAGTACAACACGTATTAGCAAATCTTAGAGTGAATTAGTGAAGACAATATTGTTTATTAATTATGCAAAGAGATAAAATGCGAAGTTGTTGATTAGACCTGATACAGTGCATCGCTCTGAAGGAGACTCTTATGAGCGAGCTCCTTGTGGCCAACTAGCTGGCTTTGCTGTTCCTCTTTAGTGGTGGCAGCCATCTCTGAAATTCTGTATTGGGCACTTAGCTTAATTTTCTTTGGGACTTGGAAGAGTTTATTCTGCGAGATGAAAGCTCCAAAACTCATTCCAAATTTATAGAGCGCGCAAGCGCTGGAGTCATAGACATTGCCCTTTTTTTATATTAAGGTATGATTGAATCACGAAGTAGCTGGTGCTAACAGCTCAACAATATAGTTGAAACCGGCTGGCTGGGGTCGGTAACCGGAAGCTTCCTTAATTCCTTTATGCGAAATTCACCTAATATATGACCTCCGCGGGGCCTTGGGCACCAGTTCCACGCCCCTGGAGGGCCTTAGTTGACCTTAACTTTGGACGCTAGTGTTCACATCCGCGCGTACACTCTTTTCCACCAAAATGGTATACAACCGAACTATTTTTTATTTACATATTAATTATGTAATTTTATATGGGTTAAAAAAAAATTTGGTACATATAGTTTATACCTTTTCACAAAAGTTTGTGAAATTTCTTCCCGCACTTTCAATTAAACATTAGCAAAATTGCTCCGACCGTGCACCATCAAAGAGAGTCAGTAATTATTATGCTATTTGAATTATGTCTAATTTTGAGGAAATAGGGGGGAAAATAGGAGAAAGAAAATGAAGAAAATAAAAAGAAAATAAAAAAGTATTTTTTTGGTTTAATTAAAAAAAAGTAAAAAGAAATAAAATGTAATCGTGTTAAGTGACTTTTTGGATTCTTAGTTATTACTATAATAAAAAGCAGAAAAATAAATAAAGATAAAATTATCATTTTACTGTAATTATCCCTGACCTTAACTGGCTGGACCTCCAATCCAGACACTAGTGCCCTACCTGCTGGCATTGGAGGTGCCTCCCCTACTTCAAAGAAAATCACTCTTCCTTTCCAATTTTCTTTTCGAGAATGAAGAAAAATTTGTTGTGAACACTATATTTTTTTCCCCAGCTTTCCTCTCTATTTTTCATATCTAACCAAAAAAAAGATATAAAATTTTTCTCATTTTCTTTCTCTCCAATTCTTCTCCAACCAAATAAGGGATAAGTGTTTTTAAAATAAGAAAAAATATTATTCACTGCATAATATTTCAATCTGAATTATTATGGTTTATTTCTATTATATTTTTAATACAACAGTGAAAATATCAAATTATAAATAATATAAAATAATAATTTTTTCTTAGCATCTAAATGTTTTTCCTAATTTTACTAGCATAAGCTGTTGACATTGCTTCATGTTTTCCTCTCTTACCATATCTATAAAAAATGTAGCTGAGATTTTTTGTTATTATATGTTAGTTTCTAAATATTTAAATAATATTTAAAATTATGCATAAATGTAATATCCATTCATAATAAAGCTAATGACATAAATTACATAAAAAGTTCAAGGTTGAATATTAACATATATAGATACATGAAAGTGTTATTGGCCATAGATTAAGCATTTTTATGCCAGTTAAAAAAAAACTACAATTTATTTAAGTATAACTCCATATATTCCTATTAGTTAGAGGAGTCTACTTTCCTCTAAGGTATTACTTAAGTTATCTAAAACCACCAAAAATAAAGTGAGAATGAAAATTTTTGGTAAAAGATGAGCAATTCTTAAACATTTGAATTATACAAATTACATATTAAGATATAATATCATAGGTAATAAAATAGACCATGTTGATGCAACTTTAAATGCAACATAATAAGTTAATATTATAATATTTTTGCTTTAATTTCACCATTCCCTTGGTCAATGTATCTCACATATAAACAAAGGCCTTATTCTAAGGAATTTTTCTTTTCTGGTGTTGCTTATAACATCGTGATAATAAAGTAAGACTATTACACCCACTAACCAAGATAAATATCATAAAATAATCTTATACTCATCCCTCTGCCTTTTTTACAGTTATCTACAAGTGTTAAATGTCCTTTTTTTAATTCATATACTTGCCATCATACATGAATCTCAACATACATAATAATGTATAATCTAAATAAATTTATTCTTTTTCATATCAATCCCATAAAAAAAATTACATATGATTAATATCTTATAAACAGTCAAAATAATGAACTACAAACAAAATCAACATATAATAATTTTTAAGTAGTATAAGGAATAATAAATAAATTGTAATAATAATTAGCATCTTTAATATAAATGAACCAGAAATAAAATAATTTGCATTAAGTAATGAATAGCATAAATATAAAGGAACAACAAATAGATTGCAATAATAAATAATAATAAATAATTTTAATATAAAAGAATAATAAATAAATTTAATAAAAATAAATAAATAAATATAACCATAATTTTATTTTATGAATGACTTTATCTTCTACCTCAAAATGGTATATATCTACAAAATTCTTATTTATTCGCCGCCCTCCTAATTTTTCTTACTCTCTCTTTCCTCGCTTCTCTCAACTACGGCAACAAATTCTCACCCTCAGTCTTTCCGTATGCCTTCGCAAATTTACCCTCTAGAATGGGCGATATCTGCGGTGCGCTTGGCAGTCCAACGTGCTTAGTGTATTTTGTGATTGTAGTGCATTAAATGGTGTAGATTTATGAAGTGTATCAATATATCAATTATATATAATATATTATAGTAATATATTAATTTAAAAAAATTAAAAATATGATTAAATATATTTTAAAAATTACTTTTTATATATTAATAGTATAAAATTATATTAATAATATAAAATAATTTTATATTAGTAATGTAATATTATATTGATAGACAGTGTAAAATTATATTGATAGAGTAAAATTATATCGATAAAATTTTTATAATTTTTAGAAATTAATTTTTATATATTAATAGTATAAAATTATACTGACAGAGTAAAATTACATTGATAAAATATTTTTGATCATATTAATAATATAAAATTATTTTATATTATCAATATAATTTTATATTATGGGTATATGATAATTAATTTTTAAAATTTATTTAATTATATTTTTAATTTTTCTTAAAATTAGATATTAATATAGTATATTATATGTTATTGGTGCATTAATATATCTCATAATTTTATTATCAGATTGTAAGATATATCATATTCTTTGATCAACCAGAAGCACTGTAGGTGGCGCGGATAGAATGCCTCTATTTATAGCCAAAGGAAGAGTTCCGTGGGAAGTCCGTTTATATGACTTTCATTTTTTGCATTTTTATTTTTATTTTTTATTTTACTAATCTTATTTTCCTTTTTGCAAACCGTCAAGCGCGGTTACATTCTTTCCACATTTCATTTTTTTTCCTCTTTCATTTTTTTGACTTTGCTTGACTTATTCTACATATATACTTGAGACTTTGTTTCCCCAATTTCACGTCGACTCTTTCATTTTTTTTCATTACTATTATTATAATTATATTATTATTAATAACTAATACTTAACTATTTTATGAATTATTATTACAAACATTAACTTAAATAAACCAATAAAATATCTAAATGATTTAAAAGAGTCAAAATTATTTTACACAAAATATTTTATAAAAAAGGGATATTACCATAGATATATTTTTATTTTAAGTATGTATAACACCGCACTCCATTTCCTGTATAAAAATATGAAAAAAAAATTATTGACAAATATAATTTCGGTTATTTAATGTTACCTGTAAAGCTATATAAAGTTCATGGAGGCAACTCCTGTACGTTATATAAATGCATTTTTTTACATGCATTATTTATCATATTTTGGAGGCCACCAAGCCGACCACGCCAGTCAAACAACTTTATCAGCATAAGTAAAATCTCTTGTAATTAAATCACAGAAATTGTCAGACATTGTCTGAATGAAGAAGTAAAGGGCAAGTTGCAAAGAACATATATACTAATTTTTGCCACGCTTCTCACTCATCGCGATTTCGAAAGGTAGCGTTTAGGGTGGGGACCTAAAGTTGGATCCATTATGGATCTCGCATTTAATCGCATGTACAAGTTGTGGTTAATTGATAGACAAATGTGGTTAAATAATATCAATATTTAACTAATATAGTGAATCAAGTTAAATTTACATATTTGTTCTCGACATTTATCTCTCCTCTCTGCGCCTTCAACCATCTCCCTCCAACCGTTGCACATAGCATCACCATTGGTGTCGGTGCCACCATGGTCGAGATTGCTCACCGCCGACGTCCCCCATGGTGCAAAACCCACATCCCCCACTACTGCTCCGGGCCATCGCCGTCAACACGCTCGCTGCCATCGCGCACCACCATTCTAGACCTCCCTACATGCCATAGCTCCACGGGGTAACCGCCCCCTCTGTTCACGCCATGACGGCATGCGTGTTATCTCCATTATCTCAATTGACATAGTGAAGCCCATGCCTTATCTTGGGGTCCATCATGAACTCCTAAATAGATCCCTAGTTAAATTACTAAAGTGTCCTACATTTTTTTTTTTTAGAATCCCCCTTCTCTCCCATATCATCACCACCCATTATTCTACCCAAACACCGTTGCAGCTCCCTTTTCCCCTTTCTTTCTGCTAGCAGCACCCTTCCCCTTCCCCTGCGCTAGCAGTAACCCCTTTTGCCGATGGCACCCTTCTTGCCACCCAAAAAAAAAAAAAAAATAGCACTTCTCCTTGCCAACTTGTGCTTAGTGTCAACATTTCTGAGCACTTTCTCTCCAAACCCACTCTCCAACTCAGCTAGGAAAGTGTCACTAACAGCAAAATCACCCAAGAAATCGTTGCCCAAAGCGCGCATGAGGGAGAACCTATTTCGAGAGGGAGCGCATGGTGCAAGAAGAAGTTATGATGGTGATAGGGCGTGAAGGAAACATGGGGTTGTTTGGGTGCACAAGAGAGAAGACATGATATGTAGTGGCCATCTATCTAATTTGACTATAGTTTAGTTTCTGTATGTTTGCTTGGTGGCTTTTGTTGGATTTGGATGGAGCAATGAGGAATATGGAATGGTTTGGGGTTGGGATATGGGAAGGGATGTGGTCATGGCACGAATAGAGGGGTGGTAGAGGGCGGTAACACCGGGGTCGATGACGTGGCAACAAGGACCAGGGTGGTGGCACATTGTAACACCTTATCAGACAAAATACTATGTTTAAGTCATAATATGTTACCTGATAAATTATTACGTGTGACTAATTGATTTAACTCCATCTTCGGCTTCAATATTAATAAATCGTATACCAGAAGTAAAGTAACATAAATAAAGAAAATGCGAAATAGATAGGATTACCAAAAACTGTATCATATATATATATAAACACATATATATCTATTATTAAAGTTGCGAAAAGATATATATATATATATATATATATATATATATATATATATATATAAAAGATAGTACATGATGGTAAGAATGAGGCCGCTAACACAAAATAAAGCGACATGTCTATATGAACCACACCTTAATGGGTTCCCATGGGACATTTCATGTAAAACTACTACCTATGACCCAAGCTACCAAAAAGGGGTCATCATGTACATCAACTGCTGCTATGGCGAGTACTCCAACTAGATGGATTCCAAAGAAAGGAATCCATTCGCCATGCCGGCATCTGCAGGGGTGTAATCCACGTTGGAGCAGAAGACGAGGAAGATGAACTCGCAACATCAGATGGATCCTCCTCAGACATCAAGACTCAGGGTATCTGCTGTGGTGGTGAGGCCGACGGAGCCATGGCTGGTGCTGCTACTGGTGGAGGTGAAAAAGGGTGAGCCATATGGAGAGGGATGACGATGTAAGGGACAGCAGGGTCAAACAGCGGGTGCATAAAGGGGTACAGCAAAGTCTCTCTAGAAAAAGAAGTAAAGATGAAACTGGCATTTACCAGATATGTACACGGAATCTATGAACAGGTCGAGATGGATGTGGAGTTCTGGGAACTCAATGAACAGGATGCCAGCAGCCACGTTCTCCATATTCTGAGAATGACGTGGAAGTATATAATAGAGTGAAAACTAAAAATTTTTCAGTAGGAATTCCTAAATCTACGCTTATCTGTCATTGCCAATATTCTCAAGTATTTCGAATTTTGGTTAATTAAAAGAAAATGTTACATCACTAAGAAGTCCTACTCAATTAGGTATATAAATCATAGCTCGAAACACAACTCTGTTTTACTTAAGGAAGTAAAGGAAATTAAACAGAAAATAAATAATTAAATTTGTGCATTGACATAAATAAATAATAACCATAAAATGAGCAATAACATATATATATATGACATCCAATGGTGCAATTAAATCAATGCATGATAACTGAAAATGTGGTTATGCATAAAAGATGATGCATTTGATCTTAACTCATGGTTTTTCATTATTTGGTCCATTGGGAGTATATTGGCCACAAGACTCCTGGGTAATGGTCCATTTTTCAGGATCGAGCTCGTTCCTATAAAGGGTCGCCAGGTTTGCTTTCCCCAACTTCCCCACTAACCTATTCCCCTTAAATTTGTTTAAAGGTTGACCCAAGTCACATGAAAATCCTTCCTCATTCTTATAATGGTAGCATTACTTGTCTCATGCTTACAGGGTAGCATTGCTTGGCTAACCCTTTGACTCATGCATGCATAACTTGCAAATTCATATTAATTGCATCTTCTGCTGAAATCTCAGCATAGCGGATCATGTCTGCTTCCTCATAAATAGTGCCATACAACTAGGAAATTGTAATTAACAGCAAACTTAATATCGAACACCGTATTCATACCAAGAATATAATAATATCAATAAGTGCAAGATTTAGAATCTTAAGCATCAATCTATCTTGCAAGCTTTTAATTTCTAACGAGGTTCCTGAGTTCACTTTCAAGGTTAAATGAATTCTGAATTCTGATCTTAAACAAGTTCCGACCTCTAGGGTTATGTTCAACTTTCCAAGATCACATGATTTACGACTTCCAGGGTTATGTTTAATCTCCCGAGACTGATTCTGGGTCGAGTCTCGGAATTACGTATATAAGGGTTTTATGTGCCTATGATCCCGACCTCCAACCTGAATCCACAATTTGGTCTTTCAAGACTTTTGAGTGTTTCCTAAACTCTAAGTTCCCGACCTGAACTATATTTGATGTAATTTCCTATTCACTGAGTTCTGAGCTCAGCCTTAAGTATACCTTCAGAGTTCAATCTTCAGTATGACCTCCCGAGTTAAACCTTAAGTGTGCTTTCCGAGTTTAATCTTAAGTACACTCTTTCGATTTTAACGTTAAGTACACTCTCTCGAGTTCAACCTGAAAGATCCTTGACCTAGTCCCTTATTTACTAAGTTTAGAGTTCAATTTTTAAGTGTACCGACCTAGTTCTCTATTTACTAAGTCCTGACTTCTAAATTAACTCAAGTTGTTTGTATCTTATCCCAGACTTGTTCTACTTCCAGCCAGAATTGCACTCTTGTAAGGGAAAATTCACTAAAAATAGAAATCTGGGTGAAAATTATGCGAAATTTATATTCATATAAAGCTAACAGAACAAACTTTCAAATGAAATAAGTTTCATGTTATTTGAATAAGTATAATTCGAGATATAAACTCTAAAACTTAACCCTACTGAACTATCCTATTCTAGCCTGATTGGACATAGGGTAAATTTCTCGACTCACTGGGAACAAATGGGACCTTATCTAATTCGAAAATTTTTATAAGATATTCTCCTATATGTAAGCTTTCTAACAAAGTTGGTTTTACTCAAATTGGAGTTGTATAGGGTGAGTTACACCCTTCTCAACCCATACTGCTCGAGTGAAAGTCTTAATTTCTAGGTCAAATTTCAAAAATTCATAGCTTCCTCTATATTAATCCAACGGTCTTATATTATATATGTATGAAAAGTCGTGAATGTCTAATTTTATATAAAAATATATTCATGGAGTTTTAATGGATGTAGACGGAGCCATACACCCTGCTGTACGGATTGCCGAGTAAAAACTCTAACAGCTTCTTAAGTTTTCTCTTCTCTTCAAGTTCTTTCCTACCAATTCCAATTTTGATCATAATATACATATATAATCAAATATAAAACATTATCATCAATCCACGTATCATCAGTAGCATAAAGTTTCAACACCTACACATAACTCCAAACTAAGGGAAGATAAGAAGAGAAGTAGGATTCCTATCTTTGCTAGATATGATTCTTGTTGAGTTTGTGGTTGGAGTTGAAGAAATTTGGTCATGGCTTAAAGGTTTGTGGGAAAGGAAGATGATATGAGTTGAGATGAGGTGTGACGGTGGAAAAAGAATGGGGAGGGGTCAGATATATGGACCGAATTCTTTGCAAGGGCAGAAAAGGAAAAATATAAAAACTTCTCAAGCAAGTTATATGTGATTAGTGGATTTGAATAGATTATGTAATTTAGTTTGGCAACCCATTTGGAGGGCTAAGATGGCGCCACTTACATGGGTAAGTTGGCTAAATCTTAGCTATCCATTCTAGGGTTCTCATAGTATAATTTCTATTGATTCGGTTTTAACAGTTTAAATTACCGATATCTTTTCAATTTCTTTTAAATCGGTAAACCGGTTTTTAGAAAAATTTTGTGAGGTTTCCTATATTCCTAATCTAATTTTGTCAAGCCTAATTACTCCTAACTCACACTTAATTGGTTTTAATTAAATACTTAATTGCATTCCAATTAAACCCATTTATTTGATGAAAATCGAACAACTTGGTTATTAACGATAAAATTTTCGTTCGGACGTTACACACGTGGCGGTAGCAAGGGGTGGTCGTGGCGTCAGTAGCCTAGGAGCTGCAATGAATCTGAAGATCAAGGAAAAAATTTGTGAGGATAAAGGTGTAATTTTACTAAATCTAATTTATTAATTAAATATTGATTATCATTTACCCACATTTACCTTTATTATTAACCACATTTTGTAAATGCGGCTAAATACCAAATTCATGATGGACCCAAATATTAGGTTCCCATGCTAAAATGCGCCAGGATTTAGTGTCGTTTGATTAGTTTTATTTATGATCACTTTTTTTTTTTTAACTTTTGGTAATCAAAAGTTATATTGCAACTATTTGAATTAAATTAGCTGAATAATTTATTATATTTTAAAAAGTTATTTTTAGCACATTTTAAAAAGGTTGAAATATTAAACTTTTCAAAAAAAAAAAAAGTCTTCTCCAACTTTTTAGGAACAAGCATAATAAATTCAAAACAATCATGATTATTACGCATTTAAATGCCAATCCATAAGTTACTTTTTCTATAAAACCTTTTATCACAAACTCACTTCACAAAAAAGCCTTAATTAAACTATTTATCCAAACAGCATCTTAGTTCTGTGAGATATATTTGCTGTTGATAAAATACCAAAATGATTAGAGTAGGTTTGACTTCTCTTTGTCCTTTATAACATTCTTTCTTCTTATTCCCTTTTTAGTTTTTTTTTTTTTCGAGTAAACCCCCCAAAATTAGTTTCTGATAATATCTTTGGTAAACAGATTGGTCCATGATAAATATAAATTAGTTCCAAGGTTCCTAACAATTGTTAAAATTAGATGCTTTAGTCTCTGGCTTTCTTACAATTGGTAAAGAGTATGATCTGTAAATTACACACTGAGTAGGATATCCTACCCCCATTTATGTGGCACCAACACCCCAAACATGTAACAAAAAAAAAAAAAGAAAAAGAAAACAAACAAACAAACTCATCATTTTACTGATAGAGCCCTAAATCTAACATTTCAAAATCTCCAAACTCTATCTCCTCTCTAATACTACAACTAAAATAGTGATGAAAAAGGAGATTATTGAATGGCGTAGCGTTCAACTATATCTTAGATGAGTTTAACTCTAAAGCCTTTGCTTTCTTCTTTATTGTGGTTGTAACAAGCAGATGGCAAAATCAATGAAGGAACTCAAGAAGGAGAATTAATTCTTGAAGAGTAAATTTGAGAAGTGTGACATTACACCTATAGAGTTAGTTAATGAGGTGTAGCTTACATTTCTGTTTGTTCTTAACTGAGACACTTATTCTGCATATAATGTCAATCTCAGTATAAATAGTCAAGCAATCTCAGTATAAAATGTGGAAAGAATAAGGAATGCATTTATGCTTAGCAATAGAACCACTATCCCATTGAATGTTAATTTATCAAGCACCACACCACTCAATAATCTATTTTCTCATCGTTGTTTTAGTCACACTATTAGAAAGGAGATAGAGTTTACAAATTTTGAAATGTTAGGTTTAGGACTTAGTGAGCAAAATGATGAATTTTTTTTTTCTCTTTTGGTTGCATGTTTGGAGGTGTTGGTGCCACATGAGATGGGTTAAGAATGTCGTAATTAGCATACAACTTATGCATCACACTCTTTGTCAATTGTAAGTGAATCAAGGATTAAAGTATCTAATTTTTTCAATTGTCAGGGGCCTCAGGATCAATTTATTTTTGTCAACAACCATTCCCTCCATTAAAGATATTTGTAAGGACTAATTTAGGGATTTACTCTTTTTTTCTTTCCTAATGAAAGTTGATGTTATGTTGTATTTAAAATTTTTTGTTTTATTTTTATATTGATTTTGTACTTGACTTTATAAAATAGTAAGAATTTGACTTTGGATTCATTAAAATAAAAATCTAATGTCCATTTCATACAATAATTATGTGTTGATTTTTACAATGAAATATGTGTTGTCATGAATAATTTATGAATTTAATTTTCGTATATAGTTAATGTAAAAGTCTTTGACACAATTATTTAATCACAAAATAACACATCATCAAAAGTATTTAACTTTTTTTTGTCATTATTTCAAAAGTTACACATGTAGTACCATATGATTGAATGATAATACAAAATTCTTTACACTTACAGTGTATTAAAATTAATCTCTTAATTTATTATAAAGAGAGTTATTAAATTGTGGTTAATTTTAAATGAAATATTATTTACTTTTATTAATAAATTAATTTTATATCTTTTACTAAAATCACAAGTGTCAATCAACTTTTGTTTGAATGAATTTCAATTTATTATTGAAAAAAAAATATAGATTCGTCAGATAACTCATCTACGCTATATTGGCACATTAATGTATAATTGGATCGAAATATTTATTTTTTTTTTCACTATAAGAAAATTGATTTGTACTTTTAATTTTGTTCTTGTGAGAGCCTGTAGTTATATTACTCAGGACATATATCAACAAGTGATCATCTTCCCAATTTTTATCAGTACAATTATAATCATAATGGACGTGCCCAATTCAAATAATCTCTCACCAATAGTTCTAAAAAGAAGTAGTTGCATTTATGCCAGTCCTTTTTCAAATGACCTATAACGGCCAGCCCGACAATGAAAGCCACAATTTGAAGATAAGGCCGACTTCAGCTAAACTATGCAAAATTACTTCAGTTATTCGGTTGGAGTTAGTTAGCTAAACGTACCAAACTACAGTTAGTTAGACAAATTGGTTACTCCATTGAAGAATCAGTCGGGGCAACCAACGTGTGTAAACCGATTCACATATTCAATTCAATATGATTTCAGCTTTACTCCTTCAGTTTACTATGCTATCAGAGCTCTCATCTTGAGAGCTTTGTTGCACATCACTTTGGTTCACCATTCCTTCTCTCCTTAGTTCTCTTCCACCGTGTTAATGTAACATCCTCAGTTTTACCTTGTGCTAAATTGCCTCAATGACCTTAAGTAATTAGATACTTAATGAGAAATTAAAGAATAAAGGCATAATTAAAGCATTAAAAGGTAATTATGAAAAGGAACGTCAAGAGAATGCTTAATTAAGATTAGAGAATCCCTAATTTGAGCAAGTCAAACTCTTATATATTTAATTAGATACGAATTGTTCATAATTAGTTTAATTAAGAGTAATCAAGTTTAATTAAAAATTAATTTTTATTAATTATAATTATATGAGTTAATCACTAATCCTTACTTAATTAAGTTAATTAAGTTGTATGAGCATTTAATCATATTATTAAAATTTAAATTTAGTCAGCTGGATAATAAAACATTGATGATATAATTAAAACAAAAAGCATAAGACAAAATTGATTTATGTAAGAGTAAGTACATGATTTGTCTCCTTTATCCCTAAACCTCAATTAACGCAAAAGGAGGCAAATTATCTTCCCGTTGGCCTTATGAAGCCTATGGCCACTACACACACACACACACACACACTCTATTTTTTCAACTTCTCAATCTCTTTGTAACCCTCTAAATTCTCCAACTTCTTTCTACTTCTTCATCTTCCTGTCTCCATTACCACCATAGCCAACCTTCATACTAGCCCTTCAAAGATCACACTTTTGATCTTTGAAGATAAGATTTAAACACTACAAACTTTATTTTCTCAAAAACACAAGAGCTCTGATCTCTTTCTCTAGAAGTTACCACCATCATCGCTTGGAGGAGTCATCTTCACCTTCTTTTTTCTCTTCGAGAAGGTGCTACAACACACCCTAGATAGTGATCTTCTATCTTTTCATTTTGTTACTCAAGAATGTTTGAAGCTTTGGCTTCTGCCATGGCCAAGAGCTTTAAGTGACAACTTGAGAAAAGCTCCATTTTATTCATGAGAAAAGTTTCCATTTTGGAAAAGTTTGCTTCTTGAGCCTTGTTTATGAAATTTTATATGTTTGATGGAAGTTTCTTTTCTTGAATGCTTTAAAAGCTTTTCATTTTTCTTTTATGATCTGTGTTCTTGGAGTTATTAGAAAAAAACTTATGCTTTATTGAAGACATTCTTGTTCAAAGTTGTTTTCTTGATGTAATGTGTCCATGATTGGAAAGACTCTTTTTTTACACCTTCAACATGATTTTGATGTGACCAAAGAACATTCCTTAGCTTAAAAGTCTAAAAAGTTTGTTCCTTGAAGCTTAAAAGGTGGCGCTAAAGTATATACCTTTTTAGGGTTCATTTTATTTTTCTTGAAGACAAGACAGTGAGTAAAAGCCTAAACCTTCACAAAATATGAAGCTTTTTAGTATAAAGTTAAAAACTTGCAACTTTATTTTGTCAAGGTTAAATCTTAAAGATAAAATATTAAGTGAAGTTTCAAACTTTCTTCAAGAAATAAATCTTTTAATCTTATAAGTGAAATCTTGTAACTGAGTTATGAAGTTAAAATCTTAAAGACATGATAATGATTAAAAGTTTTAACTTTTTTAAAGAATAAGTTTTTTTAGACATAAAGATAGAATCTTGCATCTTTATTTTATAAAGGTTGAATCTTGAAGACATAAATGTGATTAAAGGTTCATACTTTCATCATGACTAAAACTTCTTAATCATAAAGGTGGAATCTTTCAATTTTATTTAATAAAGTTTGAATCTTGCAACTTTGTTTGGCATAAAAATCACTTCTTGATGATGATGAGCACTTAGTGTTGTTAGGTTTATGAGTATAGTTATGCGCTGTCATGACCTAAGGGACTAGAGGGATCTCAAAATCTTTTGGGAACAAAAGTATGATTAACACTACTAAAAATTACATAGATAGTGACAGAATTTTTCCATTGTAATCTTGCAAAAATCCGTTGCTAAATAATTTAGCGACGGAATTTGTCACGACCAACATAATGTTGCAAATTCCTTTGTGGCTAATTACTTAGCAATGGAAATTATCTTCCACTGCTAATCAGCAACGGAAATTTTTTGTCGTTAAAAAGAATATTCGTTGCCAGCAACTTGCAAGGATCCGTGGCCAGAACATGTTTAGCGACAAAATCTATAATGGAATAATTCCGTCACAGAGATTAAAATGCATTAAATTGTATTTGTCCATTGTAATGGAAATAATTTCGTTGCTATTTTTTTTTTTTTGATGTAGTTTTCAAAAAAAAAAAAAAATCAACAATCACATTATACAATTAAACCTGCATAATCCAATAATATAACAATTCTGAATCAAAATTCAAATCAAAATTCCAAAAATTAGAAGTCATTCATTAAAATTTATATTAAATTTTACAAGTAAATGTATTTCAAAAAGATAAAGTAAAATATTTCAAAAGGACAAGTTTAATACAAGATTCAGCTATGTAAGATGTCCTAATCCAAACAAAGATGAGAAGACCATATCAAATATCAAGTGGAATAGGATCATAGTCATCCTCAACTATGTCAAGCTCATTCTCATCCTCATCTCTATCCCCACCGACCTCATGCGCATGTGAAGTTGGGTGAATAGCTCCCAATGTCTCAATTTTCTCCTTAATTCGTGTTTCTGAAAATATTTAAGGAGAATTAATATCTTGTAAAAATAAACTTAAAGCATGGTATACAAATTTGATACAACTCACCAATCTTTTCTCATGTGCTATTATCAAGATTGAGCCTCCCATGCACTCCATGATCTTCCATGCTAATAAAACTAAGTTATCTAAGCAGGTAGTTTTGTCATGCTTATCTACTATGCACTTCATCATCATCCATGCTAGTAAAAGAATAATTAGTTTAAAAGTTAGGCATAAAAATGATTAGTAAACGTTATTATTTATTCATAGCTTTTGAAGCTAAACCACATTTCATTGACTACAAAAATGCTAATCAAATAAGCTATCAAATTTTCATTCATTTTAGTCCTAAGTGCTTACCCTTCACAAATGACTTAAAGGTAATGTAATCACCAAAGAGTGTGCACTTTCACCATAGAAAATGTAATCAACAGAAAAAAATTATTAAATGAACAAGCTTAATAAGGAGAATCCAATGCAAAATTACATTAAGTAGGTCACATCAAGGAGTCCCATAAAATCCATAAAAAATAGGGGATGACTATAATATTATACATTCACACACATACACACGTGTGTGTGTGTGTGTGTGTGTGTGTGTGTGTGTGTGTGTGTGTGTGGTGCCATTTTTAGTGCCTATTACATGAGTAAAACTTTCTACTAGTAGCATCGTGGAAAAAATGTGTAAAGCTCTATCACATCAACTTTGTTTTCATTATTTCAAAGACTTTTCTTTCTATTTACTTCTTCCTTATCCTCTTGTGTTCATATTACTACTTGGATGCCAATGCCAATCACAAAGAACTCATAACTCACAGTTTTTGGTTCACCCTTCTATATGTCATGCTTTGAGGTGTAGATACACACCAACTATCTTGTTAAGGTAACTTTCTAGATTCAAGTATGAATAAGAGGGACAGTCGGAGAGAATCCTTTACTCTCAAATTTCAAACCCATATCTTCTTCCTAGCTCCTCACTTCTAGTTTATCTTTAGAACACACGAAGACAAAAGCATTGTTGACCCAAAACAGCAACCTCACATATGAGGTTCCTTACAAAGTGCACCCTATGAAGCGCACTCGCTTGCTAGTTTTCTATTAGCAACAACATTTTTCAGGACCACATTAAAGATAAGCCAAGACCAAAGACAATTAGAAACAAATTCACAGCATTACTTCATCTAAATTAGTTTGCAATGAATGACCCTCTGAACTCCAATTTCTTCACTTGCAAGTTCAAACTAGTAATATGTTGGAAACAAAAGGACTTCAAGTAGTGGATTAAATATCTAAATAGGGGTTTAAACTTGAATTATAACATATCCACATATAAAATTCCAACACTGAACAAAATTCACAAATGCAGTGGAACCCAAACTGTGCTTACTCCCCCTTGGAGAAAAAAATAATAAAAAATAAAAAATGAATCAGAGTTACTACTACATTGGATGACATAGTATATGTAAATCTAATTACAACATTTACAATCTAAAATGTGCAAAATGTTGGCTAAAATTTGTGTAGGAGCAATTCAAACTCACCCACTTGTAATTAGAGGGGCACGGAGGCAATTCCTTCTTAGCAACAATGTAACCTGTACTTGGCTACTTAGGAACCATTTCCATAATCCAAAAACAACAAATCCTCAATTCAAAACCATACAACTAATTTCATCGTTGAAAGCAGGAAACTAAGAGAAAACAATCAATACAAAACATGATAAAATGGAACCTGGAAAGAAAAAAAGAATGATGCGCCCAGCCAACCCCGTCCTTGTCGCTCAACCTGTGCCCAGGCTAGTAGCTGTAGCATCACGCCCTCACCCCAACAGCATCCTTGCCCTGCCCAACTCGCGCCCTCGCAGTGGCAACCTCAATGGAATGAGTGGGGAAGAAGAGCTTAGGGATTAGGGAGGGAAGCTTCGTATTTGGGGCAAAATGAACAGGGAAGATGAAAAGTAAAGTAAAATGGGGGAACATCAGAGTGGAAAAAAAAGGAAAATCAAAATAAGTAAAATGATTTATAATATTTTTTTAATAAATTTTTATTTAAATTCTAAATAGAATGGTTTATAATCTTACTGATAAAAGCGGAAGTAAAATAAAACATTAAGTGAATCGTATGAAATCTTTATAAATTTTAAATTGATAATTAATGTAGTAAGTTACGTATTA
This sequence comes from Pterocarpus santalinus, assembly GCA_031439595.1. Taxonomy (NCBI): domain Eukaryota; kingdom Viridiplantae; phylum Streptophyta; class Magnoliopsida; order Fabales; family Fabaceae; genus Pterocarpus; species Pterocarpus santalinus. Next base: position 21,914,864 of record CM062525.1, read on the forward strand.
CTGTAAGCGATTAATGAATATTAAAATCTATCATGATTTACGAAAATGATTATTAAAATATAATCAAGATTTGGTATAAAAATATTTTATAAAATTAAAATAATAAAGAATAACAATTATAACTAAGATCTTCTAACCAACGTGAGTATGTCGGTATGGTAGGTGTCTCGATCCCTTAGCCATATGTCTTAAGTTTAAGTTTTGGGAATGAAAAAAAAAAATTTCATTAGGTGATCTCTATTCTTTTATAATAGAATCAAATTAGTTAAATTTTTAATAATAGAGTATGAATACTGGTAGCTTCTCTGAAACCAAAAAAAAAAAAAATTATTTTTTTTGCCCTTCCTTTTTTTCAATAGTTTTTTTGTTAACTTTTTATTGTCTATACTAACTTTAATTTTTTTATTTTTAGATATCTTAAGATAGCAGCGCATATTCATTTTTAATATTAGCTTATAAAATAAAAATAAAAAAGAGTAACAAAAATTAAATATATTTTTTTATCTAAACACTTTTACTATATTATTTATGTTATAATAAAATATAAAAACCAACTGTTATATAATATTCTATTTTTTCATTCTGATATTGTACTTGTGCCTTTTATTATATAATATAATAAAAATATATTGAAATAATAATTATTATCAATGATATAATTATTTATTTTGAAACATTGTTTATTATTAATTATAAATTATTATTAACTTTATATTATATATTATTGATCATATATTAAATGTTATTTATATTATATTTTTAATAACTTTTTTTAAACAAAATATAAAATATTGAAAAAGAGAAAGATAGAGACTACAATCTTATATATCCGAAACTCAGCAGACCAAATCACACATTCTAATATGCTATTAAAGTCATCAATTAATTAATTTACTATATATAAAAACGTTCGATTGATAAGATTATACTGTACAACGTATCATATAGAATGTTATAACAATTTATTTTTTAATTTATGTAAAAAACAATTTACTTTTTTTTATAAAAATAAGCTAGTCCTGAATTATTTTAATTAAGTAATTGATAGCGATGGAAAAAAATTCTGTTGCTATGTGGTGCATAAGTAAATTTTTTTTATTATCTAAATAAATGGAGTCAATGACGGAATCTATCACGGATTAACTACCGATGATATTTTTCCATTGCTGATTCCGTCACTATTATTGGGAAAAATTAATATGTTGCATGCACATAAAATCTATGACAATTTCTGTCTCTGTTAGCAATGGAAATAATTCCATCACTAATTTCCGTTGCTATTTGCATGTTTTTTAGTAGTGTAATTAAGACTTCTAATCATATCATGAACTTAGAAATCACTAGTGTACCATATCAAGAGAACTAAAAGATCCAAAGACAAAATTTTGGCTAAAAACCGTATGTAAGTTTCGGCCATAACAAAAGGGAATAGGGAAGCAAATGCTTACTACCCAAATTTGAATTAACAAGGATCTAAAATGCATGATTTAATGAATAGACATTTCTTTTAAGTTAGAGATACGAGAAGAAGCATGAAAACCCCTAATCAAAGTATAAATTCACCCAAGAAGAAAGTGGCTAAAAGCCTACAACATGTTTATTTTAAGCTATGTGATTCTCTCATGCGTAAACATGGGGATTCATTTGATGATTCATAAGACGTCTCACAAAGAACAATGCAACCATAGATACCCTTTAGGATGTGAGTGTATGATGCTATTAAGCATAATGTTTAGTAAGTTAATTAAGTGTGGACTCATGATTGAATGATTGTTGATGCTTGATATGATGATATGGAATGAATATAACTGGTTATTGGTTGAATTTTCCATGCTTAACAAAATTTGGGGAAGCTTCGGTCTAGCCGTTATACTATCAGATTTTCATCAAAATTGTGGACTTTGACATATCCATTGCATGCCCACTTGTGTCTTGTTTATGAGCATAATGCATAAGAAAATGTAAGATATAAGGTAAGAAATGAAATAATTGGATGTGATCTTTTAAAAGAAAAGGTGATTCACAAAGACAAGATAAGTGGGTATGATCCTTCAAAAGGAAAAATGATCCATGAAGAGACCCCTCTACTTTGAAGGTACGGGGCTTGGATCTCTGCAATTTAAAGGAATCCTTGTCAGCTTAGTCTGGTTTTATATTAGTACTATGTAATGACGGTCACGAAATGAGCTCATGTCTAATGACTGTCTATCCAAGGATATGTAAAGTAAAGAATATTAAGCACATGCTAAGTATAAAAGTAAAGTTAAAGAAAAACTTTGGTCAAGTCCATGAAGTTATATGAATGTGCATATGTCTTTACTTTCTCATAAGCATGGTTATGAATGTTCATATTAAGCTTTGGTATGTATGTTTCTATTTTACGGCCTTATGTTGCTTTCTATTATGCTTATGAGATTAAGATTAAAAGAAACTCGCTTCGGGAACTTATGCTTTCAAAATCCTTGAAATTGAATCTATGCGTGTTCACCTTTTCATAATTAAACTTGAAATGGTTGAGACGATGGCGATAACACATAAACTGTCTAGTTAGGATCCTACTAAGAAATCTTGTATTTCTCACTCCCATATTTCCGTGTCATATTGAGAGGATGTCGTCAGGCACCGTGGTGATTTTCATTGAATTTCTAGTTATGTATTGGCATTTTGACCCAGTGCTGAATACGTCCAAGTTGACTGCTTGAGTAGCTATGAGGGTCTATATGTTTCATAGCCATTAGTTTCGTGCACTTATCATGAGCCCATTTTTTCACCTTGCATGAGCCATATGACGACATTATTTTGGATGACGTGCATCTGCCTTTTTATTTGCCAATATACTCCTACTGATGGAGAGTTTGACTCCGACACCTGCTTGACCCTGACATATTCTATGGCGTCTGATCCTTCATAGCCATCCTATTCTTCTATGATTCATTTGTCCTCAGATTCCTCTTCTTCTGCTGCCAGCTCGGCACCATCCCTGATCCATGGTTAAGGGTTCATTTGTACTCGAGACATGCCTCGTGGGCGTGGGCGAACTAGAGTGGTTTCAAGAATGGATAAATTCAATTTTGAGGATGAGGATAACTTTGGATAGCACATGCTAAGCTGGAGAGGAGAATAGCCCTTTTTGTTAGTAGTTCTAGAGTTGTCATTTTTATGCCATGAATGGGTGGTAGAGCTTTGTTATGTATTTCTTTTTATGATTGTATCTTGTTAGTGATGTTCTATAAGATCAACAATAGATATCAGTCTCATGGCTAATTATGTAGGACAAGTTTATGGTTATTATATATATTTAATTATGATGACTGCGGAATGATTGTTATGTTCACTTAAGATGATTGTTCTTTATATTGTCTTTATTTATTTTATGCACATCAAGTATGTAAGTAATGATGTTTGATATTAAATGCTCCTGATACTGTTATAGCTCTTGTTTTTCACAAAGGATTTATTTCACTGTTCCAAAAATAAATTTCATCCCTGTTTTCGATAATAAAATAATTTCAAATAGCAAGTTAGTTTTTGCGAACAAAAGTAACAACTAGTAATTCCATAATACAATTTAAGCGTAGTATAATATTATTAGGGTGTTACAGTTATTTCTTGCCATTGCAAAGCTCATGTGTCACTGCCATGACAAACTATAACTGTCCTACAAGATTCACATCATAGGATATGCAAGATCCTAGCAATTCACTTTAGTTACATTTACCCTAACGAAAGTCCTTCTCTGATACAAGTCTGCCTGCATTAATATAGACAATTTCATGAATGACAGAGATCAATAAAAATGAGTATCTTGGCCAAAAATAAGCTTGACTTTTATTGATGAATTGCAAAATCTTAGAAGAGTGCAAGGAAGATGATCCAATTTATCCATTTTGCTGTTGTTGCAACGCAACGGTTGTAGTCTGGTTGGTTTGTGTAATGAGCCTAGTTATTGTTCAAAGTGTCTTATGGATCGTGAGTGCAAAAATTACGTGGAATGAGCTGCAAGAGAGGCCCTCACGAGAAAAAATATTCCGAATGCCAGATGTACAAGAGGTACTCAATTTTAGACAAGAAAATCCCGCTGTACCTTGCTATCTTACTAGCTTGAAGACTTTATTCAATGAGTTAGATATTCTAAAATTGAGTACCCACTTGCATTTGTAATGCAAATTACACATGCAATGCACTGATTAAGGTCAAGGCACAACACAATATTAATCATGTCATTAGGTTTCGGACTGAACCATGTCCGAACATATCCAAGGAATGATAGCTTGGGTACCGAGGTATTCATGATAAGGGTGATATGCTTAGGCTTGGTCAACATACCGAGTGTTAAAAAGCAATTTTAAATTACCAAGAAGATGTTCATCAATTCTAAGAGACCATTACATTACCGCGAGTATTTGCCCGGGCTTTTGTGATACCAATACTAAGGAAATTTCTCGACAAGCCATAAACAGTAGATAGGCCCCCATTTTTTTATTCAGTTACCAATTTTCCACATGACAACAAAGAGACAATGATCCCTACACGCCTTCAGAGCCCTGACTTTTCCTGCAAATTTGTATTCGTTTACTCTTCACAAGACATAATTATATTAAAAACCTATTATAAAAATCCGAATCCTGATGCACACAAATTAGTGGGATGGAGGAGTGATCAGATGATGCGGCGGCACAGGGTAATGCCATCTCCAACAGGGAGCTGGCAGATCTCAATCCTGGAGTCATGAGCGAGAAACTTGTTGAGCTCCATCACATAACTTCGATAATGCTTGACGATATCATGCAACGGCGCATCAGGTGGGGCCACCACAGATCCATTCCATAGGGTGTTGTCGTACCCGATCAGCCCCCCAACCTTCACAAGCTCAATCACCCTCTTGTGGTAGTTCAAGTAGTTGTCCTTGTCGGCGTCCACGAAAATAAAATCGAATGTTCCCTTGTTATTTTCCTGCGAAATTGACACATCTTCAGTGAACCAAAAACACCGACTTGCAAGTCAACCCATACATATAGTAAGCAATTACTAACTTCAATTCATTTTCCCCTATATATTCCGTAAAACATGAGTTAAGCTTTAAGTGCACGCACATCTTTAAGCAATTCGTCAAGAAGGGGAAGAGCAGGTCCTTCTCTGAAATCAATCTTGTGAGCAACTCCAGCTGTTTCAATTATGGGCAATCCCAGTTCATAATATTCCCGGCTCACGTCCATAGCCAATATCTAATATTAAAACAAGTATTCATCAGCTATAGCTATACCTACACATATTAATGTAATGGTATAAGTATAATGTTATCCTATATGTGTTTCTTAAAGCAAACTAACTAAGGACCTTTCCATCATCAGGAAGAGCAAGCGCGGTAGAAAGCAGAGAGTAACCAGTGAAGACACCAATTTCCATGGTGTTCTTGGCGTTTATGAGCTTAAGCAGCATGCTCAGAAGTTGTCCTTCGTCAGGTGGTGTAGCCATGAGGTTCCTGTTTTACAATATGGTGTAAATTGGTTATTTAAGGCAGGTTTTCCCACATATTGCCACTGTTAGTTTTTCCGGACGAAGAAAAATTCTTCCTCCAAGTGGATATTTTATTGAAATGATTGCAAGAGGTGTAAAAAGTCATGAAACATTTAAAGATGAATGGTGTAGATACAATGATATTCGTGGAAGAAAAATTCTTCCTCCACGGACGAGGAGGAAAGAATTTCTCGTATTCTAATCGACCAGCAAACAATTTGTGCAGGTACAAAGTTTTCGTACTAGACACATTTACAAACCATAATAGCCATGATCCTACCAAGGGTGTTTTTGTGTCATCTCACGGAGCTCCTTCAAGCATTCATGCTCTCTTGGATGTACACTGGTTTCAAGTATATACTGCAATAGTACGACACGTATTATCAAGTAGACTGAATTAGTGAAGACTGAAGACAATATTGTTTATTAATTATGTTGAGAGATAAAATGCGAAGTTGTTGAGTAGACCTGATAGAGTGCATCGCTCTGAAGGAGACTCTTGTGAGCGAGATCCTTGTGGCCAACTAGTTGGTTTTGTTGTTCCTCTTTAGTGGTGGCAGCCATCTCTGTAGTTCTGTATTGGGTACTTAGCTTAATTTTCTTTGGGACTTGGAAGAGTTTATTCTGTGAGATCGAAGCTCCAAAACGCATTCCAATTTATAGAAAGCCCAAGTGTTGTGGTTGTAGACATTGCTTTTAAGATATGATTGAAGGAATCACCTGGTTGAAGCGAGCTAGCTGGGGTTGGTAAGCAGAAGCTTCCTGTATGCGAAATTCGCCTAATATGTTCCCTCCCTGGGGCCTTCGGCATCAGTTCTATGATTCTGAGGGCCTTAATTGACCTTAACTTTGGAGGCTTGCGCTCTCATCCACGTGAACACTCTTTTCCACGATAAAGATGTGCTACAAGTTAACTATTTTATGTTTTCATATTAATTTTTTAATTTTGTATGGGTAAAAAAATAAATTTGGCACATATAGTTTATAGTTTTTTAATTAAATTGTTATATTAAAAAGTTAGTCAATTTTTTCCTCGCACTTCCAGTTATTCATTAGCAAAATAGTTCCAACCGTTCGCCTTGAGAGAGAATAATCGCTTATCATGCTATTAGAATTATGTCTAACTTTAGTGGGATTTTTGTTAATACCTTACTTTAGAGTCATCACTTATCAATTTTTTTATTTCTATTATATATTTTTAATATAATAATGAAAATATAAAATTATAAATAATATGAACTAATATTTTTTTTTTCTCTTAGCATCTAAATTTTTTTCCTATTTTTACTAGCATAAGCTGTTGACATTGCTTCATGTTTTGCTCTCTTTTACCATATTTATAAAAAATGTAGCTGAAATTTTTAGTTATTTATATATTAATTTCTAAATATGTAAATAATATTTAAAATTATAAGTACAAATATATTTCTATTTTAAGTATGTATAGCATAGGACTCTATCTATTTCGTGTATAAAATATATGAAAAAAAATGATTAACAAATATAATTTCCGTTATTTAATGTAATCTGCAATGCTATCAATGTTCACGGGGGCAACTCCTGTACTTTGTATAAATGCACGTTTTCACTTGCATTATTTATCATATTTTGGAGGCCACCAACCCGATCATGCCAGTCAAGGTTGATCGGCGCCAACCTTATCAGCATACTAAAATTTAGGGAAAGTTGAGCTTCATTTCCTGAGCTGTAAGGCATGTGTATCTTATCTTTTAAATTTTAAAAATATATAAATAAATTCCCTAAATTTTTGTAAATATGTATTTTAGTTAAATAAGTATATTATATTTTCTTAAATTTTGAATTAGGTATAAATTGACCTCTTAATTTTTTTTAAATTTATAATTTAATATTCTAAATTTTCTTGAATATATTATATTTTTATTAATAATTAATAAAAAAATTAACAAAGAGTCAATTTACATATTTAAAATGTCGATTTATATATTTTTAAAATTTAGGAGCTAATATGTGTAACATCCACCACGAGTTCCGACCTCCAAGCTTATTTCCAAGGTTCAAGTAAAATGAACAAGGTTTTCTACCTCACCTCCAATTCAAATGAAATATTCATGATTTCCGACTTCCTACTTTAAGTTTCAAACAAAAGGGGAAGTTTATACGATTTCCAACCTCCGGGTTGATCTCAAAATAGAATGGACATGAGTTTAGATCTCTAAGTTGATCTCCAAGTTCGACCAGAATTTACACGTGTTCCAATCTCATCTTCAAGTTTCAAATACAATGAACATTATTTTCGACTTCATCTTCGAGTTTCAAATAAAACGGGATAATTTCCGATTTCCGACTTAACCTTCAAAGTCCAAACAAAATGGACGTGATTACCGGTATCTGAGTTTAATTAGGTTCCGATCTCCGAACTTATTTCAAGAGCGTTTTCATTTCTATTGATATTCCTGAGTTTGAGTTTGCGACCAACTTCCGAGATTATATAAGTTCCGATTTCCCGGTACATAAGGTTTTATGTTCTGGTATGGTACTAATTTCCAAGTTTATGTAACATCCCGACTTCCGAGTTTAAGTCTTTTATGTTTCATAGTCTTGTTTTCGACCGTCGATTTTAAGGTGATTTGTTTGCGGTGATTTCCGATCTCTGACTTTATGTTTCTAACACAATTTCTGATCTAATAATCTATTTCCAAGTGACTCGAGTTCCAATATCCGAACTAATCTCCAAGTTCGAATAAGATGGACAAGAGTTTCGACTTTATGCAAAATGGATACGAGTTCCGAGTTCAGATAGAGTGCAAACGAGTTCTCATTTTGAGTGGAGGATAATTAAGCCATATTAAGCTGCAAAAAGAAGGAAGCATGGCTGGAAATCAGCCACAAGAATTTTAACCAATTAACACTCACAATTCCAACTACCCTCTTTATGTTTAAATCAGATTTTTCTTCCTTCATTCAACTGACTTAGATGCCCCTTTCTCTCTTTACTTCAGTCTCCTTTTCTCTTCCCATTTTCCTCTTCTCTTCTCCACTCAACCAACCTTCAACACTTAGCAAAACCACACACAAGAAGGTAGCGGTTTAAATTCTGTTCTTGTTATTCTGATTGTGAACCACTAATTTTTAGCTTTATTTTCTCCCTTCTTAATGTGATTAATGAATGAATATGATGATTTTTGGACTGGTTGTTGGCTGTTTTGTGTTTAAATTTGATTGATTAAGGAGTAGGAAAGGTGAGAATAAGAAGATGTGAGGAGCTGGAAAACCAAATTCCCTCGGCAGTCCGTGCGGCGAAGTGTACGGCTCCGCCTACAACTGATTAAATCCGATGAGGCTATTTTTATATGAAACTAGACATTCAAGGCTTTCTATATATATATATATATATATATATATATATATATATATATATATATATCATATAAGGTCATTAGGTTAGTATTAAGAGAGATATGAATTTTAAAAGTTTGACCTAGATTGTAGAGGTTGATATTGCGCAGACTGGGTTATTCAGGGCATAACTTACTCTATACAACTTGGAATTGGATGAAACCAACTTTGTTAGAAAGCTTACATAGGAGAATATCCCACAATAAAATTCCGAGTTTGTTACGGTCTCGTTTGCTCCCAATAATTCAAAAAAGTTGCCCTATGTCCAAACTAGGCCAAAATAGGGCAGTTCAGGAAGGTCAAATCTCGTGGTTTATAACTCGAGCCCTACTAAAGCAAATGAAATTGAACATTTTGCAAATGAAAGCTTGTCCTGTTAGCTTTAGTATGATACCATTTCGTATGATTTGGACTGGTTTTCGATTTTTAGTGAATTTTTACTTTTAAGTGTGTAATTCTAACTAGCTGCAGGGTAAGCCGGGATAAAACTTGAATATCTTGAGTTATACAAGTCAAAATAAGATGGGACCAAAGAAGCTAGAAAATAGACACATAATAATCTAACATATCCAAAATGGAGGTCCAGATGAGTTAAATAGAAATTTTGGCTTGACCTAAAACAATCGGGTTGAATGAATGTGCTGAGACAACAATTATGTTTTTAAAATGCAACATTTATCCCTATGAGATTGATGAGTGAATCATCGATGAAATGTTATGATATCTCTGTATAATTGACTGTCTAAGTACTGGCACTTTTCATGGGGAAGCGGACACGTTCTGTTATGCTGCCAAAAGTTTGGTAAGCCTATGCATGAGTTACAATCTACATTCAATCCATGTGCATATGTTATGAGTCCATAAAGGTTATGTATGATTTTATAAAGGTTATGTTGCGATGAACATAAAAGTTATGTTATGATGAAAGTTCCATGATGCTTGGGCCAGCCCAGGATTTAAAGTTAGGGGGAATAGATTGGTGGGAAGGTCAGGGAAAGTAAACTTGGTATTCTTATATAGGAATGAGCTCGATCCTGAAAAGCAGACTATTACTGAGGAGTCTGAATAGCCAAGAACTCTCAGGGGACCAAGAAATGGAAAAGTTTAAGGAAAAGTTTATGAAAAGAGTTTCAAGAATGAGTTTTACATGGTCACGTTTGGTCACATTGAATAGTCATTAATAGTTGATCACAGTATAACTGTATGTTTTTTTACTGCTATACGTTCATCTGTTCTACTTATGATTCTCTTTCTTATACTATCTTAAGTAAAATAGAATATTGTCTCGGACCAGACGCTTTATTAAACTTATTAAATATAGATAGTTCAATTTGCTCCTATGATTTCATAATTAAATAAAAACTGAGGCAACTGAGAATGAATGTAACGTCAATCATGCGAACCCTATTGAGAATTTCTTTAAATTCGCACCTCGCTCTATATTTCTGCATCATTCTCAGATGCTAGCGATGGATTCGACTACCACCCTTTTCATTGAGATTCCTAACCTATAGCTCCACCATGATCCCTTCGTGGATTCACTGTACATAGCCGATTCCTGCAATTTCCATCTCTACCTTTTCAGCAACAGGAATTTTGCTATTCCCCTGTTCCATCTTGCTTTTGACCTTGCCACTCCATATTTTGCGTTCCCATTGCATGTGGCACACCCTCCTTCTGCACCTCCAACACTCGCAGCACCTGCTGCACCTGCCAGTCCTCCACCAGAGTCACCTCCGCATATGGTTCCAGACATCCCACTTAGCTCTGAGAGCAATCCCTCAGAAGCTACCGGCTCATCATCTTCCTTCTCTGGACCTAGTATGGACTACTCCCCAGTCAAGCCTGGTATGGCCAATGCCTACTTGATTGAGTAGGTCCTAGCCATGGGTGACATTATACAACATAGCTCTCTTTTGGCAGTATAGTATTGAGCAATAAACTTGGATCAGCTAGTCCTCGGAGAATCTTGTAGGTTTGTTTTGATTGACACGAGCCCTATGTTCTTTTTGTTACACCGGCCCCACTTTTGTATCCTCTTTTTTCCATCTGTACATAAACTGAAGCATTAGCTTCTACTACACACACACACACACACACACACATATATATATATATATATATATATACAGTTGATGATACATTACCGATTCTTATCTTTCCTGTCATGTTTTATCAAATTTTGTTATGGTATGTGACGTTGGTCACTTCTGTCATATGCAGTGCGCCGTTTCGCCCGTTTAAAAAAATAAATAAATAATAAAGGGGACGTGATATGGTAAGAAATTAGTAAGTAGAGTATCAATACGGCAACACAATCTACTTAATTTCATGTAATGACTTAAGCATAATATTAAATTGGTAGGGTGTTACAATATGCGTATAATCTATAATTCAAAGATAAAATATAATTTTTGCTAATATATATTGTTAAATCACATATATTCTCAGACGTTGTCTTAAAAAAGAAGTTAAAGACAATGCAAGTTTGGTTGCAAAAAAGTTTTAACAACCCTTATGGATTGTTTGGATGTGAAGAGAAATAAAGAGGAAAGAAAATGGAAAGAAAGAAATAGAAAGAAAAAAAAATAAAGAGAAATGTATATTTTCTTTTTATATATTTGGATGAAGAGAAAATAAAGAGAAATTGAGAAGAAAGAAAATGAAAGTTGTATTAAAATAACATATGTATCCGTAATGTAGTAAAAAATTATTATATTACTTTAATTTGATTTTAAATAATTTTTATAAATTAAATAAATAAACATTTTGTGATAATTTTAATAAAAAATTTAATCAAAAAAATTTGAATTATAGAATTTGTTTCAAAAACTTCAAATCAAATAAAAAAACTGTAATATAAATTGTCATATTTTATCATTCTCCATGAATTCTTAAGGGGTGTAAAAGTAATTGACCAACTTCTCCTTGACCTCCTCATATTTTTTGGGCGACTGGGAGGAGAAATGTTTTAAGGTGGGCCCCACCTACCTTTTTTATTTTTCCTTCATTTTCTATTGTTAACCAAATAGAGGAAATTCAATTTTCTTCTTATTTTCTCCCTTTCACTTTTCTCTTCTTTTATTTTCTCCCAAAGCAAACAAGAGGTTAAGGAAACTGTGATGATACATACTAATTTTTGCCACGTTTCTCACTCATCACAAGATCGAAATATCATCATCATCAATTGAGATTACTTTTATTTATGACTATTTTTAACTTTCAGTAATCAAAAGTTATTATTAAATTAGTTGTATAATTTATTACTTTTTAAAAAGTTATTTTTTATGTATAAAATTACATATGAAATTAATTTATAAAAATTTTTATCTCACTTTTATGCTTATACCAAATACATTGTGTTTTTTTGAGATACTAAAATTTTAAACTTCTCAAAAAAAAAAAAAAAAAAAAACCTCCTCTCTAACTTTCTAGGAGTTAACAGTACAAATTCAAAACAACCACAGCTACTACGCATCCAAGTAAAGATTTATAAGTTACTTTGCATACAATTTTTAATCAAAAAGCTCACTTTGTAAAAAGCCTTAATTAAACTATTTATCCAAACAAGATCTTAATTATGTGAGATATGTTTGTTGTTGAGCCACTATGTACATTACCATATTAAAATACAAAATGATTAGAGTAGGTTTTACTTATCTTCATCCCTCATAATGTTCTTTCTTTTTATTCCCTTTTTAGATATTTTTTCCCCTTACGATGCGAAGGTTGATGTTATGGTGTATTTAAATTTTTTTTTGTTTTATTTTTGTATTAATTTTGTACTTCACTTTATAAAATAGTATGAATTTTACTTTGGATTTAATAAATTAAAAATCTAAAGTTCATTTCATACAATAATGTTTATGTGTTGATTTTCATAATGAAACATGTGTTGTCATAAATCATTTATGAATTTAATTTTAGCACATTGTTAATACAAAAGTCTTTGACACAATTATGTAATTATATAATGATACATTATTACAAGAATTTGATTTTTCTCATCATTATTTCAAAAGTTATAGATATAGTAGTATATAATTAAATGATAGTATAAAATTCTTTATATTGACCCTATATCAAAATTAATCTCTTAATTTATTAGGAAGAAAGTTATAAATTATGGTTAATTAAAATCGTAAGTGTCAATTATATATAGGGAGATAATTATATGAGATTAGTGATTAATTACAAAAGTGAGAGGAATAAATATTAATTATTAGATTTTATATGAATGGTCAAAATCAAAATATAAAGTCATGTAATTTTTTTAAATGAACATATATCCTTTCAATAACTTTAAATTTTGACCATCTATATATGGTTATACGACTTAGATTTGCTCTTCTTACCCGCATAATAGACCACTCATTTGATTTGATATATCCCTTATATAGAAGAGTGTTTTGTGGCCCGTGTAATGCATGGAGTTTAAAAATTTTACTTCAATTACAAAAATTATAAAATTTAATTTGACTATGTTGTACAATAAAGTAAATAATTTTGTTTCACTACAAAGTAACAAACTATTATTTATACAAAAGTGACATATATTGACATAACAAATGAATTAATTGTGAATATAAAGTATAACATGCGATCTAATAATAAGAAAAAGATAAGTACAAATTCTATATGGCCTATATTGCTTTACATTCATTTGAAATCTTCAATGTCTTGTATTATAGTATATGATATAAAAGTATAATATCAAAAATGACTGCATATAATGTTCAATTATAAACTAAAAATTAAAATTAAAAATTACTAAATATTATTACACAAAAGCATTTTCTAATAGAAAATAAAAGTATTAAATTAAAATTTATTACCTCAGTATTAAATCTTCTAAAATACCTCTTGGCAAAGTATATTTTCTCTTTTGTTGCATTGATTTCCATTAGCGACTAATATCAAAATCTTGATACCACCCATAGATTTGATTCTTGAAATAGTTACATAAAGTTGTTTGCGGTGTACAGTTGTATGCAAGTGTACAATTAAATGATTATAATATGAAAATAATTTCAAATTTAAAATAAAATTTAAAATTTAAAATAAAGTTGCCATGTTTTCTTTTCTTTTCTTTTTTTTTGAATTCATTCTTTTATGATCGCATTTTTAAATTTAAAATATTTGAATGCTTTTTAAAATTTTTCTTTTTAAATGAGCACATTTATTTTTTCCCTTTTCTTTTTTAACTTATTTTACTCTATTTTTTATTTTTCAAATAAATGTATTTAATGTGAAATTAACGTGACTGCAACATATGTAAAAGTTTCGTTGTTATTTCTTTGCTACTCTATATTGGCACATTAATGTATAAATGTTATTTCTTTTCAATTGATCAATTGTTATTTCCTTGTATACTTTTTCAGTATAGCAAAATTGATGATTTAAGCTTTTAATTTTGTTCTTGCGAGACCCCGTAGTTGATAGTCACCAAAAACTGTCAGTATGTTTTTGGCACATTGGAAACGGGACAAGGCCGAAATGCTGCACAATTTTAACAATGCCCCATGTGCTATTTTTAGTCTAAGATCCCAGTCAAGCTTTTTCTTCTTCGTAGGTCCATGGAAAAGATCCCATAGAAGTTATATTACTCAAGACATATCAACAAGTGATCTTCTTCCCAATTTTTATCAATACAATTATAATCATAATGAACTGACCCAATTCAAATAAACTCATTGCCAATTCAAATAGGCTAGTACTTTTTCAAATGACCGATGATAGCCAGCCCAACAATCAAAAGCCACAATTTGAAGATAAAGCCTCCTACATCATTAGCTTCATGAAAAGCTACATCCAAGGAGTCAAAGGGAGTGTGTTCAACTCCCATATTCCCCCCACCCGTCCACCCAGACCAAAAAAAAAAAAAAAGATAAAGCCTCGTATCGGGTCGTATTTGTGTTGAATGATATTCAGCTCTAAAAAAAAAAAAAAGCCAAATCAGTACTAGAAAATAGCAAAAAATTGATAGAAATTATCAATGAACAAAATTCAACGATATTATCGATAGATACACCGTAAAAAAAAAAAAAAAAAAACCTTTCATGCATGGCATTTTATCGATGAACAAAGAACCCATTGGTAAAAGCGTCAATAAATGTTCGCGCGTAATAGCGCGACAATTTTATCAATGGAATATCCATGATAAATTTTTGAATTTTTATTTTTTATATTTTTGTAAATCTACACATTTACTAATAGAAATTCTATCAATATAGAATCATTTATTCAACATATGATTTTAAAAAAATGAATAAATTACTGATAGATTTTTCCGTCAATATTTGAAAATTAGATTAACCGCCCCCACCTTTTCAGTTTCCACATTATCCGTCGGTAATAGTTCATTAATGAAACGACTTGTTTCATTAACTTTTTACCGACAGAATATTCGTCGGTAATATTGAATTAATGGAACGAGTCGGTAATATTGAACTAATGAGATGAATCGTTTCATTAATTCATTATCGACGGGTAATCCGTCAGTAATTTTAACATTGAAAGTTAAAACGTGGCCCCCTTCTTCTTCTTCTTCATTCGCTCTCTCTCTCTCTCTCTCTCTCTCGCCCCTCCACACGACCATTAGCCATTTTACCACCGCCGGAGCTTCCATTTCGCTGCTAGAGACCTCTATTGTATTCTTAGTATGTTTTTGAACATTTTAATTGCTTTATTTTCTTATTTAGCCTTTTTTTTTTAAAACCATTTCTTTACTCAAAGTTTTTAGTTTCTTAGTTAGTTAATTAACTTATTGTATTTTGTTGATTGTCAAAGATCCCACTTGAAGCACTTGCAGCACTTCTGTTATGGTGCATTCGTTAATTTAAATATTGTGGCATATTCGGTACACATATTGTACTCCATTCTTAACTCTATGTTTTCTGAAATATTAGAGATTTAAATTTTCTAGGATAGAGTTGTAAGATAGAAGAAGGAGAATAGGATTGTATGACTAGGGGAAGGCTCAAAATTCCTCCTATTATTTGAATTGTGTATTGTGGTGTTGTTTGCTTGTATGATGTGAAGTAAGGTAATGCTAACTAGAACGATTTTTAAGACTAATTGATTGATTTGCATGAGTGCGTGTGTTTGCTATTTGTGTTAAAATGTTAAATTAATTTTTGTGGAGGCTCCTAATTTAAGGGGAGATTCTACCCAAATATTTTTTATCATTTAGAATATTTTTTGAATTAAATAATTATTGTTATGTAATTGTTATTTGTGTTAAATTGTTGAATAAATTTTTGTGAAGACCGCTAATTTAAGGGGAGACTCTACCCAAATTTTTTTGATTATTTTCAATTTTGTGCATATCTATTTTGATATTATAGTTTAATTCTTTGCATTTATATTTATATACGTATTATGTTTGTTGCATATATTTACTAATTTACACACATATTATATAGGTTATCTATGGTAGGACGAGGATCTGGTTCTGGACTAGGTAGAGATAGACCGAAGAAGTATGGTCTACCCCCCACATTCAGGCTCTAGCCACCACCTCCACTATGCTGGCGTTCACCACTCCCACCACTGCTGCTGCATCTACCCTTCCTGGTCATCCTCTGCATGGCCAGGACTTTATTATGATACCTAACCCTAGGTCTATAGAGTCAAGATCTCAGCTTTTACTCCCTTCTCAGCCCCCCCTTAGCCCATTCCATCTCCACCCCTTCCTAGTTCCATACCTTCCTTTACCCCTAGCCAGCCTGGTTTGTAGGGTACTCGGCCTCATCATTTGCCCCCTAATAGGGCTCCACGAACTAGTGCGTGAAGTTTAAATATGACGGCAAATCCTAGTAAGTATTTTCAAATTTAAATTTATTATGAATTTTTAATTGTGATATTAAATTTAATTAATAGATACCTAACTTAGTCCATTATTTTTACCATAGTTGGATTCCACTAGCTTCGAGCCTGCATAGGATTACCGATGTGTTACAGGAGAACTTTCATGGCCTCATACAAGAGCTTTTTAAAGGCGCTTGAGGCTATACAGTAGATGTTGTGGAAAGAATGGAGTATAAAATTATTTTTTATTATTAATTTTGTTTTTTATTTTGATGCCTGCTTATTTATTATAACGGAGTTGATTATTATGTCACTTGCGTAAAGCGCTAATTCACTCTTGATCCACACGAGGAGGCCTAGATCTGTAAAGAGTAGAGGACCAGGGCTGCCAAGTGGCTTTGCGATATATTTCAAAACATTCGTGAGAATGATACTACCACTCATTAGCTCATTGAGGACATCCTCCAAGCACTTAGGGCATATTGGGACTCGCCCGAGTACAAGGCGAAGCAGGTGAAGGCCCAAGCAAGCAGAGGATCAGCCCGAGGCAACTCGCTACACATTGGAGGCTCCACCACCATTGAGGGCATGCAATTGAGGATGGTAAATGTCATCATTTACACTTATTTAGTTATTACTTTTTGTATTAAATATTATATTATCATGTGAAAATTGTTTGAAAAGTAGGAGAAGACGATGAACAAGCTGTCGACTTAGGGGGAGCTGTTTTGAGAGGCCCACACCCGAAAGCAAGACAAGTCCTAATAGGTCGATGCATGGTCGGAGACCACATATGTATGTACTTATAATTTTAATTTCCAATACTTTTAATTTATTATAATTTCTATTATTTAAATCTAATTTAATTTGTTTTGTTTATTCCAATTGTAGCATGAATTTACCTAGCGACTTATTGAAACCCCCAGTCATAGCAGTCACAATAGGGGGTGGGAGCACTTCTGCTCGTCCACCTATTAGTGACGATGATATATGGGCTTAGATGGTTGGCGGTTATTTTCCGATAAATATATCCGTCGGTAATATTTAATTTTCTTTTTTCTAATGCGCTATTTATCGACGATTTATTTTTGTTAATAAAATTTTTGCTGATGAATATTACTAACCTTTTCGTCAAAAATTCCGTCGACTTTTTGCATGTTTCTAGTAGCAAAGACAACTAAAGTATGCAAAATGTGAATACTTCACTTATTCGGCTAGAGTTAGTTAGCTAAATGTACCAAACTATAGTTAGTTGGTTACTCTATTTACAAATCAAAGGCAACAACCAATGTATATAAACTAATTTACATATTCAATTCAATATGATTTCAGCTTTTCACCATTCTTTTGTTTATTATGATATTAAAGCTCTCATCTTAAGAGCTTTGAAGCGCATCATGTTTGTTCATGATTTCTTCTCTTCTTAATTCTCTTCCACCATTGTTAATCCTTGTCATCGCAAAGCTCATGTGTCACTGCCATGACAAACTACAACTATTCTACAAGATTCATCATAGGATATGCAAGATCCTAGCAATTCATTTTACATTCACCCTAACAAAAGTCCTTTTCCAGTATAAGTCTATCCTGCATTAATGGAGATAAAATTTTATTGATGAGAAACATCAACAAAAATGAGTCTCTTGACCAAAAATAAGCTTGACTTTCATTGATGGAAGCTTAAAAGAATTCAAGGAAGATGATCCAATTTATCCATTTTGAAGGTGCTGCAATGCAATAGTTTTGGCTTAGTTGGATTGTGTAATGAGCTGAGTGATTGCTCAAACTGTCTTATGGAATGTGATTGCAAATGCTATGTGGAATGAGCTACAAGAGAGGTTCTCACAAGAAGAATTATTCTAAATGTTAGATTTACAAGAGGTACTGAATTTTAGACAAGAAATCTCACTCTAACTAGCTATCTTACTAGTTTAAAAACTTTACTAGATGAGTTGGATATTTTAAATCGAATACCCACTTGGGAGGGTGTTACATTCCTCCTCTATTTTTCTTTTTCAACCTCTTCCTCTACTTTATCCTTTCCATCTCAACCCAAAACCCTAAGTGATCTTGTCTCTTTTTACTCAAAATTTCCACTCTTTTTTGTGCTATTTAAGAAAAATTCAAGACAATCTCATAAATTTTCTACCCTTGAATCATATAGTTTTAGTCCACAAGCAGAATAAGAGAAGCCATTGTCATCTTGGAGCCTTATTGAAGAGAAATTGCCAAAAAACTCCAAAGTACAAGCTATAAGAGGTGTTTTTTGGTCGGATTTTTTATATTATTTAATTTTTATGATTCACATGGCTGTTAGGGTTTTTCATGTCATATTTTGTTTGATGATATTTGATATTAATATGACTTGATTTGAGTGATTCAAGATAGGAATTATTAGTTTAGTTTGATGATTTGATCAAAAATCAAAAGAAGCTATAAATAGAAAAGTTGAGAGAAAACCCTAGGGTAACTGTCCATATAGTAAATGGTGTTTCTCCACTATGGTATCAAATCTGAGTGAAACCAATTTTAGATAAAACTAGACTGCCAAAACATAGGTTCGTTGGATTTAAAATGAGATAGTTATGATTTTTAGAAGTAAGGTGCTGAAATTCATTCATTGTCTAGACCAGTGTGTGTTGTGAAAGACATAACTCACCTACACAAATTCAAATTGCGTGTAACCAATTTTTTTAGAAAGCTAACACATAGAATATTGTGCCATAAAAGTTTTAGAGTTAGACAATGAATAAATTTCCCCTAGTAATTCCTCAAAGTTACCTTATGCTCTATTCATATTGATATAGGGTAGTCAACTTGAGGAGCTCATAAGTTAAGCTCTATTTACCCAATGAGGATAAAACTTGTTGGGATTCAAATATAATTCAATTAGCTACAATTTGATATAAAATTTGAATAAAAATAATAAAATATGAAATTTTAGTTATTTTCTAAAGTTAGGTACTAAGTCTAGTCTGAAATAGGATAACCTTGAGCAAAACTTTAATAACTCAACCTATACGCATCACAACTTACTAGAACTAAAGAGATTTAAAATTAGACTAATAAGGCTACTACATACTAAATTTTTATATTAAAATGACTTAAATTGAAATTATGGTGCAATTTACAAGAACAGGGCAAAATTGAAGAATTTAAGATGATTGACAACTTTAAGAATTAGAAGCCCTATAAGCCATAAGAAGCCAATGACTGCATTATGGATGCAGTGCTTTATGACATGAGGTGATATTGAGATATAAATATGATGCTTCTATTTACTGTGATTGACTGACTGAAATGATATTGTTTGTAACTGGGAAGTCCTCTATTTTTAGTTGTTATGTTGCTGGATTTCCAGCAGAATTATATCTATTATGCATCTTGAGGTATAAGTTGCACAAGCATGTGCATCCATGAAAGAATATGAATAGACAAGATGTGAGTTCCTTTACTTCGAGGTAATTATTTGGATCTCTTCCTATGAAGACAGCTAAACTATGAGATCCCTCTACTTAGAGGCACGTGGCCAGACGAGATCCCTCCAATTAGAAGCACATTTAAGATCACATCCTGAGAATGGTGATACATTATGCTCAATTACAAATACATGTTGACACCCTAGGGACAGCAATACGTAATGCCTAGGTATGTTAAGTAAAGAAAAGATAAGTAAGATTGCACTCTGAGGGCAGTAATACATAATGCTCAAGTGCAGGCCTATGCAGACGCTTTAGGGACGATGATACGTAACACTTAAGTATATTAAGTAAATAAAGTTAAATAAAGACAAGTATACTGGCATGATTACATGATATGTGCATCTACACATGCATAAATTATATTTTGATTATTATTTTCGTGAAACTATTTTCCTAATTGTCAAATGTGTGAATAAAATTAACCTACTTCAAAAGACATTTTTGAACTTTATAAAATAAAATTTATAGTTCATATGGCATGACCACTTTTTCATAATAAACTGAAGCAGCCGGAGATAATGATGATGACACTATATGTGGTAGTCTAGGAAATCTTACTAAGAATTTGTAATTCTCACCTCTATATATGTTCCATGTTTTCTCCAGATAGCTCAGGGGATATTGAAGATATTTATCTTGAATAAAGTTGATTGAAATCTTGAAAATGACCAAAGGTTGCTGTCAGATAAGGTCCATTTATGTAACAGTAAAAACTTCTAATTGTGGTACTATGACTTAAGCATAGCACTATGTTTGGGAGGGTGTTACAATAATCGATTTCTACTTCATGAAATACAATTTTAATGACTTTAGAAATTTTAATGGCCTTAATTGATTCCAAACAACATGCAACTGATTCTAACTTGCTAAATCATGAATTTTCTCATCTTAAAGGCTAGTTCTTCATATGATTGATTTAAGCATAAAGTCCTTTGTGAAATCAAATCATATTTTTCAAAGTTCAAAAGGTCATCTAAACATTTTTAAAAAACAAATGAGATCTTTTTTCTTTTTCTTTTTCTTTTTTTAAAGAATTGGTCATGAAAGTTATCAAAGAAAGCTTTTTACATTAAGAAGCCTAAGTCCTATAATTCTATACCATTGTGAGCTTCTTGGACTTGGTCTTCTTTAATTACCTCAATCTTTTACCTTGAAGAATTGTCATCCTTTTGGCATCATCAAAACCTACAACATAAGCATTTATATTCTCTTTCTTTTTGATAATGACAAACACCTTTGTGAGGAGAAATTATATAGATATAACAATCTATATAGTAGTGTTAACTCCCCTTAGGAATATGCATATTTTCAGATAAGTGGAGTT
Source organism: Pterocarpus santalinus (assembly GCA_031439595.1). Classification (NCBI taxonomy): domain Eukaryota; kingdom Viridiplantae; phylum Streptophyta; class Magnoliopsida; order Fabales; family Fabaceae; genus Pterocarpus; species Pterocarpus santalinus. The sequence goes on from CM062525.1 coordinate 21,936,374, forward strand.
GTGGCATTTTTTGCATATATAGAACATGCTCTCCTTCAATCTATGCATATGTTTGTCACAAAAATATTTCACACATATCATAGTCATGCCAAAATTCCAAACTCAAGCCAATAAACCACAATAATCCAAGAAGGCAAACATGTAAGACTTAATAAGCTCCATATTCCTCTCTTCCTCATCATGACTATTTTCCCCCTTTTGGCATTATCAAATAGAATCAAGCAAGAAATAAGCAATTGCTAAAAGATATACCATCGATTAACACAAATGATTATAAGCAAAAAATTGGTCGAACCATAGATATAAGCCTAAGACATAACATAAGTTCAGAGTCACAAATCCAAATGTAAAAAGAGATATAAGTCATAAACATGCAAATAAGAGAGATAACTATAGGCTAGCCAAAATTAGAAAGATAAGAGTAAAATACACTGAACACCCTTGAGGTATCAAGAAATAACACTCCATCCCATTTGTTTATAAAATATACACTCCATCCTAATCCATTAAAAATGTGTTTGGATTGATTTTTATAGAAAAAGCATTTTTTTTTTAAAAAGTGCTTTTTATATGTTTTTAAGTGTACTTAATATTTGTAAAAAAAGTTAATTTACCAAATTTTAAAAATTAGTAACACCCAACTTCTAAAAAATGTAGAAGCAAAAGTCTTTTTAATAAAGGGTTTGTTTGCTTAAGATTTTAGAAGAAGTACATCTTCAAATTATAATAAAGTGAGAACAAGAGTGAAAAGAAAGTGGTATTTTAAAAAAAATTTAAGAATAAAATTATAATAGAGTGAAAAGGCCTTCTTTATCCTAAGCAAAACCTGTTAATTTCCCTGATTGTACAAGATTAATTGTATGTTGAAAACCAATATCCTGCTGCTGTACTTGCCGAATCTATTGCTTGAAACTATTGGTTACCTTAACTTAGTGTAACTGAATAGTCTTAGGAGTCATAAGAATCCCCAAATTAAGATTTCAGAAGCTCTCAATAAGCTCTATCTCTTTCACCATCATCTAGGCTACAGTCAACGCTTTTCTGCTTAAAGCATTAACCACAATATTTGCCTTGCCTGGGTGGTATTTCAATTCAAATTCGTAGTCCTTAAGAAGTTCCATCCACCTCTGCTGCCTCATATTTAATTCCTTCTGATCAAAGAGGTACTTCAAACTCTTATGATCAAAAAAGACCTCAAACCTCACACCATAAAGGTGATGTCGCCATATCTTCAAGGCAAATACTATTGCTGCTAATTCGAGATCATGTGTAGGATAATTCCTTTCATGTGGCTTTAATTGTCTGGAGGCATATGCTACTACTTTCCTGGTTTGCATCAACACGCATCCTAATCCTTACTTGGAAGCATCGCAATAGACCTCAAATGGTCCATGAGAGTCTGGCAAGGCTAACACTGGTGTTGTGATTAACCACCTTTTCAAGTCTTGAAAACTCTGCTCGCAGTCTGATGTCCATTCAAATAGAACATTCTTCCTGGTTAGCTTGGTCAAGGGTAAGGCTATTCGAGAAAAATCCTTAATGAATCGCCTGTAATATCTAGCTAAGCCCAGAAAACTCCTAACTTTAGTGACCGTGGTCTGCCTTTCCCAATATAGTACTGCTTCTACTTTGCTGGGTTCTATGGAGATCCCTCTACAGGATACTATATGGCCAAGAAATTTTACTTCTTACATCCAAAATTCACATTTGGATAACTTAGCATAGAGTTTTCTTTCTCTTAAAATTTACAGAACTAGCCGCAAGTGTTCTGTGTACTCCCCCTTCATCTTCGAATAGACAAGTATGTCGTTGATGAAAACCACTACAAATTTGTCCAAATGTGGGCAGAATATCCGATTCATATAATCCATGAATACTGCTGGTGCGTTTGTTAGCCTGAATGACATTACGGTATACTCGTAGTGTATGCAACGAGCTCGAAAGGCTGTCTTAGGGATATCTTATTCCCAGACTCGAATTTGATAATATCCGGAACGCAAGTCAATCTTGGAAAATACCATTGCACCCTGCAGTTAGTCCATGAGGTCATTGACTCTTGGCAGTGGATATTTATTCTCAATCGTCACCTTATTCAGCTGTCGATAGTCCACGCATAAGCGCATGCTCCCATCTTTCTTTTTGACCAATAAGATTAGAGCTCCCCATGGCAATGCACTTGGCCGTATGAATCCTTTTTCCAAAAGTTCCTTGATCTGTTTCTTTAGTTCTATCAGCTCTAGAGGTGATATCCGATACGGAGCTATAGATATTGGTCCTGTGCCTAGAACCAACTCGATGGTGAACTCAATTTCTTTTTTAGGAGGGAATTCAGGAATATCTTCTGGGAAAACATTGGGATATTCCTTAACAATTGGGATCTCCTCCAGTTTCTGTTTAACTTCCGTCACATTAGCTGATAGAAGGATGTATCCTTGACTCTTCGACCCATTACAATTTATTAATAAAGAGTTCAGATGGAAGAGTGTTGAGACTTGGGACTCAGAAGATGGGACAGAGGACAATACCACCGTCTTATCAGAACAGTTGAGAATGACTCGATTGGCGGAAAGCCAATCCATGCCCAGAATTATGTCAAGTCCAGATAAAGGGAGACAAATCATATCAGCTGCAAAGGTTCTACCCTCAATTCGAAGAGGGACATTGATGCGAATTTGACTCGTTTTAACAGGGTCATTGGTAAGAGTAAAAACTAGTAGATCATAAGGTAATTCAGAAATTGGCAATCACAAAACAATCACATCGTCATGAGAAATAAATGAGTGAGAGGCACCCGGATCATAAAGTACAGTTAAAGTCTCACCGTCCACTTCACAGGTACATTGGATTAGTCCCTCGGACTTGTCAGCTTCTTCTGCATTCATCATAAAGACCCGTCCTTGACGTTGGAGTCTATATGGCTGTGGTGGATTCCTGGTTGAATTCTTGGTTGGACACTCATAAATTTTGTGGCCTTGCTTGCCACACCAATAGCAGACATTTTGGCCTGCCAAACACGATCAATCATCGTGATTCTTACTGCATTTTGTGCAAGTCGAATTCGAGAAAGGCTTTTGGGGCTGCTTGCCTTTATTGCCTATCGGTTGAAATCTTTTCTGTTGTCGGAAGTTGGACTTAAATCTTGGGCCTTGCGATGCCAACCCCTTCCTGAAGCTACCACCAGATGCCTTAGCTACAGCCGGTTTCAAGTTGCAATCTTCCACAAATCGGCATTTGTTTACCATGTGGGGAAGTCTCTAATCTCCAATGGCCATATTGCAGTAAGGATATCTTCTCATAGCCCTCCTTCAAATTTGACGCACTTCCAAACTTTATCAGGATTCCTCTAATAAATGGAAGAAAACTTACACAGCTCTTCAAACCTGGCAATATACTCGGATATCGTCCGATTTCCTTGACGGAGTTGCATAAATTCTAGCTCCTTGGCATTTCGAACCGAGGTAAGAAAGTACTTCTAGTAGAAAATATCTCTAAATACCGTCCAGGTGACCGCTGTCTGAGATTTCTCAAGTAGTCGTATGCCATTCCACCAAAATTCTGCGTCTGCTTCAAGCATGTAGGTGGCAAAGGTCACCTTCTGATGATCCGAACAGTCTAGGATAGAGAAAATCTTCTCCATGGCCTTGATCCATTCATGACCTTATTTGGGTCGTATGCTCCTCGAAAACTGGGCGGGTTTGCCTTTTTGAATTTAGCAAATTTAAGATAGTCCAGGTCAGCTCCTGGGACATGTGGATTTCCTCCACAATTTGCCTCAAGTCGCCTACCTAATTAATCCATCATCTGGTGAGCTGCCACGGCCTGTTCCTACATCGCATAAGTCATCTCTCATATCGTGTCCATGAGGTCAGCAGGGTTCTCTTGAGCGAGTTCTGCGCGTGGCCTGCCTCGCCCTTCGGAAGCCATTAAGTTGTGAGCACACAAAACAAAAGTTATTGAGTTGATCAGGCTCAATACTAAGTCTAATGTACTAGTAAATAACAGCTCACACGGTTAGGCACTCCATTCACATGCACCTCTATATATTAATTTCTAGATGAGATTTAGTGCATGCCTTCATTTAAAAATACAGAATACGTGTAAAGCATAGTCAGTCCAATCCTCAGGCCTTAGCTATGATGAATTGCTCTGATACCAAAATGTAACACCCTACCAATTCAATGTTATGCTTAAGTCATAGCATGAAATTAAGTAGATTGTGTTACCGATACTCTGCTTTTCATTTACTTATCATGTCACATCCTTTCTTTCTCTCTCTTTTTTTTGTGTTCAAATGGGCGAAATGATGTGCTGTGTATAACAAACGTGATTAACATCACAGAACGTAACAAAATTTAAAAACACCATAGAAAAGATACAGATAGGTAATACATCATCAACTATATACATAGGTATATATATGTAGGTAGAAGCCGACACTTCAATATATGTACAAATATCAAATAGGATACATAAGTGGGGCCGGTATACTAAAAAGAAAAGCCTATGTCAGTCAAAATGATCCTAAGTCTATGACCCAATACTGCACACTGCCAAAAGAGGGCCATGTTGTACAATAGAATTCTCGCCCAGTACCTACTCGGTTAGGTAGCCGTTGACCACCTCAGACCTGGCTGGAGAGTAGTCCATGCTAGGTCCCGAGGAGGAGGATGATGAGCCGGTAGCCTCTAAAGGATCACTCTCAGAGTTGAGTGGGATGTCTGGAACCATCTGTGGAGGTGACTCTAGTGGAGGACTGGCAGGTGCAACAGGTGCCGTGGGCACTGGAGTTGCAGGAGGAGGGTGTGCCACATATAACGGGAACGCAAAATATGGAATCGCAGGGTCAAAAGCAGGGTGGAACAAGGAAACCGCAAAATTCCTGTTGCTGAACATGTAGAAACGGAAATTGCAGAAACTGGCTATGTATAGTGAATCCACAAAGGGATCATGGTGGAGCTATAGGTTGGGAATCTCAGTAAAAAAGGTGGCGGTCGAATCCATCACTAGCGTCTGAAAATGATACGGAAATACAAAGCAAGGTGAGAATTTAAAGAAATTCTCAGTAGGGCTTGCATGGTTGACGTCACATTCATTCTCAGTTACCTTGGTTTTTATTTAGTTATGAAAACATAGGAGCAAATTGAACTATCCATATTTAATAAGTTAAATAAAGCATCTGGTCCAAGGCAAGATTCTATTTTACTTAAGACAGTATAAGAAACAGAATCATAAGCAGAACAGATGAACACATAGTAGTAAGAAAATATATAGTCATAATGTAATCAATTTATAATGACTATTCAATGTGACCAAATATGACCACGTAAAACTCATTCTTGAAACTCTTTTCATAAACTTTTCCTTAAACCTATTTCTTGGTCCCCTAGGAGTTCTTGGCCATTTAGACTCCTAGGTAATAATCTGCTTTTCAGGATCGAGCTCGTTCCTATATAGGAATGCCGGGTTTACTTTTCCCGACCTTCTCACCGATCTATTCCCCTTAACTTTAAATCTAGGTCTGGCCCAAGCATTATAAAACTTTCAGCATAACATAACTTTTATGTTCAACGTAACATAACCTTTATGAACTCATACATAATCTTTGTGGACTTCTTGCAAATGCACATGGATTGAATGTAGATTGTAACTCATGCATAGGCTTACCAAACTTTTGGTAATATAACGAAACGTATCCTTTTCCCCATGAATAGTGTCAGTATTCAGATAGTCAATTATACAGAGATATCATAATATTTCATTGATAATTCACTCATCAATTTCATAGGGACAAATGTTGCATTTAAAAATATAATTGTTGTCTCAGCACATTTATTCAACCCGATTTTTGTAAGTCAAGCCAAAATTTCTATTTAACTTATCTAGACGTTCATTTTGGATATGATAGAGTATTATGTGTCTATTTTCTAGCCTCATTAGTCTCATCTTATTTTGACTTATATAGCTCACGATATTCAAGTTTTATCTCGGCCTGCCCTGCAGCTAGCTAGAATTACACACTTAAAAGTAAAAATCCACTAAAAATCCAAAACTAGTCCAAATCTTACAAAATTGGTATCCTATTAAAGTTAACAGGACAAGCTTTCATTTGCAAAAAGTTTCATTTCATTTACTTTAGTAGGGCTCAAGTTATAAGCCCCAAGATTTGACCTTCATAAACTGCCCTATTTTGGCCCAGTTTGGATATAGGACAACTTCTTTGAACCACTAGGAGCAAACGGGACTATATCTAACTTGGAAATTTTTATGAGATGTTCTCATATGTGTAAGCTTTCTAACAAAGTTATTTCATCCAATTCCAAGTTGTATAGAGCAAGTTATGCCCTGAAAAACCCAGTCTACTCAATATCAACCTCTACAATCTATGTCAAAATTTCAAAATTCATATCTCTCTCAATACTAATCCAATGACCTTATATATATGTGTGTGGAAAGCCCTAAATGTCTAGTTTCATATAAAAATAGTCTCATTGGATTTAAATGGCTGTAGGTGGAGCCGTATACTCCGCCGTATGGACTACTGAGCGAATTTGGTTTTCTAGCCCCTCACATCTTCTTATTCTCACCCTTTCCTACTCCTTAATCAATCAAATTTAAACACAGAGCAGCCAACAACTAGTCCAAAAATCATTATATTCATTCACTAATCATATTAAGAAGTGAGAAAATAAAGCCAAAAATCAGTCACCCACAATTAGAATAACAAGAACAAAATTAAACCTCCACCTCCTTATGTGTGGTTTTGCTAAGTGTTGGAGGTTGGTTGAGAGGAGAAGAGAAGAGGAAAATGAGAAGAGAAAAGAAGACTGAAGTAAAGAGAGAAAGGGGCATGTAAGTTAGCTGAATAAAGAAAGAAAAATCTGATTTAAACATAAAGAGGGTAGTTGGAATTCTGAGTGTTGATTGGTTGAAATTCTTGTGGCTGATTTCCAGCCATGCTTCCTTCTTTTTGTGGCTTAATGTGGCTTAATTATCCTCCACGCAAAATGAGAACTCATTTGCACTCTGTTTGAACTCGGAACTCGTATCCATTTTGCGTAAGGTCGGAACTCATGTCCATCTTATTTGAACTTGGAGATTAATTCGGATATCAGAACTCGAGTCACTTGGAAATAGATTATTAGATTGGAAATCGTATCCGTTTTCTTTGAAACATAAAGTTGAAGATCGGAAATCACAGAAAAAAAATCACCTTAAAATCGGCAGTCAAAGACAAGACTATGAAATGTAAAAGACTTAAACTTGGAAGTCGGGGATGTTACATAGACTTAGAAGTTAGTACCAGAACATAAAACCTTATGTACTGGGAAATCGGAACTTATATAATCTCGGAACTCTCAATTCAATCTCGGAAGTTGGTCGCAAACTCAAACTTAGGAATATCAATAGAAATGAAAATGCACTTGAAATAAGTTCAAAGATCGGAACTTAAATAAACTCGGATATCGGTAATCACGTCCATTTTGTTTGGACTTTGAAGGTTAAGTCGGAAATCGGAAATACTTGAAGATGAAGTCGGAAGTCGGAAGTCGGAAATCATGAAAACTTGAAGATGAAGTCGAAACTCATGGGGTATGTTACAATATAGGTGCAGGCTGCCCAATCTCATAGATTTCACATGAATAGTTATATCATAGCATATATATATCAATATGGTATTAAAACTAACATATATTCCTCAATTTCAATTAGATTTGGTCCTATATAATCTGGAGACCTTTAAATTAAGTTTTGCACCATTCTATTACAAGCTATATTACACTTCCTCAATTCAGCCCAAAAATTGTAAAATACACCATAATTTCAATTTTAAGTCATTTTGATCTCAAATTTTACTGAGATTATGCTCTACTAATCTATTTCAAACTTCTTTGGTCCCATTAAATTTAGTTAAGTATAACTTGAGTTATTCAAGTTTGATCCATTGTTGCTTTACTTTGGGATAAACACGAACACTTAAAAATGGAAAATTATTAAAAATCCATCTTACATCTTTCTACCATGAAATTTTATTGACATAAAACTCTATGAACCTCTTTTAAACCCAAAAATTTCACTCCATTTGGCTAAACAAAACTCAAGTTATAAGCTCCACATTAGGGTTGCCTTGTATTAACCTTTAAAGAGAATATGGCAATTTCGTAGAATTATTGGGAACAACTCATTAGGAGTTTAGATGTAAAAATTTACAACCTTATTCTCCTATGTGCTATCTTTCTAAAAAAATTAGTTTCACTCAAATTGTAGGTCTATAGCACAAGTTATGCTCATTGATTACACACCACTTAGGTTTATCACTCTTAGCTCATGGCCTACTTAAAAAATTCATAACTTATTCATATTAAGTTTAATAGCCCTCAAATTCTGTGGTATGTTCTCCTATGAGTCAAGTTTCATCTAAAATTAGCTCCACCTCATTTTGAATTTTCTAGCTTGAGTTATTCACTATGTCCTAACTGTTACCCAGTTTTGCTCACTAAGATAACATTTCTGTTTTGTGTTCTTTTGATTCTCTAATGCCATATCACTCACTAATCCAATTTCATAAGCTCTAAATCACTAGAACAAGACCACATAGCATCTTATTCAGCCACTCATAAGCATAAAAGATAAAAATGAAACCATAGCTTCGTGAAGACAAACTCAACATAAAACAAGTTCTAGGACACCTACCTCACTTCCAAAGTTAGAAACTCTTCAAAACTTGGCTCCTTGAAGCTTCAAAACTCTCCAAAACAATCAAGCAACAACACCACCCTTTCATTCCTCTATATGGCATCAGCTACTATCATGAAAGAAGGGAGCTTTTTAGCTTGCTTTGGTGTTAGTGATGCTAGTAGAGTGTAGATTTTGAGTGATTTACTAAAAGAACAAGTAGAAAGGCAAGATTAGAGAAGGAAGAAAGCAAAAATGGATGTAGAGAAGAAGGGGAAGGCTGATGAAATTTTGAAGGAGAAAGAAGAAGAAGATGAGGTTTTTTTTAGTTTCATTTTCTTTTATTTTGATTTTATAAAGTGATGTGGTCAAACTTTATTTTTGGGGCCAAAATTGCTTCTTGAATTTTGGCTATTGTGGCTAATTTCTAACTACTTGTAATATATGTTGTCTTATGATAACTAGACTCTTTTGTATTTTAAATTCTTACTGAATCAATTTCTTGTGTCCCAAGAAACTGTCCTTAAAATTTTTTACATTAGGGTTAAAATTCTAGTACTGACAAAATTTTAACTATGTTACATTATTGCTTTTATTATTCTACATTTACCTCTCTATTTATAAATTTAATGTTAATTAATGCCTAATAATGTTAATTATACACACAATTAAATCAAGATATTATAGTAGGGAGAAGTTGGATAAAGTTTTTGGGCGTGTTTTACAGAGGGAAATTGTAGAGAGAGTGAGAGTTTGAATATGAGGAGAAAGGAGGCCGCGAGAAGCTTATAAACTCCTATGGGAATCGATTACCATATGTGGGAAAAGATTACCACATGTTCTAGATTTGATAATCTACCTTGGTGGGTATCGATTCTTCCTATAGTTTTCTAGCACATTGTAATTGATTCCTATCCTAGGAATCGGTTGCCTTCACCAAAAATTTACCTCAAGGATAGTCAATGTTATAGTAATTGATTCATAACTCCTTTGGAATCAATTCTTATATCAAAAACATCATATTTTGCAACTTTGAGTTCTGTTCTTGAATCATTAACATTTTGGGGGACTTAGCAATGTCAGAATACTTGCAAAATAAATTTAAAGGAATCTCCGAGGCTTAAGTTGGTAATAATTCCAAGAATTAAACATAAAACAAGATGATTCATGAACTAAAATAATCAATGATGCTAAGTGCTCTCCTAATATAAAAGAAACTATCTTTGGGCAAAGGTTTAGTAAATATATCAGCTAATTGCTTAGATGTTTCCATAAATTTAAGCATACAATCACTTTTTTACACATGATCTCTTATACAATGATGTCTTATCTCAATATGCTTGGTTCTAGAATACAAGATGGGAATGTGATCAAGGTGTAAATCTAAATCCAAAAGTTGTTGCTTTATCCAAAGGATTTGAGCACAATAACTTCTAGCTGCATCATACTTAGCCTTGGCGATAGAAAATGCCACACTATTTGTTTCTTGGTATACTAAGAAACTAAAGCACATCCAACGAAGTGACATGTCTCACTAGTGCTTTTCCTATCCAATTTGCATCCCGAAAAATCGCAATCGAAATAATCAATCAAACTACATGAGGCACTCTTAAGGTACCACAAACCCGTATTTGTAGTTCTAACAAGATATTTCGTGATTCTTTTTGCTACACTCAAATGAGATTCTTTAAGATTAGCTTGATATCTTGCACACATGTATACACTAAGGGGGTGTTTGGTAATTTGAAAAACTAAGTTAACATGGTACAAAATAGAACTGGTTATATTAACCTATATAAAAATGAATTAGTTTTTTTATTAAATGTTATTTGGTTCAACAACTTAAAAAATTAATTTAAACATGTGTTGTTCTCTTCTTCTATACCTATTTCTACTTGACCACATTATCAAAAAGTCAATATGTCTTACTTTCTCAGCTAATAAGATACAATATACTAGCACAATATTAACTTGTGTTTCAATAGGCAAACGATGGCCATACGATGGTGGCCGATGGGTGGGAAACAACGGCAGACAGTGGTAGACAGTAGCAGCTAGTGACAAACGGTGGTGGATGGTGACAGTTGATAGTAAGCAATAGTGGATGGCAACAGTTGGTAGTAGGCAGTGGTGACGGATGGTGGCAATAGTGGCAATCAGTGGCAGATGGTAGCGATGGTGGTGGACAACGACGGTAGATGGTTGACAAGGGTAATGAAAAAGAAAAGATTAGTGCAAAGTAAGAAGAAAGTAGTAGGAAAAGATGAAATAGAAGGAGCAAAAAAATTGAGATGAAATAAAATTAATTTAAAATTAATTTTATCTAAAAATGGTTTTAAACTCAAATTAGCTTAGATAAAAACTAGTTTGAATATATTTAAATAGTTACCAATTAATATTTATTAAAAATAGCCCTCATTATACCTAGTTATCCGAGTTTTCGAGTTTGCCGAACACCCCCTAAACATTATATTTGGTCTACTTGTTGTTAAGTAAAGGAGAAATCTAATCATACCTCTATATTTAGTTGTTTCTACAAGTTTACTTCCTTCATTCTTATCTAAGTAGCATGAAGTAGTCATGAGACTAGACATTTCTTTTAGGTTCTCGATTCCAAATCTCTTGAGCAACTCCTTACAATTTTTCGATTGATTGATGAAGGTTCCATCCTTGGTTTACTTAATTTGAAGTCCAAGAAAAAAGTTGAGTACACCAATCATAGATATTTCAAATTCACTTTGCATAAGATTAGCAAGCTCCTCACATAAAGATTTATTAGTAGCCCCAAATATAATGTCATCTACATATATTTGAACTAAGAGAATGTCATGCTTTTATTTTTGATAAAAGGGTGGTGTTAACCTTTCCTCTTGATAAACCTTTTTCTAAAAGAAACTTACTTAACCTTTCATACCAAGCTCTAAACTTTGTTTTAGCCCATAAAGAGCCTTTTTCAATTTGAAAACATAGTTAGATAAGTCAAAACTTTCAAAATCAGGAGGTTAGACAACATACAACTCTTCCTATATAAAACCATTTAAGAAAGCACTTTTCACATCCATTTGATAAAGCTTAAAATTCATGATGCACGCAAAGGCAAGTAACGTTCTAATAGCTTCTAATTTAGCTACGGAGCATATGTTTCTTTATAATCAATACCTTTTTCTTAATTATAACATTTAGCAACTGATCTAGCTTTATTCCTAAATATGACACCATTTTTATCAAGTTTGTTTTTAAAAGCCATTTGGTGCCTATAATTGGATGATCATTAAGTCTTGGCATAAGTTCCTAAACTTGGTTCCTTTCAAATTGGTTTAACTCTTCTTGCATAGCCAAGATCCAATGTTCATCAATAATGGCCTCATCTATGCTTTTAGGTACAACTTAAAAAACAAATGCCATATAGTTACATTCATTTCTAAGAGAGTTTCGAGTTGTTATCCCTTTTGATACATCACCAATACCATTGTCAAGAGGATGGTATATTGAGGTTCTCCATTCCTTTAGAAGATTGCTTTGGTCTTGGTTCCTCTTGATGTGGGACTTCTTTCTCACTTTCTTCTTTAATCTTTGGCTCTTTTTCTTTGACATTTAGGTGAGTATTTTCCAAGATTTCTATAACATCATTAACAACATCCTTTCTTGGCCCAAAGTGATTAGTCTCATTAAAAACAATATGTATAGACTCTTCTATTGTCATAGTTCTCTTATTATAGACTCTATATGCTTTACTATGCAATAAATAGCTAAGAAATATTTGTTCATCAGATTTTGCATCAAACTTGCCTAAGTTAACTTTTTGATTGTTCATAGGGGGTTTTCTTCCTTTGGGTTATATTAGGCTTCCTTCCTTTGTATAATTCATAAGAGGTTTTCTTTAAAATTGACCTTGTTAGGGCCCTATGCGTTACATAACAAGCTATACTCACCACATTTGCCCAAAAATACTTAGGAAGGTTAGCCTTATTAGTATAGTTCTTGTCGTTTCTTCTAAAAAAATGATTTTTTCTTTCAACTACTTGATTTTGTTGTGGAATTCTCGGGGCCGAGAAATTATGCTCAATACCATGTTCATCACAAGAGGTTTCAAAAGCTTCATTTTCAAACTCCCCACCATGATCACTTCTTATGGATGCAATGCAAAGATTTTTCTCATTTTGGATAACCTTAGTAAGCTTTTTGAATGCATGAAATGCCTTATTTTTGTGAGAAAGAACAACGTCCATGTGAACCTAGAAAAATCATTTACAATCACTAAAGCATAGTAATTTCCTCCAAAGCTTATTGTTCTAGAAGGACCAAAAAGATCCATATGTGAAAGTTGCAAAGATGCAGAAGTTGAAACTACATTTTTTGATTTAATAAAGACCTTTACTTGTTTTTCTTTTTGACCAGCATCACAAAGCTTGTCCTTTTCAAATTTGAGCTTTAGTAGTCCAATTCCTAAATCCTTTGAGACTAACTTATTTAAGTGATCCATGTGAATGTGTGCAATTCTTTTATGCCATAACCATGAATCATCATCTTTACTTATGAGAAATTGAATATCACTTAAGGAAATATCATCTAATCATATGGATATTATCTACTCTATGTCCAACAAACTTAACTTCCTTATCATTGATACTTTCTACAATGCAACAATTTGAATCAAATAAAACTTTGTTTCCTTTATCACATAATTGACTAATGCTAAGCAAATTATGTTTGAGACCATCAGCAAGCAAGACATTATTTGTGGAGGTTAAAGGAGTTTTACCAACTTTTCCAACTCCAAGAATCTTCCCTATATTGTTGTCTCCATAGATGACATGTCCATGCTTTTTGGGAGTGCAAAATGAGAATTTTGATACATCCCCCGTCATGTGCTTGGAACAACCACTATCAAGGTACCAATCTGAGCCTTTGACCTTCAAGCACACCTACAACACATGTTCAACATTTGGATTTAGTTACCTAGATCTTCTCGGGCCCTTGGGTGTTAGAATTGGGCAAGGTGCCCTTTGAATAGTAAAGTGATGCATTATATCCTTTCTTACCGCAATAAAAACATGTTATGAAAGGAGAGCTAGAGAAGCTAGATAAAGTAAAAACTTTGTTGACTTTTGGGATTATATCTTGATCCGACCTTGTCAAAAACACATCTTTGTTTCCCTAGCAATATATCTTGATTGTTTCTACCAAGTGTAAACTTGGCTAGAACATTTTTCACATCATCAATCTCCTTTTCAAAACTTTTACACAAAAAGCAAGAAGAAGATGTAGGTGCATTTTCATGTGATAGATATTTAGTGCAAATGGAATTTGTATCAAGCAATCCAAGTGTCTCATTCTCAATCTTGAGCTCCTCTAGTTCTTTGTTCAACATAGAAACTTCATTTTCCAAAGATGAAATGATTTTCTTAGAGGAAGCAACAAGTTTGGTGAGTCTCAAAGATTCGTCATGCAATTCATCAAAAGCATCCTGTAATTCATCATATGAAGGAGGAGGTTTTAAGTTAGAAGGTTTTACCTCTTCATCACTATCACTCTCCCTTGCCATGAGACAAAGGTTAGTAACTTCATTTTCAGATTCTCTGGATGATTCCATGTCATTATCTTCCCAAGCTATGTATACTTTTCTTGTACTTCTTTTCCTTAGATTTCTTCTCAAATTTCTCCACCTTCTTTTGATAGTTTGGGCACTACATCTTCATGTGACCTGGATCTCCACATTTACAGCGCCTTGGGATGGATGAAGTTTCCTTTCCTTTATCGGTGTTCTTCTCTGAAGGTTTTCTTTTGCTCCTCTTCTTCTTAAGGAATCTACCAAATTTTTTCACAAGAAGATAGAACTCTTATTCATTGACTTCCACTCCTTCCAAGTCATCATTTTTGTCCTCATCACTTCCTTTGTGCATTGAAGAGGTGGAAAGCTATTCCTTTCTTCTTTTTTTGTCAAGTTCCTCATTTTGATTCAGTTTATTTAGCTCTAGTTCATGTTCTTGAAGCTTGCAAAAGAGAGTGGCAAGAGTCATGGTGGCCAAGTTCCTTGACTTCACTATTGCCATCATCTTAAGTTGTCATTGCCTACTCAAACATCTCAAAGCTTTGTTAATTAAATTTCATTAGGAAATGTTTTTCCAAATAAAGCAAGATGATTAATAATATCAATTAATCTCTTTTGCATATCTAGCATACTTTCACCTTGATTCATTCTAAAAAGTTATTTATACTCATGTGTGAGATTATTGATCCTAGACCTTTTTACTTCATTAGTACCCATATAGGTAACTTGTAGGGTATCACACATTTCTTGGGCCGTTTTGCAATTTGATACATGAAAGAATTCATCATGTCCTAGCGAAAGTGATGATATTCTTAGCTCTTAAATTATATTGGACTTTCTTTTTATCCTCATCAATTCATTCATCCCTTGGTTCTTCAACTCTTTTTCCATTAATCATGTGAGTTGGGACAAAAGCATTGTTTCTAACAGCATCTGAAACATCTAAAGCAATGGCTTCAGTAAAAATTCTCATACGAGTTTTCCAATAAGCATAACCATCATCATTAAAGATGGGTGACCCATTTATAGAAGTATCTTCGGTAAAAATGAGTTTGAGAAGGCCATCACCTTTCTTGAAGTGGTTAAGCTCTTTAGATAAGAGTTAGGCTTTGATATCATTTGTTACCAAATAACTTTAAGAACTCAAGGGGGCGAATTGAGTTTTTAAAACTTTGGGAAAACTTTTCTAAAAACCATCTTTTAAATCTTTACTTAAAACTATTGATGAAGGGGTTGATAAGATGGATAAGGATATAAGACTCTCACACAAGTTTTTCGATCGCAAACAAGATTAAAAGGATTTAGGATATCAAATTCAAAGCACAATAACTTAAAGAAATAGAGATAGAAGAATGCAAATAATGATTTATTCAGGTTTGGTCACTCCTTGTGACCTATGTCCAGTCCCCAAAGTGATCTACTCGGGATTTTTCCACTAGTGCCAATAGTTGCTTGAATATCTGTATAACTCTTGAGCACTCAATCACTCTTTAGGTTACCTTGCCTTAGTGTATAAGTCTCTCAAACAAGAGATACCTCACCTTTTTACTCTCTTGAGGAATACCTCAACCTCTTACAAAGAAAGAAATAAGAAGGAAATGGATACACTTTCTTGAAGAGCAACTAATACAAGTTGAAGCTCTAGAAGCTCATAAAAATAACTCTTTTAGGCCAAAAAATAGAGTAAGAATCAAAGAATAAGAGGAATGATCAAAAGATATTAATTCAAGGTTCTTAACCTTTCAAAAGTTATGAATTAAGAGGTACTTATAGGCTTTGGAATAAATATAGCTGCTAGGGACAAATACCCATTGATCATTACGTGTAAAAAATAGTTATTTCTATATTTAATGCAAGTGGTAATCGATTCCTTCAGTATGGGAATTGATTCCTTTAAGCAAAAACATATTTCTGGGCACAATCCAGCATATGGTAATCGATTCCATTCCTGGTAATCAATTCCACTTCACAAATCCATGCCTTATGGTGTAGATAATCGATTCTCATAGGGATGGTAGTCAATTCTTGCTTAATGAAATCTAATTTTAATGAGTTTTTGAAATTTTAACGGCCTTGATTGATTCCAAACAACATGTAATTGATTGCAACTTGCTAAATCATGAATTTTCTCATTTTAAAAGCTAGTTCTTCATATGATTGATTTAGTCTCTGTGAAATCAAATCATATTTTCAAAGTTTGAAAGCTCATCTAAACATTTTTCACAAAAAAATGAGATCTTTTTTTTTTTAACCAAAAAGAATTGGCCATGAGAATTATCAAAGAAAGCTTTTAACATCAAGAAGCCTAAGTCTTATAATTCTATACCACTGTGAGGTTCTTGGACTTAGTCTTCTTCAAATGATCTCAATCGTTTTAGTTGAAGAGTTTTTATCTTTTTAGCATCATCAAAACCTACAACATAAGCATTTACAATTTATGCACAAGAAACTACCATCATTAAGTGTGACGTGATGTGAGTCACTAAGAATAACCACTGCCACATCAAGGTATGAAACATGCAAACCTCCAAGTGCTTAGATGTCTTAAGCTCAACTCTCAATCTTTGGATTTCAATCAAACTTAAGGGCTATGGACTGAAATATGTTTGAGCATATCCAGAGAATGATAGCTTGGCTATCGAGTTATTCATGATAGCAACAATGTGACTAAGACTGGCTGAGATTTCCCAAGCTCAACCCAGTACATTTGAATATGTTCAACCTTAGTTTGTTGAGAGTCACAAGCACAAAATTCAAACTCCATCCAAGATCCCACATCCTTGGAGAATCTCAAGATCCATGAAGAAAATGGTGGGTGTGCCACTTATCTGCTAAGCAAAAGGTGGGGGTTTCACCTTTAAATATAAGGTCACTTTAGGGCCAACGAAGTAATCTTTCCAATTTATATAACATTCACTAGTTTTCACTTCTGATTTGAGCATCACAATGTCTTTACAGGTCTTGACCAAAATTGTTTTTCAATTAAGAGCAAGTTTCTTAAGAGGTTTAATGAGAAATTCTCATGGGTGAGGTTCAAAATCATGTTAATGTCACTATTGCCTTCACTCAACATAGTCTTTCCTATGGTTATTCAACAAGAAAGACAACTTAACAATGAACACCATGATAGTTTGAAAGCCTTGATGAACATTAGTCAGCCATCAAGTGAGATCTTATAAGGTTCACTTAAGAAAAAAGCTTTGGAAGCAAACAACCAAATGGACTAGACCCTAAATCAACCATCAAGAAGCATAGTACAATTGTAACAAATCTTATCACATTATCGATGTATGCTACCAAAAAACATGACTTTCCCTAATTTCAAATTAAAAACCTAAGTTACAAGATCCAAGTGGATAATACTAATCAAGAATCTCCATCTCAAGTTGATCAAGAGCCAAGATTCAGTTTTACATTGGAGCAATATTGAATATCAAAACTCAAATTTGATCTTGTGAACTAAGGCTATGATTGAATAACCAATATTAGATAGAATAGAATTGAGTAGAGTGGAATGGAATGGATCAGAGATGTCTCTCCATTGTCTAGGTATTCAAGGATGGAATGGATTAAAGTTGTCACTCCATTGTTTAAGGTTAGATTGGAAAGACTTATAATTTTTTCCCTATATTGTCTTTATATTAAACATGTAATAATTTAATTATTTTAATCCTTATAAAAAAAACTTTAATTATTTAATAAATTTTTATAGTTCACCGTAAAAATAAGAACATAATTATGTTAAAATACTTAATATTAATTTTTTAGGCAAAATAAGTTTTTTCATCACTTATCTTTATTTGTTTTCTCAATTTGGTTCCTTTATCTCTAATTTTTTTTTTCAATTTGATGCCTCATGTTACAAATCATTTTAAATGTAGTGCCTATTTATTTTTTCGTCATATAATTAACGGAAAATACTGACATAGCACAATCTATGTTAAATCCATATGTACATCATGTCAACATCATTTGTACCACATCAATATTTTTTGTTAATTATATGATGAAGAAGTGACTAGGAACCAAATTGTAAACAATTTGTCATATAAGGAATCAAATTAAAAATATTAATTAAAAATAAGGGACTAAATTAAGAAAATAAATATAGATAAGGGATAAAAAAACCCTTTTCACCTAACTTTAAGCATTAAACAAATACAGTTATAGTGTATATAATCTTAGCACCAAAAAAAAAAAAAAATAGTGTATGCAATCTAAATAACAATTCAAATATGAATTTTACGTGTGACTATAGTTTTCCAAATAATTCTTAAAATAGATTTGAATTAGAAACTAACAATTGTCGCATGAAAAGTGATTATTAGAAATCACCATCTCATTGCCGCTATTCCAAGTGCTTGAGCAAAAATAGTTGTGATGCTCCACTGGAAGATATAATAGAAGTTACATCTTCATAGATCACTGATTTCAGCACATGACACATGAAGATAGAAGTTTAGCAGCAAGAAGAAATTTGAAAAGGCTGGCTCACCGAGAAATCCAGTGCTGTATAACACTTATAGCAGCACTGGCAAAAACTAGGATCAGCCATACAAAGCAGCAAAGAGGGCAAGCTATACCAAGGAGCTGTGGAGGATGGGCATTGCGGCTGATACATATATATAGCACTTTTGGATGTCCAAAGGACATAAAAAATTTAAGAGGAAACAAATGGAGATTTAATGTTTATGACTAGAAAATTAAGTGACTGTGATAATACTACCACTCTATCACTTAATTCCCCTCCAATTATATAAGTAAAATTCTCATTCATTTACACGTGAATTCTTAACAAATAACAATATTATTATTTACTACCACAATTACTCGATTTTCCATTCATAAATATAAAATCCCCACTCATTTGCAGTTGAATCTCCTATATCAATAGACACCCTAAAACCTATGTCCAAATATTAGAATTCTAACAAAAAATTATAATAAAATTAAGGGAGAAAATAGTATTTTTATAAATAAATAATTAAACAATTATGAGATTCTATCTCATTTCTCTCAAATTGAATGGAAAGCAAAATGAGAGAATATATAATAAAATGGAGTGGTATTTATTCTATCATTTTCCACTCATTCCACCCAACTTTTTAAAATCTAAACAATAAAATCTTGAATAATTTCATCACATTCTGTTTCATCTTTTTCCAATTTTCGCCAATTCAAACATAGTCTAAATGACTACACCGGCTTGTCTCGGGGGCCAGTTAATTTTCACAGTAAAAAATTAACGATCTAAACAAAATTCGCAGGAGTAACACAGAAAAAGCACAAAGTATTTATACGTAACAAATATAGATTGAACCAAATATCATTAGTTATATGTATATATATTATTCTAATTAAATGAGGTCAACGTGCCGAGATACCTCTACGCATCAACAAAGGAAAATTATATTTTATAGTGCAGAACTAGATTGACTTCATTTGTTTTTTTCCCCCTTTTTCAATCGACCACAGTTCATTTTTAGAAAGTTGAGTCTATGTTAACTGTTTATAAAATTAATTTGATAGCAGACTTAAGAAAATTATATTTTTTACAAGTTATTTTTTCAAATAAAGAAAAAATTCAAGCTTATGTTCTTATTTTAAGGTATTAAATTTGTTTACTTTCTTAATTCACTATTTATGCGAATGAAAAATTTCTTCATCCAAGTTTTAAGTAAGCTTTAAAATTTGTGTATTTTAACTAGTCCTTTAAAATATTAATTAGGATTTTTACTAAAGAAAAAACTGCATATACTGTTCTCAAAAGGAGTAACAAAAAAAAAAAAGAGAGAAATATATGTATTTTTCTTTAATTAAAAACCTAAGTGCATTATCATGATCTAATGATGTTGGGTAAAGGGTTTTACAGAATTTTTGGTCATTAAATGTTTTAAAAAATATTTATTTTTAAAAAAATGTCTCAATAAACTTTTAACTATAAATTATTTTAAATTTAAAATAGGTTGATGCATACAAACTTAATGTCAAAAACATATTAGAGGTATAATATGTTTAATTATTATATATTGTACGAATTCACTATATATTCCCGCCCCGGGGTAGAAAAATCACTATATATAAGTTTATGCTGGTTTATTTTTTTAAATAATATTAAAATCGTTATGATTAAGTAATTTATTAAAAAAATTAGAAGAATTACTTCTTAATTTATAATAAAAAGCATTAAAGAATAACGATGCCACAACACAATTAATCCATAAAAATTTAAGGATTTTTCTAGTTAGTGCCTAATGAACGTAATTCAGTAACTCAACTTCTGTATTTAATAATAATGAAATATAGTACTGCCTGACAAAATATTTCAAGACGTAATTAGAGTTTGTGCCCATCAATGTTGAATCAACGTGGAGGCCACCAAAATTAAATATGATGAAGAATAATGTGTGAAAAAGGTGCAAGTATCATCTATTAAATACACAAGCCTGCCCCATCAATATGATATGATAGCTTTATAAATTGGCTTTCAGAACCTCTAAAACAGCATGGCTGTAAAGTAAAAAAATTAGTGATTATTTATTTTTAAATTATTTTAATAAAATTTATATATCATAAAAATTATTAATTTAAAGATAAATAATTTTTTATTTTTTATTTTATAATTATTTTTATTTATAAATTATTCCTTTGATTTATAATATGTTATTTTAATTATTTATACGATTATTAATGAATTTAAAATTAAAAATTGATTGTAAAAATATTTATTAAAATATTTTTATTTAGTAATTAATATATTATATTAATATTTTATTATTTATTATATTTAAAATTATATAAAAATATAATTAAAAAACTTTATAATAGATTTAAAAAAAATACAAGAATAACAGGTAAATTGAAAAAAAATATAAAATAACATACATTATGAATTTGAAAGAGTATATAAAAATTTGTGCATATATATATATATATATATATATAGAGAGAGAGAGAGAGAGAGAGAGAGAGAGAGATAGAGAGAGAGAGAGAATTGAGCGTATGTTATACTGCAAATTAGTAATTGATATCAACAAGTTTTTTTTTTTTAGTATATGATATCAATAAATTTACCAAAAGATGAATTGATATCCAATAAAGATTAAAATAAGAATTTAATTTAAATACATTGACAGTGTAAAAATTAACAGAAATAGTGAAAAGTGTCAACTTATATTTCTCACTTTTACCTATTATGATTTTTCACTTTCCACTATTTTTATTAGTCAACAATATAAAATTATTTTACATTGTTAATGTATACCAACTAAAATCTTAAAATAATTATATAAATTAATAAGTTTTTAAATATATATCCACCAAATTTATACCATCAACCAATAAAAATATATCATATTATCTAATTTAAAATTTAATAAAAATATATATTACAAGATAATTATGTTAACTTTCTCAATTGCCACTTGTTCTCTACACACTCCTTTGCCTCCCTCTTTATTTCCCCTAAAGTTCCTTTCCCTCTACGACCCAAGCAACAACATTCCAAACCATGGTCGCCTTCACCATTTTCTATTTCTAGCCATCTACTTCTTGCTTGCCTCTGGAACTGGAAGGAAAGAACAGCAGAGCATAGCATTACCCATGAGAAAAAGTTAAAAGGCAATAACAGTCAACAGAAGAGATTGGAAGAAGCATGCTTACTCACTCTGCACTTACTGCAACCAAACAAACTTCTCTCTCAACTCAATAGGCCAGACAAGGTTGTGGGTTGGTATTGTTTGGGTTGTTCCAGCGAAGTGCAGAGAGTCTCAATGAAGAGAGGGAGTTAGGGAGAGCGGGAAAGGAGAAGACGCAGTTGAGGAAAAACTGAAGAGTGGTGCAGTTGTAGAATTTTTTTTTAAATTAGAAATTAATTTTAGATTAGATTATGTGGCATATTTTAATTAATTAACTGAAATTAAATTTATACTGTTAATATATATTCATTAAATTAAATATTTAATCTGCAACTCAAATTTATATTCAATTATACCTAACCAATAAATTATAAATTTCAAATTAACAATGTTTTTGAGCAATTATTTGTTGTAATATTCACTTATTGTGGTAATAATTTAACACACACATTATTAATTTAAAGAATTTAATTAAAACATATTAAAAATATAAAATAATTTTATATTACTAACCAATAGAAATATTAAAAATATTAATTTATATAAATAATTACTTATTATAATAAAAAATTTATTATAATTTATTATTTTTAATATTTTTATTGACTGAAAATATCAATCTGTCCTAATTAAATCCTAATTTAAAATATATATTCTTAATTAGATATTGCGAGGTGCGAAATTTTAAGTGTATGAACAATAAAACAACTCATTAGTAAACACTTAAGTGGAAAACTGTTGAGTGTACGCTTGGACCATCGGTGAACGAAACAAGGCAGGCCTACAAAATTGAGGGCATATAAGCTCGGAAAACGTGGAAGTGATGCCAAAGGCCACGTGCTGGGGTGTGCGTGGAAGGTGGCCTCGATTTGTCAAGAAATTATTAGATGATTATAAAATAGCAGGTAAATTGTATTGAATTTAGTTTATATATATTATGAGTTTAATTGGTATGCACTGACAGTGTAAAATAATTTTACACTGTCAACTAATAGAAATAGGGAAAAGTGAGAATTCATGGTGGGTCCCTCATTATAATAGGTGGTTATTTGGATGATTTGGCACTTTTCACCATTTCTATTGGTTGACAGTGTAAAACTATTTTATACTATCAGTGTATTTAAATTAAATTCATATATTATTAGTATAAATTTTTTATATAAATATTTAATTATATATTATTATATTAATAAAAATATTTAATTTAATTATTTATTATTTTAAAAATTTATAAATATAAATATTTAATTAAATCATAATATAAAATTTTTTTATATTATTAATATATAACAATTAATCTCAATTGTGTTTACTTACTAATAAAATAATACTTTTAATAAAAATAAAAGTTTCTGGCGAATTTTATTATTAATAAAATTTAAAATATTACGTTATTATTAAATAGAACATAACTTTATCAGATGATCAATGAGTATCTAATTATTTTGCAGTTTACCAACCCTGACGACTTTTGGAGCAAACTGTCACAATCATCCACCAAATTCGTAAGAAAAATGTTAATTTTTCGAGGAATGTTATTAGTTCATACAAAATAGAGATAGATTGAATATAGTAAGAGAGAAAGAAACAAAGCGGCTAATCACTGGAAGAGAAAAAGTGACACGTCTATTGTCTCTGTGGTCTTCTCTCTCAAACTGTGTTCACATTTTGTCTATTTTATATATATAAATATTCTTTCTATTTGTTAACATATGGTATATAGACATGAGATGATATGATATATCATATATTAATTTAAGGATGTATGAATATTAATTAGATGAAAAAAGAAGTTAAAAGAATAACCAATACAAATAAAATAAAATTATAAAATTATCCAAGACTATTAATGAATTCAGAGAAGAAGAATTTGGATTTTCTGTTCAAATCGTGTGGAACTTGCTAACCCTTGTATCTTTGTCTAGAGGTTAGCAATCTTCCATATTAAAATAAGATAAATGCACTTAATATATATAAGAGAAAAATTTACATTGAAGGTATGTTTGGTGTGACAATAAAATTAAGAATAAAAATTTCATAGAAAAAGTTAATGAGTAAAAATATACATTGATCTACTCCATAAATTTTTATTACTATTTTTATCCCAATATCAAACATATCTAATGAATTTAATATAGGGTCAAAATGCCAAAGTCATCCTAAACATCTATTCATAACGTGCAAATAATGAAACTCTACAGGTAAGAGTGTTTATTGGTAAATTTTAAATAAAAAGTATTATTTATATATTAAGAGTAGATATTTTTTATAGACACGATAAAATTGAAGACACAAATATTTAACAATATTGAGTGAGATTAATATTTTAATTTAATTTTAGTGTACTAATAGTATAAAAAAATTTTACACTGTCATCTAATCAAAACTTTATATTTGCATGATCATTTAAATAATGAGTAATTAAATTAAATATTTTTATTAATTTGATAATATATAATTAAATATTTATATAAAATTATTTTATACTGATAATATATACAAATTAAACCATTAAAATTTTGTGTTTTTCTTCCCCTATCATAGTAACATTTCAATAAGAGAGTCTTGTTCTGATGTTATCTATATATGATACAACTAGGAAACAATGATAGCCACTGTTTCACTTCCATGTCAGCACATGGTTTATTTCCATTTAGTTTTTTTTTTTTTTTTTAATTTTCCTATTTGTAGGCAAGCTTAGTGAGTGGAAGATAGCTGGAATTGGTTCTGCATGTATCAATGTTGGGGATAATAGTCCAGAGATGGTTTATGTAAGCTCCAACGCCTAACTGAATCAGTCTCATGGCTTTAGACGTTTCAAGTTTTAAAGGTTTTGATGAATATCAAATCAAGTTTTAAGTAAATCTCTTGAAGTGTAAACGATTTATTAAACGCATCCTTTTGTGAGTAAAATCATCTAAGTTAAATGATCATTGTATCAAATAAAGTGTCAAATCTACGGTATTTCACTTTCATATGTCTATATCGGAACAATCGCTTTGTATCCTATATATGTTTACTCACTTAGAATTGAGATAGCAAGTTCAGAAGGATGATAATGCAGCACCTGAAAGGAAAAGCTTGTCACTAGAAGGATCATATCTCATTCAGAAGGATGACTTGATCCAAAAGGGTGATATCTCACGAAGTATCTCGCCTTGAAAGTTTCTTTTGTACACTTCATAGAAAAATTAAAAAGGTCAAGTATAATTTGACAAGTTGCAAAAGAAGCACTGACAAGTTTGAAAAGTTAGTGAAGACTTTAACGACTATTTTTCCTCCTTGGTTCATAAATACTGAAGGTTAGATTGCTAACATTTTTACTAAACCCTTAGCTGAAGATCATTTCTGTCATATAAGGAATCTTCTGAACATGATTAGCTTCTGAACATATATTCATATTGCGTCTAGTACCTCCCTCTCTTGACCAAAAGCTTAAAGCCGAGATTGCTGCATCCTAATTGGATTTACTTTCTGGAGAAAGTTCCTAAACGTCAAAGTGTGTCTTAAAAAGATCACGTCAAGAAGGGTTAAAGAACTAATTCAGAAAGTTATCTTAGAACAAGTTGCTAACTTGGTTGAGAAAGAATAGTATGTATTATAAGTAGAGAAAGATGGTATCAGTAGTGGTTTAGAAAGAAGAATTCAAAATGGTTAGTTCAAAAAATGGATAAAATTCATGGAGTTAAAAAGGTTCTTATTACCAGAAAGTTGATTCATGCCTCAATTTACAAACCGTTTTCATAATGTGGGTTAATTGGTTACTTCTTTCCTTGGCACAATGACATAATCTAAACAAGTGTGAAAATGAAGAGAATCGAACGATGTCATTTTCACTTTGAAAATCGTTCGTATGCTTTAACCATTAGTTACCCTCATTAACCCTTGCCTATCACATCAACTTCTCACTTGAACCTTTTACTTCCCAAGTTGCAAAGAAAAGTCTCACACTATTCATCTTCTTGGTTCAAAATTTTTTTTACCTTCACACTTCCCCCTATACACCTAACCTATACACATTCCCTCCTTCACTTTCAACTTTCTGTTATTTCAAATTATCATGACAAAAAAAAGGAGACTACAACTTTCCTTACATATTCAATGATGAAGAGATGTAGACGAACTTTCACAAAAACTTCTTCATCAAGCCCATTGCCTTAGGAAGGAGTTTTGCCTTGGAAAACTTATCTTCCCTCCCTCATATTGATGAAATATTTGAGTTCCAAGGGTGGAATGATTTCCTGAGGATGTCTACACTAGGTTGGTTGCTGCTTTCTAGAGTAACCTTGCTCCAGCTGATGAAGACAACACATCTTTAAGGAGCATCATTGGAAGCTGAGATCCAAGTTCTTCCTTATGATCTTGTCCATATATCACCAACACACCCAATGAAGGTGTCCTGTGTAGAGGTGGTACCAAATAGTGGGAACAACTTAAAGCCATAGA
Source organism: Pterocarpus santalinus (assembly GCA_031439595.1). NCBI lineage: Eukaryota > Viridiplantae > Streptophyta > Magnoliopsida > Fabales > Fabaceae > Pterocarpus > Pterocarpus santalinus. Next base: position 21,962,681 of record CM062525.1, read on the forward strand.
AAAGGAAGTCTCTAAAGTTCTAATGGGCAAATGAGACATGCATGTAAGAAGCATTCATACTTCCAATCTTCTTATTACTGTTAGGGCTGTATATTCTGTAGTCCAATACACTGTACTTCCCAAGAGGGGAAACACTAATGTTATGATAGAGGTGGACCATATGGTCATGTTCTGCCTTATGACCAGAAAAAGGATAAATCTAGTTAGAACGATTCTGGACTATATGCTCTCGGCCATTGATGATGCAAGAAGGAGTCATGCTGCTATGTCCTATGGTATGCTCCTCACACGTGTCTTGGCAAGAGCATAACTTCCTATTGATAGACACAGGAAAGATGAAAAATGCCCTGCTACCACCATGAAAATATTCTCAGCCATGGGCTTGAAACCTTAAGGCCCACAGAAAGAAGGAAAGAAGAAAAAGAAGAAAGAAGAAAAGAAGAAGAAGGACCCAAAGAAAGGCAAGCTCCTCTCTAGAAGGCTAAATCCAAACTTTCTGAAGAGCTAAGGAAAAAGAAGAGAAAGAGAAAAGTATTACCCCAGTCTCTAAAGAAAGGAGAATCAACAAGAGAAGGTTGTTAAGACTTGTTGAAGAAACCTCCTCCTCCTCTTCCAATGCAGAAGATGAAGCATTAACCATTGCTCCTCAACCAATGAATGTTGCTACCCTGCCAAACCTCAGATTAAAGCCTCAAGACCTAGAGCAAAAAGGATCGTGATCAGGGAAGAAGCTCCTCAAGAAGCACAATAAAAACAAACTGAAGCAAAAACTTCAGATAAGAATGAGGACCTTGAGATTAAGAGGAAAGGGAAGAAACCATTGAAGAAAGCCCCCGTGGAACCCTCTAGACAATCCACTCCATCATCTATCAAAAAAGCCCTACTTGAAGCTGCCAAAAATAGAATAAGACAAAAGGTTTGGCTACAACAAAAGGATAGAGTGACAGGAGTTGGTGCTTTAGCTAGAGTTGCACAAAGCTCATCTACTTCCCTAGAGGTGGAGCAACCGTATGTTGTCATTGAAGATGCCATTCCTCCTTCTGAGATGAGAAAGATTGTGCTACCCTCTAAAGAAGCAAAAAGAAGAATAGAACAGCCAACTATTCAACTTACAAGCTTACCACTGATTCTTTTTACTCAAGAAGGATCATCTGGTCATAGAGCTGAATTTGCACCAAAGAGAACAGAGCCTGAGAAGACACTCACTCTGGTGGTAGAATCTGATAATGCAGCTACTATTGCTGAATTTGAGGCTACAAATTTGAACACTCGAATGCCACATCTAGCCACTGCCACAATCTCTTAAAAGATTTCTGCTACTCCTGTTACTACACAAACTTTGCTATTGCTAACCTCTACTCCCAAATATGATCAAACAGCTACTCTTGCTATTTTTGAACCTGCGCCATCCTCAGTTAGCTATAGGCAACACATTGTAAAGTTGCCTTCTGAAGCTCCTTTGTCTGCTGAAGTCTTTCCAAATTCTGCTAAAGTACAAATGGATTTATTGCTAGCCAACCAACACACTATTAAGGCTAATCAGCAAGTATTAGAAAGAAGAATGAACAGCATGGAGAATCTCATGATGTAGATGCTGAAAGCTTTTCAAAAAGGAAAATGCAATCAATGATGGCTCTTCTATGATCCCACATTTCATTTTTTTTTTTTATGATGTCAAAGGGAGAGAAAGCAAGATATTCAAGAAAAGCTTAGGCTAAGGGGGAGCATACATTGAGGGGGAGCATGCATATCTTTGTCACAGCCGTATCCACATCATATAGGTCTTAGGGCTCATTTTTTCTTTTGACATTCAAGAAACATTTCATTTTTTATCATTATATATTTCTAAACATTTTATCATATGAATGTGGATAGTAATGCAGTTTAATTATAATTGTTAACTATTTGATAATTATGCTCTGTATCCCTTGATCAATATTTTTTTCTCTAGCAGTGTAATTATATCTCTGATATCATATTGCTTTGAGACTCATATAACCTGTGAGTTGTTCAACGCTCTGATATCATGTTATTATCTCTGCTAAGTAATATTTGCTTGCTTGTACTGAGTTTACACTTTTTACTAGATCACAAATTTTGTATGAATGAGTTTTCCTCTAATATGTTGCTACTATATGCATGATTGCTCATATTATCAGTTATTAAACTACCTGAATCCTTGCTCTAATACTTTTAAATATTTTCTTATGCAAAAGAAGTGATCCTATGCAACTTGTACTTAGAATATGCTCAAAACCTTTTGGTTTGAAAAAGGATTCTTCTGAGCTCATTTCTTTTGTCTCTTCTAAAGGTTTTGGACATTTTTTTTATCCTTACCCCTTTCAAGAAGTAGCTTGTTTCATATAACAAATCATTTTTTTTTAAACTCTATTCGTTAACAAGATCCTTTCTTAAATATTGATTTGCTATCATCAAAAAGATGGAGATTGTAAGCTCCAATGCCAACTAAAATAGTCTCATGGCTTTAGACGTTTCAAGCTTCAAAGGTTTTGATGAATATCAAATCAAGTTTTAAGTAAATCTCTTAAATTGCAAATGATTTATTAAACGCATGCTTTTGTGAGTAAAATCATCTAAGTTAAATGATCACTGTATCAAACAAAGCGTCAAATCCATAGTATTTCACTTTAATATGTTTATATTGGAACAATCACTTTGTACCTTGTATATTTACTCACTCAGGAATGAGATAGAAAGTTCATAAGGATGATGATGCAGCACCAAAAGGGGAAAACTTTTCACAAGAAGGATCACATTGCATTTAGATAGATGACTTGATCCAGAAAGGTGATCTTTCACGAAGTATGTCGATCTAGAAGGGTGATCTCTCACAAAATATGTCGCCTTGAAAGCTTCTTTCATATGCTTCACTGATAAATTCAAAAATTCAAGTATGATTTGACAAGTTGCAAAAGAAGTATTGACAAGTCTGAAAAGTTAGTGAAGATTTCAACGGCTATTTTTCCTCTTTGGTGTCACCTCAACTTGTTGAAAAAGAAAGCTATTCCTTCTCTTCCCAATCATAGACTAATGGATCAGTGGCATAAGGCTCAAAATCTACAAGCTCCAATGGTAACATCTAGAAGTCTATATAAAGTTGGGATACCGAGAAGAAGACAAAGACGCTATTCAGATATTTCCTAAGTTATAACAGTTTCATATCTTCATCCTTCTTAACTCTTAAATCCTCCAGAAAGTTACTCTTTGTAATTTCTGTTTGAAGAAAATCGTCTCTACTATTTTGTAATAGATAACATTCTTATTTTGAGAATTTACAGAAGTCACTCATTGTATCTATTAAATTAAAACTCTGAAAAGAGCATTGAGTGTGAGTGTAAACATAAACCTTTGATTATATCTTTTGTAATTAGACCCGATAGTGGTCAAAATGAGCTTGGAAAGGCCAGGACAAATATTATTCATTTAGCTTAGAGAGGTTTGGAAAAAGAACACTTGTGGTATAAAATTCTCAACGAGAAATTAGAGACTGGACATAGGCATTTGGTTTGCCGATCTAGTATAAAATTTGGTATGTGATCTTTCTATCCCTCCTACTTTAATTTCTTCATTCACCAAATTTATAACATTGTGTGCATAATTGAATTTTATTGAAACTTACTCTAGAATATAAAATAGCTTTTAAGACTAACAGATTCGTTTCCACAATCCAAATTTTGGACTTGAGAAAGTTGTCTTACTAAGAGTTTCAGATTTCGAAATATAAATTGAAACACGATTCAACCCTACTTCTCATGCTACTTTTTCCAACAGTTTAGTTTGCGTGTGGTTTTGTTGACAGCGGTATTTGACTACTATTCACCAAAAAGCTGAGCTTCTAGCTGTATATTTCATTTAACTATCGACCCCTCCTACATTAATGCTAGAAAGTCATTTACCATTGCTTTTTTAGTGAATCCAAACCAAAAAATAATAATGATAGCTGTATTTTTGCTTATTAGTTATTACGATGGGGCTTGAAGGGTCTAAATAAAGGAAAGTGAGTTCACTCATTTCCCATTACTTCGATGGCTAGTTCCTAGTAATTTCCAAAATTCACCATCTTCGACATCACAGCACCAGCCGCCGTAGTGGGTCCTTCTCCAGCGGAAGGCCACGAGGACAACTCCAGCACCTACACCACATTGTTAAGGATCGCATTGTTTGGACTCGACGCTGTAGAATTGCAGTTTTGGTGATGCCAAAGAAAAAGAGCTTGTTGGCGGCGATGACGCTCCCACCCAAAACATCTTCCGATACAAGACGGAGACTCACCGATCCCTGCACTCATTCTCGCCGATCATGTGCGACAATGCAGTCCCGAAAAGGTTCCCCAATGGGTGAATTTCTTTTTTATTTTTCCCTCTTTAAATGCTTTATTTTCTTTTTTTTCTTTTGGCAGTTTGTGGAGACGTTTGTTTTTTTTTTTTTTACGATTTGTTATAGTGTTTGTGTAATAGGTTCTAGATGTGCTTACGCTACAAGACAATTTTTATCTCAATCTTGTGGGTCGATCATCGCACAATGACTTAGCTGTGCGTCTTGGTGACTATGTTTATTAATGTGAGTGAATTGTTGGTTGTGATTTGGTGACAACGCATGTACACGTTTTTGGAATTTTTTCAAATTTTCTGTGGGTATTTTTGTTGATATGGTTTTGAGGTGGCTGGTGTTTCATTGTTGGCGAATACTATGGTGCCTTCTCAAAATTGTGCATTTGGTACCATTTTTACGTCCGGCAAATGTTACGGGAAAGCATGGGTCCACATGACATGAACTATAACAGCAACACTAATGATGAAAGGCTGACATGAAAAGACCCTTAACTCAACGGTACGGTCATTATTTGCTACGGATTGCAGTGCATTTATACGGAACCACTTAACTGCAAGAATGGAGAGTATTAAATATTTTTTTAAAAAAATAAAGAAAACAAACTATCAGCTTCATAAAATTGGATTAATCCTAATTGAATGACGAGTATGAACCCCCCTAATTGATTTTTTTTTCCCCTTTACATTGCATGAAGTCATGTATATTATTGTAACTTTGTAATATAATTTCTCTAATATTTGGGTTCATATTAAAATTTTATGTGATTGGTGTTGTTTTGTATAAAAAAAAAAAATGATTGATATTGTATGATATTTATATCCACTTATTATAAGCTTTATTGTCAATTTTAACTATTTTAGTTTAGTCATAATCTATAATTTTTTATAGTAATAGATTATGATTCACAAATAAAATAATTACTCATGCATATTATTAAAAACTATTTCAATTTTTCATAAAAAGATTATTTCATATTTATCAATAAAGGTTGAGTATAGCTATAAGCGAGCTATATTTTTAAATAAAAAACTAAAGTTTAAACCTTTGGAAAAATAATTGTTAAAAATGTCTCTTAATCAAAACAATACCTAAACATGAAATATCTTAAGAACAAAAAAAAAAATTGAGCAAAACTATTCCTCCCTAAAATGGATATTTTAGATTTAGCATTTAATTTTTTTAAAAAAATTTGTAATTTATAATAGTTATAGAAGTTGTTATATAGCTATTGATTTACCTGTTAATTGTATTTTTATTAAAAAAATTGATTCAAATGATTTAAAAAAGTTGCAGTTTTTGTTTTTAGAACATCTTTTATTTTTGTATTATTTAATATATTACTCTACTGGTAACATGAAAAATCACATTGTAACAAAACTTTAGTCCCTTCTTCTTTTCTCTTGTACTAGAAAAATTATTATAAATTGAATAATATAAAATTAAAGATTTCCAATATTACAAAAATACATGTATGCTAATTGGGGTTGACTTGGTTGATCAGCCTTCTACTCACGTATCGCTAAGGGTGGAAAACGGTTCTTCAGGAACCTTCATTCTATCCTACATTAAGCCTACCATGCCTTACCCTATTTAATAAACAAGCCAAGTCAAAACTTCTTAAAAAGCTTTTCTTGGTCGACCTTTCACTCACGTATCGCTATGGTGAGAATTTGGTAAGTATCTCAGTAAGTGCTCATAAGTCCAGAGGCATATCTTCATACATATTTCTAATTGTTGCATTACAAAATATTAATAAGTGAGAAAGATATTGTTTTGTAAAGTTAGGTGTATTGGGTTTTGAGTTTGAAAGAGATTTTTAAGATTAGTGATTATATTTTTTGATTGAATTTAGTAAATTGACTAGTGAAATTGTGAGTGCAGGTACTGAAAATTGAACCACATTAATTATATTATGTTCCTTTATTTTGTTTACTTTATTGATTTGAGTGAATGGGAGAATTTACTCCTGGCAAATATAACTTGCCAAAGATGTATTGCAATATCATTGTTTGGATCTTCTTGTTCTCTTTGTCAATGCATAATTCTCAAAATGACATTTTTTTCCTTTTTCTTTTTGATAGAACAATATGATCTAGTCATTATTATTTTTTATTTTTGGGTTGGGCTTTACTATACTATGGTAGAGCTTTTGTGGCAAGTCTTTACCAGTAAAATTTTATGATTTTTTCTAATTACCACTAAAGTTTTATGGGTTTTTCTAACAAGTATTTTAAAGGTGAAAAACTTTAACGAATTAAGAGTGAAAATCTTTTGAAGTTTCTAATATGTTCAAAACTCTTACTTTTTAAATAGTTTTTTTAAATACTTGTTCAAAAACTAAAGTAAGAGTTTTGAACATATTAGAAACTTCAAAAGTTTTTCATTCTTAACTCCTGAAAGTTTTTGACCTTTAAAATACTTGACAGAAAAACCCATAAAACTTTAGTGGTAATTAGGAAAACCCATAAAATTTTACTGGTAAAGACTTGCCACAGAAGCTCCACGATAGCATAGTAAGATCTAACCCAAAAATAAAAAATAATAATGACTAGATTATATCATTTGTCAGGAGAGAAAAAGAAAAAAAATTGCCATTTTGAGAGTTATGCATTGACAAAGAGAACAAGAAGATCCAAACAATGATGTTGCAATACATCTTCGACAAGTTATATTTGCTGGGAGTAAATTCTCCCATTCACTCAAATCAATAAAGTAAACAAAATAAAGGAACATAATATAATTAACGTGGTTCAATTTTTAGTACCTATACTCACAATTTCACTAGTCAATTTACTAAATTCAATCAAAAAATACAATCATTAATCTTAAAAATTTCTTTCGAACTCAAAACCCAATACACCTAACTTTACAAAACAATATTTTTCTCACTCATTAATATTTTGTAATGCGATGATTAGAAATATGTATGAAGATTTGCCTCTGGGCTTATAAGCACTTATTGAGATACTGACCAAACTCTCACCATAGCGATATATGAGTGAAAGACCGACCAAAAAAGACTTTTTAAAAAGTTTTGACTTGAATTGTTTATTAAATAGGTTAAGGCATGGTAGGCTTAATGTAGGATAGGCAGAAGGTTCCCGAAAAACTGTTTTCTACCCTTAGCGATACGTGAGTAGAAGACTGACCAACCGAGTTAGCCCCAATTAGCATTCATGTACGTTTGTAATATTAGAAATCTTTAATTTTATATTATTCAGTATATAATAATTTTTCTAGTACAAGAGAAAAGAAGAAGGGACTAAAGTTTTGTTACTATACGATTTTTAATGTTACCAGTAGAGTAATATATTAAATAATACAAAAATAAAAGATGCTCTAAAAACAAAAAACTACAACTTTTTAAAATAATTTGAATCAATATTTTTTAATAAAAATACAATTAACAGTTAAATCAATAGCTATATAACAACTTCAATAACTATTATAAATTACAAATTTTTTTAAAAAAATTAAATGCTAAATCTAAAATACCATTTGTAAGGAGGAATAGTTTTGCTCATTTTTGTTTTTGTCCTTAAAATATTTCTATCTTTGGGTATTATCCTGATTAAGAGACTTTGCTAACAATTATTTTTTCAAAGGTTTAAACTTTAGTTTTCTATTTAAAAATATAGCTCACTTATAACTATACTCAACCTTTATAGATAAATATGAAATAATGTTTTATAAAAAAATTGAAATAGTTTTTAATAACATGCATGAGTAATTGTTTTATTTGTAAATCATAATCTATTATTATAAAAAAATTATAAATTATAACTAAACTAAAATAGTTAAAATTGACAATAAAACTTATAATAAGTGGGTATAAATATCATACAATGTCAATCATTTTTTTTTATACAAAACAATGTCAATCACAAAAAGTTTTAATATGAACCCAAATATATGACTTCATGCAATGTAAAGGAAAAACAAAATCAATTAGGGGGATTCATACTTGTTATTCAATTAGGATTAATCCAATTTTATGAAGACAATAGTTTATTCTTTTTTTTTAAAGAAAACTATTTAATACTTTCCATTCTTGCAATTAGCTGGCTCAGTGTACATGCACTGCAATCTGTAGCAAATAATGACCAAACCGTTGAGATAAAGGTCTTTTCATGTCAGCTTTTCATCATTAATATTGCTGTTGTACTTCATGTCATGTGGATCCATACTTCCACATGTTATCTTGCCATTTGCTAGACATAAAAATGGAGCCAAATGCACAATTTTGACAAGGCACTAGAGTATTCGCCTTCATTGTTTAATTCTCTTGACCTCTAGAAAGTAAATCTTTGATGTAACCCATTTTTAAATGAGTTTTATCTTATGTGTGATATAATCTGTGTGATGCTGGGTTGCTTTAAAACATCTGAAGTTGAATTTTGTAAAAAAAAAAAAAAAAACATGAGTATTACTTGCCATGTGAGTTTCTGTTTGTATAGTACAATAATTTATCACAGGAATATGTCATAAACTCTATGCAATAGTAGGAAGTAGATAATATGTCATCTTTTCATTATTATTGTGGAAAAATGTGATTATTTGTGTCCTTTAACAATGGTTCTTTCTACAGATTTCTACCTGCCATTTAGTTGTGAAAAGATGTGATTAACATTTTTAACCGTGATTCTTTTTGCAGATTTCCACTAGCCATTTAAGGAAGACGAACTTGAATAGAGCACTAAGGTTCAAATAGTATTTCCGGCAAAGTCAAAGTCGGTAATTAAGATTGTGAAAACTTTTTCCTAGTGAATTGACAATCTTTGGATTGCTTGAGAACCTTTTTTTATATAACATATTTACATATTGAATTATTGCTTCTCTATTGACAAGATTAGGAAGTTTGATGCCATGTATGGTTTTCTCCCATACTTTTGTTTTTTGTAGGTCTTTTTTGAATTTGATCAAGAATTATATTGTAATCAGCTTTAATAGATGTTTATTTTTGTCTTATTCTTTTTTACATTTCAAGTTTTATGTTTAGGACTTACAAGAAAAGTCATTGCACAGTATAAAATACTAAAGAAAAACCTAGGGATCTTTTATTCATGCTATTTGCTACTTTCACCGTTTTATTTTTGTTTCATTATAATCATTATTGGTTTAGCTTAATCTTAGGATTAGATATATTGGTTTGAGCAAATTAGTAGTAAAGAATTTTACTTATTGTGGTATGATTATGTCAATTTTATTTTTACAGGATATATATGCCACTATTAATTACCTTTAGTTATGATCCTGATTATTTTTAACTTAATCTTACTTAGGAAAGTTTCATTTTATTATGTCAACCTCTGCAGTTTCAGTCTTCATTATGTTTGTCTTTTAATTTTGTGTTACGGATGTCTTTTATACACTGTATGCTCTTTGATTGTATTATATTTTTGTTCGTTTTATGCCTTAAATTTATTTAGTTTGAGATTTTGGTGTTCTGTATATATTTTCCTCAAAATCTGAATCATGTACTTTGCCAATTTAAGGATTCAAGCTTCAGTGCTTTGCTAGACTATACACTTTGATAGCATCATGCTTACGGGCTAAATTTCCTTAACTTACAGGCTTTAAAGTTTTGAAAAGCTCAAGTATGAATTGCAGGCTAAGCTCATGTCTTAACTTAGAGGGTAGTTCTTTTTTATTTTTTTGCCATCAATTTATTTTAAGAATTCAAGAGGACCTTCTGAAAAGGATATGCATCCTCACCCACGATAGTTTTACAGGTTCAAACTTATGAGAATTTTTATGATTTAGATGAATTAGAAAGTCCACAATGGAATGATTTCACAATCATAAAGCTCATTCACACATCCGATGATGAACCAGAAGGAATGGCAACATGGCAACGGGAAGAGAGTTTATAAGGTCACCTGAAATTGGATTATTGTTAGATCAGAGTGACTCATGAGCCACTAACATGTATCTCTTGGAGGGACCTATGTGTTAGCACTTTTTTGTTTTTTAGATAGCTAATATCATGTACATCAACTTTAGCAGCCATTTCATTATGTGCACTTTGCATCATGTACCTAAACATCATTCTTTTCATTGTGTGAACATTTTATAAATTGGAACAAGGCAATCCCCTAAGCAGAAGGGAGAACAAGATCATATGTGCATAGCTTAGTTTGGTTCCTCTAGGCATATCTGCATGAACAAACTATCAGCTCATAGTTGTGGGAAAATTGAGCACTTAGATTACTGTAGCACTATCCTCTAGTTATTCTAATTCTAATTAAAATGAAAACTATAGACAAAGCTATTTGTTTTTGCTGGCTATGTTGGTTTTTTGTGAAGGTCGAGATGTTCACCTATGATTTTCTTCAGGTTTATATTTTTGTGGCGTTTGTCGTTGTTGTAGTTTGATATAGTCTAATACTTTTTTTTTAATTCTTATGATCATTGGTGGTGCTGATAGCTTCATCTTGTGCTAAAAGATCTTTGCTTTAGTGACTGTATAATCTAAGTTTTGATGCTTCTTTAAATATTAGTCATATGGTGGAACATGTTTAAGTTCCTACCATCCATTTAGTTTATATGAATGTGCGATATATGTTTCAACTACTAGGTAAACTAAAATAAAAACTGAGTTAAATAGCTTCTTTCAGCTGAATAACTATGTAAAAGAACAAGTTAATCTAAATGAATCCCGACGTTGGAAATGAATGGTAAGTATGCAAAAAAGATAGGTGTATTGTTTTTAATACCTTATAAAATGGTCTTTCCCTTATTCATGTAACAAGACAAACTAGACGATCAAAGTTGGGTATCCTTTAAAAAACGAAAGTACAACAAAATCTGAATTTTATCTCAGTACATACAATGTTAGTTATTAATTTCATGCATAATTATTCTATTAAGTTAAATTCTTTATTATTATAATCATAGTTCACAACAATTCTTTTAAATTCAACTCTTCCTAATGCATTTTTCTTTATGAGTTCTATTTTAAGTTGTACTATATTTAAAGTATAATTAATTAAATAATTAAATAAACCTATTCTACTTATTTTACAATTTCGTTTTACCAATTTCATATTAAATTCTTTGATTTTTTTTGGATCAATCTTTGTTGTTAGTAATGTAATAACTTCATCAAATCAATTGTTAGTATTACATTACTTAAAAAAATTTTTTTTCACCTGTATGTCGCACTTAAATGTTCAACTTGCTTCTTTCATAGAGCTTTGACAAAATGAAGGACGATACAAGACCATTGGAGATGGTTCGATCTCATATGAGTGTTATCATTCAAAGACCTAAAAACAAGAGAGAAGTTAATAAATAATGCCTAATGAAACGGCCATATAGGTGCTACAACTCCATTAGTAGATTGTTTTGGTATTTGATCTATTGCTGTGTTTGTTTCAGCATTCATGCAAGTGAACGTCCATTTTCTTTCCTCGAACGGAAAGAACAAGATGTTTGGATGATTTTGAGTTGATATAAATCAATGAATTTTTGAATGCCAATCTCAATTGAAGGCAAAACGAAAATTTATCACTTTTGCGTTCAAAAACACCTGTTCAAGAATTAAAATAAAAAATTAATTATTTAAATACCTATTTTAACCTTCTAACTAGATACATATTTTATAATCTTATAATTAAAATTTTAATTTAATCACCTTTTCATTCAAATACTTTATATATATTTTGTTATTAATTTAGTTTTATATTTATAACTTAATATTAACACCAATAATATTCATATATTTTAAAAATAATATTTATATAATTTTATTTATAATAATATTAATATAGTTTATTCAACTATCTTTAAAATAAAAATGAAATAAAAGGATATTCTTAAAAGCAAAGTATAAAATACTCATTTTTTTTTTTATAATTATACATTCAAAAGTGATTTTGACTAATATTACCCAAATGATATTTATTCAATCATAATCACTTTTGATATAAAAAGTTTCAAATATAAATTACGTTGACAATAACCCAATTTTGCAAAATTATGTTGATGCAAATCCTCATTTGCAAATTCTAATCCAAATACAAACTAAGAATTTGCTTTAAATGACTTAAATTTGAAACTTAATTTTAATTAGAAGTAAACAAGTAGTGAAATTTTCAATATGATTAATGCAAATTAAGATAGTATATATTTTTCCATCTATTTCATTTGTAATTCTGATTAATTTCCCGATTATGTATCTAAGAATTAAGGATGGCCAAAAAAATAGAAAATAAAAACCTGTTTAGTAAATGCGACCCCAACTCATTAAATGGGGTTGGGGTGGATACACACACACACACACATTGACACACATACTCAAACTTTAGTGCAAATATTTGTTATTTTAATTTTGTAGTTTTTTTTCATTATTATAATTATTATTAAAACTATTGAATTTTTATCACGTATTGTTATTTGTGTTGTGTTAGTAGAATTGTAATAAAGAATGGATATTATGTATATTGGTGCATTTGATTCAGCTGTTAAAAAAATAATTATGAAATTTAAAATTTATATATAGGTAAAAAAGCTAAAAGCTGCAAACTAATTTTTTTTTGAAACTACTCTTTTTATCTTCTATAAACAGTTAAAAATAGATTTTTTTAATATCTTAATTATTTTTAAAAAATTATTCAAGTATAGAAAAAGTGATTTTTTTTAGTGAAAAAAGTATTTTTTTGCTAAAGTAATTATAAACAAACACATAAAAGTATTTTTTTTTTTAAATTTATCTCTTTTTTGGATTTTTTTTTAACTTTTTACATAAATTTGCAGATATCCATGGAGATGGGGACGGAAATATTACGGATATCTATTGCCATCTTTATTAGGAACATGTTTCTTTTTTATTTTAATTGCATACAACGTTTATAAAGCAATATAAAAGTTAACTTATAATACTAAGTGATCTTCATAGTCCCATGATGCTTCTTTTTATTTATTACACTACTTAAATTCGAACATTTGCATGGTGACATAAACATTAATTAGATTATGCCATGTTTTTTGTTATCTATATTTTCTTAATAGATATTAATTGTATCATTTTTATTTATTGGACTTGATCACATTCTATGGTTGTGTTTAGTAAAAACAGATGATATAATAACTCTATTTGTTGTAGGATGTTGCAAATATTTATTTTTTAAATTATGTTTATAACTTGAATTATTTGATCAAATATGTGTAATTAAGTGTTTATAATATTTTATTAATAGATTTTATTTTGAATGAGCCATGGGTAACACGGTTCCTACCAGTTAAAAACAAACATTAATCAAAAGTAGTTACCTGGGAGCACTTGGGTTGCGCCTTCTATAAATACGACAGCATTCTGGGGTTTTCTTCTTACCCAGAAGTAAAACAGCTCAAGTCACAAAGAAGCAAGGTACTCAAAATACAGATGGCTGTGAATAAGGAAGAAGAACAACAGAACCAACTCGTTGGCCACAAAGATCTCGCTCATAAGAGTCTCCTGCAGAGCGATGCACTCTATCAGGTCCATTCTACAAGTCTGCATTAATTTGTATATTTCTCAAGATAAAACAATATTTTCTTCAGTAAGTCTCACATTTCGCTAACACACAATATGTAATGTACTGGTGCAGTATATACTAGAAACCAGCGTGCATCCAAGAGAGCACCCGAGCTTGAAGGAGCTCCGTGAGGTGACAGAAAAGCACCCTCGGTAAGATCATGTTTATATTCCTTCGTAAACATATATACCTGTTATGCATATAGTCTTTATGAGTAAATAAACATATACCAAATACACAAGACTCGGTTCTTTTCGTGTATTCATACATGGTTATAATTGTCTAGTACTTTCTACTATATGAACTCTGTTTGCACAAAAAAATTTCAAGTCTACCGTCACCATTTTCCGGAGAAAGCTTATTACTTAATTAATTTACACTATTTCTAAAACAGGAACCTTCTGGCTACACCACCTGACGAAGGACAACTTATAAGCATGCTGCTTAAGCTCATGAATGCCAAGAACACCATGGAAATTGGCGTCTTTACTGGTTGCTCTCTACTCTCTACTGCCCTCGCTCTTCCTGATGATGGAAAGGTCCTTACTTAGCTTGAGAAGCACATATATGATTCAATATTAAATACCTTTACAATAATATGCATAGCTGATGTGTACTTGTTTTAATTAGATCTTGGCCATGGACGTGAACCGCGAATATTATGAACTGGGATTGCCTATAATTGAAAAAGCTGGAGTGGCTCACAAGATTGATTTCAAAGAAGGACCTGCTCTTCCCCTTCTTGACGAGTTGCTTAAAGATGTGCGTGAACTTAAAAGTTGAACTCATGTTTTACGAAACATATAAGGAAAAAAAAAATGAATTGAAATTACTAATTGCTTACTATATATGGATAGGTTGACTTGCGAGTGTTTTGATTCATTGAAGCTGTGTCAATTTTGCAGGAAAGTAACAGGGGAACATTCGATTTTATTTTCGTGGACGCAGATAAGGACAACTATTTGAACTACCACAAGAGGTTGATTGAGCTTGTGAAGGTTGGGGGGCTGATCGGGTACGATAACACCCTATGGTGTGGATCTGTGGTGGCCCCACCTGATGCGCCGTTGATGGATTACGTGAAGCATTATCGCGGTTACGTCATGGAGGTCAACAAGTACCTCGCTCATGATTCTAGGATTGAGATCTGCCAGCTGCCCGTCGGTGATGGCATTACCCTGTGCCGCCGCATCATATGATTACTTCTTCCCGTCCCCTTCAGGAATTCGGGTTCTCTTAGTATTTTTAAATAATTTATTATGTGGCCTGAAGTGTGACACAGATACAAAATCTTTTGCAGGATAGGGATTCTGACGGTTTTGTCACGTATAATTGATCTGTGTGCCTTTCTTGTAGTGTGTGGAACTCTGCTGAAAGGATCCAAATCGGCATCCAACCTACCAACTTATAATAAATGGGAATATGACACTAAAGTGTGTTTGTTTAAATTTGAAAAAAAAAGTGAAATTTAAATTTTATATATAATTATTAGAAGTTATTTTTTTAAGTTTTATAAAAAAATTTAAAAATAATATTTTTAAAAATTTTGATTATTTTTAAAAAATTATTTAAACGTGTAAAAAAATTAATGCAAAGAAAAGAGAGCAACTGAGAGTGAAGTCCAAGTTAATGGCATTGGGAAGGTTCTGGTATGAGATAAGGTAGTTTTCAGTGCGGTGGTTGATCTTCGACCGCCTAATATTTTTTTGTATTATTTTGACTGACTTTGGATTAGTTAGCACTGAGCAACGAATTTGGGTTTTCTTAAATGTTCTTAATAATATATTATGTGGCCTAAACGTGAGAAAGATACAAAATCTTTTGCAAGGTGGATCTGGATTCTTATGGTTTTATCACGTATAATTGATTTGTGTGCACGTGAAACTGTGCTGAAAGGATCCGAATTGGCATTGAACCTACCAACTTATAGTAAAGGGGAATATGACGTTTTTAATTTTTGATATGGGATTTGAGTTTAGTATTTTCAGTATTATGAGATTTGAGATTTAGACAATATTTATAGTATGTAATAAAATTAAAAATTTTAAGTTTAATTAAGTTGAAATTGGAAATTTTGATTTTTATTTATTGAAAATTTTTATTATGAAATGGAAGTTCTGATTTTCAATTTTAATACAACTGAAAACAAAATTTTCGATTTCATATACAAAATCTAAGGATGTCAGTGGATCAAATTGATTCAATAAATTTGAAAATCCAAACCAAATTAATAAAGTTGATTCGGATCAGTTCGGGTAATCGGTTCATTTTTAAGGTAGAACCAAATTAAATCAATTATTATTAGTTTGTTTCAGATTTATGATTTTTTAATTTGATTACCCAAATACTCGGCCCGATTATTAGAACAACAATTTTTTTTTTTAAATTTCTAACATTTCAAATTTTTATATTTAAGTTTCTTGTAATATAGTCATTTTTTATCTTTTTGTTAATATTTATTAAAAAAATTTGTCTATTTACATCATTATTAAGTATATCATAATTAAGTTTTACATTATTGTTAGTTGTTATAAAAATAATTTTTTAAAAAAATATAATTCTTTATTTTTTACTTAAATCCGATGACCGGAACCGAAACCAATCCGGTCTTAATCGGATTGGTTTGGTTCAGATTTATTGAAAAAAGATTTAAAATCCAAACAAAATCAATCCAATTAAATTTGATTGGTTCAAATTTATTTTTCACTCAAATCCAATTTAAACCAACCTATTTACACCCCCTACAAAAATCATATCCACATAAAATTTTCCTAAATCTCATATCTAAAAAAAAAAAAAACAGGGAATATGACACTAATTTGTACCCGAATAAAATATGAAATACTATTTTTATTGGTTGGGTTTGCTTTATTTCTGTTGAATTGTAATTGTTCTGCCATCATATTCCTACATGTCCAAGATGTTTTCTTTTTCTTTTAAAAAAAAAAAGAGATAATCCAAATTCATAAAAAAAATTACTTTGGTGTTGGTTATGATCATCAAATGTTAAGACACAAAAAAGTAGCTACAGTCCTTAATGCAAAGAAAAGAGAGCAATTGAGAGTGAAATCTGACTTGGTGGTGTAGGGATGGCTCTGGCATGAAATAAGGTTGTTTTCGTTGGTGTGGTTGATCTTTAACCACATAATTTCTTTTTTTTTTTTTTTGTATTGTTTTGACCGACTGTGGATTAGTTAGCAGGTGAAGGATATGATGGTCCTTTATATGTTTGGGACTTTCACATGGTCCACCATTTATAATTGTTAGATCATATTTGAATGGTTAAGATTTAGATATTTAATAATAATATAAAATTATATAATAAATAATACTTTTTAAAATTAAAAATAATAATTTTTAAAAGATTAAATTAACCCTCCAACTTTTCTCCCTCCTTTCTCTCTCTTTCATCTCACCCGAAATCATTTTGGCTATTGGTCACTAGCACCAATCCCATCTCCAGCGAGTCCGCTGTCATCAGCAAAGCTCTAGCCGCCACCGTTTCCAACCTGCTGCTAGTCAAGAAAGAGGATCTAGTGCTTCATTTTTTTATTTAACTGGATCGAAGTTGAAGGAGTGAAAAGAAATGCAGCTAAAGATGTTGTTTAGGAGGAATGTGTAGCCAAACTATGTGCTTGCAAGTTGTTTAGTCATTAACTAGTTACAATTTTTTTTTTTTTTTTGCCCTTTGACAAGTTGTTTGCATTCTTTGTAGGTTTGAGAAGATATTTCACGGGGACATCAAATGCCTCATCTTGCTTAACAATGACAATGTGCGACCCTTTTTTGTCTTCAACAACAATATGCACCATAAAATGTTTCCTAGTTTCTAAAAATATGGTAATAAGATGAAACAAAAAAGAAGCCCACAGTATAATATGAATTATGATTGCAGGATTTGCAATGGCCTCTTGTTTATTTTCCTTCAACACCAACCATCGCCTAAGCTCATTTACTTTCTTGTTGTGGTGGCGATGGCGTTGACAGAGGACGGGTAGTAGTGGTAGTGGCTCTGGCAGAGGGCAGTGGTGGTAGCGATGGAGATCAGCAGTGCTAGCAGTTCCAACAGTGGCTGAGAGGGGTGACGTAAAAAAGAGGTGAAGGATAAAGAGGAAGAATTAAAAATTAAAATGAGGTTCATATGGTAATTTCAATATGATTAAATGAGGACCATGTGAAAGTCTCAAACATATAAGGGACCATCATATCCTTCCTCTAGTTAGCATTGAGTAACAAATCTTTTTTTTCTTTTTACATGGACTGAGCAACAAATCTACTCTTTTGAAAGTCGAAATAGAAAATAAGTTTAACTATGAATATATTAACTAGAAGTTTGCATCGAGAAGTTTTTATTAAGATAAAAAACTATAACTATACAACAACAATAATCAACCCTTGTTTCACTAGATAGGATTAGTTACATGGTGTTTGGGACCATCTCTAAGTGCCCAAAAACATGGTTGATCCAACATAGATCCATCTCAAAATGGCCCAGAGGCCCAACTTGGGAACCGTTGGAAGCATACTATGGAAACCGTTTTCAGTTACAAGGGCATTAATTCTAGATTTCATAACGCTTAACATCAGATTCTATAACATACGCAAATTAGTACAAATCCAAGACCGTTACTTGAGAATCTCACACTTCACTATTACCTTAACCTCTATAAATAAGAAGTCTCATTCCAAAAAATAGGTACGCATACTTTCAATCCTAGACTCACACTGCTTGCTCTGATTGACTTGATCGTTGAAATCCTTGTAGGTACCCCCTCTCTTTCAACGTGGGATTCAACCTTTACTTCAATCATTGTTGTGTGTAGCAACCGTAGAAGTCCTAACTTAAGTTTGCAGGATCCTATTTCCAGAATTCGGCGATTCATCCGAACATTAGTGCTGTCTGTGGGGAACTTCTTTGAGTTGCTTTTTTCACAATCTTTTTGTCCACTCATCATCTACAGGAATTCATGACGGCTCATGGTCCAGAGAATTCATGGCCACCCTCACAAGAGCATATAGATAAGCAAATTGCTTCGGAATTAACATCCGACGCAGGAAACAAGAACAATGCCACATGTTCTTTGGAGCCATTATCGAGGAACGTTTTAGCATCCAAAGTGGAACGAGTTTCCTAAGATCCTATCCCATACAAAGAAATTGTTTCTATGATGCAGGAACAAGCTGAGCGTATTTAAAAGTTGTAAAGGAATTTGCAGGAGTTGGAAGGAGTCACTGACAAATGAGGTCTTCAGAACTAGTATCATCGAACTCGTGATCGAAATGAGCCACATCAATACCGAACTAGACAATATAAGGATGAACAAAATGCTCGAGGTAGCGTTAGAACTTGGGAAAAAGAAGCACATAAATTCTAGGGAGCCTCGAAGTGAATATTCCCATCGTGATGACTATGCTCAACCATCCCAGACAAAAAGTTTTGGTCACCAACCCAAGTATGAAGATCATTATGGAGATTTGAATGAGGATGATGAAAATGCCTTTCTCGGACTATGTTATGAGTGTCAAACTCCTTAGAGGGTTTAGACCCCTAACCAATATGGAGCCAAATGATGGGAATTCCGATCCTCAAGAACATATGGATGCTTTCAAGTGCAGATTGGCATTGATAAGAGCTTTAGATCCTGTGAGGTGTAGAGCCTTCCCGATTACTTTGAAGAACTCTGAAATATTTCAATTCTTTACCATCAAGGTTGATCAACAAATTTTTTGACTTACAATCTCGTTTTCTAGCATACTTCACGACTCGAAAGTTTAAACCCAAACTAGTTACTATCCTTTTGGGATTGTCTCAATGACAAGGAGAACCACTCCAAGATTTTCTTGAGTGATTTAATGCAGAAACTTTGCTGGTCGAATAATTGGAAACTCAAACAGCGGTTCTCACCTTACTCAATGGGCTCCAACCTAGGGTATTAAAAAATTTACTTTCCAAATAGCCAACAAGGATAATGGATAAGATACAATTAAGGGCAGAAAAATACATATATCTCGAAGTCACAAAGGGCAACGACAAACTTAGCAAAAGGGCAAGCTGAGAAGAAGTCGACCTTGCAGCATGAAGAATGCCAATGAAATGAGCCTAAGGCACCGAGGGTTGAAAGATATCATGATTATATTCCCCTTAGTGTGTCCTTAGCCAACCTGTACAAGGAAGTTGGGCAAGTAGAAAAATCCCAAAGCGAAAGGCACTTTGAGTTAGGGCCAACACAAATAGTTCTTTATTCTGTGAGTATTACAATGGCTTTGGACACAAGACTGAAGGTTGTTATGATTTCCGGGATGCTGTTGACCAATTAATTAGAGAAGGAAAGTTAGTAGGGTACATTTCCTCTCAATGCAGTCCAAGGCAAAGAAGGGCTTCACCCGTGAAAAATGATGAAAGAAGAAACCCCCGATCACAGAGAGTCCCAAAAGATAATTGAGATTATGAAAATCGGGAAGAGGAACCTATTAAAGATCAAGCAATGCCATAGCCGGAGGTTTTACGGGAGGCAACACTACTAAGTTGGCCAGTAGGAAACATCTTCGAGAGGTTTTGAGGTTATCCGCAGAAAAGATTAAGAAGGCCCACAAACCATCTCCTACACTCAAGATTGTGTTTTCCAGTTTCAATTTTGAAGATGTTGTTCCTGGACATGATAACCCTATGGTCATTTAGACTAAAATGGTGAATGCCGAGGTCAAAATTGGTCTTCATCGACCAGGAAAGTTCTACAGATATTATTTTTCGAGATGCCTTTGACAAACTCGGATTAAAGAATTCTGATCTTCAGAGTTAAAGGAATAAATTGTTGGTTTCTCTAGGGAAAAAGTTTACCAAAATTGATTTGTAACTCTGCATGTAACTTTGGATAACTGACCTAAAACTTAGACTATTAAGGTTGATTTTTTTGTTGTTGATTGTCCTTCAACATACAATATCATTTTGGGAAAGCCATCCTTAAATAAGATTGAAGCTATTGTTTCAAAAGCTTGTTTAACAGTGAAGTTTTTTTACTATGATGGGGAGAAAGCCACCGCGAGGGCCAATCAAGCTACAACTTGAAAATGTTATAATGCGAGCTTAGCAGTTGCCAAGAAAAAGGAAACAAAAAACGAAGAAATATGACCTCTTAATTCATCAAAGGTTATGTTAATTGACCTTGACCTTCGAGGTCAACAGGAAGCAAAACGGCCTGAACTCAGAGGGGAACTCAAAGAAGTACAAATCGGGCTAGAAGATTTTCAAATGACCCAAATAAACAAGAGCATTGCATTCCTTCTTAAAGAGAAGCTCATAGCTTTTTTAAGAGAGAATGTGGAATTATTTGCTTGGACAACGGTAGAGATGCCCGGGATAGACCTTGAATTCATGAGTCATCGTTTGTCTATTTTCCCTGACGTCCACCCTGTGGCTCAAAAAAGAAGGAAAATGACGTTGGACAAAGCCCAAGAGGTTCAAAAATAGGTTCAAGCCTTGTTGGATACAAGTTTCATCAAAGAAGTAATATATTCAACTTGGGTATCAAACATTGTTACAGTTAAAAAGTCCAATGGATAGTAGCAAATGTGTGTTGACTGCCCCAAAGGACTCTTACCCTTTACCAAGTCTTGATAGATTGGTTGACATGGCGTCCAGGTTCTGATTCCTTTCATTTATGGACGTATACTCGGGATATAATCAAATCCCTATACATCCATTAGATGAGGAGAAAATTGCATTCATCACCCCCACAAGCAATTATTGTTACAAAGTTATGCCTTTTGGGTTGAAGAATGCAGGAGCTACGTACTAGAGAATGATGAATAAATTTTTTGCCAAGCATCTTGGAACTTTGATGGAAGTCTACATTGATAACATGTTGGTGAAGACAAAGGAAGAAGAAGAGCTTTTGTCAAACTTGGAAACCGTGTTTGGATGTCTACAAAGGCACAAGATGAGGTTGAACCCTAAAAAATGCATTTTTGTTATTGAGGCAGGGAAATTTTTGGGCTTTATGCTCACATATCAAGGAATTAAGGCAAATCTTGATAAGTGCAAGGCAATCTTAGAGATGAAAAGTTCGACTTTCATGAAGGATGTCCAATACTTAACAGGAAGAATTGCTTCTCTTTCTAGATTTTTAGTAGCATCAGCTCAGAAGGCATTGTGCTTCTTCACAATATTGAAGAAAGAGAGCAATTTTGAATGGATGATAGATTGTGAAGCCACGTTCCAAGAATTCAAGTGTTACTTGTCAAGCCCTTCGATCTTATGTAAGCCCGAGATTGGTAGCCTACTTTTCTTGTATCTCTTGGTGAGTGATTTGGATAGTTGGCGTTCTAGTCTGAGAAGATGCGAAGCAACAATTTCCTATTTACTTTGTTAGCAAGACTTTGCAAGGGGCAGAAATTTGGTATCAAAAATTGAAGAAAGTAGCTTTAGCCTTAGTCTTTGCAGCTCAACATCTCCGACAATATTTTCAAGCTTATACCATAATAATCATAATAAACCAGCCTATTCGACAAATACTTTAGAAACCAGATCTTGCCGGAAGGATGGTAACTTGGTAGGTAGAACTTTCTGAATTTGATATCCGGTATAACCCTAGAAATGCAATCAAAGCTCAAGCCCTAGTAGATTTCCTCGTGGAAACATATGATAAGGAAAAATCTAGGGTATGAGTTAGAAACTATATGTTGACGAAGCTTTAAGCACAAAAGGATGTGGCACCGAAATTATTCTGGAAAGAGAAGGTGACATTATGGTTGAAATGTTCATCGAGTTCGAGTTCCCCATCTCCAATAACCAAGCCGAATATGAAGCATTAATAGCTGGACTCCATCTTGCCTTTGATGTATGAGTTAATAGGCTTATGATTTGCAATGAATCTTAGATCGTAACATCATAAGTAACTGGAGTATATCAAGCCAAGGACCCGTTGTTGCAAAAGTACCTTGCTAGAGTAAAGGAGTTGATGGGAAATATCGACATTCCCAAAGTCCGACATGTGCTGAGCGAACAAAATGTCCAAGTAGACATTCTTTCTAAATTGGCCAGCACAAAGACGGGAGGAAATAATAAAAGTGTAATTTAGGAAACTTTGAAAACTCCATCTATAGTAGACTCGACTGCAGTATCGATAATAGAAGAGAATCCAAGTTGGATGGTCCTGATTATATAGTATTTGAAGAATGGAGTCTTCCTTCAAGATCCTGTTAATGCAAAGAGGATGATGAAAGAAGCTTCCTATCGCACCATTATTGGAGAACAATTATACAGGAAAGGTCTTTTCCAACCTTTGTTGAAGTGTCTCGGTCTAGATCAGACTACTCTTGTACTCAAAGAAGTTCATGAAGGGTTTTGCAGCCATCATCTCGGAGGAAAGGCATTAGCATTGAAACTCTTATGAGCAGGATATTATTGGCTGACGATAGTAAAAGATACGGTGGAATTCATAAAGCAATGCCCGAAATGCCAATTGCATACCCATTTCCACATTACCCCACCTAAAGAGATTTCGACAATAATGTCCCCATGGCTATTTTCCAAATGGGAAATCGACTTTCTAGGTCCTTTTCCTCTAGCTGAGGGACAAGTGAAGTTCTTAATCATGGCTATTGATTATTTCATAAAATGGATAGAGGTAGAGCCACTTTCTACCATCATGGTGGTACAAGCCTGGAAGTCTGTTTGGAGGAATATTTTCACCTGATTTGGGATACTCGAATCATTGGTAACAGACAACGATACTTAATTTAAAAATCATAAATTCTGAGGTTTCCTTGTGAATTATAGGGTGGAGCATCATTTCATGTTTGTTGAACATCCCCAAGCAAATGGATAGGTAGAAGTAGCCCGCAAAGTCATACTCTGTGGATTAAAGAAAAGACTCGATGATAGGAAAGGTGTATGAGTGGATGAACTCGAAAGTGTTTTATGGTCATATCAGACAACCCCCAACTAAACCATGGGAAAGACCTTTTGAAACTTACTTATGGTGTTGATGCTATGATCCTAGTCAAAGTTAGAGAACCAAGCCCAATTACATTTGGAGACACGAGTGTCGAGTCAATGAGAGAAGAGCTTAATCTTGCCACTGAGGCTAGGGAGACGACACATATTAGACAAAGAGCGCTAAAATAAAGAATTGAAAAGAGGTATAACACCACAGTGGTTCCTTGAAAGTTTGAGGAAGGAGATCTTGTTTTACGACGTGCCAACATTGGAGTGTCAATTTCAGGTCAAGGGAAGCTCACAACAAATTGGGAAGGTCCTTACGAAATTATTAAAGTTTTGGGAAAAAGGGGCATATAAGCTCTCAACTTTATCTGGATCCCAGGTTCCGAGATTGTCGAATAGTTTGAACCTAAGAAAATTTTATTTGTAAACGATGAAAAATTGATGTATTTTTTTTCTTATCTCGAGTTTTTTTCCCATTGGGCTTTTTTTTGAGGAGGTTTTAATGAGGCAAAGCTTCTATCGGCCAAATGGTATACACATACATTGCCACTTGGTTTTTTATTATTATCAATAACATAGTGTGTTCATTTCTTTCTTATCGTGTCCAATACGTTATCATGTAATCCTAAGGATTTGATCACCTTTTAGTCGGAAAAACATATAACATTCAAGATAAACGCCTTGTGCATTGCATCAATATTATATCTAGGTTTTTACCTCGGACCATTTTAAATTGTTAAGTTTAACTTAAGTGGAGTCAAAATTCCTTGAGTCTTAAAACTTAATCGATATTGGAACCAGGTTAATATTACCTTGGTAAAATCTAGGTTTTTACTTCGGATCATTTTAAATTGTTAAGTTTAACTTAAGTAGAGTCAAAACCCTGAGTCTTAAAACTTAATCGATATTTGAACCAGGTTAATATTATCTCAGGAGAATCCAGGTTTTTATCTCAGATCATTTTAAGTCGTTAAGTTTAAGTGGAATTAAATTGCTTTAAGTCCTAAATCAATAACGAAACTAGGTGAACATTACCTTGGGGTTATCCAATTATGCGCTTGATGAAAATCAAATTTAGATTATTATGGACAAGGTAGGACCCAGCTCGGTTCAAATCTAACTAGCTCGAAAAACACCAAGTTTGAGTTAGAAAGACGCTGAAGTTCTTTAACTTTGCGAAAGTAAAAGGCACATATAATTTGTGAAAGTTAATCTCATTTAATAAATCTCGAAAACTAGGATGGGTTAAGTACATAGCCCAAAAGGGCACAAAATACAAAGTACAAAAAACTAAACTTCAATTAGAGGAGTGGTTGGATCTTCATTTCCTTCTTCTTCTTCAAGTAAGGCAATCTCTATACGCCCATCGATGACACATTTGTTAAGACCAACCTCGTGGAATTCGACATCCAAGCAAATAACCTAGCATTATGCCAAGATATCATCTTTAATCTTTAATGCCAATTTTTCTTATTGATGCTTTATGAACTTGACGTCAGCTTTCAGCTTAGAGATCATGTCAAAAGAATTAGCATTAGTCTTCTCTAACTCAAAAATTTGGACCCTCGACTATTCCAGCTGTTGATCCTTCAATCGAGCCTCTTCAAGTTGTTCATCTTTCAGCCAAAAAGTCTCTCTTAATTCATCAACTTTAGAAGATAACCTCTGCTTTGCCTCCTCTAGAGCAGGTTTCTCCTTCTAGAGGTCGGTAAATTTCTCCTCTAGGTTTTTCTTCTCTTAGGAAACTCAGGCCCCGAAGGCAATGGTCTGAGGATGGTCGCCAATTTTAGGAACATGTGACCCATCCATCGGAATTTGGCCACCAAATCTTGTTCATCACCTCCAATTTTTTAAGAGTGGCAGGAGTCATTAATTTCTTATCCATAAATTCCAAATAAGGGAAGTCTTTGGCCATTACATTGACCTCTGATGTATTCTCCAAAGTTAGAGGATCAGTAAGATCAACTTGCACAACTTTCATCTCCTTGGCCACCTTTTTACCTTTTTACCTTTTCAAAGGCTGGATTTCGATGGTAAGAGACCCCAAGGCTGCAAAAAATTTTAAATCCTTAGAACTCTCGATGTTGAGACTTTTGTTTTCGTCCTTTTCATGTTGTTTCTTGCTCAAAATATGATTTGGAGGATGGTAAGGGTAGACTTTGGAGCCATTTTTTCTACATAAGATAAATAAAACAGAAATTAGTCGTACATACAAAACAAAGGTACAAAGGAATACATGATGCCCTAATGATCACCAAGATGTGACCTAGCAACCTCGAATTCGATGCCAACTATGTATTTCAAGTTGAGGAGTTCAAAATTTGTCAAGAAGCAATCAACCACGGCTAGTTCCTCAAATGAGAGATCATCCTTATTGACTCGAGACATCTCAAAATCTTTGCTCTAGTAGTTGTTTATTCTTAGATCTCTTTCCAGGGTCTCCCAAAATGGAATCATATTAGGAGCACCGAACACCTTAAAGTAGAACGGCTTGAAGTGGTGAAAAGACTATTCATATAGCAAGAATACTTTTTCGATTTGGCTGAGCTTAGAAAGACAACCACTCGGTGGTCAAACCTCTACCACTGGGTCTACTAAGGGTGAAAAGAAAGAAAAGTGCATTCAGAGAAGGAGTAATTTTGAGATATTCGCATATAATCTCGAAACCGTATATCACGGCCCAACTATTAGGATGAAGTTGTGACGGAATAGTCCCAATTCGTTCCAAGATGGTGAATTGGAAGTGAGCAAAGGGGATGCGAATTCCGAATTTGGAGATTAGGACGCTGTACATCTATATCCATTTCGGGCCACCCTCGAGGTTAAGGTAACAAACTCTCCTATTGGCATCGGGTGCTTCTAAAACATATTCCTCCTCGTATTCTCTTTCTAGAGTTAGTAGATGTTCTTCTCGAAGCGATTATAAAAATTTTGAGGTCACCTTCGAAGGGATCCTGAGAACTTCACAATCTATGCACTTGTATGTCTAGTGGATCAAGGGCAGAAATGTGAGCTATTGTGTTCTCGCCATTGAATCAAACCTACATAGAAAACTACCCCTAGATTACAAAGTCGAAAAATAAACTCGGAAAATCAAAAGATCGAGAAATCAAAAGAGTTACATTCCGATGGTGGTTTTCCTTGCTAAAAGTTGGAAATCACCAGAGGGTGGCGGAGAAGAAGAAAGGTTAGAGGTGATAACCACCCCCTAACAGGGGAAAAGCACAAGAACAGAAGAAGAAGTAGACTAAAATCACCACTACAAATCACATTTTTTCCATAAAAGCAAGTTATGAGCATATAATAAAGCGCAAAAGGTGAAATGTAAAAGCATGGAGAGGAAACGCACCTCTGGGAATAAGAAAAATATGAAGGTTTGAAGACTTCGGTGATACTAGAATTGATTCCTTCTTGAGAATCTTCTCGTGTAATGCAAATCAAGTAGAAGCAAAAAGGTGAAGACCCTTGCATCTAAAGAAAGATATAACCCCTTTTGCCACACAACTCAAAGGTCACGAGGGGTAAAATGGAAAATACCCTAAATCAAATTATAACGGTGCACAAAATGAAGTGCCAAAACTCCATGCATCACCCTATGGAAAGAGGTGTGGCTTGTGATGTGACCTAACAAGATAAAGAAAACGATGCGTCCTTAAGGAAAATCAAATCAAGTGAAAGTCATCATTCACTTTCCGATGTTGAACCTTTGGTTATGGGATTACTCAAACTCAGTATCCGATATTATCATATTGAAAACCAAATTGGGGGCATTCTTGTGGACCATGTCCAAGGGCCTAAAGACATGGTTGGCCCAACATAAATCTATCTCCCCAGAGGCCCAACTTAGAAATCGTTGGAAGCATACCACGGAAACCATTTTCGGTTACAAGAGCATTAATTCTAGATTCCGTAATGCCTAACATCAAATTCCATAATGTACGCAAATCATTACAAATCTAAGACTATTACTCGAGAATCTCGAAGTTTGCTATTACCTCAACCTCTATAAATAAGAAGTCTAATTCCAAAAAATAGGTATGCATACTTTCAATCCTAAACTCACACCTCTTGCTCTAACTAACTTGATCGTTGGAGTCCTTATAGGTACCCCCTTTCTTTTGCCATGGGATTTAACCTTTCCTTTAATCACCATCATGTGCATCAATCGTAGAAGTCCCAACTTAAGTCCAGAAGATCCTGTTTCCAGAATCCGGCAACTTATCTCTGAACACATGGATTAAGCAATGCTATAGTATTTTATCACAAATTATAGGTATATTTAAGCTTTTTAATATGTAAATTTCTTTTAATAGTTTTATTTGTGACTTTTCTAGGTCTCTCGAGCCTTATTTATTGAACTATCTTCTATCTAATCTATTCTTCTTAATAGGGTCTATATAAGGCTCCTCGACACATACCCAAAGCATCTAAGGCGAGATTTTATTATGTTCTCTACAATAGGCATTACTCCAACTTTCTCTGTAATGCACTCATTCCTAATTCTATCTAGTCTAGTGTGTCCACTTATTCAATGAAACATTCTTATCTTTGCAACATTTAGATTATTTTCTTGTTAAGTTTTTACTGCCCAACATTTAGTCTTATAGAACATGGCCGATTTTATAGCTGTGCGATAAAATTCACCCTTAAGCTTTGGTAGTATATATATTTTTAATCACAAAGAACACTTGAAATACTCTTCCACTTTGAGCACTTAGCTTGAATCCTATGTTTATATCTCCCTCTATTTTCCCATTATTTTGGATAATGGATCCGAGATACTTAAATCTTGTGACTTGTGGTATGGTATTGTCCCCAATTTTCGCTTCTAAATTAATTAGAATTTATGTGTCTTTTGCTAAACTTATATTCTACATACTATGTTTTACTTCTACTTATACGAAAACCATATGATTTTAAGGTTTGTCTCCACAACTCTAGCTTCTTATTTAATTTCCCTCTTGATTCTTCTACTAGGGCTATATCATCTCGAAAAAGCAATATGCCCCATGGCATCAAGTCTTGAATATGTTCAGTAAGCACATCAAAGACTAAAGTAAAAAAATAGGACTCAAATTTGACCCTGGGTGTAGTCTTGTACTTATAGGAAAATCTTCTGTTACCCCACCTTGTTTTCTTACATTAGTTATAACCTTATCATACATATCATTGATTGCTCGGATGTAGACTATTTGAACTCCTTTCTTCTCCAGGACCTTCCACAAAACCTCCCTTAGCACCTTATCGTATGCCTTTTCTAAATCAATGAAGACCATATGTAAATCTCTTTGGCCCCCTCGTATCTCTCCATCAATCCCATAACAAGTAAATTGCTTCCGTATATATATATATATAACCACCAAAACTAGTTCTCTGTGATTTGAGTCTATGACGACTTGAATTTAGATACTAATTTCATCCCTCATATTTAGTGTTTTAATCCTTTTTGTGGCATGTTTGCTTTCTACTTACATGAATTTCATAGTTTGGTGCCAATTTGCCTCTTTTGCCAATTCTTGTATAAACATGCCTTTTTCCTTGATTTTCTATTTAAATGAGTTCCAAGAGTTTTGGATCCTTATATATGTTGTTTTTGACTTGTAGGAACTTAACTTGGGGGGATTTGAGACTTAGAAGTGATTGGAAACTCAATTTCAATATTGCTAAATTTTAGCTTAAACATGCTGCAAAGATGAGCCACAACTCTCTCATCCCAAATTCAATTGAAACAAATAATGCATCCATTTTGAAGCCAAGAAAAAGATTTACAACTTTCATGAAGACACTGAGAGCTAATTCTGAGGTTTAGGGGCTCAAATAAAACTCAGAAGTGACCAGAATGTCAAATTTTGCGTGGTTGCTGTCAGGAGGTTGTGCGATAGCACAAGGGCTGTGCAATCACATGACCTGCAGCTGAAATATCACTTGATTGACTAACTGTTGCGCTATAGCTCAGCATGTTGTGCTATAGCACAACCAGAAAATTGTAGAACAACAAAATAGGTGCAATCATGGGTTTTAGGCCACTTGAGCCTACTTGTGGAAAGCTAATGCACAAGAATTCATGTACTAATACCTAGGACTTTACCCAATTACGTAACAAGGGGCTCATATTAGAAAAGAACTCTCTTCTTCTAGTTCTTAGGCTTCTTTTATCTCTAGTTTTTCTTTTTCTTCTCAAATTTTCTTCTCTTTTAATCAAAGCTTATAAGAGCTATTCTGTAGTTGTTGTTTTATAACCTCCAATACCATGGAGGAGTAGACTCAAGCTAGCTCAAGGGGCTTCCACAAGGCTCATAGGTTGTATCTCGAAACCTTATGCTCTATTTATGATATGTGATATGTTTTCTTTAATTCCTTACCTTCTTTTTTCATTCATAGCTTACATTGAATGGCATTGGCATGTTTGTTTTGAATGGGATCATTAATTGGGATTTTGTTAATTGGCTGATTAGTAGGGAGTCAAATAACTAAGGAATTAGGAGTTTGGCTTGGGTTCAAACCTAAGCTAATGTAATTCAGAATAAAAAGCAATATAGGTTAATTAGAGTTGAGATTTCAATTTCCTAATTGATTTTATGTTAGTTGAACACCTACAGGTCTCTAGGTAGAATTGTGAAGTTATTGGTGAAGGTTTCTCTAATAGTTCAATTAGCCATATATCATGTGTTTGATTATTTATGTGTTGATGATTGATCAATCTTGTGCATTAGGAACTTCTCAAACTAGTGCGTTAATCACATATACTCTCTTATTTTAGCTTTTAATCATTGCATGAAACACAAAACCCCCTTCGTTGCTGATGAAATAACTTTAACATCCACTTGAGATGACTCGAGTTGTACCACTTTGCTCTAATTTTTAGTGCAACTAGTTATTGTAATTTGGGTGAATTGCGACATTCACTTCCAAATTTTGGTGCCATTACCGAATATGTTGGTGCTATTTGACTTGTAAATACCTGCACTTGCTTTATTTTTCATGGTTTTGGTCGTTTTTGATGTTTTTGGTGCATAAATAGGTGCTGCCTTATTTTGGATTCTCTCGGATTGACCTGAAATTTTTAGTTTGAGATTTGTTTGGCATTGTAAGCAAGACTTACTATTTTAAAGCTAGCCTTGCCTTGTTTTGTAACGACTGAAAATTTTATCGTTACTAACCGAGTTGTTCAATTGTTATCGAATAAATGGGTTTAATCGAAATTCGATTAAATATTTACTTAAAGCCAATTAAGTATGATTTAGGAGTAATTAGGCTTGGTGGAATTAGATTAGGAACATAAGAAACCTCACAGAATTTTTCTAAAATCCGGTTTACCGATTTAAGAGAAATCGGTAAGATGTCGGCAATTTAAACTGTTGAAACCGGGTCAATAGAAATTATACTGTGAGAATCCTAGGATGGATAGCCAAGATTTAGCCAACTTACCCATGCAAGTGGCGCCATCTCAGCCCTCCAAATGGGCTGCCGAACTAAGTTACATAACTTGCTCAAATCCACCAATTACATGTAACTTGCTTGAGAAGTTTTTAACTTTTTCCTTTTCTACCCTTGCACATTTTCGGTCCATATATCTGACCCCTCCCCATTCTTTTTCCATTGTCACACCTCATCTCAACACATATCATCTTCCTTTCCCAGAAACCTTTAAGACATCACCAGACTTCTTCAACTCCCACCATAAACTCAACAAGAATCATACCTAGAAAAGGTAGGAATCCTACTCCTCTTCTTATTTTTCCTTGGTTTGGAGTTATGTGTAGGTCTTGATACTTTGCGCTTCTAATGATATATGGATTAATGATGATGTTTTATAGCTAATTATATATATATGTTATGATTAAAATTAGAATTGGTAGGAAAGAACTTGAATAGAAGAGAAAACTCAAGAAACTGTTAGAGTTTTTCCTCAGCAGTCCATACAGCAAAGTGTACGGCTCTGTCTATAGCTGTTTAAACTTTATGAATCTACTTTTATATGAAACTAGACATTCAGAGCTTTCCATACATATATAATATAAGGTCATTGGATCAGTATAGCGGTAGATATGAATTTTTGAAGTTTAACCTAGAAATCAGGACCTTCATTAGGGCAGTGTGAGTTGAGAAGGGTGTAACTCACCTTATACAACTCTAAATTGAGTAAAACGAACTTTGTTAGAAAGCTTACACATAGGAGAATATCCCATAAAAATTTTCGAATTAGATAAGGTTCCATTTGTTCCCAGTGAGTCGAGAAATTTGCCTTATGACCAATCTGGGTTGGAATAGGGTAGTTCAGTAGGGTCAAGTTTCAGAGCTTATATCTCGAATTATACTTATTCAAATAATATGAAACTTCTTTCATTTTTTGTTCTGTTAGGTTTACATGGATATAAATTTCATATAATTTCACCCAAATTTCTATTTTTAGTGAATTTTCCCTTACAAGAGTGCAATTCTGGCTGGAAGTAGAACAGACCTGGGATAAGACACAAACACATTGAGTTAATGTCGGAAATCGGGACTTAGTAAACAAAGAGCTAGGTTGGTACACTCAAAAATTGAGGGGAGAGTGTACTTAAGGTTGAACTCGGGAGAATGTACTTAAAGATTGAACTCAGAAAGGACACTTAAGGTTTAACTGGGGGGGTCATACTTAAGATTGAACTCAGAAGGTATACTTAAGGCTGAGCTGGGAACTTAGTTAATAAGAAATTATATCGAATGAAGTCCAGGTCGAGAACTTATAGTTTACGAAACACTCAAAAATTCTTGAAAAACCAAATTGTAGGTTAAGGTCGGAGGTCGAGATCATAGGTACATAAAACCCTTATACACATAATTCTGAGACTCCACCCAAAATCAATCTCAGGAGATCAAACACAACCCTGGAAGTCATAAATCATATAAATCTCCGAAAGTTGAACATAGCCCCGGAGGTCGGAACTTGTATAATATTGGAACTCGGAATTTATTTAACCTTGAAAATGAACTCGGGAACCTCATTAGAAATTAAAAGCTTAAGATTCTAAATGTTGCACTTATTGATATTGTTATATTCTTGGTATGAATATGATGTTTGGTATCGAGTTTGCTGTTAATTACAATTTCCTAGTTGTATGACGCTATTTATGACGAAGCGAATATGATCCATTATGCTGAGATTTTAGCAAAAAATGCAATTAATATAAATTTGCAAGTTATGCATGCATGGGTCAAAGGGTTAGCCAAGTAATGCTGCCTTATAAGCATAAGACAAGTAATTCTACCATTATAAGAATGAGGAAGGATTTCCATATGACTTGGGCTAGCCCTTGAACAAATTTAAGGGGAATAGGTCAGTGGGGAAGTCGAGGAAAGCAAACTTGGCGATCCTGTATAGGAATGAACTCGATCTTGAAAAGCGGACCATTACCCAGGAGTCTTATGCCCAATAGACTTCCAGGGGACCAAGTGTGGAAAAATATGAGTTAAGATCAAGTGCATCATTTTTCATGCAACACCACATTTTCAGTTATCATGCATTGATTTAATTGCACCATTGGATGTTATATATATGTTATTACTCATTGTATGGTTATCATTTACCTATGTCAATACACCAATTTGATTGTTTACTTTCTATTTAATTTCCTTTACTTCCTTAAGAAAAACGGAGTTGTGTTTCGAGCTATGATTTATACAACTAATTGAGTAGGACTTCATAGTGATGTAACATTTTCTTTAATTAACCAAAATCTGAAACACTTGAGAATGGCGGTGATGACAGTTATATATACTTAGGATTTTCTACCGAGAAATCTTTATTTCTCACTCTACTATACATTTCCACATCATTCTTGGAGCATGGAGAATGCGGCTATCGGTGTCCTGTTCATTGAGTTTCCAGAACTCCACATCCATCTCGACCCGTTCATAGATTCCGTGTACATATCTGGGAGATGCTAGTTCCGTCTTTACTTCTTTTTCCAGAGAGACTTTGCTGTACCCCTTATGCACCCACTGTTTGACTCTGCCGTCCCTTACATTGCCATCCCTCTCCACATGGCTCATCCTTTTCCACCTCCACCCGCAGCAGCAGCACCAGCCATGGCTCCGCCAGTTACTCCACCACAGTCGATCCCCTCTGCCTCTATGTCTAAGGAGGATCATTCGGAGGCAGCGAGCTCATCATCCTCATCTTCTGCCCTGGGTATAGACTATACCCCTGCTGATGCCCGTATGGCGAATGGATTCCTTTCTTTGGAATCCATCTAGTTGGAGTACCTGCCGTAGCAGCAGTGGATGTATAGGATGACCCTCTTTTGGCAGTTTGGGTCATAGGCATATGGGTGGAAGTTAGTAGTTGTATATGAAATGTCCCATGGGGACCAGTAGGAGGGAGCTGTCCAGATAGTCAGGCCGATTTATTTTGTGTTAGCGGCCTCATTTTTATCCTATACTGTGTTATATTTCTTCTGACAACTTTAAAAACAAATGTATATGCACGATATATATATATGCAATTTGGTTATTTTGCAATCTTGTTTGTGTTACTTTATTTTCCAGTACAACGATTGTTTAGTGTTTATCTCGCTGCCAAACAGAAATTGATTAAAGTGAATAGTTAACTCTTAAGTTCATCACACATAATAACTTATCAGGTAATATATTATGACTTAAGTATAGTATTTTGTCTGGTAAGATGTTGCATGTTTTGCCCAAATTGCAATGTTTTGACCACCTTTTGAATTTATTTTTATTTTTCTTGTATTTTCAATTTTATTTTTATGCGATTCCTTTTGTTTTATCTTCTCAAAACCCAAAAATATCTTTTGTAGTATTTTCTTAGTTATTTTAAGTCATTTTAGAGTAGTCCTTAGTTTCTTCTTGCATTTAGTTTATTCATTTCCACTTTTCTAACATGTTTACTAACCCACATTTTAGTCCCAAACATTTAGTTCCCATAGTATTGCAGGAGCTAGAGTGGTTGATGAGGATCCTTAACAGAGAATGGAACATCAGCTGGATAAGATGAAGTATTTAATAGAGCAATATATTGTGGGGAATCATATCCAACAGTGACTGTAGGGATACAATTCCTACTTCGGGATGTACCAGTCTGATTGGTATGATGGAGTTGGCTAGAGATATGAGGGTGTTCCATCACAACAACCCCTGTATTTCGAGCAGCAACAAGCATTCGAAGCACCTTCTTTCTCTGAACCATCTGGTAAGTCTAATAGTAGCCTCCTCACTCTCTATAGTGTTTTTTTTTTTTTCTAAATCCATACCTATTGTGCCTATAAGTATAATCCATATCTGAAAACCTTTTATGACAATCAAACCAAGAATTCTTTTCGCCATAATTTAGAGTGAATGCTTTTATATCCTCCATATATATCGAGCATGCCAATTTCCCTTGCATCATCCATCCAAATAACATCCCATAAGCCACCATCGCTCCTTCGATTCTCAAAGTGCCATCTTATATAAGATGTTGAACTCATTTATACATACAACCTTTTAAACATTGTTTCTCAATAATATTACACACCTATAGAGCATAACAATCACACGACAATTAACAAAATTATGCAGAGTTTCTCCATAAATTAGGAGTCCCTAATAATTTTATTACAACATTTTTTTCAGTCCATAGTAATCTATACTATCAAAATAATTTCGATTGTGCCTCCCCTTAGAATAGGAGTCACCGATTATTACATTATAATAGTTATTTAATTTATAAAACATTCTAAATAGCCAAAAAACTAGGCAAAAGGCTCTCCTTGAATAAAGAGCTAGTCTCCACTAATTATTTCATCATAACAATTATTTAATTCAAAAAATATTCTAAATAATCAAAACAATTTGGGTAGATTCTTGCCTTAAATTAGGAGCCTTCACAAAAATTAATTCATCAACCAAACACAAATAACAAACACATGCAGCCATGCAAATTAACAAGTCAATCCTAAAAACGGTTGTAAAGCACACCCCCTTACTTTACATCATGCAGGCACACAATACCATAGCACACAAGTCATGAGAAGCAACTCTAAGACTTCCCTTATGAGAAGCAACTCTAAGACTTCCCTTAGTCGTGCAAACTTATCCTTTTTTTTCCATCCTACAACTTTATCATAGAAAATTTAAGTATCTAATATTTCAAAAAACATAAAGTTAAAAAAAAAGGGGCACAACATACATATCTAAAGCATCAAAACACTCCAATCACTAAATGTAGCATAATGCAAACACTCTAAGTGCTCCAAACAAGATTTTTAATAATCAATGCAACAAAATAAGTTAGTTAACAAACTTAGAAACTAAAAGCTTTGAGTAAAGAAATGGAATAAAAAAGAAAGAGGCGAAATAAAAAAATAAACTAATTAAAATGCTCAATAACATACTATGAATATAATGGTGGTCACTAGCGGCAAAATGGAAGTTTCAGTGGTAGTGAAATGGCTAATAGCCGTGTAAGGGGGAGAAAGTTGCAAATGAAGAAAAAGAAGAGGGCGTCTCACGTTCTAATGTTCTAATTTATTATTACCGATGGATTTTCTATCGGTAATAAATTAATGAAACAATTTGTTTCATTAATCACATTATTAATGGATTTTCTATCGGTAATGAGTTAATGAAACGAATTGTTTCAATAATAACTAATTATCAATGAAAATTTCATCTCTAGTATGGAAAATGAACCGCTTCAGTAGTAACGCCTCAATTTCAAATACCGATGGAAAATCCGTTGGTAATATTTAAAATATTTAAATTAAAAAAATTAAAATACGAAATGTTGCCGACAGCACATCCTTTGATAACTTAAAGAAGTAATAATTAATTCTTCTAACTACCAATGAATTTTTTGTCGGTAATTATTTAAAATTTTAAATTATATTGAAAAGAAAATATGATTTCATACCAACAGTCATTCTATTGGTAATTTAATTTATTTATCGACGGAATATTTGTAACATCCCCCTTTTCTTCAACATAGTGTAATAGAAACTTTGAATTATTGTCCTTAGGCAGTGTGAGAATTTCTCAGGCAGCATTATGTTATGACGATTCTCACACTTTGAGCTATAGAGTAGCATAACACTACTATTAAAAAATATGGCACTGCCATATTTTGAAAATTAAGAAATGACAAAAATATCCCTATAAACTTTTGTTATTTGCAGTGTTGCCCACAACTTCTGAAAATATCACTTCGACCCCAAATGATTATTTACACAATACCCCTAGAACTTTTCAGAAAATGACAATTAGGTTCCCATATTCGTAGGATTAGTAGAATAGTATTTTAAATAGAGCAGAATCATGGGGCGGAACTGTAGAAGTATAAAGCTCAGTCGATTGAGGCACAGAGGACTCCAAGTGTGAAATAACGTGGGATGCCCTCAAACTTGCTCACAATTACGGGAATGCCATTAGCTACAGAAAATAGAAAACAGGAAGACCAAAAAGGGTAACATCTCGGTGCGTCTAATTTGCATTATTGATTATTCGATTTCATTAGATATATAAGAATAATTAGAGATGGATTAGAGGGAGATTAAGGTTAGAAGGATTTGAAATGGTTATGTACAAAATTTAAGTAGACTATTAGCAACATTCCACAAGTTTGTAGGAAATCGATTAAACTTCGTATTGTATACTGCAATAACTGAGTCAGTAGAAGTTTGCACTGGGAAAGCCCTAGATTAAATGAATATGATGCAGCCACCTATCCCTATATGTGGTGTCACCCTCACATATGGATTTAAGAAATTCAACAAAAATTTACTCCCACAAAAACCACCAACCAAGCCATACCAACCTAGGTATTAAGTCATCATTTCTTTCCTTTTGCTCCTCGAAATATTTTCGTGCTCTCTCTCATTTCTACAGCCCTTCATCTCCTCTTTCCTTTTCTTTCCTTCAACTTTATAACCAAGAGCTTCAAGCTCAATATTGGAGGCCTTATTGGCCTTAAATCTATTAACTCCTTTTATCAAAATTAATCCCCATCCTCTCTTTTACAAAACCTGTAACATCCACCACGAGTTCCGACTTCATCTTCGAGTTTCAAATAAAACGGATAATTTCCGATTTCTAACTTAACCTTCAAGGTCCAAACAAAATGGACGTGATTACCGATATCCGAGTTTATCTCCCCAGAATGAATATGAGTTCTGACCTCCGAAGTGATATCCAAGCTTAACTGGATGTGCACGACTTCCAACCTCAGAGTTAAGGCCCAAGTAACATACGAGTTCCGATCTCCGTATTTATTTCTAAGAGTTTTTAATTTCTTTTAAGATTCTTGAGTTTGAGTGTATTTACGACTTCCGAGTTGATTCGAAGTTACACACGGGTTCCGACCTCCGAATTTATTTGGAAGAGCTTCTTATTTCTATTGATGTTCCTGAGTTTGAGCTTAGGAACAACTTCTGATATTGAATTGGGACTTCCGAGATTATGTAAGTTCCAATTTCCTGGCACATAAGGTTAACATTTTGATTCCGGATTTCTGGTGTTACGCCTAGAATCGAACTCCGAGTTTGATCATGAATCGAGTTTCAGAACTACATGTAATAAGAGTTTTAAAGCGTCCTAGTTTTCGACTTCCAAGTTTACGTTAACGTACCGGACTTCCGGGTTTAAGTGTTTTTGGTTTTCTATTCTTGTCCTTGACTTTCGATTTTAACGTGATTAGTGTGTTGTATGATTTCTGACTCCGACCTTATGTTTCAAATAAATTGTGAATGATTTTCGACATCCGACTTTGTTTTCAAGTTTCAAATAGAACAGATAGGATTTCTGATCTCTAATTTAATATTCAAGTTTCAAATAGATGGGCACGAATTCTGACTTTAAGCAGAATCGAGACGAGTTTCGATTTAAGATACAATGGAAGCGAGTTCCACTTTTAGGCGACATGGAGAATAATTTAGCCATAAAAGAGGGAGACATGACTGAACTCTACCCACAAAATTTCAGCCAATCAAAATTCACAAAGCCAACTACCTCTTCAATGTTTAAATAAGATTTTTCTCTCTTGTTCCCATACTGATTTGCTCTAGTCTCACCTCTAATTTCATCCTTCTCTTTCTCTCCTTCTCTTAACCAACTCCATCAAACCTTCAAGCTTTACAAGGTTCTATCAATTCAAACTTCAACACCTAGCAAAATCATACTTCAAAGAGGTAGAGGTTCAATTTTGTTCTTATTATTCTGATTATGAGTGATTGATTTTGGCTTTATCTCCTCACTTATTGATGTGATTAGTGAATTAATATGATGATATTTGGCTATTTTTATGCTTAAATTTGATTAAGAAGTAGGAAACAATGAGGATAAGAAGATGTGAACGGCTGGGAGACCAAATTCTCTCGGCAGTCTGTACAGCAGAGTGCACGGCTCTGCCTATAGCCACTTAAAGTACTATTTTTAGATGAAAGTAGACATTCAGGATTTTTCATACATATATAATATAAGACTATTGGATTAATATTGAAAGAGATATGAATTTTTTAAGTTTGACCTAGGAATTAGGACTTTCATTCGGGCAGTATAAATTGAGAAAGGTGTAACTCACCCTACATAACTCCAAATTAAGTAAAACTAACTTTGTTGGAAAGCTTACACGTAGCAGAACATTCAATAATAAAATTTTGAGTTTGGTATGATCCTACTAGCTCTTAGTGGTTTGAAGAAGTTGCCTTATATTCAAACTAGGCCAAAATAGGGCAGTTCAGGAAGGTCAAATTATGGGGCTTATAACTCGAGCCCTACTAAAGCAAATGAAATGGAACTTTTTGCAAATGAAGGCTTGTCCTGTTAACTTTAGTATGATACCAATTTCATATAATTTAAGCTGGTTTTCAATTTTTAGTGAATTTTTATTTTTAAGTGTGTAATTCTAGCTAGCTACAGGGCAAACTGGGATAAAACTTGAATATCTTGAGTTATACAAGTCAAAATGAGATGGGCATTGGCTAGAAAATAAACACATAATACTCTAGCATCCAA
The DNA here is from genome assembly GCA_031439595.1 of Pterocarpus santalinus. Taxonomy (NCBI): domain Eukaryota; kingdom Viridiplantae; phylum Streptophyta; class Magnoliopsida; order Fabales; family Fabaceae; genus Pterocarpus; species Pterocarpus santalinus. The sequence goes on from CM062525.1 coordinate 22,002,485, forward strand.
AATGGAGGTCCAGATCAGTTAAATAGAAATTTTGGCTTGACTTACAAAAATCGGGTTGAATGAATGTGCTGAGAAAGCATTTATGTTTTTAAAATGCAACATTTATCCCTATAAGATTGATGAGTGAATTATCAATGAAATGATATGATAACTTTGTATAATTGACTGTCTGAGTATTGGCACTATTCATGAGGAAGTAGACACATTTTGTTATGCGGTCAAAAGTTCGGTAAGCCTATGCATGAGTTACAATCTACATTCAATCCATGCGTATTTGCAATGAGTCCATAAAAGGTCATATATGAGTTCATAAAGGTTATGTTACAAAGAACATAAAAGTTATGTTATGATGAAAGTTCCATAATGCTTGGCCAGCCCCAAATTTAAAGTTAAGGGGAATAGATCGGTGGAAAGGTCAGGAAAAGTAAATCTGGCATTTTTATATAGGAACGAACTCGATCCTGAAAAACAAACTATTACCCAAGAGTTTGAATGGCCAAGAACTCCCAGGGGACCAAGAAATGGAAAAAGTAATGGAAAAGTTTATGAAGATCAAGTTGCAAGTTAAAGAAAGATATGAATTAAATCAAGTTCACTTGCATACAACTAAGTAGAAGCATCTTTATGTGCATTTTCAATTATCTTGTTAAGTCATAATGTTATTATGTTTCTTGTTGAAGCATATTTTACTATTCATATTTTTATGACCATCATATGACATGGTAAGTGATTGTTAAAATATAATCTGCTTCGAGAAAGATGTTTTCAACTAAAAATTGAACCACTGGTTGTGTATATGTGCTCACATTTTTTTTATATAAGAAATCAAAATGGCTGGAATATTTATGATGACACTGTATGGTTTGAATTTATCTGCTAAGAACCCTAGGTTCTCACTACCTGCTTGTATATTTTTCTTTTCTGTAAACATTTCAGCACCTAAGTTAGAAATCAAGTGAGAGGTGGAATACTGCGACGTTCACAGAGCAAGACTCGAAAGCAAACTAAATCAAGAGACTACTGAGGCTAATTGATGGCCAGTAGGAGCAAGTTCTATGTAATATGTTAGTCACAAATTTCTTTTAAATTGTAATTATTTTATTCTCTATATATATTACAGACAATGAAATTTATGAGCTATATTTCAGTAATAAAGCGTACAGTTGAAGGGCCATGTGTTATATTTTCCGTATTTTATAGAATCTTTTAGTACAGTGACAACCTCTTAATATAACTCCGTGGTTCGAGCATGGCTTATATAATAGAGGGTGTTACAAAAACCCCTAATAATTTCATGATTTACCATCAAGCAGAGTCTCTCCACCTCCATGCAAGCTGCTGCCTTGATGAGGGAGGGAGGCTAAGATGTTGCTATTTTATCTTCCTTGCTTCCATAGTTTCAAGGATTTGGAGGCAGGTAGCCCAAATCCTTAGCTTTTATTGTTTTCTATGAGTTGTGGTGACTGAAGTGAATCCCTTGTGATAGCCTTGGTTCATGCTTGTATGATGGTGTTTTGATGTTTTTCTAATGATTTGAGATAAGGAAACTTAGTTTGAGTTGAAAAATTGATCTAAAAACTCAAAGAAAACTCAAACATAATTGGCTGGAGATAAAATCTCAGACATATCCATATGACGGAGTGTACGGCTTCGCCTATAGTAACCAAAATTTAATGAAACCAATTTTAGATGAAACTAGACATCTAGAGCATTCCAAACATATAATTATAGGCCATTGGATTAGTATTGAGTGAGATATGAATTTTTTAAGTTAACCCTAGATTTTTGCCTCTAGTCCTAAGCAAACTGGATTGTGGAGGACATAAGTCGCCATATATAACTTCAAATTGAATGCAACTAATTTGTTTAGAAAGTTAACACATAGATGTTCATGCCATAAAAATTTTAGATTTAACCCCTAAGTAGTTTGCTCCCAATAATTCACCAAAGTTCCCTTATGTCTTGACTAGACTAAAGTAAGGCAGGCCAATTATACCAACTTTAAGAGCTTATAACTTCTATCCATTCAATGAAATGAAACTTGTTGAGAATAAAATTTGGTTCAGTTATCTTTAAGACAACATAGGTTTCAAATAAATCCAATAAGATTTCTTTTAGTGCCCAATTTTGCCTAACAATAGCGCAGTCTTAGGTTAAACCTTAATAACTTAATTTATACTTATCAAAACTTAATGGGACTAAAGAGAACTAAAAATAGACAAATAATGCTACATCATACCCAAAATTCAGATTCAAATGAATTAAGATGGAATTATGGTACATTTTAGAAAATAGGGCAGAATTTAGGGACTTAGGTATAGTTGCTAAATGGAATGCTTGGGCACTCTAATATGTGAATAAGCCTTACTTAAAGTTAAAGGTTGCAATTCTATGTTAATGTTGAAAGGTTAATGTGTTATCATGGTTCTGATGTCTTGGCTAATTGTTAAAGTTAAATAATACTATTCATGGGGAAGCGGATCTGATCCATTATGCTGCCGAAATTCTGGCAGGAACTTGTGAAAGTTATGAATGCTTATGTATTATGTACATGAATATCATGCAAGCATGAATATTTGAATGTAAAATATGAGACAATTGCATGATATAAGCATAATGATGTCAAGAAAGAAGAAAAATATAAGAATTTGTAAGGGGATGATGCACTGAGCCTCCAACTCGTAGTGGGCTAGGGTGATATTGTATATAACTTGGGCCAATCCCTGAACGGATCTAGGGGGAATAGACTGATGTGAGGGTCGAGGAAAGTAAACCCGTCACTCATATATAGGCACAAGCTTAGACTTGAGAAGTAGGCTATTACCCAGAGATGAGAGAGGCCATTCACCTCCAGAAGGCCAAGTACAGAGAGGCAAAAGGCAAGGTAAAGGAAGAATAAACAAGAAAGTCAAGTGCACTTGCATAATTTCAAGTATGAGCAGTGCATATGCATATTCCATTTTCTTAGAATGTTGTAATTGTTATATCTGAGTATGCTGCAACTGCTATTATAATTGCTATAAAATATGCCAAATGGTTGCTAAAAGTTATTTCGCTTCCAGAAATATATTTTCAAACTTAAAATTGAATCAGTTCTTTTGTGTATATGTTCACATTTTCCTAAGAAACTGAAGTGGTTGGAATGTTTATGATAAAACTATATGATTTGTAGTTTGAGTTTAACTATTGAGGACTTAAGGTCCTCACTGCCTATTTGTGTATTTTTTTTCGTAAATATTCCAGTGTATTAGAATAGACTTCAAGTTGGCAACGAACATCTCGAAATACTTACAAGATGTAAGACCTGGACTTGAGCCTAGTCTAGGAGACCAAAGTAGGCGGCCGATAGCCACAAAGTGTCGACAATAGACCAAGAAAAGAGTTATATGCAATACTAGTTAAGTTTCTTTTAAGTTATATTTATTTTATCTTATGTGTATGAATATTTGTGATTATAAAACCTTATTCAATAAAGAATTTTAAAGTTTTAGGGTCATATGTATAATATTTTCTTATTTTAAGTGTTTTATAGTATCTGTAACGACTTCTAGATACAACTCCATGGCTCGAGCATAGTGTATGAGTTTGGAGGTTGTTACAATATTCGTCGGTAATTTTTTAGGTTTAAAAAAAAAAATAAAAGGAAAATACAAAATGTTACCAATGGCACATCCATCGATAATCAATTGGCACCATTAGGCGCAAACATTTATCGATGGATTTACCGACAAGTTGTTTGTTTTGTTGTTAAATTTGGATATCAAATTATTTTTAATTTTACCGATGGTAAATCCATCGGAAATATTGACGGATTTATACCATCAATAAAATTTGTTGGTTATTTGCAAGTTTGTAGTAGTTTTGAATAAAGTTTTGACTTTCATAAAAGAATTGCTTAGGTTAGGATAATTTAGGTACCGTCGTAAATTCTGTCGATTATTTACAAGTTGTAGTAGTGTTGAATAAAGCTTTGACTTTAATAAAAGAATTGTTTAGGTTAGGATAATTTATTAAATCAAAATTATAAGTAATTAATAGGGAGTGTGGATAGACAATAGTCCCTCCTTTATTTTAGTGATTGTTGTGAAAAAAGAATTTTTCATTATCTCATTTATACTATATTGTGTTATCTATTAAGCTATTTCTAGGATACAAATGACACTTTTATCTACTTATTATATTTTCTATTTAGATATCATATGTGCATGTTCACATCATCATACTCTACATTCTTGCTTTCTAAAAAATTTTCTATATATTTTTAGGAGGATTACGTCAATGGAGAAGAAATTGGAAGGTTGGATTGTGGGCACAAGTTTCACCTTAATTAAACCAAACAATGGCTTGTGTTGAAGAATACATGCCCTAACTGCAAACGAATGGCACTAGATGTTAATGGAGGTTGTCGATGATTAATTCCTGGCTGTAACTTCAAAGACCAAGATTTCTACCTTTTAGGATAAATTTATCTATGTGGTAATACTTGATGCTTGATGGATGATGCCCTTGAGCTTCTAGAAGTTTCTTCTAGAAAATTAATGTTGCTAGGACATTTGATGACATGATAGGAAGTCATTCCAATAGAACCTATTTAATTGTTGCTCTGTTGGCATGGCGCTTTGAACCAGATACCTGCTCTATAACTATCAAATTATGTTTTGTCTAATGATTGTCTATAATTATTTGTTAATACCTTAGTCATAGAAAATTGCTTTGCTTGATTTTGACAATAACTTCGTCTTTTTATTTGATTAAATCGAGTTATGCCACAAGGATACCTATTTTCTCATAGAGGCTTTTGCTCCTTTTTCTTTATGATTACCTCTTATGGGAATAAAAAAAAAAAAAACTTTGAACAAAGAAGGCAGTGCTTGAATTCGACAATGGAACAAGCAAAATATGATACAGTAAAACGTAATATAGCTATGCAGCATTTATAATTGTTATTTGAATTAGTCAAGTGTTGATAGAATCTTCTTTTGTTTAGATATTCTTATCAGATGTATATAGCTCAAGTAACAGATTTTTGTTGTAACTGGCTCCTAAAACTTAGGGCCACTCTCTCTCTATGTACTCATTGGGTTTGATATAATGAAGCAAAACATTTCTTATTTTGACCTATGCCTTCATATGGTATCATGAGCCAAGCCTATAGCTAAACAACGCAAATTTGATCTTACACCATGTCTTCTGCTACATCAATTCTAGCTGAACCCACCATTGTCTCCACCAATACCAACAACACCACAAATGCTATAACCATCCCAATTGTCCAAGATAACTCCACCTCTGTTATGGCTCTCAACACTCAAAATTCCACCAAGCTTTATGGTGCTAACTTCCCCTCCTGGAGAATGCAAATGAATGCATTCTTGGTTTGCCATGACCTTATTGGTTTCATAAATGGAACCAAAACTTGTCCCTCTCTATCTCATCGGGATTACACCTATTAGCATAGGCAAGACCAACTTATTCTTCATGCTACTCTTTTGCTGTTGATCAACATGTAGTCATAATGCTTGGAAATGCTCAAACATCCAAGTAAGCTTGGGATGTACTCACCAAGCTTTTTGCCAGCAAAACTAGAATTCACATCATGTGTCTCAAGGAACATCTTTTCTAGTCTAGCAAAGGGTCATAGCCAGTTGTTAAATACCTTCGCAGCATTAAATCCATTTTTGATGAACTGTTAATGATTAACTGCCCTATTGATGATATTGATTCGGTGGTTTACACCCTTAATGGCTCTGAATACAAGGAGGTCTCTACCACCATCCATACTAGGGAGACTTTTATCTCCTTTGATGAATTACATGACATGCTTATTGATTTTAAGGCATACCTCCATCGCAATGACAACAATTTCGATCAATCTTTTGTTGTACAGCCAATATAGCTCATAAAGGGAAATCCTCTTATATAAGCCTCATCATCAAGCTCTCAATTATCTACACGTTGCACATCTCCTAGCTCTTCTAAGCAGGTTATGTGTCAATATTGTAAAAAGCCAAAACACACTGCAAAGGTCTGCTACAAGATTCATGGATATCCTAACAAATTAAGATCAAAGCCTTCTACTCATCATACTCATGTTCTGCCTTCTACTGCTAGCTCTAATTGGATCATGGATTCCAAAGCAAGTCATCATATTACCCATGACCTCAATCAATTACATCTCTCTACTCTGTATCATGGTAGAGATCAATTGATTATTGGTGATGGCTCTGCCTTACTTATCTCTTACACTGGTAACACTGAAATTTCCACATCTTCACACAATCTTCACCTTTCTAATGTCCTGCATGTTCTTCTTATTTCAAAAAAATTAATCTTTGTTTCTTACTTTTGTCAAACTTGTAACATCCCCATATAACGTAATAGGAAGTAATAAAAATAAACTTTTGTTATTTACAACCTTGCCCCTGAGCTTTTTAAAAAATAACCTTTAGGTCCTTATATTTTATTTACAGCCTTGCCCCTGAACTTTTTAGAAAATGATAATTAGGTCCCTATATCAACAGGATTAGTAAAATAAGGTTTTAAACGAAGCATAATCACGTAGCGAAAACGTAGAAACCTAAACCTCGGCCGATTGAGCCACAGAGGTATCCATATGTGAAATGATATGGGATGCCCCTAGACTTACCCATAATTACAAAAATGCCATTAGCCATGAAAAACAGAAAACCAAAAAGGCCCTCAACTTGCAAAACGTTTAATTTACACTGTTAATCGATTTATTCGATTTTATTGAATCCTTAAGATTAATTAGAAATTAATTAAAGGTTGATTAAGATTTAATTAGATGTTAGATTAGAGAGATTAGAATTAGAAATAATTAGAATAGAAACATATAAAACTTCACAAATTTCTTCAAAACCGTTTTACCGATTTGAAGGAAATCGGTAGGATTACGGTATTTTAAACTGTCGGAACTGAACCAATATAATTTCAACTCATTAACCCTACTTTAAGTGGCTGAGAACTAGCCACTTAACCCCCAAATGTGGCGCTATCTTGGCCACAACTCATGGGGAGGCTTGGCTGAATTTCAGCCTTGCAAATCCAACCAATCACAAGCCAAGAAGCCACCTATATATACACCCCTTCAATCAGATTTTCTGCCCTTTCCTTCACCCATTCAGACTGCACCCTTCTCTCCTCTCATTCAGCTCTCTTCCTTTGTTCTTCACACACATAACTCTAGCCAACATCAAGCCTAATCAAGCTTTGCTCATCCAAGCCTTCAAAATCCAGCAAAATCACTTGTGACAAAGGTAGAGGTTTTATTCTTGCATCCATCCTGTGGTCATGGCTGGCTGAGCTTGGATTATTTTCACCTTCTATGATGTGTTAAATGAATGATTATGATGATATGTGATTGGTTTTGGGCTATTTGTTTGATTAAAACCGAATTGGAAGCAAGAAAGAATGAAAATAGGAAGAGCTGATGGGTTGGAGAACCAAAAACCCTCGGCAGTCCGTACGGTGGAGTGTACAGCTCAGCCTACAGCCAATTAAATTGGGTGGAACCATTTTTATATGAAACTAGACATCTAGGGCTTTCCATAAATATATCATATAAAGCTTTTGGATTAGAATTGAGAGAGAGATGAATTTTTGAATTTCGACCTAGGATTTTGACTCTAGTTCTGGGCAGACTGGGTTGTTCAGGGTAGAACTCGCCCTATACTACTTGAAAATGAGTGAAACTAACTTTTTTAAAAAGCAAAAACATAGGGGAATGTCCCAAAAAAATTTCAGAATTAGATAAGATCCCAGTTGCTCCCAGTGATCCAAGAAATTTGCCCTATGTCCAAACCGGGCCAGAACAGGGCAGTTTAGGAAGGTCAGAATTCGGGGCTTGTAACTTGAGCTCTACTAAGTCAAATGGAATGAAACTTTTTTGCAAATGAAGCTTTACCCTGTTAGCTTTAATATGAGTCCAATTTCGTGTAATTTTAGTCAGTTTTTGATTTTTAGTGGATTTTTACTTTTAGTTGCCTGATTCTGGCTGGCCATTGGGCAGGCCGGGATAAAACCTGAATATCTTGAGCTATAGATATCAAAATTAGATGGGACGAAAGAGGTTAGAAACTAGACACATAACTCTCTAACATATCCAAAATTGAGGTTTAAATGAGTTAAATAGAAATTATGGCTTGAATTATAAAAACCGGGTTGGTTGAATATGCTGAGGCAGAAACTCTGCCTTAATGAGTTTAATGTTATTATGAGTTCACTATTGAAATATGTGTGCAATGTTGTGACCTTGTGATAAATTGGTATTCTGATGTACTGGCACTATTCATGGGGAAGCAAACTTGATCCGTTATGCTGCTGAAATTCCGGCAGCAATATGTGAATTATATGAATGTGATAAACATTTAAGTGTTATGCTCACAAGATTCTTATATGCAAGGATGATTTAAGTATGATATGAATATATTGAATGTGGATCCCTTCACTTGGAGGCAGTTGCACTTTGAATCCCTCCTTGTGAAGGCAGCTACCCTCTACCTTGGATGCACGTGGTCAGAAGAGATCCCTCAATTAGAGGCACGTGACCAAAATGAGATCCCTCCATGGCCAGAGGCACGTGAATCCCCTTGCAGGTGAGTCGGTGTGACGATGGTCACGAGTCGAGTTGACGAGCTCACTCCAAGGCCAGGCTACCTAAGGGCAGTAAAGGCTAAAGACTAAAGACTCAAGACTAAAGATTAAAACATATGCAAGCACCCCGCTCACATGAGGCATGGCATCGACCCAGCTAGTGTGAGTCTAGGGGCTAGGACTTACATGAAGCATGGCATGACCCAGCTCGTGTAAGTACCGAATAAAGGTCCCATATTCCTAAGGAACGTGACATGGCAATCACGCTCTGATGGGGTATGACATGACGATCATACTTTGGAATGTGGCATGTAAAGATTTTATGATGAAAAGAAAGGAAAAGAAAGAAAAGTAAACTTTATGTATATGCATGAATTTAAGTACAAGTAAAGTTATGTGCCAATGTTATATCCCCAGTATATTGATGCTATTGTATTTTATTATGTTTCAGCTACTATTCCTAATATAATTCATGAAATTGGTTTCGTATGGGCTCTCCCAAATTGCCAAGTGTGTAAGTAAAATGAACTTTGCTTCAGACATTATATTTTTGAACTATAAAATTTAGCAGTTTACATAGTATGTTCACCATTTTCATAATAAACCGAAGCAAACTGGAGATGACAACGATGACACAGCTTATGTTAGTTTAATAAATCCTACTGAGAATTTATAATTCTCACTCCTATGTTTATTTCCGTGTTATCTCTAGATAGTTCAGCAGTTTCGAAGAAAGTCCTTCGAGGCGGAGTTGACAAGTAAGATTGAAGGTGGCCGAAGGTTGCTGCCAGACAAGGTCCGATTAAGTGACAGTAACAACTCCTAGGTGAGGTGTTATGATTTAAGCATAGTACCGTACTCGAGAGAGTGTTACAAAACTAACCCAATCTCTATTGAATTTTTCTCTAACTATTTTGTGGTGAAGGATCTAAAGACAAAGGTGTCGTTGCTCAAAGGACCACATTGGAATAGTCTTTACCACTTACCTCCCTCTTCACCTCCCAAAGCATTCCAGTCCGCCAAATCACTTCCATGGCATCATATTCTCAATCATCCATCATCTAGTGTCTTTCAACATTTGGCATTTGCACATCATTTGAAGTCTAGTGTAACCTTACCATGCATCTATGCAATGGTTCCATGAGTCACAAATTGCCATTCACTATCTCAACAGTGTCAAGTTTGCGACTTCTTCAGATTATTTACATGGATGTATGGGGGCTTACTCTTGTTAGGTCATTAGAAGGTTTTCTTTTTAATTTAGTTTTAGTAAATCATTTTTCTAAGTATGTTTGATTGTATCCATTGAAGAATAAGTCACATGTTTTTGTTATTTTTCCTCAATTCAAGTCTATTGTTGAAACAAAAATTAACTTCCTAATTGTTTCAATTTATTCCGATAATGGGGATGATTTATTAAACGTTAGTCTTTTCTTAATCAACATAGTATCTTACATTTCACAACTCCACCTTACACTCCAGAATACAATGCCACAGCTGAAAGAAGACATTGCTCAATTATTGAACAAGCTGAGCTTTACTTTATCAAGCTAAGTTACCTCCATGTTTTTGGTCTTTTGCATTTCAAACAATAGTTTATTTGTTAAATAGGCTACCTACTCAGGTTCTTCACATGCAATCACCTTTTCAAATTTTAAATCATGTATACCATCTAATTATCATCACTTGCATTCTTTTGGCTTTTTGTGTTTTCCATGGCTAAAACCACAGACATAGCATAAACTACAACTGAAATAATCTCCATGCATTTTTTTTTTTTGGTTATTTGAATTCTTGGTATGCATAACTTTGTTTAGACCTTACCACTAATAAAATTTACTTATCATGTCATGTTACCTTCAATGACAATGAATTCCTATATTCTTCTTTAGCCCAAATCACTACCTCCAACCACAATTCAAATCTTGCCACCTCACAACCGCCTCATATTTCAATTCCTATTGACTTCCCTGCACATATAATTTTTGATCATGTGCCTTTACTTTCTAACCCTATACCTCATGACTACCTTACTTCTCTACATGCATCCCGAACCTACACTAACTAACTACATTCTAGCATTACTTTGCGAGTTCATCTCCAACCTCAGATTCCATGCCAGGTAATAATTCTTCTTAACCTCCTCATTTATCATCTGACCTATCTAGACTGCACCATATGGTTACCCATTCTCAGAATAACATTTTTAAGCCCAAAAAGCTTTTCACTGCCACTAAACATCCATTACCAGAAAATCTTAAGCCATCTCGTGCGAAAGAGGCAATGAAATACTCTCATTGGCATCAAGCTATGCTGAAGGAATTTGATGTTCTTCTTCGACATAGAATGTGGTGCTTAGTGCTAGCACCCAAAAATTAGAATATGGTAGGTTGCAAGTGGATCTTTTGCATTAAAAAAAAAAAATCTTGATAGTTCAATATCTAGATACAAAGCTAGACTTGTGCAACAAGATACACACAAATGTTGGGGACAAATTTTCAAGAAACTTTTACTCTAGTGGTTCGACCTTACATTGTTAAAGTCGTCCTTACACTAGCCTTATGCAACTCATGGGGCATGCATAAACTAGATGTTAATAATGCCTCTTTTCAAGGCTCTTTCTTTTAACAAGTTTAGATGAGTGAAACCCCAGGCTTTAAACATAATCAGCGTCCTAATTATATGTGTAAACTTCACAAGGCTATCTATGGCCTTCATGAAGACCCTCGAGCTCGGCATGAAGCTTTAGAAAGCTTTATTAATAATTGTAGATTTCAGACTAGCAATTGTAATCCTTCTTTAGTTATCTATTCCAAGGGTGACATTAAGGCATTTTTTTGGCATATATGGATGTGTTTCGCAAAAAAATGTTGGCTAGCCGAATGGGTTGAAAGTCAAGGCGTGCCAGGAAACTATTCCAAGATGAAAAAATGGCTTGGATAGTGCAAAACACAACTGATTCTTACAATCATACGATTAATACTAAGAAAGGGACTCTATCTTTTAGCAAATGGCTTCCCAACCTACTCCAAAGAGTGTTTAACAAGTAGATCAGCAAATCAAATCACAAAAAAAAGGATATTAGCGAATGACTGAAGGCTAATAGAATGGATTGAAACTTAAACATACTGAGGGTAAATGAAATACTACAAACAAACTACGGTAAATAAATGCTATAAAGTACTAAAAAGTAAAGACAATGAATGTAAAGTGCAGGAAAACATAAAGATAAATGTAAAAGAAACTTATATTTGATCCATTTGTTCAAGGATGTCTCGATAGATTGTGCTTAAAGCTATTTATATATGTGCAAAACTTAACAGTTATTCTAAGACATCTATTAATCACATCCTCACACAAACATGGTTAGCAAACTTCCTCTTGGTAACTGCCTCATAACTATCTTCCTTGAGTGCACTCCTCTCAGTATAGTGGTAATCACTTAAAATGCTCTTTGCATTTCATCTATTCCCACTTTCTAAACTAGAAATCACCCTTGTCAATTGCTCTTACTTTTCAAGGAGTGGTCACAGACTTGGTCAAACTCTTATCCGCAGCTGCTGAAACATGTTATTTCTCGAACTGAGGCCTAGAACTGGTTTGTGGATTACAAGCTATCAAAAAGGCCTAAAGCATAATAGAAAATTCATGCCCGTGGCTAACGGCTAATGCCACTATTTAACTCTCAGCCGTTGGTCATTGCCTATTCTTCAGCTATCAGCTAAACCTGACCAAACATTGCTTTATCTGGCTATGTCTCCTCAGTGACAAGCAACGAAGCTGAAATGATGCATTTTTGAGGGATTCCTACTTCTCTAATTTTTCTTTTCCTTTTGTGATTTCTAAAGATATATCGCTTCATTAACCAATTAGTCCATCAATGTTTCATGAATTTTCACTTAGTAAACTTTTGGTTTGGTAGAATCAAGCTTGATCCGATCTCTACTCTTCTTTCTTGATTTGCCCCCAAAGCGCATCATTCTTCTATTCTATCTCAGCTATAAAGAAAGCTACCCATTGCATGGTTTCCTTTAAAGTCTTACCCAGCTGACCTATAAGTTAGGCAAGTAAATGGCTTCCTCTTGAAAATTGCAGCTATCAATATCTTGGCTAACATTGAGGCTTTAGTTATTTCTTCTTCAACTGAGTCATAATTATCGGCTGAGATTAATTATGGTCCCAAGCCTCCTATTTTGTTGGCCCTCTCCTGCTCTTTCTCCATGATAAACTACTCAATGCTATTAGTTGATTGAGATTTGCATATTCTAGAGCAATCAGCTTCTTCCTTAGCCGAGGATGCAAATTTCCTATAGTGATGATGGCATGATCAACTTCTGACAATTTGACATTACACCTACTCCTTGGCCTAAGAAATCTTTCCATAAAATTGGGCACAATCTTACCATCTTGTTGCTTAAGGCTCATGAGATCAGTAACCACAACCTTTGGCTCAGGCCAATAGAAGCAATCATAGAATAACCATTCCATGTTTGCCTAATTTTGCACAAAATTAGGAGGCAAAGACGAATACCAAGTAAAAGTCTCCGTAGTTAAAGACAAAGGAAATAGTTACTTATTTTGATTTGCCTTTCCATATTGAGTAGTGAATCAACTAATGTGATCTACAATAAACCTTTCATCTACGTCTAAGAAAATAGTGAAATTTGGAACTTCGAATTCTCTCGGCAAAGGCAATGTTTTCTTTATCCATTCTGGATACGGCTTTCGGTATACAGGCTTGTTGAGTGGCCTTAGCTACACACCAAAATGCCTTATGATGGTCTCAATTATCATGTTTGGATCTATACTCGCTTGTTGGTTGGCTAGTTGCACTGGTGCGGCTACTTGGCTAGCTTGCTGTTGTGGTGCAAGAATCAGCTGAAACACTAGTGGTTAATTGCCCATGATTAAGCATTCAGCCATTGGGAAGCAAACCATAAACTATTTTGCTAATAGCTCAGTTACTGAGTCATCAGTTGATGCACTAATAGTTGAGGATTCAACTGTCGATCAATAAGCAGCAAACTATTTTGGTAATAGCTTGGCTACTATACCATCAATTGAGATAGTGAAAGCTGAGAGCTTAGTAGCTGAGAAGCAAATTATTAACTATTTTGTTGATAGTTTAACTTATTAACTAACTGAGCTCTTGGCTGTTGAGTGTTGAGCAACTGGCTGTCCTGATGGAATAATACACGTTGGTTAACTTTTTGCTTGAGGTGGAGATGATCCTCATGGCTGCTCTACAACAAATCTTCCTATGCTTTGTATTCATTTCTCCAAGGTTGGAGAGTTGAGTCCGCTCGAATAAGCATGGCTAAGAATGACGGTTAATCAGCTGGTAGAGATGGAATAATTGTTCATAATTGCCCTCAGCATAATCCCCTATAGGTCTTGGCTGAACACCATTGCCAACCATTGGCTGAGTGGCGTTCTGTGTGCTAGCCTACAATGGAACATACCAATTTGGCCAAAAAGCTAAATGAGTAGTTTTCTAACGATTAATACTCGGTTACCCCTTGGCATTGAATGGTACGGCCGAAATGGTATTAGATGAACCTTTAATTACCCCTCAGTCAAAATGGAACGATGTTGTACTTTTATTTATCGGATGAATACTCATTAACTCTTGTGAATGCATGCCCCGCACCTCATTTTTAACCATTGGCTTAACAATTCTGGCTAATTGCGTTGACAACTGACATATCAAATTGTCCAACCCCATATTAATTTGCTAATGTACGAAAGATGTCATCATGACCATTGGCTACCCTTGTTCAACCTTAATCCCTGGAATTGGGTTGTCTGAGATAAGGCTGTCATGGCTGCAGGTTGACTACATGAAATTGCAGTTGTAACTGCTTGTGTTGTCACAAGCATCATCATTGGCTACCAAAATGGTAAATTGGTCTGCTGATGGTCCCATTGGAATGCCAACATATGTTTTGCACAAAATTATTTGGCTAGCTAAATGGGTTGAAAGTCAAGGCATGCCAAGAAACTATTCCAAGATGACTAAGAGGTTAGCTAGTGCAAAGCACAACCGATTGCCATGATCAAGCAATTAATAACAATAAAAGAACTCTGCCACTTAGCAAATGGGTTCCCAAACTACTCCAGAAAGCATTTGGCAGGTAGATCAGCAAATCAAGTCACAAAAAAAGGATATTAGCGAATGGCTGAAGGCTAATGGAATGGATTAAAACTGAAACAGGCTGAAAGAAAATAAAATACTGCAAATGAAATGCAGTAAAGAAATATTGTAAAGTACTGAAAAGTAAAGGCAATGAATGTAAAGTGCAGGAAAGCATAAAGATAAATGTAAAAGAAACTTATGTTTGATCCATTTTCTCAGGGATGCCTCTACAGATTATGCTAAGGCTATTTATATATGTACAAAACTTAACAATTATCCTAAGGCATATATTAACCACGTCTTTACACAAACATGATTAGCAAACTTCCTCTTAGTAACTACCTTGTAACTGTCTTCCATGAGTGCACTCCTCTCAACATAATGGTAACCATTTAAAATGGTCTTTATATTTCATCTATTCTGCCCATTTTCTAAATTCGAAACCGCCTTCCTCAACTGCTCCTACTTTTTAAGGAGTGGGCATGGACTTGGTCAAACTCTTATTTTTAGTTGCTGAAGCACATTCCTTCTCCAACCAAAGCCCAGAATTGGTTTGTGGATTACAAGCTGTCAGAAATGCCCAAAGCCTAATAGGAAATTCATACTTGCAGCTAATGGCTAATGTCACTATTCAATTGTCAGTTGTCGATTATTACCTATTCTTTGGCTAACTATTATCCTATCGGCTAATATTTATCCTTGGCTAGTCATAAGTTTTGGGTGCCAACAGGATGACTTATTAGTCACTGGCAATGATAATTTTTTTCTTAAAGTGTTCATGTAGGCATTGCCTATAAGGTTCTCATTGAAGAACTTGGGTACTCTTTGTTAATTCCTTGGTATTGAAATTATTCCCACAAAATCTGTTTTATTTTTATCACGGCACACATTCATCAGAGATATTCTTGAAAGGTTTGATAAGGCAGGTGCTAAACAAGCTCGCACTCCATTTCTACAGCTAAGCTTCAATTATATGATGGTTTTTCTCATATTGATGTCACACATTATAGGCAAGTCATTGGTGCACTTCAATACTTGAATATGACTACACCTGACTTATCCTTTGCCATAAATAAACTCTCTTAATTCATGGATCAACCAACAACTACCCACTTGCAGCATCTCAAGTACTTGTTATGCTATCTTAAAGGCACTATCAACCATGGTCTTTAACTCTACAAGCCTACGTCATTTGATCTAAATACATTCACAAATGCAGATTTTGGGGGGGGGGGATGCTGATGATCATATCTCGATCTCTACATTTATTACTTTTCTTGGTGGAAATCCTATCTAATGGAGCTCTAAAAGGAAAAGGACTATGGTAAGAAGCTCTACAAAAGTAAAATACCATGCAATAGCTACTGCAACTTCTGATGTTACGTGTAACATCCCCATATAACGTAATAGGAAATGATAAAAATGTCCTTAGACAAACTTTTATTATTCACAACCTTGCCCCTGAACTTTTTAAAAAATGACATTTAGGTCCCTATATCAACAGGATTAGTAGAATAAGGTATTAAACAAAGTAGAATCAGGTAGCAAAAACGTAGAAACCTAAACCTCGGCTGATTGAGCCATGGAGGTATCTATATGTGAAATGATATGGGATGCCCCTAGACTTGCCCATAATTACAAAAATGCCATTAGCCATGAAAAACAAAAAAACATAAAGGCTCTCAATTTGCAAAATATTTAATTTACACTATTAATCGATTTATTCGATTTTATTGAGTTTGTAAAGTTAATTAAAAGTTAATTAGAGGTTAACTAAGAGTTGATTAGAAGTTAATTAGAGAGATTAGGATTAAGAAGAATTAAAATAGAAGCATATAAAACCTCACAAGATTCTTCAAAAACCGTTTTACCAATTTGAAGGAAATTGATAGAATTTCGGTATTTTAAACATTCGGAACCGAAACAACTGAATGTCACATATGAAGACCTGAATTATGAGGCTGAAAATTCAGCCACGTAGCCTTTGGATTATGGCACCACATGCTTCAACAAATGGGTAGAGAGACTTGGTTAATTTCCATTCAAGAGCCAATCAACAATTAGTAAGCCATCCACTTCATTAAATCTTGATCAGATTTTTCTCCTTCTCCATAAGCAGAATTTCATACTGCCTCTTCCAATAGGCTTTTCTCCTTCTTCTCTCATTTTCTTCATCTCCTTCTTCTATTTTCAGCCTCCCTCAAGTCTCTTGTACGTATATCTTTCACTAGAACTTAAGACTAGCTAGTTTTGCATCAAAATAAGGTAGAGATTCAACTTTGTTCTTGTCTTCTTGGGTATGGATGGCTGATTAAGGCTTTTATTTTCTCACTTCTTGGTGTAATACTTGAATAAATATGATGATCTTTGGCTGGTTTGTTGGTTGCTTTTGTGTTTAAGATCGATTAAGAAGTAGAAAAGGATGAGAATAGAAAGAAGTGAGGGGTCCGAAGATTAAAACCCTTCGGCAGTCCATACGGTGGAGTGTACGGCTCTGCCTTCAGCTATTTAAATTTGATGAAACTATTTTTATATAGAACTAGACATTCAGCACTTTCCATACATATATAATATAAGGCTATTAGTTTAGTATTGAGAGAGATATGAATTTTGGAAGTTTCACCTCAGCTTTTGAGTTTGATTTTGGGCAGACTAGGTTTTTTAGGGCAAAACTTGCCCTACACAACTTAGAATTGAATGAAACCAAACTTTTTAGAAAGCTTACACATAGTAGAATATTCATACAAAATTTCAAAGTTAGATATAGTTTTGTTTGCTCCCAGTGGTTCGAGGAATTTTCCCTATGTCTAAACCAGGCCAAAATAAGGTAGTTCAGAAAGGTCAAATTTTGGGGCTTACAACTCAAGCTTTATTAAAGAAAATGAAATGGAAATTATTGAAAATGAAAGTTTATCCTATTAATTTTAATATGATACCAATTTCATATGATTTGAACTGGTTTTAG
Organism: Pterocarpus santalinus; assembly: GCA_031439595.1. NCBI lineage: Eukaryota > Viridiplantae > Streptophyta > Magnoliopsida > Fabales > Fabaceae > Pterocarpus > Pterocarpus santalinus. The sequence goes on from CM062525.1 coordinate 22,020,199, forward strand.
ATTTTTAGTGGATTTTTACTTTTAAGAATGTAATTCTGGCTAGCTACAGGGCAGGCCGAGATAAAACTTAAATAGTTTGAGCTACATTTATCAAAATTAGATGGGACCAAAAAGGTTAGAAAATAGACACACAAAACTCTAACATATTCCAAATTTAGGTCTAAATGAGTTAAATAGAAATTGTGGCCTGAATTACAAAAACCAGGTTCAATGAAAGTGTTGAGATAGCAGCCATGTTTTAAATGCAACAATTGTGCCCATGAATTTGTGAATGAAATGTTATGATTTCCCTGAAAAATTGTTTTCCTAAGGCGGATTTGATCCGTTATGCTGGCGAATTTTCGGCAGAAGTCTATGAAATCATGAGTGTTTATTTTACAAGAAATTTATAATATAAACAGCTACATAATTATGAATATGTTATGGTGATATGATCATAAATTATTCTTATGAGAGCATACATATTTGCATATGAAATGAAGGAAGGATATATGAGATCCCTTTACTTAGAGGCAATTATTTGGGTCCCTCCAGGTAAAGGTAGTTAAAAGATAAAGATGTGGGTCCCTTCAATCAAAGGTAGTTGTACATTGGGTCCCTCCCTGTGCAGGTAGCTAAAACTTTTGGGTCCCTTTATGCTGGAGGTAGATGGCCAACTAAGTCCCTCTAATCTAGAGGCACATGGGTCTCCTTGGGGGTTAGTACTGTGTGATGACGGTCACGAGTTAAGCTCGCTCCTAGATCAGACTACCCAAGGGCAGTAAAGACTAAAGATTAAAACATATGCAAGCACCCTAGGGACGACGATATGTAATGCCTAGGTGTGCCAAGTAATGAAAGTAAAGGAAGTTAATAGGAGACGTAATCACTTGCATCAAATGTACTGTTGCACTCATAAATGCATATTATTTAGTTGTTCTTTGATCTAATATGCTTATGCTTCAATTCTTTTCCCTGCTTATTTGTATCTATATACAAACGTCAATTATTCTGCTGCATTTATATTTTGATTCTTCCTCTGATTAACAAGTGTAGAAATAAAATAAACTCTACTTCGGATAATGCATTTTTTGAACTATAAAACTGAAAATTCTATTAATATGTTCACCTTTTACATAATAAACCGAAGCAACTGGAGATAATAATGATGACACAGTATATGATAGTTAATTGAATCCTACTGAAAATTTATAATTCTCACTATATTTCCGTATTATCTCCAAATGGTTCAAGAAATATTGGGAACAGCCAAAGGTTGCTATCAGACAAGGTCTATTCAGGTAACAATAACAACTTTTGAGTATGATGCTATGACTTAAGTATAGTACTGTATTGTACTTGGGAGGGTGTTACAGCTTCCATATGTTTTAATCTTTAGTTTGTACTGCCCTTGGGTAGTCTGACCTAGGAGTGAGCTCAACTCATGACCATCGTTGCACAGTACTGACCCACAAGGGGACCCATATGCCTCTAGGTCAAAAGGACTCAGTTGGCCATACGCCTCCAATATAGAGGGACCCAAAAGCTTTAGCTGCCTTTGCAGGGAGGGACCTAATGTGTAACTGCCTCTAAGTGAAGGAACCCACATCTTTATCTTTTAACTGCCTTCACCTGGAGGGACCTAAATAACTGCCTCCAGGTAAAGGGATCTCATATATTCTTCCTTCATTTCATATGCAAATATGCATGATCTCATAAGAATAATTCATGATCATATCACCATAACATATTCATAATTGTGTAGCTGTTTATATCATAAATTTCTCGTAAAATAAACACTCATGATTTCATATACTTCCGTCGAAAATTCGGCAACATAACGAATCGAGTCCTCTTCCCCATGAATAGTGCTAATACTCAAGAAAATAATTTTTCAGAGAAATCATAACACTTCATTCATAATTGAAACATCAAATTCATGGGCACAATTGTTGCATTTAAAACATGGCTACTGTCTCAACACTTTCATTCAACCCGATTTTTGTAATTTAGGCCACAATTTCTATTTAACTCATTTGGACCTAAATTTTGGATACATTAGAGTGTTTTGTGTCTACTTTCTAACCTCTTTGGTCCCATCTAATTTTGATAAATGTAGCTCAAGTTATTTAAATTTTATCTCGGCCTGCCCTATAGCTAGCTAGAATTATATATTTAAAAGTAAAAATTTACTAAAAATCGAAAACCAATTTAAATCATATGAAATTAGTATCATATTAAAATTAATAGGATAAGCTTTCATTTGCAACAAGTTCCATTTCATTTTCTTTAATAGAGCTTAGGTTATAAGCCCCGAAATTTGACCTTTCTCAACTGCCCTATTTTGGCTCGGTTTGGACATAGGGCAAATTCCTCGAATCACTGGGAGCAAAACGGGAAGTATCTAACTCTAAAATTTTTATGGATATTTTTCTATGTGTAAGCTTTTTAAAAAAGTTAGTTTCATTCAATTCCAAGTTGTGTAGGGTAAGTTTTGCCCTGAAAAATCTAGTCTGCCCGAAATCAAACTCAAAAACCTAGGTGAAACTTCCAAAATTCATATCTCTCTCAATACTAATCTAATAGCCTTATATTATATATGTATGGAAAACCCTAAATGTCTAGTTTCACATAAAAATAGTTTTATCAAATTTAAACAGCTATAGGCGAAGCTATACACTCCACCGTATGGACTGTCGAAGGGTTTTAATCTTCTAGCCCTTCACTTCTTTCTATTCTCATCCTTTTCTACTTCTTAATCGATTTTAAACACAAAAACAACCAACAAACCAGCCAAAGATCATCACCAGAAAGTGAGAAAATAAAAGCCCTAATCTACTATCCATACCCAAGAAAACAAGAACAAAGTTGAGTCTCTACCTTATTTTGATGCAAAACTAGCTAGTCTTGAATTCTAGTGAAAGATATGGGTACAAGGGACTTGAGGGAGGCTGAAAATGGAAGAAGGAGATGAAGAAGATAAAGAGAAGAAGGAGAGAAGCCTGCTGGAAGAAAGAGGATGAAATTCTACTTGTAGAGAAGGAGAAAAATTTGATCAAACTTTAATGAAGTGGATGGCTTACTAAATGTTGATTGGCTCTTGAATGGGTGGTAGCAAATTAACCAAGTCTCTCCACCCATTTGTTGAAGCATGTGGCACCACAATCCAAGGGCTAGGTGGCTAAATTTTTAGCCTCATAATTCAGGTCTTCATATGTGGCATTCAATTGTTTTGGTTCCAAATGTTTAAAATACCGAAATTCTACTGATTTCCTTCAAATTGGTAAAACGATTTTTTAAGAATCTTGTGAGGATTTATATGTTTCTATTTTAATTCTTCTTAATCCTAATCTCTCTAATTAACTTCTAATCAACTCTTAGTTAACCTCTAATTAACTTTTAATTAATTTTACAAACTCAATAAAATTAAATAAATCTATTAACAGTGTAAATTAAATGTTTTGCAAATTGAGGGCCTTTCTGTTTTTTTGTTTTTCATCGCTAATGGTATTTTTGTAATTATGGACAAATCTAGGGGCATCCCATGTCATTTCACATATGGATACCTCTGTGGCTCAGTTAGCCGAGGTTTTGGTTTCTACGTTTTTGCTACGTGATTCTGCTTCGTTTAAAACCTTATTCTATTAATCCTATTGATATAGGAACCTAAATGTCATTTTCTAAAAAGTTCAGGGGCAAGGTTGTGAATAATAAAAGTTTGCCCAAGGACGTTTTCATCATTTCTTATTACGTTATATGGGGATGTTACATTACATGGATTGAAAATCATCTTCAAGAACTTCAGCTTTCCTTGTCTACTAAACCATTAATTTTGTGTGCAACGTAGGTGCTACCTATCTTTAGTCTAATCTGGTTTTTCAATCAAGGATGAAACATATTTCCCTTGAGTACCACTTTGTTAAGGAGCAAGTTCAACTAGGATATCCTTGGGCTTCTCATGTTTCCTCAAAAGATCAAGTTACTAATCTTATGACTAATCTATTATCTTAGTCTAAGTTTGAAGATTTTTGGTTCAAGATGAAAGTCTCTAATGGAAACTTCATCTTGAAGGGTATAATACAACTATGTAGCATTTTGAATTGTTATTTGAATTAATCAAGTGTAGATAGAATCTTCTTTTGTTTAGATATTCTTATCTGATGTATATAGCTCAAGTAACATGTTTTTGTTGTAACTGGCTCCTAAACATCAAGGCCACTTTCTCTCTATATGTACTCATTGAGTTTGATCTAATAAAGGAAGCCATTTCCTATTCTGACCTATACCTTCATAAAAGGTTCATCAAAAGACTAACACCATCTAGAATGTCACTATTAAGAATTGGCTAGACAACAAGATTCAATGATATGCATAGGCCCCCTAAAAAGGAAATGATCGACAAGGAATTATGTTTCTTGTTGACAAAAAATGCTATTAGATAAAGGCACATGTTTCATTTGACATCAAGATATGGTTTATGAACACTAGGATGCAATATTCAAACCAAAAAAGTTTTGCTTGTGTGAACAGTTTTTTTTTGAATTTTTTATATCCATGAATTATAAAAATACAAAAAGTAAGAATAATATAATAATAAAAATAATAAATAAATAAAAATAATAAAAAGGTGAAGGAGTGTGTCAATCTCTTGGTCCAAGTTTTATAATCCATCTTAGTCTAAAAATTAACAAAATAAAGTATAAAAAACTTATGACACATATCTATTGTCTGCTAATTATGCCAAGTAATTTTAGCATTAAATATGTATAAAATCAAAATTAGCCAGTTAATATCAATTTACATAATTTTTAAGTATTTGCATTTAATACCAAAAGTCGTATAAATAGGAATAATTCTCTTGTAAATGGCATGCAAAGAAAAATAAGTTGTTTAGGAAGGGGGAAGAGAAGGATACACTATCAAAGTAGATGCAAAGGCAATAATTTGTTGGCAAATTTTCAGATCTACAAGAGCTATGTTTTAGAGGCAACAAGCACCCATCATGGAAGTCTGTTGGATTGGTTGTACTACATTATAATATTGCTAAGTTGCATGCTTTTTACTCTGTGGTACTATGAATATAGTCTTGAATGGATGCTTTAGCATTGGTTGATGATATTCCTCAATTTGCTAAATTACCTCATTTTGTTTTTCCTTAAATATAAAAAGCAAAACATTTTTACTAAAAATAACAAAATATTTCTTTTGTCGTGAGTAAAAGTGAGTTGGGTTGTATTCTTTAAGTATTCTTTTCTCTGTTGAGCTCGATTTTGGGTTTTAGGCTGATTTATTCTATCTTCTTACTTTTTCTTTTATCCTAAATTATAGTTTGGGTCAAACTAAGTTTTTCTTTTGGTTTCTTTTATTTGTACGGGCAATTGTTAGGCTAATCTTTCTTTGTGACATTTATTTTTTCTAGTTTTTAATCTAAGTTACTTGAGTAAGCTAAATAAATTAACTTAGTGAATAATTATGAATTTGCTTTTCCTTTTTATCAAGTTTAAAATAAAAATATAAAAAATGAAATAGGTAATAATAAGAGGAAAAAGTAAAAAATATATGATGAAAAAAAATAGAAGGCATAAAAATAATCAAATAGGCTTTCCTAGTTTGAACATGATAAAATGAGAACAAAAATAAACCACTAAAAAAGTAAAAAAAAATGATAAAATGATAAAATAAAAAATAAAAATATGGAAAAAAAAAATTTGTAGGGTGGTGCATTGATAAACCTCGAGGGAATCTGTCTCGCACCAAACCTGGGTGAAGCCTAGCTCCTAAGCTTTTTCTTGCCCCACCTTGATGCTAGTCAACTCAGCAAATAAAATGTCTTTGTTCCAAAGGAATCTAGAATAAGCATTGATCTATTCTCGTTCAGTACCTTGGATCACACCTCCATAGGCAACTAAGGGCAGTGAACCCATGGCACTTCCATCCATGTTGAGTTTAACCCAATCAGTTTCTAGCTAGCTTCTTCGACACTACCATGCAAGGAATACAAGTTAACTCCCTTTTGGGTTTACTGTAAGCACGATTGACATCCGAGATAGTAGTTGAAATCCTTCTAATAACATCATGGAGTGTCCAACACTCACCCTCCAAAACCACTTCATTACGCCACCTCCATAACCACCATATGCAAATAAGAAACATGTTTCTCTCATCTAACTATCATTTTTTGTTTTGTGGAACATATTTTACAATTTGTGCTCATCTTAAAATGGAGGAAAAATTGGCTTTTTGGCCCGTTATCTTTATTTTCCTTTTCAATTTGGTCCTTATCTTTAAATTTTATTTTTTCAATTTTGTTCCTTTATGTTACAAACCTTTTCAATTTGGTCCCTAATCAATTTTGTCACATAACTAATGGAAAATGTTTATGTGACATAGTCCATGTCACGTCCACGTATATGCCATATCAACATTATTCATGCCACATCAATATTTTGCATTAATAATGTGACAAAAAGGTTATTAGGGACCAATTGAAAACAATTTGTAACATAAGGGATTGCATTAAAAAAAAAAAGATAAGTGACTAAAGCCATTTTTCCCCAAAATTTATTAAACTTCTTTTTCAAGTAATAAAAGTCTTTTCATAATCTCTTTTTAGTCCAAGCAACAACTGACAGCATTGATTGTATGGGTTACCATCCTCAAGTGTCATAAGGATATTGTAAGAGATTTATCATATAGCTCATGCTATCTTGAAACCTTATGCAAAATGTTGATTTTTTTCCTTTTTTTTTTCAAAATCCATTTTTCATAAATATTTTCAACCAACACACAATCATTTTCTCTATAATGATGTAGCTTTGAGGCCCCCTTTGTAAGAGAAGATACGTAGGAACGAGTATCTCTTATCAAGCCAAATTAAATTTTCAAAAATTTTTTATATGAATAATTTTTAAATTTTAAGCTTTTAAAAAGGATAAAATAAACATTGCTAAACTTACTATTTGAATTGTACAACTAACTTTGGATAACTATGATAAGATAGATGTATCAAGCATTCAGTGAGATTTATTTTCCACCTTTCTCTATATATAATCAGACTTTTGAACCTAATCTCATTTCCAAAAGGTTGGTTTTGCAAAATTGAAAGGTTTGTCCAATGGCTTTTCCTAAATAAATATTGGTGTCAACTTCATAAAATTTTTAATAAATTTTAGTTGCCACTTTTCATGGTGTCCTCCTGGTACATTATGATAATTGGCAACTCTACTAGAGATGATAAGAGAGTCAAGCCAGTTAAAGGAAGTTATGCAAATAATATAAGTTAGAGAACGCTAATTCCTACCTACTTTCTTTTGATTTGGTTTATTCCATGTCTTTCTTTTTTTTTTTTTTTCTTCTAGTTCTTAGATGCAAATAATTGTTTGATTTTATTTATAAATAATTGTATGTTGGTTATTTTGTCATCAAATCTCAGGATAATGGATCTTTTGTATATATCTTAAACCTTAAAGTAGTCAATGTTTTGTATATATCTTTGGATGACTACTGTTTGCAAGTTTGGGTTGCTTTTCAAGGGGGTTTCATGGTACAAGTTTGTATGCTCCCAGCACACACTAAACTTTCACTTACTTCACACATTATTTTGGCTCAATACCAAGCCTTGGAAAATCGTAGTGTTAGTATAGGCTTTGGTGATGTTATTGTGAGGTTTATGCTTCCTTCACAATTGTCAATTCTCCTTCTCAAATGGTTACCGAGTTGTGACTACCATATTGTGACTCATATCTTTGTGACCATGCTTAATAGAACCGAATACTTATTTGTTGGATAAGAGCAATTTGGGGACCATACTTGATAGAGGTATAGATCCATCCCAAAAACTGTGCAATAATAGAATAAACCTAATAGCTATCCAAATTGGGGTTTTGATCTGAAATATACCTAACCATTAGGTACCACCCTATTGGAACAAAAGGGAGCATACTTCTTTCACCTTTTTATATTTTTAACACACATAATGCATTTGAAGAATATCCTTCTTCTATCCCAAGCTCTCATGATTTGAAACATTATAACATGCATTTTTTTTCTTTCTTTTTCTTTATCATTACCACATCATTCATGCATATCATATAACATACATGCTTAGTCTTTTCACCTATGCTTTCAAACATTCAACAATGTCAATGCTATTCAATCAAAGGTATAGGAGAATTTCATCAAAAAACATTCAAACAATAGTTCTAAATAAGTAAAACACTATTCAATTAACAACTAGTTCATAAACTCCATCATAGACTGCAAAAGAGCATCAAATCATAAGAACACATGGCTAATCTAAATCAAACCAACATCCTTGCATTTTATCCAACACTCTAACTAGGAAATCTCCTAGATTCAACTAACTAACAATTAATCAAGTATGAAATCTCAAAACCTAGGAGGTTAAAGTTTGCTTGAAATACAAGAATGAAATTAGTCTATGTTTTAGATCTAAAACCTAACTTATACAATTCATCTGATCATATCCAAAATATTGATAAATTAGCATGTACCTAGCAATAATCTCAACTAGGAATTCAACATTAATAATCACTAATTTATAAACCATAGATTAAGAAAGGAGCAAAGAAGAGGAACATTTCTACAAATTGAATTCAATAAAAGCACAAGGCCTCAAGAATTAAACTAATGTGCATTATGAATCTCTTGAGTTATCTATAGGAGCTACTCTACAATGGAAACAAAAAACCCAATGAAAAAGAAGGAAAATACGAGGAGAGAGAGAAGAAAAAGAAGACTTGCTGGAGAAGCTATCCTATTTCTACACTACTTTAAATGTTGAAAATGGTAGAAGAACCTTTCTAATTTACATATCTCCCTTACATAGGCATGCACATGCTTTGATTTTGGAATCTTAATCCTCTTCTTCTTAGCTTTAACTTGACACCTTATTTGCAATAGTTGGGACTAGGATAAGTGTCATGACCCAACCCGAGCCATGACCGGCGCATAGGAACAAGTCCCTACGCAAGCCTTTCACCACAAAAATTTTATAAAAATTTTGACAGAGTTCCCTTTGTAATCCGGATATTTCCCAATTACAAACGGATACCTTGCAAGATAAACAACCACAATATTTCATCGGGGATCCAAGTATTCTTAGAATACACCCCTCAGCACACAATATGACAGTAAAATAGATAAATACAATCATATATCCGAAAATACATAGTTCAAGTTCTTCAGAAAATAAATCATTTTCACAACTTTAATTCCAACAAGTTGAAGTATATATATATATATATATATATATATATATATATATATATATATATATATATATATATATATATATATATATATATATATAAATGAATATATAACAATAACAAAAAAAAAACAGAACAAGGCCTGACCTTGCAGTAGTACTATGGAGCTACAATTCTAAGAATTTCTCAGTCTTAACTAATTTATAAAAGGCCCTTGAACAAGAAGGGCTCACCCACATTATTCGAAATACACGGACCGAAGAATTAGATTCTACTGGAACCCCTGAAACTGAAAAAGGAAAGAAAACAACATAGTGAGTTTATGAAACTCAGTGAGAGATAGAATGTCCCTAACCCACATGAGACACTGTACAAACCATAATTATTAACTAGATATAAGATAATGCAATAATATGTTTAATAAAACCAAAAACAGAAATCTTATTCAAATATTATCCAACCTTTCCTTTCCAAAAATAGAGTCCATCTATTCCAGGATAAATCCGTCAGGAATCACACTTAGGTGGCCTTTCCTTCATGTGAAACCCGTAATCAGGCACGCACCACTCCTCCTGTGGCCGTGAATAACAGGCACGCACCACACTATATGTGTGGCCATGAATAACAGGCATGCACCACTCCCTTGAGTGGCCATGAAATCCAACATCCTAGGTGCACTCAGGGCTAACGCCTACTGCCGTTAGCCTACAGATCCTGGTCTAGACTTTCCCAAGTCTTTCCTTTCCATTATACAAAATATTTAATAAAAATTCTTGTAAGACATACCAATATACCTTATATAAAACGATAAAATTGTAACTTTAAAGAAAAGTAAAGCTTTAACATTTTAATAAATCAAAGACGAGTAAAAGTCCGAAACTTTTATCCAAAAACCTTTCAAAACAAAGAGAATTTTCCAAAGTTTAATAGAGAACCAATGTAATAAACAATTGCCACATTTTTCTTTTTGAAATCAAGTCATTGTCTCATGTGAACCAGTAAAAATAGATAAGCCACCAAAACTTAAATTATATTGCTAAGACATACTAAATCATTTGCATATGAATATATATATAGACAATAATACGTTAAAACTAAGATAGAGATAAACTATCTACTCACAGACTTAGCGCCAATCGCGGAATCCTAATCCCATGAACTTAGAGAGCCAAAGCCAGTCCTCCAGTGGCAAATACTATCCATAATACGGAAATTTAATTCAAGGTTAGTCACTTAGACTAAGGATTAATCTACTACACTCCCAGATATGAAAATTCCTAAATCTTCTAACCTAGGGTTCTCTAGAAACTCACTATAGGGGAAATAATCTATAATTCATAGGAAAGGAGTTTGAGGATTACCTTTTGAAGATAGAGAAAGGGAAAAGGAATCTTTAGGAGCCTTGGTGTCACCTCCTCCAAGCTCCAAGACCAAATGTGTTGATTTTTGGATGAGGGTATGATTTGAGATTAAAGAAAGGAATTGAGTTTGAGTGAATGGAAATGGTGTAATTTGATGGAAATGTGAGAAGGTTTGGGTTTAAGAAGGAAGGGAGATATGTTTTAGAGAGAAGGGAGAGAATTTTGAGGGTAGAGAGAGAAAGAAAATCGCAAAATGAGGGAAAGGGACGCGTCTCGACTTATATATTGGCCTCTGGTAATCGATTACCACGAAGAACTTGTAATCGATTACCAATTATGGTAATCGATTACCACAGCCAAAGAACTGGTAATCGATTACCAATGGTGGTAATCGATTACCGCAAACCCAGAACTGGTAATCGATTACCAATCATGGTAATCGATTACCACACGGAAAATTTTTAACTTGTGGCGTACAGAGAGCATTGTAATCGATTCATGTGTCCTCATGTCGATTACCAAATCCAAAAACTTGGTTCCCTCCTTCTGCAGTCCATTCCCAGTTCAAGATACTGCACAGACTTATTTACATTTCTTAATTGTAAGTTAATGTCCCCTTTAACTTTACTCTCCATTAACTTTAAAACATAAATGTAAATAAGAGAATACCCCCCATTTGGAGTCAATAAAAATATCTAAAAATTCAAAATCCTTAGGAATTAGAATCCAACTTTTGGGTTTTAGTACAATTCTCCGAAAACTTACGTTTTTATAAAGTTGAGGGTTGAAAACGAAGGGGTTATCCATTCCCTAAAATTCGTTAAAAATCTCTCTTCAAATCATTGATGCCTAGAGAACCATTACCGGGACTTTTGATCTTAAGAAAATACCTTAAACCTATAGCCTTCCAAGGAGGCATAGGGTTCAGACTCAGAATTTTTCAGGTTCCGGTTTCGACAGGTAACTACACTCAGGCTAGGGTGTTACAATAAGGGACCAAAACATTACACTAAGGTCTCTAATGTTTCTTGCCAAGTTAAGGTAAAAATATGACCACCAAAACTAATTCTTATAAAAAATTAGTCTTTAGCAAAGTTAAAGCCCCATATCTTAGCTTTCAAATGGTGCCAGTTTGACCTCATTTGGACCTACAAATTGTTTAGACTCCAATGATAGCAACTCTGATCCTAGTTCAAAGCTCAATTTGACCACCTAGACCTCTGAATTAGCTCTTGATCTCTTCATCAAAGTTGTTAAGTACTATCTTAGATTTCCTACAAACCAAAGACCACCATTTTTAAAGTTCTAGAACTGAAAATATGCCCAAACATAGAATCAATGTTAGATAACAAAAAGTGCTGAAAAACCTAGAAATATGCCGAGAATGTCCTAACATTATTGGACTAATTGATACTTGTTACCTCAAGCTAACGGACAGAAGATTCTTCTTTGAATCTTACCCGTTTTTGAAGCCTTCTAAATATTGTAATGGTCATTTCCAATAAAGTCTATGAATTGCAACTTCTGAAGCATCAAATGTGAAGAATCAAACAAGTGCTTACATATTTTCTTAGCTTTTGAACATCCAATTCAAAAGTTTCTAACTTTTGATCTAAGTATGTTTCTCAAATCTTGTAATTGCTAATATCTTCTTAGAGAGTTTTGAGAAACATTATCTTAGACAAAAATTCATTGTACATCCATCTTAGTATGTTTTGTGAAAGAAATTTAAACATAAACCTCTTTTCTCATTCTTAACCAGTAGTTGTTAGAATAGCTTACAGAGGCTAGAAGCCAAATAATACATAAAAGATTATATATCTTAGAGAGAAAAGGTCTAATGACTTGTCAAATACAATAAAATATTAACTTTTTCGTTAGGGACTAGATGCAACTATGGTTTGTTGAACTAATATAAAGTATATGTTATCTTCTAAACATTACACTTTAATCTTTATGTTCTATTGCTAACTTTTGAACACTCTTTATCCATTAAATATCAAGTTTCTTCAAAATTATTACAAAAGGAGTTTTGAATTTCTAAAAGAAGTTCTGAAGATAAAATTGAACCTAGCATATTTGCTTTTGCTATCCAAGTTAAGAACAGACTTGAGAAGATTTGTTTAAATTTCAAGTTCAATTTTTCAAAGCATGATTCAATCCCCTTCTTGTGGTTCAAGCTATTTACCTTAGTTTCTTAAGTTTAGTCACTAATGTTCTCAGAATTCATTCTAAGCCTAGTGAGTCATTCATAGGTGCAATAATTTCCTTTTAGTCCAATCATGTTCAAGACCATTCTTTGGGTCCATCAATATGTCCATTATTTATTGAAGTCCAGTATAAGTCAAGGATAGTTCTAAGACATTCGACTGCAAACTAAGATGTATAGAAATTTACAAGTCCATGGATTCCAAAATTGAAACATTTATGCTTGATGGGTTTTATTAAGCCAAGCCTCTTAAATTATCTTTCATTTCCTCAACAGATGTTATCCTTTTGGTTTTATTCAACTTGCCCAAGTCCAAGTCCAAGTCCAAGTCCAAAGTTTTAATAAAGTCCATAACCAACCTAAGCACCATGAGTCCAATTTGTGAAAGTGTAATTTCATGGGGTTGCATGAGTCCACATCCCATCCTACAACTTAAGTTAAACCACCTAAAGTTCAAATTGTGTTAGCTTAACAAGAATATGTGTTGGATAAGCGAGTGAGGAGTGTGGTTTGATAGGTTAAGTAGTTAAGAATGAATGCATTTCTTTTAGCTATATTAAACATCAAAACTTATGAAATATAGGAAGAAATATAGATAAAATTTACTTCAACATATTCATCTAAAATTTAGAGTTCTACATTTAGAGGCTTGTATTAAAATAAGCTAGGCTAGCAAAATACAAAATAATTTGAGGGTATGATACATATTAATTCTAAAAGCTAGTATATGCCTCAAAACCCCTAAGCAAAAGTGAGTATGATAAAATTATTTTTTCTGACTTAGCAATAGAAATTAGGAATTCAAATATTACATGAAGGAACGAACCAAGTTAAGGGGGCAAAGATCAGCATGCTTGTTTATCAATATGAAATGTTCAAGATGAATGATAATAAGTCTATTGATGAGATAACTACCTATTTTATGCATATCATCAATCAACTCAAGGCTTTAGGAAAACTATATACAGCTATTGAGATGTTCAAAAAGATTCTTCAAAGACTTGCAAAGGTATGGTGACCTAAGGTAATTGCCGTTCAATAGACGAAGGACTTCAATACATTGTCCTTAGATGCTCGCGTTGGGCCTCGTAAGACCAATGAGATCGAGCTCATTGAGGCACACAAAAATGTGTTTAAGAAAGGGGAAAATGTGGCTCTAAAATATCTTTAGAAGACTACTAGACCGAGCATTGCCTTTATAGCACAAAAGATTCTAACAATGAAAAGCTTTTGAAGAATGATGATGAGGATGAAGTTGCCTTACTTATTAAAAGAATCAACAAAGTCTAGAGCATAAGGTCCCACAGGAAAGAAAAGACTTATCCAAAAGAAGGATAAGAAGGTAAGGAAAAGTAAGTCAAATAAGAATGAACTAGTGTGCTAAGAATGTTAAAAACCTAATCATGTAAGACCAGACTATCCTTGGTTAAAGAAGGCGCAGAAGAAGCTAGCCAAGTAGAAGGCTATGATGGATACATAGGATGATCTTGACAAATAGCGAGAATCTAATGACAATCAAGAGGAAGACATTGAGCTAGCCAACCTAAGCTTCATGGCTGACATAGCTTTTGATGATGAAGACACTAAGGTACAACATTTTGTACCTTAACTTTTTTATAATGAATTATTGAATGCATACAATGAGCTTCTGAATGATTTCCAAGTTATATCTACACAATATGCTTTCTTAAAGAAATTTTTTTAAAAAATTGTCTAGATTTTGAACTTCTCAAGTCTAAGAAAGAGAAGTTAAGACAAGAAAAGGATGAGCTTCTTAACAAAAACAACCATCTCAAGGTTAATATTAAGGCTATTATGGTTCAGACCTTAGAACCTTCTCATGATACATCTTCAAAAGTTTTTGTACCTTGAAAGAGAGTAAAACTTTTCGCCTATAATCCTAAGATAGTCAATAGCTTTAAGCATCTTGATTTGATACTTATTGGACAAACACCTTATCTAGACAAAGTCAATTTAGACTACATTGAGAAATATGATGAGGAATCAGTTAGAAACATGCACGAGAAACCAAAATTTTGTCATTTCCTTTTTAAATATAGGCATTCTTCCAAAGAATGCTTCTCAACAAGAAAACTAGTTAAAAAGAAGAAGAAGTCGAAGTCCTAAACTAACCAACAAGGACCCAAGAATATTTGGATACCTAAGCTAGAAAAATACTCATCTTTCAAACATATCTTAGAAGCATGGAAAAGAGAACAACATGGTATTTGGATAGTGCCTGCTCAAGACATATGACTGGAGATAGAACTTGTTCAGAAGTTTGAAATGAAAGAAAGGAGGAATGGTGATGTTTGCTAATAATCTATGCTTACACATTGTGGGCAAAGCTAATATTGGTAAGAATAATTGATTACTGATATTTTGTTGGTAAAAGGATTAAAACATAACCTTCTAAGCATTAGTACATTCTATGACAAAGGTTATAAGGTTATTTTGTAACCTTCTTGATGCATTGTGAATGATTCTACTTTTGATAAAGTCATTTTTTTGCTAAAAGACGTTTGACCACTTACGTGGTGTACTTGAATGACCTCATAGATTATAATGTAAAATCTACTTCTGATAGGGTCATTTTTTCTGCTAAAAGACATTTGAACAAATATATGGTGTACTTGAATGACCTCATAGATCATATTGTAAATTGCTTGGCATCCTTTATAGATAAGAAATGGCTATGGCATCAAAAACTTGGTCATGCAAATATGAAAATGATTGTTGAACTTTCTAAAAATGATCTAGTCAAGGGTTTGCCCAAGATCAAATATGATCAAGACATCACTTGTGAATCTTGTCAAAAACGAAAGTTAACTAAGAGTTTCTTTCCATAGTAAGAATGTAGTTTTAACTATTAAACCACTTGAGCTTTTACATCTTGATCTATTTGGTCCATAAGAATTGTGAGTATAAGTGAAAACAAATATGGCTTAATCATTGTAGATGACTTTTACAGATTCACATGGGTACTCTTGCTAAGCCATGAGGATTATTCTTGTGAGGCCTTCAAGATCTTTTGCAACTATTTTCAAAGGTTTCTCCATAACATCTATCTGAAATAATCACAAGGGTGAATCCAAAAATCATGATTTCAAAATGCTTTTAATGAGAATGGTATTTCCCATAACTTTTCTGCTTCTAAAACACCTTGACAAAATAAGATAGTTGAAAGGAACAACAAATCGTTATAGGAAATGGTCAAAATCTTGGTTCTGGAAAGCGATTAATCAAGAGGTTTTCTGGCAAAAGCTATAAACACCTCCTAATAAATGTAAAATCATGTTTTCATAAGGCCAATACTCTATAAGAGCCCATATGAATTATGGAAGGAAGAAAACCCAATGTCTTACTTTCATGTCTTCGATTCATAATTATTTTATCATGAATACAAAGGAAAAACTTTCTAATTTTGATCTAACAACTAACAAAGGAATATTCCTAGGATACTCTACTTCATCTAAATCTTAAAGGGTGTACAATTTGAAGAGCAAGATAGTGAAAGAAACTACATGTTTCTTTTAAGGAATTGAAGGAGATCACCCTGAGAAAGTTGATATCTAGAGGATGAGTTTGAAGACCTTTCTTTCAGTGACAAAATTACCATTGAAGAATCTCAATTACTTCAAAAGACTCCCCTTAAACAAACTTCTTCAAAAAGAAAGGAAGACCAACAAAAAAGAACAATAGTTGATGAAGTGCTACCTCTTAACCAACCTTTTGATGAGCAAAGAGAAGTTTTTGAAGAATCTCTAAGGAGAAGATACACTGGTATGTGAGGTATCAATACCATATTAAGAAATCTAGTTTTTCGAGAAGATATACTTTGCACTCACTAGCTTCTTAAGGTTCAGATAACTCTCTAATTTTAAACTTTACTCTTATGGGTAAACTCCAAGTTCTCAACATTAATGATTTGTAAAAATGGTGAAAAAGTAAATGTTTGGGATTTTGAGAAGAAATCTAGCTTGTAGAGGCTAGGAAGAACTACTCAACTATAAAAGCTTGGACAAAAAATCCTCTGATTATAAAAATCTCAACTAAGCTTTTGGAGACTAGACGTAGGCAAGTTATTGGTTGAACCACTATAAAATCTCTTTGTGTGATTTTCTATCCTTATCACCTTTACGATCTTTCATAAGCTGTTTAACTTTTTCTGTGTGCTTATTTATTTGTTGCCTATCAAAGTTATTGTGAAAACAATAGCTACTATTTCTAGCTCAAAACGCTTCTGCATTTCAAGTCCACAGACTTGAGAAAGTTGTTTAAAAAGTTTTTCAATAACGAAAAAGCTTTTAAGAAGCATGATTCAACCCCTTTTTTTCTACTTCTTCCTACAAATATTGTATGACAATGGTCACGGAATAAGCACATATCTTAGGACAGTTTATCCAAAGGCAAGTAAAAACAAAAGCACGTGCTAAAAGAAGGCAGTAATATCAAAAAATAAAGTGCAAAAGCATTTATTACAAGATTTGCATGGCATTCATTGCATGTTGACATTGAAGTGATGATTTAATATGTTATTAACGCTATTATATTTTGAAATCTTGATTTAAGTGATTGAATAAAAATAAACCCACTTCGAAGTTTATGTTTTCAAAATTATTAAAAGGTAATCTTATTCTATTTACACTTGTTCACTACTTTTATTAAATAAACCAAAGTGGCTGAGGGGACAATGGTGTCAGTTATGTATTTAGTTAGAAATCCCTATTGAGAAATACTCTATTTCTCATCCCTATGTATCCCCCTGTCATACTCAGACAAAGTTAATGGGGTCTGCAATAATCTTTCTAGAGGCGCTATGATCGTGCCCTAGACTCACTAGTTCTAGTGGCCCATAGGTGTTTTAAACTTTATATTTTCTTTTGCTGCTCATTTAGTTTTCCTATAATTAGCTAGCACAATGACCCTCACGTCCGTATGCTGATCTTCCTTTGTGTCTTGCTCACTTACCATACTTTTCGGAGCATCTCCCTCAGCATCTTCGATGGAGATTGACCCCTCCGAGGGGAGTTCGCCTCACTTTATCCTGCATGTAGCTAAGTCCGGTTCTTACTTTGCTGACATTGAGGTTCTGCTAGAGATATAGCTGGAGGAGGATCCTAGGGAGCCCATATTGGAGAATGGGTTTCACCCCCCTTAGGCCTATGTTTGTAGTGTAGGCTAGACTTTTTATTATGTACATACTTATAGATCTTGGGCTAATGAGCTAATGAGTGCATGCCTTCATTGGATTATTTTATTTTTGGTTGAAAAATTACATATTTTGGGTGCCACATCATTTTATGTATGCTTGGGTTGTGATCATGTGGATATCATAGTGATTCTTATGCTAGTTTGGTTTCCTTTTGGGATGACTATACATATATTTTGTTTCGCTTGGTCTAGGACCTTGCTAATTTGACTTGTTAGTGTACATTTGAGATACTGTCATGTGAATGTGTAAGGCAAGCACTTATATATAAATGCACAATTATCCATATAATTTATATTGTCTTTCTATTTTGCATTATTACGATGCAAAGTAATTATAGATTCTAATACTATATGCCATAACAATGTTATCAATTATATGCACTAGAAGGCTTAGTATTAGAAATTATTATTTTCCAAAAAAAAAGCACTATTTTCATTACCGACATATTTTATAACTAAAAATATTCAGTTAGTTCAACTATAACGACTGATAAATACCACAATATGATTTAAGCGTAGCATGGTTTTATTAAGGTGTTACATAAGACACCTTATAATTATTATTATAATTTTTTTATTATCTCAAGCTAATTACTCATTAACGTATGGTTTTAGTAGGGTGTTATAGTAGACACATAAAGGGTGAGATAATGCTTGAGGTGAAGGTTCTTAGAGCTAAGTGTGGGAACTCCACACTAGTTGAAGTAGCCATTGGTATGCATAATCTTCAACAATTGATTCAGTAACTAGGAATGTTATTAGAGAAAACTGCAGCCTCAAGGAGGTTAGAGTCTAGAGAATTTAGAGTCTAGCTAGGAGGCAGCTCAAGCTAAGCAACCACCTGTATTGAGCAACCACCTGTATAACACAAAGGGATTAAGGTTTCATTATTTGCATTTATAAGGCATAATCCTCTAGTGTTTAACTGCTTAGATGCTAGTAAGGATCCATAAAAGTTCCTTGATAAGGTGGCATTGATGTATAAAGATTTAGGATGTTCTTTTACATAGATGATTGAGTTAACATCCTTTAACCTTATAAGACTATGCTTCTTCAATGCTAGCAAGATCACCGCCTTTGTTATGGGATGAGTTTATTCATTTGTTCTTAGCTTATTTCTTATTGAAGAGTGTCCGAGACAATAGGGCATAGGAGTTAGAGGTTCATGTGCATGCAGACTAGATAATTGTGATGGATTATAACATTTAGTTTAGTTTAAAAGACTTACTAGGTATATGTTGCAATTGGTTGCTATAGAGGAGTTGTGACTTTAGCGCTTTGTTAAGGGCTTAAAGCCTTATATATTTAGGACAATCGAAGGATGTGATATGACATATAAGCAAGCCTTGAATGAAGCCATGACAATTGAGACGGGAGGTAAAGATAGAAGCAAAATTCTTGTGACTTGCATAAGAGATCACACTTTAAGGTTGCTTGTAGTGGCTAATAGTGGTGGTTTTAGAGATTATGTCAGCTAGTGCCATCGAGGTTAGCAAGGAGGCCTTCAATCACAAAGTATTATGGTAGCCAAATCAGTAGCATTGGTCACAATTGAGGCCTTTCGTAGCATTAGAGATATTCTAATATACTCCTAGTATTTAAATCACATATGGGAAGGTGCATGTTGGACCTTGTAGGTAGGGGTTTGATAGGTGTGACTAGTGTAGTTAAATGGGACATTTTGTGAGGAACTGTCCTTTGTTACATTCTTAGCCTTTTACTAGTGGAGCTATAGGACCAACAATTCTAGGAAACAAGCTGGTTGTTCATGTGCATGAGGATTTAGCAATATACTCTTAGCGGAGGACAGGCTTGCATTTTTGCATTGACCCATTAGGATGCTTAGGCATCCAATACCAAGGTGACAGATATACTCTCAATATGTTCTCATGATGCACATGTTTTGTTTGACTTTGGAGCTATGCATTCTTTTCTATCTCCTTCCATTGCATCTTGTTTTGGGAGAGATCCTTTACCTTTAAGTGAGCCTTTGATAGTAATTATGCTTTTGGGTGACTCCTTGTTAGCCAACTCAGTGTATAGATCATGTGAGAGCCTAATGGCAGGCAAAATCTCGATAGTTGACTTGATAGTGCATAATATATTTATTTTTGACATGATAGTAGGCATGGACTAGTTAGCTTCTTGTCATGCTATCGTAGATTGCCATTGTAAAGTAGTAAAGTTTAGTCTGCTAGATAATCCAACCTTCATTGTTCAAGGTGATCGGGATTGGCTACCAAGTAAATCGATTTTAGCGATAGTGGCTCAAAAATTACTGAGAAAGGGCTGTCATGGATATCTAGCTATGGTGAGAGATACTAGTATGACACAAAGGAGCTTGGAGCATATTCTAGTGCTATGTGAATATTTTGATATTTTTTCTGAAGAGCTTCTGGAATTATCACCTGACATGGAGTTAGAGTTTAGTATAAATTTGCTTCGAAACACCTAACAATATCTATACCTCCACATTGGATGGCTCCAATTGAACTTAAGTAGTTGAAGGAGCAATTGAATGATCTTCTTGACCAGGGTTTCATTCGTCCTAGTTTCTCTCCTTGGTGTGCACAAGTGTTATTTGTTAAGAAGAAGGATGGTTCACTCCATTTATGTGTTGACTATTAATAGTTGAACAAGATAATAGTGAAGAATAAGTCTCCTTTACCTCATATTGATGACCTATTTGATCGATATCAAGGATCTCAATGTTTCCCAAAAATTAGTTTGCAAGTTGGGTACCATTAGTTAAAGATAAGGGGTGAAGATGTTCCTAAGACAATCTTTGGTATTTGTTATAGACATTATGAGTTTTTAGTTATGTTTTTTGGGCTTACCGATGCCCCTACTATAATGTCTGAAAAATTTTACCGTTTTTAAACAAGTTATTCGATTTTTATCGAATAATTATGATTACTTAGGATTTGATTTAGTATTCACTTAAATCTAATTAAGTGTGATGTAGAAGGATTAGAATTTAGGAAATTAGATTAGAAACATAGGAAACCTCATAGAATTTTTCTAAAACCGGTTTACCAATTTAAGAGAAATCGGTAAGATTTCGGCATTTTAAATAGTCGGAACCAAAGCAATAGAAATTATACTGTGAAAATCCTAGGATGGATGGCCAAAATTCAGTCACCACACCCTCACAAGTGGCGCCACCAACAGCCATGAAGAGGGAAGCCAAGCCAAGTTTGAATAAGGATTGAAGTCCACTAATCAAAAGCTAGCTTCCTTCAAAAGTTTTCATTTTCTTTTCTTTTTCTCTTCCTAGCCTTTCAAATTCGGCCAGCCTACTGATCCTCTCCATTCCTTTTCTTCTCATCTCATCTCATCTTCATCTCCATCAAATCTTCAAGCTCCACCAATATTTCCTCAATTCAAAAGACAACTCTTGCAAGATTACACCTAGGAGAGGTAGGAATTCAATTTTTCTTCTTGTCTTCATTGGTTTGGGGCTGTGTGGGGCTTCTATCTATCTAGTGATTTTGATTTTATTTTGACTGATGATGATGAATTAAAGTTGGTATAAATTTCGTATGATTTCACCCAAATTCCTATTTTTAGTGAATTTTTACTTATAAGGGTGCAATTCTGGCTAAGTGTAGGGCAGTTTGAGGTAAAATACATATAAATTGAGCCATACAAATCAAAATGAGATGGGACCAAAGGGTTGGAAACTAGACACATAGAGCTATAACATATCCAAAATCCAGGCTTAAATGACTTACATAGGAGTAAACGTGAATTTTACAAAATTCAGGCAGAAGAGGGAAGAGTAAGTAGAAAACTATGTTGATGCTTGTATTAATTTTGATGATTGATATTGTAATTATATACTTGCTATCCCATATTACTTTGAATACTTGATTGATTGTATTGGTAACCTGGCACTATTTATAGGGAAGCGGATTCGATCCGTTATGCAACCAAAATTTCAGCAACAAATTCATATACTTTATGAAATATTTGTATGAATACATGATGTTCAAGTAAAATAATGTAAGTTGTGCATGCAAATTATGAAAGATATAAAGGATTCCATATTACTTAGTCTAGCCCCTGAATACACTATGATGTTTTTCGGGTTGACGAATACGCCAGCAATGTTTATGGATTATATGAATCGGACATTCCGACCATATCTTGACAAATTTGTGGTGGTGTTCATTGAAGACATACTTGTTTACTCGAACGTGGAACAAGAACATGTAGAACATTTGCGATTGGTTTTGCAAATTTTAAGAGAGAAGAAACTTTATGCCAAGTTATCCAAATGTGAATTTTGGATGAAGGAAGTAAAATTTCTTGGCCATGTGGTATCCCATGGGGGAATCTCTGTGGATCCCAGTAATGTGGAAGCAGTATTAAGCTAGGAAAAGCCAGCGACAGTTATGAAAATCAGGAGTTTCCTAGGTCTGGCAGGATACTACAGGAGATTTGTCAAGCACTTCTCTCAGATAGCTTTGCCCCTAACAAAGTTAACCAAGAAGAATGCTCTATTCAAATGGACACCTAAGTGCGAGCAGAGTTTCCAAGAATTAAAAGAAAAGTTGACGATAGCCCTAGTGCTTACTCTGCCGAACCCTCACGGACCATTCGAAGTTTACTGTGATGCTTCCAAGAAAGGATTAGGGTGTGTGTTAATACAAAATAAGAATGTCATTGCATATGCTTCTAGGTAATTGAAAACTCATGAAAGGAATTACCCGATGCATTACCTCGAGTTAGCAGTAATAGTGCTTGCCCTGAAGATATGGATACACCACCTTTATAGAGTGAAGTTTGAAGTATTTTCTAATCACAAAAGCCTAAAATACCTTTTTGATCAGAAAGAATTAAACATGAGGCAGCAAAGGTGGATGGAGTTTCTTAAAGATTACGAGTTTGAGCTAAAGTACCATCTAGGCAAGGCAAACATAGTGGCAGATGCCCTAAGTAGGAAGTCTTTAACTGTGGCATGGATGATGATCAAGGAGACGGAACTCATAGAAAATTTTCGAGACCTCAACTTGGGAATCTCTATAACCGCCACTGCCATTCAGTTACACCAACTTAAGATAACCAAAGATTTCAAAGACCAAATTTGGCAGGCATAATAACGGGATGTCAACTTTCAACATACAGTACAATTGGTGCAATCTGAAAAGCTAACAGGATTTACTGGAGATGCAAAAGGTGTATGGCAATATCAGGGAAGGATATGCATGCCTTAGGAGGACAATCTTAGGCAAAGAATCTTGGAGGAAGCCCATAGGAGTGATTTTGCTATACATCCTGGCATTAACAAGATGTATCAAGACCTCAAGAAGATATTTTGGTGGCCAGGCCTGAAGAAGGATGTGGCGAGTCTTATGAATAAATGTCTAACCTACTAGAAAGTAAAAATAGAGCATAAAAAACTAGCAAGGACACTACAACCTTTAAGGATTCTAGAATGGAAGTGGAAGAGCATTTTTATGAATTTCATTATAGGCTTACCAAGGACACCATCGGGATATGACGCTGTATGGGTTATAGTGGATAGACTAACCAAGTCTGCTCACTTTTTACCCATTCGATCGAATTATCCTCTGGAGAAGTTGGCTCAATTGTACATTCAAGAAGGGGTGTAGCTACATGGTATTCCTTCAATAATCATTGCAGATCAAGATCGAAGATTTACCTCACGATTTTGAAGAGTGTTCCAGAAAGCGTTCGACACTCGACTATGTTTAAGTACTGCATATCATCCACAAATGGATAGTCAAACCGAACGAACTATTTAGACTTCAGAAGATATGTTGCAAACGTACATCTTGGAGTAGCACGGGAGCTGGGATTGATATTTACCACTGGCCGAATTTGCATATAACAATAGTTATCATGCGAGCATTGGCATGGCCCCATACGAACCATTATACGGACGGAAATGCCAATCTCCACTATATTGGTACAAATTAGGGGAGTAGAGTCTGCTAGGACCGGAGTTAATCAAGCAAACTACAGAGCAAATCAAAAAGATCTGTAGCAAGATACTTGCAGCCCAGAGTTGTTAGAAGAGCTACGCGGATGTCAGAAGAAAGCCCTTGGAGTTTCAAGAAGGAGGTCATGTGTTCCTAAAGATCACACCCACAATTGAAGTAGGTAGAGCTATTAAAGTTAGAAAGCTAAGCACTCGCTTTATAGGTCCTTTTCAAATCTTGAAGCAAATCGGGCCAGTTATATATCGAGTCGCTTTACCTCCGCATCTATCAAATTTTCATGATATTTTCCATGTTTCTCAACTTATAAAATACCAGCCTGATCCCACTCACTTCTTGGAGCCTGAATCAATCTAGTTAAGGGATGACTTAACTTTTCACGTACCCCTAGCACAAATAGTGAACAAGAGTACCAAGCACCTTCGAAACAAAGCCATACAGTTAGTAAAGGTAGCATGGGGAAATAAGAACTCAGCAGATTGTATATGAGAATTAGAGTTAGATATGAGACAAGAGTATCTTGAATTGTTCTCAGGTACTAAATTTTGAGGACAAAATTTTCTTTTTAGGAGGATAGTAATGTAATGTTCGAAAAACTTTACCATTTTTAAACAAGTTATTCGGTTTTTATCGAATAATTGTGATTACTTAGGATTTGATTTAGTATTCACTTAAATCTAATTAAGTGTGATTTAAAAGGATTAGAATTTAGGAAATTAGATTAGGAACATAGAAAATCTCATAGAATTTTTCTAAAATCGGTTTACCGATTTAAGAGAAATCGATAAGATTTCGGTATTTTAAATTGTCGGAACTGGACCAATAGAAATTATATAGTGAAAACCCTAGGATGGATAGCCAAGATTCAGCCACTACATCTTCACAAATGGCGCCACTAACAGTCATGAATAGGGAAGCCAAGCCAAGTTTGAATGAGAATTGAAGTCCACCAATCAAAAGCTAGCTTCTTTTAAAAGTTTTCATTTTTTTTTTCTTTTTCTCTTCCTAGCCTTTTAAATTCGACCACCCTGCTGACCCTTTCTATTCCCTTTCTTTCTCATCTCATCTCGTCTTCATCTCCATCTAATCTTCAAGCTCCACCAAGATTTCCTCAATTCAAAGCACAAATCTTGCAAGATGACACCTAGGAGAGGTAGGAATTCAATTTTTCTTCTTGTCTTCCTTGGTTTAGGGCTATATGGGGCTTCTATTTCACTAGTGATTCTGATGTGATTTTGAGTGATGATGATGAATTAGAGTTGATTTTACATGTATGTCGTGATTGGAATTGAAATTGAAATGAAAGGACTTAAAGATCGGAAGAACCAAGAAGCTATTGGGTGAAAACCCTATTGCGTCCGCATGTCCATAATGTATGGATGAAAATATAGCCATCAAAACTTAGTGAATCTATTTTTATGTGAAACTAGACATCTAGAGCTTTCCAATCATATAAAATATAAGGTTATTGAATTGGTATAGCATTAGTTATGAATTTTTGAAATTTGATCTAGAAATTTGGATTCTCATCTAGGCAGTATGAGTTGAGAAGGGTGTAACTCACCTTACACAAATCTAAATTGAGTGCAACCAATGCTGTTTGAAAGCTAACATGTAAGGAAACATAATTTTCAGAGTCAGATTCATTGCCATTGGCTCCTAACACATCAATGAAGTTGCCTTAAATTCAAACTGTGTTGGAACATGGTAGTCTAGTAGAGTCAACTTATGGGGCTTATATCTCAAGATATATTGATGCAAATGATGTGCAACTTATTTCATTTAAAAGCTTGTTCTGTTATCTTTAATTTGGTACAAATTTTGTGTAATTTCACCCAAATTCCTATTTTTAGTGAATTTTTACTTATAAGGGTGCAATTCTAGCTAAGTGTAAGGTAGTCTGAGGTAAAATACAAATAACCTGAGCTATACAAATCAAAATGAGATGGGGCTAAAAGAGTTGGAAACTAGACACATAGATCTATAACATATTCAAAATTCAGGTTTAAATGACTTAAATAGGAGTAAAGGTGAATTTTACAAAATTCGGGCAGAAGAGGGTAAAGTAAGCAGAAAACTCTGTTGATGCTTATATTGATTTTGATGATTGATATTGTGATTATATACTTGCTATCCTATCTTACTTTGACTACTTGATTGATTGTATTGGTAAACTGGCACTATTCATAGGGAAGCAGACTTGATCCATTATATTCCCGAAATTTTGGCAACAAATTCATATACTTTATGAAATATTTGTATGAATACATGATGTTCAAGTAAAATAATGTTAGTTGTGCATGCAAATTATGAAAGATATAAAGGATCCTATATTACTTGGGCCAGCCCCTGAATAAGTTTAAGGGAATAGATCAGTGGGAAAGTCGAGGAAAGTAAACCCGACAATCCTGTATAGGAACGAGCTCGGTCATGAAAAGTAGACTATTGCCTAGAAGTATATGGCCAATAACTCCCAAGGGACCAAGGATGGAAAATATAAGTTATAGAAGGCAAAAGCCCTTAAAGATAAGATGCATTTTCTAGGTTTGTACATTTATATGCACTTTATGATAATTCTTAATTAATTGTTATAGTTACCTATTTATTTCTCATGATATGTTACTGTTGATTTACAGGTACTGTCTTAATTATATTAGCAAATTTGTTTAACTATATTTTCATTGCTCCAATTTAAAATTTAGTTTGTTTCGGTTTATGTTTTCTGTAATAAAATTTTAAGATGAATATTACTATTATGTCGTACTATTTGGAATTAAGAAAAACTGAAACAATTGGGAATGATGGCAATGACAGATGTGTATAGGATAGGATTCCTACTGAGAAATTTTTATTTCTCACCCTACTATATATTTCTGCGTTATTCTCGGATCATGGCGAATGCGGCGACCGGCATCCTCCATTAAGTTCCCTGAGCTGCATGGCCACCTAGACCCGTTTTTAGACTCTATATATATATCTGGTCGATGTCAGCTTCGTTTTTATTTCTTCTTTCATAGAGATTTTGCTGTCCCCTGACTCACCCACTCTTTGACTCCACCGCACCTTATATTGCTATCCCGCTATACAGGGCACATCCCTTTCCACCTCCACACACAGTAGTAGCACTAGCACCAACAGCTCCCATGGCTCCGTCCGCTTCACCACCGCAGTAGATCCCCTCTGTTTCACTGTCTGAGGAGGATCCATCTAAGGTGACGAGTTCATCTTCCTCGTCTTCTACCCCGAGCATGGATTACATTCCAGCTGATGCCGATCTGACAAATAGATTCCTTTCCTTGGAATCCATCTAAGGTGCCCATGTAGTGCTGCAATAGGGAATGTATAGAGTGGCCCTCTTTTGGCATTATTGGGCCATAGGCAGTAGTTTATTGTACGGTATATGGGGATGGTTAGCACGAAATGTCCCATAGGGACTAGTTAGGGTTCTGATTTTAGAGACAGGCCGATTTTTTTGTTATAGCGGCCTCATTTTTATACTCTATAATGTTTATATATCCTTTTGATAACTTGGGAAATGAAAATCTATGTACATATACACATATAATGAAGTTAAATAGTTCTATCTATTCCGTATTTTTATTTATTTTATTTTATTTCAGTTACAGCGATTATCTATTACTTATTCCGTAGTCAAACGGAAATGAATTAAGTGAACAGTTAACTCTGTACGGGTAATTAATATTGAATCAGAACATGGAATTTAATTAGACCGCTACACATAATAACTTATTAGGTAATATATTATGACTTAAGCATAGTATTTTGTCTAATAAGGTGTTACACCCACAACTTGTATAGACTTGATGAACTGAGTGTTCAAGATATTCTTGGATCATTTTGTGATAGTCTTTATTGATGATATCTTAGACTATTTCAAGACTAAGGAGGAGCATGATCAACACTTGAGGTTAGCTTTGCAAACCATGAGAGAGCATACGTCATATGCTAAATTATCTAAATGTGAGTTTTAGTGGGACATTGTGACTTTCTTAGGTCGAAGCAATTAAGGGTTGGCTTAGGCCTGCACCTATGATGGAGATTCGTAGTTTCATAAGGCTTCCCAAATATTAACACAAGTTGTCAAGAACTTCTCCAAACTTGTGGCTTCTTTGACTAAGTTAACATAGAACTAGGTTAAGGTTTAGTAGACCAATGCATGCGAACAGAGTCTGCAGCAATTGAAGAGTTGCTTGACATCCACTTCAATGTTAGACTTACCTATAAGTGGTGGTGATTATGTAGTTTATTGCGATACTTTTAGAGTCGGCCTTGGTTGCATGTTGATGTAACATGGGAGAATGATAGCTTATGCTTCTAGATAGTTTAAGAAGTACGAGCAAAATTATCCTAGTTATTTTATAGGAGAAACTAATTTACCAAAGCTAGTGATTTTATTTTATGTTATTTGATTTATTTAGTTAGTTATTTTCTTCAATTGTTTTCCTTCTACAATGGTAATTAAATTATGACTTTGATGATTGATTTGAAATTGTGATTAGTTTTTTTTTTTTTGGTTATATTTATAACTTCATGATTTTATTTTATCTTATTTTATTTTGTGCTGATACGATTTCTAAGAGTTATTACCTTCAATTGATGTTGATTTATTGAATTTGAGACAATTATGATAGGTTCTAAGTTAGAACACTGTTCACCATAAGCAAAGAGATATGGATGCGTTTGTTTCAGATTTAGAAAAAAGTGATTTTGAAATTTAAATTTTATATATAATTGAAAAAGTTGAAACTGATTTTTTTTTTTTAAAAACTACTATTTTCAGTTTCTTCAAAAAAGTTGAAAACAGATTTTTTTTGAGAATTTGATTATTTTTAAAAAATTATTGAAATATATGAAAACTGATTTTTTCAGTAAAAAAAGTGATTTTTTACCCCAAAAAAGCACAAACAAATACACTCATAACGATGCCATTTGCTATTAGTGAAAAGAGAAAATGGCACCATTCGCCATTTGTGAAGAGACATAATGACTTATGTGTATATAATATATTCAGTTGAGATTCAGGATGAGCGGACTTTGACTAGAGATAGTGCTAGGTGAGGCGAGGCCCCTAACTTGAGATAAGATATGATTTGTGACTAGATGGATTGAAGTGACTTCCCATTTGAGAAAGTTCTTTCACATGTAACCCTTATAGAGTATTTGATTATTTGACAAATGATTTGATTTTGAATCAGTTTTTATTTATGAAAAATTTTGGGAATACAAGAATTTGATAAATCATTGCCTCTATTGATTATTTTGTGGATTGTAGAGTTGTTAAATTTCTTCTACTAATTTAAAAGTTAGTGCACTTCTTTCTTCTGTTTGTGTATTTTGTTTATATATTGTTAAGTTTGTGTGACTCAACTTATTCCTTTTTCTTAGTTTTATAGGGAGCAAAATACCAGGATCCTTGAATTTGCTATTTTGCCCGAGAGTTATTATTTGGTAGGCCTCCATTGCCAATAGAGATGTGTGTCATAGTTGACTTCAGTATTTCATAGTTATAAAGCATAAATTTATTTTCTTTGGACTATGTATATAACCAGAGTTTAAAGATACTATTTTATTTTATAATTAATCCCTTTGATATTTATGACTGGTATTTTGCAAACTCTCTGACTGACGATTCTGGATAATTATGTGTGTTATTGCACAAGTTCATTTAAAATGTGGTTTTGCTTTGTTTTAAGGGGAGATTTGTTGAACTTTTTGGTGGCTTTATAGTTATATTATTAATTTATGATTAGTAGAGTTTATTCTTTGGACGTGGCAACCTAAGTGAGTATGAGTCTAACATTAGGCTGTGCGCTAGTCATGGCTTATGTACGAGTAGCGACAACTATATAATAATCAATTTGTACCATTGAAAGCATAATTTGAGATTTCTCAAAACCTAATCAAACACGGCCTTTCGTTTTTCGAACCTTTTTTAAAACTGGAGCCAGCGCCCTCTACATTACAATAATACAAGTTGTATATTTTTCTATCAGAAAGTACAAGCATAGGTGTGATAAATAAAACAGTACAAGGATAGGTTTTCATTTTGTCATGATTCCAGAAGTTAATGAGGAATTGCATGTCACCGGCGGCTAGTAAATTCTTAATAATCCGATTTTGTTCCAAAAGCTCCAAACCTTGTATATTTTGAATCCGTTCTTTGGGGCGGTGGTGGAAGAAGTGATTGTCGTTCAAATCACTTTTATTCGTTTGCGTCAAGTCTAGTGCTGCTAGTCCAACGCGCGCACCACGCTTTTGCGTGGAGTCAACGGGGAAGGACCGAACCAACCTCTTCGCCGGCATCTCTTTGTCTTACTTATCTCTTTCTTATTCAAAGTTCAAACGGTCTTAGTTCTAATCTAAGTTCCAAAGATTTTCCTTCTCTGTTTCTTCTGCGCAGTTCCTCTAATTGTGCGTCACGCACACGCTTGCTTCATAACTCCCTATGTATAAATAGAGCGCGCAGGAGCCATTGAACCCGCACACACACACATTTCAAACCAAAACAGAAAGAACCCGAAGACCAAAGAAAAATACTGAGAGAGAACCCTAAACAATGGAGATGAAGGAGAACGGGCCCAGCAAGAAGCTTTCGTATGGAGCCGTAGATGGACCAACGAACCCCATGGTCACGCCTCTGCTCACGGATCTCTACCAATTCACCATGGCTTACGCTTACTGGAAAGCTGGCAAGCATCAAGAACGTGCTGTGTCAGTAATCATCGTTTTCGTTTTCGTGTTTTTTTTACCAATTCTCATTTCTTTTTTTGCGTTTTCCTTTGTTGCTTGATGTTTGGGTTGCTGAGGGAGTTAGCTGGAACTGATGATGATTGTTGTATTGTGTTTTTGCTGAATTGAACACTTTCAGATTCAGTTTCAATGGTCTTGTCTACTTTGGTTCCATTAGAGTTAGTGTTTTGATCTGGAGTGCTGTTAATCTGTGATTGCAGAGTGTTTTTTAATTAATGGATCCTATGCATGTTTTTGGGGATTAGACTTAATATTCATTAAATGCTCGTGGATGCATGTTGGTATGTGTTTTGTGAGAAGATTCATTTGTATGTTGATTCAGGTTCGATTTGTATTTTCGGAAGAATCCCTTTGGCGGGGAGTTTACTGTCTTTGCTGGTTTGGAAGAATGCATAAGGTTCATTGCTAATTTCAGACTCACTGAGGAGGAGATCAATTTTGTCAGGGAAAGCTTGCCTGGTTCATGTGAGGTAGACCGAATTTTGATTATTATCGCAGCTATAACATTATCGTTTTGTTATGGCTGTGGGTGGGCTGATTTCATCTTAGGCTAAGAATTAAAGTTTTTCTCTATCATTCAGTTGTTACACTGAAGATTTTTCAATATAGGAAATGATGCAGCTATAAAGAAAGCAGAAATTACATGGTAGCACTTGAGTAGGAGATAAAAACTAGCAGTAGATAGATCATAATTGTTTGTGTTGTGCAATCTTGCTAAGATGTGTGTACTTAATACAAGTACAATTACTTCACGGTCATTGAGATAAAGATAAGCATGTCAACAACCTCAAATGCTGAAGTTTCTGTTTATTTCCTATAATCCTTAAGCACACAGCAATGCTGCACATCCTTTTTTTTTTTTATTCTTTTTCATTTGATTTTATAATTAATGTTCAGCTTTGTCAACACTTGCAACTAGTTATTCCTGAATCTAACTTCAGGAAATCTAAATGATGGATATAAAGACTCAAGGCATATGGTTGTTCAAGGGATATTTATCTTCCTTTCACAAATTTGTTACGTGTTTCTTTATAAATAGCATTGGGTCAAGTGTAAATCCGAAATAATATGGCGGATGATTGTATTTGCTGTGATTCTGTGGAAAGTTTTAATGCTGCTGGCATTTTTTAGTAGAAAACCCTTCAATATAAATTATGAGTTATTAATAACTATCTATTAAACTGTAGGATGGATTCTTTGACTATCTTAGAGGAATTGACTGCTCTGATGTTGAGGTGTATGCCATTCCTGAGGGATCAGTTGTTTTTCCAAAGATACCCCTGTTGAGAGTTGAAGGTCCAATTGCCGTGAGTGCATGCTACCATTAAATACCCTCTATTAATGCATTTTTCTATACTTATTTCTTTTAAAGACAACCTATTTCTTACATTGAATTGACTTTTATGCTCTTCAGGTTGTTCAGTTGCTAGAAACACCTTTTTTGAATCTTATTAATTATGCATCTTTAGTTTCTACTAATGCTGCAAGACACCGTAATGTTGCTGGAAAATCCAAAACTCTACTTGAGTTTGGACTACGAAGGGCTCAGGTAACAAAGTCTTTTAAAATACTTTTTAATAGGAAAATTTAGGAAGAACTGACCTTTGGTATTCATTAAAAGAAACTCTTATTTTGTATGTACTTGTAGGGCCCAGATGGTGCTGTAAGTGCGTCAAAGTACTGCTATATTGGTGGATTTGATGCAACCAGGTAGTATCGATTAAAAAATTCTTTTCTAGCATTTAGTTACTGTATAATTTGGATGAGGAAATGTTCATTACAGTATGTAGTTCTAACAGTTATTGTTCCTGAGTTTCTGTGGACTACAATCTCTGCAATGCTAATATAGTCCAGAGTGTTATCAATTGTTTCATCAAATATAGTTCTAACTGGGATTTTTTTATAGAGCACAACATCGAAGATACTTTATTTACTGTTAATTTAGACAGCAGGGCATGATCTTGGTATTGAAACTCTATTTTTACACTACTTGGGTGTAATTCCTGTTAGTTCGTATACGACTATACGTTGTAATTGACTCCAGGAAAAGTGCCTCGAACATGCTATACTCTTTTGTGTATAGTTCAAATGATGATATATCCATAATCATAGATCCAAAGAGTTTAGTACTTGAGTAGAGCTAAATCCGCCAAGTGGCATCTCTGACCTAGTCTCATTTTCTGTCGCGAGTAAAACTATCATTTTGCAAGATTTCAAGAAATAACTCAGCCGGTTATGAAAAAGTAATGAGAAGTAGGATGGTAATTGAATGCTGGGATGAAGGGTAAGGATTAAAATTAAACACTATTTATCAACATATCATGACATTCTTTTTATAGCAGCATTTCTATGCAGTAGTTATCGTGATGAAATTCATTGGTTAAAAATGGCATAGAACTTTAAACTACCCGTTTGACTCTAGCTTCATTGGACCAGCTGGTTAAGAGAACTTGGAACGATCAATGACATATCATTTTATTGTTGCATTTTTTGTCACTATTATAGTTAAAATTCCATGAAGATGTGAGATGGATGTACATAAATATGTAAAGTTTTCTATATGATTGTTTTGGAAGGAACCCTCAATTTGTTATTCTTCTTTGGGATCATTTGCACTTACATTGTTGATCTAAGTCGATGCAATATACGACTAGATGAAGTGAACAAACAAAATCACATTATTGAGAGATGGATTAATTAAGTTCCCTGCATACACATTGGTTAATATGCTCATTTGCATGCAATTATTTGGATAAAAACACAAACTATGTTTGCACAGTATGGTAATGTATGAGATATTAGGTGCCGGAAAGTTGCATTTTCAAGCTTCACTTGTAATTCTACACCTATAGATATGGGGGTAGCATGCTCAAACTGAAGATCAGGGAGGAATTGATTTCTTTTTTTTTTGGGGGGGGGGGGGGGGGTATTGTCCATTTTATTTTGGTTTAGTGAATTTTAATTTCTTACATTTGCTTCTGAATAACATGGTTTTCTCATGTGTGCCAACAGCAATGTTGCAGCAGGAAAGTTATTTGGGATACCCCTTCGTGGTACTCATTCCCATGCCTTTGTTAGCTCATATATGGTGTGTAATCAATTTCACTGAAACTTTTTATGTATTTGATTGGTGTTTCTAAATAGATTTCAAAAGGCACAAAAATGTATTTGATTCTTTTCAGTCACTGTCTGTTAAAAAGAATAGTTACAAATTTGTAGTGGAAGCAAAAGTTCATGATAATTGATGGGGCATTGTAGTTTAGTGGGAAAATAGGTGTATATGTTATATAAATAGGTGAAGTATAAAACAGAATGTCTGTTTATATAAAATTTATATACTACAGATCAATATATACACTACAAATCAAGATAGTAGAGTGATGACTACAAGATGTTTAATTACATTATAGACCATTCAGAGAATGACAGTTGCAACTATAGAATTCAGAGGGAAAAGATGAAACCTTGGTCTCTATTCATTTTTCATAGTAATGTTCACTCAAACCACAACTTCAAAGTTAGACCAGGTGAAACTTTGAAACTGTGAGGTGGATCACCTATTTTAAAATGATGTAGTTTCAATGCAGCTTATTTTTACACATATCCTTATAAGCAAAGCTGAACTGTAATTTGTAAGTGCATCTTTATGTGATTACTGTTATTAGCATTATTATTCTTTATATGACTTGTGGCATCAGGCATGGCATATCCTGATATATTTCCTTTGCTTACTTTTATGTATAACTTGTCTGTCCTGTGATATGCAGAGCCTTGATGAGATCATAGACAAGTCACTTTGTAGAAAAGACGGTTCTAGTACTTGTGAAGATTTTGTTAGTCTTGTTCAAACATGGCTGAACAAAATTCAGGTGCCAATATATAAACATTTAGATCCTTAATGTTGCTTTTGTATTGTGGTTCTTTTCTTTGGTGTTGTGTGAGTCAGGGGATTGGGGGTGGGGAGGATGGATTTGATAAGATTGTCATCATGGTAGCAGTTACTTATGCAATAACCCATTGGGAAGAGGTTTTGAAAAAACGAAAAAAATGGCAAAGGCCCAGAGCTAGTTTAACTACTTAGGTATTTTCTAAAATGGCTATCTTAAAAGCTAAAGCTCAAAACAGTGATAAAACCAATGCATATCAAATGTTTATACTTGTGCCTGTAATGCAAACGTGAATGTTTGCACACAGCATAAGCTTGTGTTAACCACCACATATACTAGAGATGTTCTAGCAACTTGGTCTACCTATTCTGGATTGCCATGTCATGAATGCTGGAAGCCACAGTTTTGTTCATTTGAATATAAATTAAAGAATACTTAATTAGAAGATGAAGGAAATGTAGAAGAAAACATTCAGCAGGTGGTGGCATGCATGCATAGAAATCTATTATGGAAAGACTTATGCCTTTGTAGGCCCTTAAAGTCCAAAGGGCTTTTCTGTTGGTTAGCGTGTTAGAGATGTTAACAGAAAGTGATCGCGGGCCTTATTCTTATTCCTTAACACGTGATATGATTTTATGAGATTGGCATACATGAATCTAGAGGTGTTTTGATTTGATTTCACTGAACATTCTGCACAAGAAAAAAATGCTTTTATTTTATTTTATTTTTTCTATATGAAGTTGAAATATATAGAGGGTGAGCCTTAGTGCAAGGATAAGGTTACAATCTTGTGCCCTAGAGGTCACAGGTTCCAATCCTAAAAACAGCCTCTTTGTATGCGAGGATAAGGCTGTATATATCTATCCTTCTTAAACCCCACTAAGTAAGAGCCTCGTGCACTGGATCACCTTTTTTATGAAGTTGAAATATATGCCCATGAGCACTGGTAAAAAGATGACTGGCCAATACTAGATTGGGTTCACATGACTAAAATAAAGCCACACCTAATACGGTAGCTGAAAGGTATTTTAGATCATGGCGATGTAATGTGTGCTAGTTCTTTCCTCTCTTTCTGAAAAAGTTGTATAAATTATTTCATGTTAAGGTTGTAAATGATTATTATTGTTCTAACATATGTCTATGTTTTGCACTCGTATAAAAATGAATGGTGGAGTTATCAGACTCATAGAACATACTAATCTGTGTTCCCACTGTGCAGTGGTCAAATTCACTGTGTAGCATTTTTGGTGAGACCAATCAAAGCGAGTTGGCAGCATTCACATCATACGCATTGGCATTTCCTGATAGCTTTCATGCCCTTGTGGATACATATGATGTAAGTATTTTCTTGGTAGTGTTCTATTCCTTAAACATATATTTATTGCTGTCCAATAATTATGGATATCTTGCTTGTCCTTAAAGTCTTTTGTGAAATGTGGACAAAATCAGTTTCCTGATTATAGGATGCTATGCCATCTGTTTCCCAAACATGATCTGGACTGCAATCATTAACAATATAAACAGAAACTGATAGAAACTAAAAATGGAGGGAGTCAGTTTTTGTGGGGTTTTAAATCAATTTGACTTTGAGAGATAAAAGAGAGGGGAATCACATAGCTGGCATATGAGTGAATGGGATGTGCGCTTATACATGTGTTTAGGTATGAGTAGGTACCCCACTATTTTCTCTGAAGATATGCAGACTATTAATTTGTGACTTATTTAAAGATGGAGATGCACAAGCAGGATCTCGATATGACTCACCCATCTTCCCAGTTTTAAGAATTTGCTCATGAATCTCCTCATTATGCATTATAAATTAGATTATGTGCCTAACGGATGAGACTTGAGAGTACGGGTGGTGTTGTTTTGGTCAACAAATATAGATGCCAATCACGGGTCACTGTTCTGAGTTTCAAATAAAGTGAGTTAAACTCAATTGAAGGGTAGTTCTTGTACAACAGGTATACGAGGGGACAGATGCAGAAAAACTAATGTGGTAAATCATACCTAAGGTCTGTTAGTGATGTGATACCTTGTGACTCTCCAACTTCTGTCTGCTAATTCATTCTGTCTTATATTCCAACGTTGAAAATATGTTAATTTTGAAATTACACTGTTATTTCTGGTTATCATGTCTTCTGTCAAATGGTTATTGTTTCTGGATAATGTTTGGTAGTAACTGCTAAAGTTTCCTACTTCTTTTGTTCATTCCCTTTTTCCTACTTAGTCCAGCTATTTCTTGAGATGATTGCATTTGCATTTGTTGACAGGTCATGAGAAGTGGAATCCCTAACTTCTGTGCAGTTGCGTTAGCTCTCAGGGATTTAGGGTATGTGCAGCATATCTCAGTTGCGTTTCTCTTGATTGAAGGTTTTAAATCTTCTTCTAAATAGTTGTGTACTTGCGTTAGTTTTCCCAGTTTTCAGTTGATAGGGGTACAATGTTTTGTGCTTTTCTTTTCAAATGCATGAAAAATGATATGCTGTGGTAGTATCTGCATAGATATTCTACAAGAAACTATTGGTAATATCAACTGCTTGTAGTACGGATGCAGTACCAACTGCCATAATGATGGTGATTAGTATCTACTTGGTGCTATATCTGAACTCTTTAGGTGCTAGTTGCTATGTTGTCAAAGAACCATGTAATTCCTGTTTGTTGCTGAGTTTAGATGATGTCCTGTGCAGATACAAAGCAGTTGGCATTAGATTGGACTCTGGTGACCTTGCATATTTGTCTTGTGAGGCCAGGAAATTCTTTTCCTCCATTGAGAAGGAATTTGGAGTGCCCGAATTTGGGAAGATGACTATCACTGCTAGTAATGACCTCAATGAGGAAACAATAGATGCTTTAAACAAACAGGTAATTATTCATTACAAACTGGAACCTGTAACTTGTGGCCTATTGATTCAGTCAGCATAATACTTAAGCTGTGTCTGTGCTTGCGTTTTTATGTATTTATACTGTGTACTTTGAGTATCACATAAAAACTCTTCCGGTATAGAATTCATTACACATGATTTGTTGGTTTATACTTTTATACAGATTTTAATGGTTGATTTCTTATTCATTTGCATATATACTAATATATAATATCAAAACCTTTGTTGTTTGACCTCTCCCACAATGTAAATTGTATCATAAATCCTAAAAATTGAAAAAAGGAAGAGGCTAAAGTTGGTTGGGTAGTTGTTCTATTTCCTCTTAATAAAAATTAAACATGCAAAATTGATTGACATGTGGATGGTTATGTAGTTATTTAGAGTTTTAATTTTATTTTATTAAATTGATACATATGACATGCACGTCAAGATACTAGTGTGCATAAAATGCAGGAATATAAAACTAAAAGGATGCTTATGTTAGTGTCACATATTTGTGTACCACTGAATTCTGTTATATCTTTCCTCCCATATTGTAGTTTTTGTGGGATATACATAAGTATATCATGCTACTCCTGGGTGGGACAAATGTATGTAATGTGTAATTTTCCATATTCACGTAACATGGTTCCTGCCATGATAGTGATTGCAGTACTGATTCAAGGAGTCATGATGCTGAAAAATAGAATTAATGACAATTCATTGCTGGCTGAAGCCACAATCTTAAATTCTAAAGATATTTCATGTCTGATAACTAAAGGATCAATAAATTCAGATTAGTTTAAATAGCCCCAAATTATTTAGCTATAGGGCTTGCAATTTTTTGTTGAAGGGGAAGCTGTCACTTAGATTGCCAGTAGATCCAGATAATTTATAATTGATTTGAGGTTCTATGGACATAGTTTTCAATAAGACACAATGATGTTGTTTGACTTTGATCTACGTAATTGACTCCACCTAGTGAGAAAATGCTTTGTTGTTGTTGTCACTGTGATTTAAAGTTCTAATATTTATATCATGCTGAAATCCCTTAAGCTTAAAGCCTTAAACTTAGCAGATTTATTATTTTTTTTCGTGTGTGTGTGTGTGTGTGTGTGTAGAGTTGTAATGAAAACACCATGGCTTTATTTATCTTGATTTTGACAAAAGGGGAAAATTAACAAAGGGGACAAAGTTTGTTGTTGTAGTTGGAAAAATTAACAAAGGCATATGATTTATCACCCTACCCTTTTGTTTGGATTTCGTTTTTACTCTACAGGGTCATGAGGTTGATGCCTTTGGAATTGGTACATACCTGGTCACATGTTATGCTCAAGCTGCTTTAGGTGTTGTTTTCAAGTTGGTTGAGATAAATAATCAGCCTCGTATCAAACTTTCTGAAGATGTATCAAAGGTTTGAACACGCCAAACAGGACCTTTTATTGTAATCGTCTATTGGTAATCAATTATTATCTTTTTCTCTTTTCCTTTCTCTGTATTAGGTCTCTATTCCATGTAAGAAGCGATGCTATAGGTTGTACGGGAAAGAAGGTTATCCCCTGGTAGACATAATGACTGGGGAAAATGAACCCTCTCCTAAGGTATTATTTTGACAGTATGGCTGATACTTTATCTCTGTTCTTTTTTTCAATGTTTGCCCCCCGTCCCCCTTGTTAGTGCTATTGCATATGTATTCACTAGCATGCAATTTATTATTTTTGTTGGGGTTACAGTAACCTGGTAGTAGTATGAGAAGAAAGAGAAAACTGTTATGCTTAGGTTAAAGTGTGTACTTGTTTATTTGTTTAGACTAGAGCATTGAAGTAGTTACTCTTGTTCACACTGATGAGGTGCCTCATCATATGGGTTTCCTTGAGGCTGAACTGGATGAAGAAAACCCCTATCTGTGCAATTGTTGATAGAGAGCTCCGTTGAAGTAAAGCCATATCCAGTTGCTATTCTTTATTCTGCTTCATAATATAAAACCAATTAATGGACAGACAGCCTGTCATTATTGATTCATCTTGTTGCTCTTACGATGTTAAGTTTCCAAACTCATCATGTAGGCGCAAACATTATTTTATCATCTTTTATTCATAGGTGGGAGAAAGAATCCTGTGCCGTCATCCCTTCCAAGAATCCAAGAGAGCATATGTGGTGCCACAACATGTTGAGGAGCTTCTAAGGTGTTACTGGCCTGGTAGTTCAGGTAAGAACAAACAACTACTATTGACAACTATGGATATCAATTAGCTGCTTATTGATATCACTAAAAACCTGTGTTTGTTTGCTTAGCGCAGAGTAAATGCTGCATCTTTATAAGGACATACAATGTTTTATTATTATTATCTAACTATTATAATATGTTGGAGCATTTAGCATGCTACATTGACACTACCCCATAAACTAAGACAATAAAGATATTATCTCATATGGTAATGCTATAGTTGTCAAATGTATCACTTCATGAGTTCCTGCATGAAATGATCATGTCATCAGGTAGTCAAAGTTGCACTAAAGAACAAAAAAGTATTTAAAGTGGCATAGGAGCATTCATCGGCAATTCATATATTCAGTGAATGCAGCCGATGACTGTCAGTTCTTACTTTTCTTATTCTATTTTGAAGACAAAAATAGAGAAACTTTACCACCTCTAAGGGACATTAGAGAGCGATGCATCAAGCAACTTGAGCAAATGCGACCTGACCACATGAGGAGACTTAACCCAACTCCATATAAGGTCACGAAGTTATACCTTGCTCTAAATTATGTTATTATTTTCATCTTGAATGGTTTTGAATATCTTTTTTCATTTTTTGTCTTTTTTTCTCTAAGCAGGTTAGTGTAAGTGCAAAGTTATACGACTTCATTCATTTCTTGTGGCTCAATGAGGCACCAGTTGGGGAGCTGCAGTAATAATAAAATAAGGCAAATAAAATGGCATGCCTTGAGAGCCTAATAATCGGGGCGAAAAAGATTTCGATAGAAATTTCTTTCATACAATATAGATGTATTCGATGTGTTTTAACTGTTTTCATATTATATGTTTCTGTGTATTTGAATTGGAAGAACCATTAGTTTTTCAAGGCCTATGTGCAAATAATCCATCTTTGCCCTTGACCGCATTGCTATACAATGTTGATTGTGTAGCTAAACTTTGGTAAGTGAAAGCAACAGATGTATCAATGTTGATGTTTTAAGAAAGTAAATTAACAAGAGAGGAACCAAAGAACAATAGTATGTTATTTGAATTTATTTCAATTTAATTATTATACGAGTATTTATATATAAGATATGTTAAAATCGATTCTAAGGGGTGAGAGTTGATTGTGCTTTTTGAGTATTTTATTTGGTTGTTCGTTATTAAAATCAATATTTATTTTTAGAATTGATTTTGAAAGAAATAAAAAAATTTTACTGTCAAAATCATTTTAGAGAATTATTAAATATAAATTATTTTATTTTAAAATTAATTTTACAAAAATAGAATCGTATATGTACTATTTTTGTTAATAAGAAGATTTAATGACTATATTGTCTTTAAGACTATGTTATTGTGTTTTCATGACTTAGGGACATTAGTATTTACGACTCCTCTTTTAAGTTAGAGCGTATAAATCATAAGTACCAAATTTACTATGCATATTACTAATATGATGTATCTAATAGATTTAGTGAATATATTAATTCATTGATCATTGGAGTTAACCAAGCGGGTGGTAATGCATCCAGATTTAATATTTTCTTTGACGAAATGACAATCCACTTTTATGTGCCTCGTCTTTTTTATGGAACATTGAATTCGAGGCAATGTGCAAGGCAGCTTTAATATCACTGATGAGTTGCATTTGATTAATATCTTACTTGAGTTCTTCTAGTAAATCTTAAGACATATGAATTCACATATTGCTAAGGTCATCGCCCAATACTTTGCTTTTGCACTTGATCCAGCTGTGACATCTTGTTTCTTACTTTTCCAAGATTTCAAGTTGCCTCTAATAATTACACAAACACTGTATGTGGATTGTTTGTTCGAAGGCGAACCAACCCAATTTGCATGTGAGAAAACTACAATCCAGGAGTGAACGTTGTCTTTATTTAGGAGTACTTGACTTGGTGTTTTTTCGATTTATCAAAGTATTCGAATTGTAGCATTCCAATGGTTGTCGCTAGGAGACTGTAGGAGTTGGCTAACTACAATTACCAAATGTCAGGTCGAGTGATGGTCAGGTAATTCAATTTTCTAGCAAGTGTTCATATCTCTCAAGATCAGGTAAAGGCTCTCCTTGTATGGTAAAAAGCTTAATATTTGAGGTCATTGGAATGTCAGATATGTTGACAATATTATAAACCTATTATCTCTTCTAAGATATTAAGGGCATACTACTTTTGAGATATGACAATACCAGTAGCGAATTGAACTACTTCAGTACCAAGAAAAATGAGAAATCCTAAATCCTTGGTTTGGAAATGACTAAGATGTCGTTTTAGCTTATTAATACCATCCTCACTGTCGCTAATGATGATAATTATAACACCCTAATAATTCCATTCTATGCTTAAATTATATTGTGGAATTATTAATTATTATTTTTGCTCGCAAAACTAACATTACCTTTTAGAAATTACTTTTTAACGAAAATAGGGATAATTTTTTTTTTTGAACAAAACAAGTAAACTGTTTTTGAAATTGAGAGCCATGAACGCAGCGTGAACGTGTAAAAACAAACATCACTATCTCATTCAAACATCACATTTAACATACATAGAATCCATAAGAATAACCATAATCTTAGATAAAGATAATATTCATTCCACAACCATCCTTAATAATATGATAATAGTCATACCAGAGTCATGCATAAGGTAATAATAGGTCTAATATCTACTATCGGCCCTACACAAAAAACCTACCAAATACATAATAAAAGAAAATACATCAGAAAACCCTACTACCCAAGCATGCCATACAACAGAATGATAACCCTATAACCATAACCAAAAGGGGCTATCCTCGTGCTCGGCTCCGCATGCAATCGTCACATCAAGCATCAGGCAGGAGGAAACCGTTCCCATATCCACCGGGAAAAGCACCACCACGTTCCCTTCCTCGAGCACGTCCTCACCCGTAGGGCATAGCGCAGGTACAAATGAATCCACGCCCGCGAACTGGGGGTGAAGCTGGGCCAGCAAATGAAGCAGAAGAATCAGAAGATAGATGAATCACCAAAGGTTGCGACGAACCCGAATGGTGAGATCCCCAGAATGAGTCGGATAGAAGGGCTCAGACGGATCGGTGTCCACATGGTAGCTCGGATAAGATGGCTCCGAGGGATCGGAATCCAGTGAAACAGTCGGAGTCAAGCGGGTATCCAAGTCAGTCTCGTCATCATCGGTGGGGTATCTCGGTGGCTGAAAATAGGGGCGGATGTCATCCATAGTACCCTCACCAAACGGCTGATGCAGTCGGAAAAATGGGCTCATCATGGGAGTCTGAAACTAGCAGTCGTGGAAGATGTAGAGCCTCATCGCTGCGCTCACCGATAGCACGAAGGCATTCACCACCGAGTCAAAGTGCCA
This sequence comes from Pterocarpus santalinus, assembly GCA_031439595.1. NCBI lineage: Eukaryota > Viridiplantae > Streptophyta > Magnoliopsida > Fabales > Fabaceae > Pterocarpus > Pterocarpus santalinus. The sequence goes on from CM062525.1 coordinate 22,063,260, forward strand.
AAGCCACATCGGGAACTCGATGTAGATCACCACCGTGCCCGACGTCGACATCCTCTGGAGACAACACAGAAAATGTAGGATACCCGAAGCAGGTTACTTTTAACTTTATCATCATATCCATAGTGTCATACATAGATATACATGCTAATATACATAACATACGTTCATAATGCATATAAGGAATATAATAACATGCACGACTATGCAACTCATCAACTTGGCCATGGTTCTACTTTGACTTTCGTTTTTAGTACGTGCTTAACATTCTTTTACTTTTCCTTTGAAATAGATTGCTTTTGGACATGAGCTTATTCCGTGACTGTTGTCACGCAGTACTAATCAAATTAGACTAAGCCAATATTGGTTACCTCTAAGTTGGAGGGTTCTCCATGTCACCTTTGCCTCCCTCATAGAGGTTCCTTGAGTCTTTGTAGATCGCTGTCTCACACCTCCCTTACCGAAGTGATTGAAAGGTCATGTCCCACCAATTCTTTTCTTATTATTATACTTTACATGTAGTTCTTCTTTGACTAGATACATGCAATGATATGACTAAGTCCATAATTTTGACGGAAATTTGTCAGCATAACGGCTAGACTGGAGCTTCCCCAAAATAACAATCAGAAACTTTCAACTAATAGTTCATCATATCTATATCATATCATTATACTCATCATTCAATCATGAGACAGAGTTTAATCAAACTTGTCATTCATCATGTCGAATGGCATCATACATTCATGCCCTAAAGGGGGTTCATAGTTGTGTTATTCTTTGTGAAGAGTATTATGAATCATCATATGATTTCTCATGGTTACTCATGAGAGAATCACATAGTTAAGATATGTATATGCGATCTTTTAGTTACTTAGCTCTCATATGAAATTATTCTTCACTTGAGTTCATGTCTTATGGAACACTTGTTCAAATTAATTAAGTTAAGTGATTGTTTCTTTTCCTTGAGATAGAGCACTTAGTGATTCCTAGGTTCATGGTATGCTCAGAGGCCCTAATCATACTTCTGTTCCCAAGGAGTTCGAGATCCCTCTAATCCTTGGGTCATGACAACGCAGAACCATATCATGAATCCAACAATACCTTGTTCACTAAATATCAAAGGTGATTTTTAACTTAATCAAGTTGCAAAGCTTCAAGCTTTTATCTTAAAGATTAAATCTTTATGAAATAATGGTTCAAGTTACTGGCTTTTAACTAAAAAGTCTTGTTCTTTATGAAAGTTGACTCATTTAATTACTCTAAGACCATCAAGGTCTCAACTTTATGACTTAAAGTTGTCTCTACATTAAAATGGTTCCTACTTTATCAAGTAGTGATATGAAACATTACTTTAAGGTTAAAAAGTCTTAATCTTTATAAAAGCTAACACTTTCTAGCATTGTTTTGGTTCAAAATTTAAACTTTATGAATGAAATGTTATAAAACAACACTTTTATGACTTAAAGGTCTTATTCTTGATTAAAGTTTGAAACTTTATAAAAGGTCTTTTCTTTAAGGTTTGATTTCTAAGACAAAAAGTGACAAGATATCATTTTCTAACTCAAAAGGGCTTATTATGCCAAAAAGCTTCGACTTTTGCATGTATTCTTGTCTTCAAAACAAAACAAAAGAAGACTTTATGATGGCACTAAAACTTGTGCCACTTTTTGTATATCAAGAAGCAAACTTTTTAAAGTTTAAGGATTTTAGAATGTTCATAGTCTTGTCAAATCATGAAAAACATAAAAAGATAAGGTTTTTCCAATCATCTACTCATCATAAGAAAAGGAAGAACTTCAAACAAGATACCATCAAGAACACTCAACAATAAGAACATACTTTCCAAAAGTAAAAACTTAAGAACACTTGAAGAACATCAAGAATATATTTAACCAAAAATAGAAACTTCTACTCATGAAGAGCATGAAAGATTTCCTCAAGTTTTCACTTAAAGATCTTTGTCATGAAGAGAATTAAGCTTCAAGCTTTCTTGAGTAAACAAAACAAAAAGATGAAGATCACTACCTAAGCTTGGAAAATGGTGTCTTTGAGGAAGGAGAAGAAGATGAAGAAGACTGCTCCTTGGTTAATGATGGTGGCGGTTTTGAATGAGCAAGGAGAGAACTCTTGAGTTCTCTTGAAAATGAGTTTTGTAGTGTTCAGATCTTGTCTCCATAAACCAAAAGATGTGATCTTTGAAGGGCTTAGTGAGGAAGTTTTGGTTATGGAGGTGGAGAATGATGAAGAAGATGAAGAAGAAGAAGAGGAAATGTAGAGAGAGGTTGGAGAGTTTGAGAACTTTAGAGAGAATGAGAAGTTGAAAATGAAGTGAATGTGTGTGTATTGTGTTGTTGTGGCCATAACTTTGAGTAGGGTGGGGGGAGATATTTTTGCTTCATTTCGTGTTAATTAAGGTTTAGGGAGACAAATTGGATGATGGGGAAACAAATTATGTACAAACTCTTACATAAAGTACTCTTGTCTCATACTTTATACTTTCATGACATCACTCTTTACTTTATCGTTTAGTTGACTAAATTTGAATTTAATCATGTGATTAAGTGCTCATACAACTTAATTTAGGTGATTAAGCAAGGATTTATGATTAATACACAAGAACATGATTAATAAAAATTAATCTTGCGATTAAGCTTAGTTAACTTTAATTAAATTCGATTAAGCTAATTAAGGGCAATTAGTGTTTAATTAAGCTATCAAGAGTCTGACTTGCTTAATTAGAGATTATCTAATCTCGATTAAGCATTTTCTTGACTTTTCTCATCCGAGTTAACTCAAACTCTTCGTTAACCCCTTAATTAAGCCATAATATTATAATTTCTCATTAAATGCCTAATTACTCAGGGTTACTGAGGTAATTTATCATGACACGAAATTGAGGATGTTACAATAATATCATCAACATATACAATCAGTTAAGTAGTTGTGAAGAATGACAATAGAATATTGAGTAATTTGTCTCATTACCTATCATGTCAACTGTTGAACTACAATGCTAAATTGTCTAAGCAACACTCATGGGGATTGTTTTAAATCGTAGTGCAGCCATCAAAGGCGACATATAGACTTCCTTAGCATGCTCACCATGCAAAGAAGCATTCGATATCGAGTTGATAGGGAGGCCAATGTTGAATGGTAGCCATAGAGAGAAAAGGACGAACAGAGGCAATCTTTTGGTATAGGACAGAAATTGTCAATGTAATCCAAACCGATTTTCCCAAGGGAAAGGCTACTTACTCCCGAGTGCAACTAAAGCGCAAAGCCTCCATTTCATCCACACATAAGTTTGCGAAATAATTTGTTTCCTTTGTTTCGTAATAAGTGTACATATAATGTCAGTTTTCCATTTCTTCCTCCTGCTTTCCGTTTTGTAGGGTTTAAGGAAGGCCATGAATTCTATTTGTTTCTTAGGTGCATTTTTACATGGAACTTAGTGATGAAAGCATTAAAGGGAATATGGTGAGTTGTGAAATAATTTGCTTTTCAATAAAAGTTTATATTTTTTAGGTTATTCTTTAATTCATGTCTAGTGGCAATTGTTACTCATTAGTTGATCATATTTTGTCGTGACTGTTAGGACACATAATAAGAATAATTAATTTTCAGCGTCTTCTCGAGGTATGTTTGTCTATATATATATATATATATATCCTTTGGAATATAGGCTATATAGATCAGTGCTAGAAGTTAGATATTCCTTATTTTGTTAATTTGTTTGTATCATTGTGTTATTCAGAATGAAGTTCGATGGGTTTCCTGCACGTGGTTCTTCAGATCTAGTTGATGAGGATAATCATGAATAAGATAAAGGACTGGATTCCGTTGCTAGGATGATTATTAGTTTGTGGCAATTCACAAATGGAAAAAATAATTGATTCATCCTTTAATTTATTTTTTGTTTTTAAATTTATCCTCTAAGTAATAAATGTTCAAAATTTGCCTTTTAAAAAATAAACATTTCAAATTCGTCCTCTAATTTTTAAAAAACTAACACATTTATCCTTTTTGCAATCATTTCACAAATATTATTTGTTTTATTAGAAGGTAGATTTAAAAATATAATTTATCATATAAGATATCATGTATATTATTTTTGCTAACCTAGATATAAAATAGAATTTTTTTATCAATATAAGTAATGCCGTTTATAAAAAGGATAAATATGTTTATTTTTTTAAAATTAGATGCTGAATTTAAATATTTATAATTTAAAAGATAAATTTAAAAACAAAAAATAAATTAGAGGACGAATCTATTATTTTTGCTTTAAGAAATAGTCAGCTAGTAGCTTTCATATTTATTGATGAATTATTTTTTAAATGAAATATTTGACACTTTACTACTTCGTTTTATTATTTGTCGATTTGACTTTTTTTTTGTGGTATTTGAAGAAATTTCCTTCAAATATTGTAAAAATATTCCACAAATTACACCGAAAAGGGTGGTGCCCAAAGTTTTCAACAATTTACAGGCATAGGTTGAAGGTGCTGGACAGGAATTTGTATGCGGCTTACCTGACAGATTGATGGAAAAAGTTGTATCGGATTTTCGAATCAAAGGAAATAATCAAGTTTATTTGAGAGTTTGTAGGGTAGAACATAAAGCTCATCCCCACAAATATTTTGATTGAGTTTACCCAGTAGGAAAAATGTTTTCCTTTTCCTTTTTATTTGTTTTATTTTATGTAAATATCTTTCATATTCCAAATTCATATTATTTTTAATTAAGAGTTTAATTGGTATGTACTGATAATGTAAAACTATTTTACACTGTCAATCAATAAAAATAGGGGAAAGTGAGAAATCATGGTGGGTTCCTCATTATAATGGGTAGTTATTTGTGTGAGTTGGCACTTTCTACTATTTCTATTGGCTGACAGTGTAAAACTATTTTACACTGTTAATGTATTTAAATTAAATTCTTTAATTAATATGTTTATTTTGGTACATATGATGGTATTTTATTTACAAGTGGTGTTTTCTTCTATCTTCGGTAAATAATATGAATGAAAAATTGTTATATAATTGTTAGATGACAAAAGAGAAATGTTATTTTGACATTCTTAAAGATAACATATACGGTGTCCACCATATAAAAAGAAGCAAAACGACAAAAGGAAAATAGGGAGGGAATGTGGACATACAATGAAAATAAAAAGAAGAAAAAAAAAACACTATTCTTCACTCACAAACTCTCCCGCTCTTCTTCACTCATTCTCATCCTTTGCTACAGTCACAAACTCTCCCGCTCTTCTTCAGTCATTCACATCCCCTACTACCATCATTCTCCATGGAAGAATTTCACACTCAATCCTACTCCATCCTAACCTTATCTATCACCAATCTCTCAATCTCTTCTCCACCCTAACCCTCTGTAGTGCGCCACAACACTGCGAGCCACCACCACTCTTGACCTCTTTCTCCCTTTTCACTGTGACCAGGTGATGCCGTAGGTACGCAAGAATATGCCGCACCAAAACCACAAACACATCATGTAACATCCACCGAAATTTTCTTATCATTTTTTGCCTAATTATTCGATTTTTATCGAATAATTGAAGTTAATTAAAATTCGACTAAATATTTATTTAGGATCGATTAATTAGCAATTAATTGAGTTTAGATATCAGGGAATTAGGTTAGAAGTATAAAAGATTTCATAGAAAATTTCTTAAACCAATTTACCAATTTAAAGGAAATCGGTATTTTAAACTGTCGGAACCGAACCTATAGGATTTTAAACTCAATAACCCTATATCAAGTGGCTAAAAACTCAGCCACTTAACCCATAATAGTGGCGCAAGGAAAGCCACAAGCAGAAGAAAGCATGGCTAGAAATCAACCACAAAATTTCAACCAATCACAACCTTTGAAGCCAATTACCCTCTTTATGTTTACATCAGATTTTCTCTCTTTCTTCTCATGCTGATTGCGCCACTCTCTCCTTGCTTCAGCCTTCTTCTTCTCTTCTTATCTCAACTAACTCCATCAAACCTTCAAGCTTGATAAGGTTCCATCAATCCAAACTCCAAAATCTAGCAAAATGACATAGAAGGAGGTAGAGATTCAACTTTGTTCTTGTTATTTTGGTTATGGGTGGCTAATTTAGGATTTTATTTTCTCACTTCTTGATGTGATAATTGAATAAATATGATGATCTTTGGCTGGTTTGTTGGCTATTTTTGTGGTTAAATTCGGTTAAGGAATAGAAAAGGGTGAGAATAGAAAGATGTGAGAGGTTAGAAGACCAAAATCCCTCGACAGTCCATACGGCAGAGTGTACGGCTCCGCCTGCAGTCGTTTAAATTCAATGAAACTATTTTCATATGAAAGTAAACATTCAGGACTTTCCATACATATATAATATAAGGCTATTAGATTAGCATTGAGAGAGATATGAATTTTGGAAGTTTGACCTAGGTTTTTGAGTTTGATTCTGGGCAAACTAGGTTGCTTAGGGAAAAACTTGCCCTATACAACTTGGAATTGAATGAAACTAACTTTGTTAGAAAGCTTACACATAGGAGAACGTCCCATAAAAATTTTAGAGTTAGATACGATTTTGCTTCCAGTGGTTCGAAGAAGTTGCCCTATGTCTATACTGGGCCAAAATAGAGTAGTTCAGGAAGGTCAAATTTTAGGGCTTATAACTCGAGCTCTACTAAAGCAAATGAAATGGAACTTCTTATAAATGAAAGCTTGTCCTGTTAGCTTTAATATGATACTAATTTCGTATGATTTGAACTAGTTTTCAATTTTGAGTGGATTTTTACTTTTAAGTGTGTAATTCTAGCCAACTTCAGGGCAGGCCGAGATAAAACTTAAATAATTTGAGTTATATTTATCAAAATTAGATGGGACCATAGAGGTTAGAAAATAGACACATAATACTCTAACATATCCAAAATTGAGATCTAGATCAGTTAAATAGAAATTGTCGCCTGATTTACAAAAACTGGGTTGAATGCAAGTGTTGAGACAGCAACCATGTTTTAGTTGCAGTAATTGTGCCATGAATTTGATGTTTGAAATATGAATAAAGTGTTGTGATTTCTCTGAAAAATTAGTGTTTTGAGTACTGGCACTATTCATGGGGAAACAGACACATTTTGTTATGCTGCCGAAATTTCGGTAAATCCTACGTATGAGTTATAATCTATATTTAGATCCATGTCCATTTACAAGATATTCATGAAGGTTATGTTATGATGAAAGTTCCATAATACTTAGGCCAGCTCCGGATTAAAGTTAAGGGGAATAAATCGGTTGGGAGGTTGGGGAAAGTAAACTTAGTATTCTTGTATAGGAACGAGCTTGATCCTAAAAAGCAGACTATTACCCAGGAGTCTAAATGGCCGAGAACTTCCAAGGGACCAAGTAATGGAAAAGTTTATGAGGATAAGTTCAAGAATGAGTTTTGCATGATCATATTGAATAGTCATTATAAGTTGCATACAGTTTGACTGCTATGTTTACTTACTGCTGTATGTTCATTTATTCTGCTCATTATTCTGTATATCGCTATTTAGTAGTTATTCTATTTCTTATACTGTCCTAAGTAAAATTGAACCTTATCTCGGACTAGATGTTTTCTTAAACTTATTAAATATGGATAGTTCAATTTAATCCCATATTTTTATAATTAAATAAAAATCGAGGCAACTGATAATGAATGTGACGTCAGTTTAGTACTGTACTCGAATCCTACTGAGAATTTCTTTAAATTCTCACCTCCTTTATGTTTCCGCATCATTCTCAGACCCTGGTGATGGACACGACGGCTACCCTATTTATTGAGATCCCTGGTCTGCAACTAGTTTGGAATGTCCTCTGAGGACCTCATAGGACTATTTTCACTAACACGGGCCTTATGTCTTTTGATACACTAGCCCTACTTATGTATCCTATTTTGGATCTGTACATAAACTGAAGCGTTGGCTTCCGACCTATATAAGTATGTATACAGCTGACGATATATTACTTATTTGTATCTTTTCTATTGTATTTTATTAAATTTTGTTACGTTCTGTGATGCTGATCACGTCTATTATATACCGCGCATTGTTTCTTCTGTCTAAATATGTCTACGTGACCCCTGTGCCCTGAGGTATATTTCGTCAAATATATAAATATACATATAAGAGAAAAAGAGAATATAATATAATGAATACAGCTAGAAACAGAACACTAACACGGTAACGCAATCTACTCAATTTCATGTTATGACTTAAGCATAATATTAAATTGGTAGAGTGTTACACATCACACTAGAACTGCAAACACGCCACACCAAAATTGATGCTGACCAAGTGACGTTGCTATCACACACCTTTCTGCATCGAATCCTCAACAACGTGATCTTCATTGCAGTGTGCTCCTTCTCCGATCGCCCTTTTTGTAGCGTCAGCCCTCCCTCAATGGAGCCCTAATTTGATTTCAAAAAATTAACTCTCCTTTATCATTCAGTAACTTTCTTGGACTCTTAATCGATCCTATTGAAAGGTAATTTACGAGTCTTGTCAATTCTTGTCACTAATTTCATTGATTTCTATTAGTAAGCTTGCACTCAAAAAGAATTCTTGCATCATAACCATCACATATTGGAAGTTGAAGTTCCATTTTGCATATGTTTGCATAGTGTTTGAAGAAACCGTGTTATATTGTGATGATCCATACAAATAATTATATAGAACCAAGGGCAAATGATTATTATGGTACATATTATGTGCATAGATTTGTTTCAGCTAAAGGTACCAAGGGGTCTGGCCTGCATGACTATGTTCAAAGAGAAGACAAAATCCAAATAGAAAAAAATGAAAGGCAATGTTATCTTGAATTATTATAAGGATTTTAACCATAGAAAAGCATAACTCTAATAATTTATTTAAATAGTAGAAGACTCAAGAATTCCATGTGCTGGAAATCCAAAGCAACCTATTACCTTTACTGCTTATGGCTTTTGTTTCCTGCTTCTCAAGGTAGAAGCTACGGTGATCAAGTGATATGAAATAGTTCTGATACATTTTAGTCTATACTTCATTAAAATCAGCATGACTTCCTGTTCACTCATCTTGTTTCTACTTCAAGTGAGTTAATATAACAAGCAAAGTTAGAAATGAATTCTTCCTTTACACATTGATCACTTCAAGCCCATGGTCATCATATAATAGTTCAATGCACCTAAGGTTTGGAGCTAAAAGGACAGACAAAAAAAATCATATCAAAATATGGGAAAATCAAGAAATTACCTCATACAACTTGTACATGCTTTGGAAATTTTCACTAATCAATTGAAAATCCCATAACCTATTAATTTGTGGAATATCTTATGGTGTTTATGCATGACTTTACTTCTGGTCACTCATTCATTGGTTCTTTTTTTTTTTTTGTAAATATTGGTTTTTTATTTTAGTATTTTATGAGTTTGAAGCACATTCTGAGACAAGTTTGATGTAAAATGTATTATGAGACAGATTTAGATAAATTTAAAACATATTTTGATGTAATTTATATTGAGACATTGTGATTTAGAAAACAATTTGTGGAAGACCGAAAATTGAACCAAGCCAAACCAATAAATTGTATAACTCGGTTAGTAAGATTGACAAAAACTGATAGGATGTAATGTATAAGAACCAATTGATTAGGTTTGATTGGGCTTGGGGAATAGAATGGTGGCAACAAACAGGTTAAGAGCAGTCTATTTGATATTAGATTGCCGAAGGGAGCCTAAACACAACATAGAGAGAGAGTTGCTAAGCCTAGGCAAGAACCTTTTTCTCCTACACTTGGTTGGTAACAAGGCCCAAAAAGCTGGTAACTTCAAGTCAATAACTTGGTAACTTTTGCAAAAAGTTAATAACTGATATAGGGCATTAAAGTTTAGGGTTGAGTGGGTGTGGGGAATAGATTGGTGCCACCAAATAGTTTAAGAGCACTCCGTTTGATATTACATTGTTGAGGGGAGAGTAAGCACAACTCAAGGAGAAAGTTAGGAAGGCTTATGAAAAATCTTTATGAGCTATAGTTGGTTGGTAACTAGACTGAAGAAATTCGCTGGAATCAAATTACTGCCAGCATTTTGTGTGGTATTTTCATCCTTTTTAGAGTCATCATTCCGACCATTTTCTTGACTTGGATCTTTTAGTATATCCCAGTTAATTTTCTTTGCTTATTTTATGTAGGTTGCTCCATCGTCTGCAACAAAACTTCATGGAAGATGTAAGCAGTGGTGATGTGGACCGGGTTGTTGGATCCGTACTAGGAGTTGATAACTTTAAGAGCAATATCGAAATAGTTGAGCCACGTCCTAGGATGATATTTCATTCAATTGAATAAATAAAAGCATTTTACTAGAAGTATATGGGAAATCACCGAAGATTTGGAGCATATAGGACAATATTAAGGAAGGCATGGAACAATGCTATAATATTCTTATTATTTATTTATTTATTTGTAATTGGAGGCCCAAAATTGGAATAGAATAGAGGGTTTATTTTGTGGCATATGAGTTGTTCATAATTATGTGTTCTTGGTAGTAGCATGTGGTGTAGGAAGGCTTTGTGGTTGATGTTGCATAATATTCATGTGTTTTCAAATATACTATTTGCAATTTCAAATGAGTCTGTAATAAAAATGAATACTGTATAAGAAGTATGATGTGGATTATGAAGCATTTCTTGGTATCTTGTAGTGGGTTTGTACATTGCATGTTTAATTTATTTGCTACCTTAAAGAATAGTTTGGATGCACCAATCCATGTCCAAGACTAATAGAACCAAGACAACAATTAACTGATAAGATACCAATTTTTTTGCAAAAGTTACTAGTTTATTGAATTAAAATCACTAGCTTTTTTAATCAAGTTACCAACCAATGTAGGTCTTTACTTAGGCTTTGCTACTCACTTCCCATGTGGGGATGAGGCTTTGCTCACCAATCTAGCATGAATGGATGTGATTTGGATGCACCAATCCATTTCCAAGGCCAATAGAACCAAGAGATCAACTAACTAGTAAGTTATTAGGTTTTTGCAAAAGTTACCAGCTTTTTAGGTCAAGTTACCAACTAATGCAAGTCCTCACTTACGCTTTGCTACTCACTCCCCACATGGGATGAGGCTTCCCTCCCCAATCTGGCATGAAGGGGTGTGGTTTGGATGCACCAATCCATTCCCAAGGCCAATAGAACCAAGACATCAACTAACTAGTAAGTTACCAGCTTATTGAACTAAAGTTACCAGCTTTTTGGGTCAAGTTACTAACCAAGTCGAGGTCCTTACTTAGGCTTTGCTAGTCGCTCCCTACATGGGATGAGGCTTCCCTCACCAATTTAGCATGAATAGGTGTGGTTTGGATGCACCAATCCATTCCCAAGGCTAATAGAACAAAGACATCAACTAATTAATAAGTTACCAGCTTTTTGTAAAAGTTATCAGCTTATTGAACTGAAGTTACAAGTTTTTTGGGTGAAGTTACCAACCATGTGCAAGTCCTCACTTAAGCTTTGCAAATTACTTCTCAAGTGGAAAGAAGGCTCCCTTCACCAATCTAGCATGAATGAGTGTTGTCTTAACTTGTTTGGATGCACCAATCCATTATGCAAGGCCAATATAAACAATACTCCCATGATCTGAAAAATTACCAGCATTCTCAAGAAGTTACCAGCTTTTTGAGCTAAAGTTATCAACCGAGTATAGGTAAAAAAAGTATGATTCTTAGGCATCGCACCTTTATTTCCATGTTATGTTTGGACTCCCTTTATCAATTTATAATCATAGGGAGTCTTTCAAACTTGTTTGGTTATGTAACACCCTACCATTTAATGTTATGCTTAAGTCATAGCATGAAATTAAGTAGATTGTGTTACTGAAACTCTGCTTACTATTGACTTATTATGTCACATCTCTTCCTTTTCTCTCTTATATATTTATTTTTATTTTTGTTTTTTTAAAACAGGCGAAGCAGCATGTTGTATATAATAAACATGATCAATATCACAGAACGAAATTAAAATTACGACAGACAGATAATATGTTGTCAAATCTGTACATAGATATGTATATATATATATATATAGAAGCTGATGCTTCAGTTTAAGTACCAATGTAAAATAGGATACATAAGTCGGGCCGGCGTATCAAAAAGAAGGTCCATGTCGGTCAAAATGATCCTATGTAGTCCTCAGAGGACATCTCAAAACAACTGATATACATGCGGCTAAGCTTATGACCCAACGCTGCACACTGCCAAAAGAAGGCCATGCTGTACAATGGAACTCTCGGCTGAGACCTACTCGGTCAGGTAACCGTTGGCCATGTCAGGCCCGGCTAGGGAGTAGTCCATACTAGGTCCCGAGGAGGAGGATGATGAGCCGGTAGCCTTCAAAGAATCACTTTCAGAACTGAGCAGGATGTCTGGCACCATCTACGGAGGTGACTCGGGTAGAGGACAGGCATATGCGGTAGTGCTGCGGGCACCGGAGGTGCTGGAGGAGGGTGCAACATATGCAATGGGACCACAAAATATGGAGCAGCAGGGTCAAAAGCAGGGCGGAATAGGGGCACGACAAAATTCCTATTGCTAAAAAGGTAGAGATGGAAATTACAGGAGCCGGCTATGTGCAGCGAATCCACTATGGGATCATGGTGGAGCTGCAGGTCGGGAATCTCAATAAAAAGAGTGGTGGTCGAATCCATCACCAACGCCTGAGAATGATGCGGAAATATAAAGCAAGGTGAGAATTTAAGGAAATTCTCAGTAGGGTTCATGTATGGTATTTAACTGACGCCACATTCATTCTCAGTTGCCTCGGTTTTTATTTAATTATGAAAACATGGAACCAAATTGAACTATCCATATTTAATAAGTTCAAGAAAGCATTTGGTCTGAGGCAAAATTCTATTTTACTTAGGACATTATAAGAAATAGAATAATAAGCAAAATAAGCGAACATATAGTAGTAAGTAAACATAACAGTCAAACTATAAATAATTTGTAATGATTATTCAATGCAACTATGCAAAACTTATTCTTGAACTTATCTTCATAAACTTTTTCATTCCTTGGTCTCATAACTTTTTCCATTACTTGGTCCCTTAGGAGTTCTTGGCCATTTAGACTCCTGGGTAATAGTCTGCTTTTCAGGATCGAGCTCGTTCCAATATAGAAATGCCGTGTTTACTTTTTCCAACCTTCCCACCGATCTATTCCCCTTAACTTTAATCTAGGGCTGGCCCAAGTATTATGAAACTTTCATCATAACATAACCTTTATGTTCATCGTAACATAACCTTTATGAACTTCTTACAAATGCACATGAATTTGAATGTAGAGTATAACTCATGTATAGGCTTACCGAAATTTGGCAGCATAACGGAACGTGTCCGCTTTCCCATGAATAGTGCTAGTACTCAGAACATCAATTTTTCATAGAACTTGTAACATTTTATTCATATTTCACACACCAAATTCATAGCACAATCATTGTAATCAAAACATAGTTGCTATCTTAACAGTTGCATTCCACCCATTTTTTTGTAAATCAAGCCCTAATTTCACTTCATATAGTTGCTATCTTAACACTTGCATTCAACCCTTTTTTTTTTTTAAACTAGGCCCTAATTTCACTTCAACTCATATGAACCTCAATTTTGAATATATTGGAATGTTATGTGTCTACTTTCTAACCTCTTTGGTCCCATCTAATTTTGATAAATATAGCTCAAGTTATTTATATTTCATCCCGGCCTGCCCTGAGACTAGCCAGAATTACATACTTAAAAGTAAAAATATACTAAAAATCGAAAACCAACTCAAATCATACAAAACAGGTAACATATTAAAGCTAATAAGACAAGCTTTCATTTGCAATAAATATCATTTCATTTACTTTTGTAGAACTCGAGTTATAAGTCCTGAAATTTGACCTTCCTACACTGCTCTGTTTTGGCCTAGTTTGGATATAGGGCAATTTCTTTGAACCACTGGGAATAAATGGAATTGTATCTAACTTGGAAATTTTTATGAGATATTCTCCTATGTATAAGCTTTCTAAAAAAATTCGTTTCACTCAAATTGAACCTATGTAGGGTGAGTTACACCCTTCTCAACTCACACTGCTCAGATGAAAGTTTTGATTTCTAGGTCAAACTTCAAAAATTCATATCTCTCTCAATATTAATCCTATGTTCTTACATGATATATTTATGGAAAGCCCTAAATGTCTAGTTTCATGTAAAAATATTTCATCAAATTAGAACAGCTATAGGCGGAGCTGTATACTCCACCATACGGATTGCCGAGGGAATTTAGTCTCTCAGCCCCTCACGTCTTCCTATTCTCACTCTTTCCTACTTCTTAACCAAATTTAAACAGCAAAAGATCATCATAATTATTCACTGATCACATTAAGAAATGAGAAAATAAAGTCAAAATTAGCCACCCACAATCAGAGCAATAAAAACAAAATTAAACCTCTACCTCTTTATATGTGATCTTGCTAAGTTTTGAAGTTTGGTTGAGAGGAGAAGAGAAGAAGAAGTGGAGAAGAGAAAAAGAAGTCTGAAGCAAGTAGAGAGTGACGCAAATCAGCAGGGAAAAAATATAATTTAAGCATTGAAGAGGTAGTTGGCTTTGTGAGTTTTGATTGGCTGAAATTTTGTTGGTAAAATTCGGCCATGTTTTTCTCTTTGGTAGCTAAAAATTGTTCTCTATTTTGCCTGAAATTGGAATTCGCTTTCATTCTGTATGAAATCGGAACTCATCTCCATTCTGCTTAAAGTCGAAACTCGGAACTTAGGAAATACATAAAAGTTTTGGAAGACTAATTGTGACTTAAGGTCGGAAATCAAAATTACAAGCAAACAAATCATCTTAAAATTGGAAGTCAGGGACAAGAATATGAAACCTAAAATACTTAAACTTGGAAGTCGAGGATCTTCAGCATGAATTTGGTAGTTAGTACCAGAACATAAAACCTCATACCCGCATCTCGGAAGTTGAGAACTAGCCCATAAAACTCTTATACATATAATTCCGAAACTTGGTCCAAAATCAATCTTGGAGATAGTTGAAACATTCACCTTAAGAACCGAGAAGTTGAAACTTATATAATCCCGAATCTCAATTCAATCTCGGAAGTCGGTTATAAGCTCAAACTCGAGAACATCAATATAAATGAAAAGCTCTTAGCAATAAACTCGAAGATCGAAACTCGTGTGTAACTTGAAATCAATTCGGAAGTCAGAACTTGTGTACGTTCTAGTTACATCTTAATTAACCTCAATTTATTGATAAAAACAGAACAAATTAGGCAAAAAAATGATAAGAAAATTCTGGTGGATATTACAGATTATACAATTTTATCTGAAAACCCCAATACCTCCTAAATTCCTATGGCTTGAAAAGTTACCAACTTTCTCAAGAAGTTACTAGATTTTTGAATTGAAGTTACTAGCTCTTGAGTCCAAGTTACCAACCCAGTGCAGGAAAAAAATATGCTTCTTAGGCATTGCACCTGTATTTCCATGTTGTGTTTAGCTCCCTTTATCAATGTATAATCATAGGGAGTCTTTCAAACTTGTTCGGTTATGCAATTTTATCCGAGAACCCGAATACCTCCTAAATTCCCATGACCTAAAAAGTTACCAATTTTTTTGAGAAGTTACTAACTTTTTGAATTGAAATTACTAGCTTTTGAGTGAAAGTTACCAACATAGTGCAGAAAAAAAAAAAAAAAAAAAAAGATATGCTTCTTAGGCATTGCACCTCTATTTCCATGTTGTGTTTAGACTGATTTCATCAATATATAAGGCTAAGGAGTCATTGTAAACTTGTTTAGTAACATAAATTTGTACGAGAATTGCAATACTAACAAAATTCCCAAGAACTGAAAAGTTACTAGTATTTTTGAGAAGTTACTAACTTTTTGAACTAAAGTTACAAGCTTTTAATGTCAAGTTACCAACCAGGCGTAGAAATATTTGAAGCTACTTAGCTATTATAGCAATAATTCTATGTTGTATTCAAGCTCACGTCCTTAATCAATAGTGCGAGGGAGTTCTCTTAACTTGCTTCCTATCACAAAAATAGTTAAAAAAAAAAAGTTACCAACGTTGTTGACCAATTACCGATATCTTAAACTAAATTTTTAAACATTTGCTAAAAGTTACCAACTTTATGCAAAACAATTTGAAATGACTTAGCTAGTATAACACTAATTCTATCTTGTATTTAGGTTCACTTGATCATATTTGGCTACCAACGAACCATAGGTTACTAGCAAATGTGCTAATAAAACTAATTGTTGCATAACTTGACACTCAAGTTTTGGTTAAAAAGAAATAAAAATCACACACCTTTACTCATTCTATATGTGTTAGTAACAATTTGCACATATTTTTTTCACTTTATTTGCACGTAACTTGTAAAAGTTTTGTGCATCCAACACATAAGGCACAAAACCTTATCCTCATTCCAATGCCACAAAATCATAGAGAATTACTTTGATAGGATATAATACAAGTTGGGATATTGGAGCTATAATTTATGATCACAGTACAGAATTTAAAAAAAAAAAAATACTAGCTATTTCAATAGTCTCATGTATTAATAACACAACATCTGCAAGTAAGTCTAACCTTAATCAAATCGAAATAAAAGATATAAGATCAATTAACTTTGATTACTGCATCAAAAGCTGCTTAATTAATTCTATGCTTAGCATCAACACAATTACACAATTACACTTACAAACTAAAGAAAGTCACAATTAGTTCCACAATTATTTCATAGAAATAGATGCTAAACAAGAGGAAACACAACATAGTATTTCTTGTATGTCAACTCTTTCACAACACCAGCAAGACTTTTCTTATTCTTAACACTCTGGACCTAATTTGCATTGATATTAATCCGCTCAAGGCTTTGCTTTAAATTCTAGCAAACGACGGCTTAGCATGGTTAGCAAAAAATTCCTTTACTTCCTACGCTTTCGCAAACGAAGCAAACTGCATTGAGGGGAAACTAAAAAAAGAGAGACAATGAAGAATTAAATGATTTCATTAGCAAGTATTCTAAGAACACCAATAGATACTCAATGAAGGAAAAAGAAAAAATTACCAATAACGCAATATTATCCAGCAAATAACATCAAAGTGTGCCTTGAAACCACCCCACGGATATTGTTAAAGTATGCCTTGAAATTGCACACAATTTGTAAGCCTATAAGTTTTTGCATAGCTAAAGAATTGTCCAACCTATTATCAAAGTAAATAGGATTCTCTTAACCAAAGTAAATAAAGGAAAAGCATGATTAAACAAGCTTGGAAGCCATTGACACCATAGAAGATCAAAATTACATTGTAAAATGATATCAAAGACATGAATCAACCTCTATGATCCATATAATCAGACTCTTTAGCATCAAAGAACCCAATCTATTTATCTTTATCTCTTTGTCTCTCTGTGTACACACCTTCATGGGAACTGCCTATTCATTTTCTTTTCTGGATTTTGAAAGGAACAAAAGTTATGACTTGTGTTTGAACTAAATAACTAGAATGAAGTATTTGAGCTAGTACATGTTTAATAGATAACATGAAAAACTCACAATATTATCAACAAGTACCCAAGTCATAACCCATGGCCCCCATAAAGTAACTCAATTAATCTCTAACTAATACAAAGCAACCTCTAATCATATTCTAACTGCTCGGTAGAGATATTCTAACTTCTAGTAATTGAATCAAATGTCGCACTAATGTTGAGAGACGTGGCAAAAGTTAGAAATAACATATTAGAGAAAATGACAAGTGGAAATATGAAAATTTAGTGAATGAGCAAAAATGTGTACAATAAACAATTAAAAGTAACCAACTTGTGACTAACTAAACTTCTTTCTAGCTAAAAGTAACCAAGTCGTAATTTATTAGTAACTAACTTAACTAAGTTGTCACTAATGATAATCAAACTCAAACCATGGTAATAAAAGAGTATACAATGAACCAAACTTATGTATAACAAGAGAAAAATAACCAACTATTAAGACTAATCAAACTAAGTCATCATACTGACCACTCATTTTCACTCCTCTAAATTGAATCTCGCTTTAGAGAAATCAAATCTACAACAAGCTAATGAGGTGACCTATAACACAGAACATATCCTCACAATATTATCAAACATAAAGAATTCTTCTTTCACTACAGGAAAATATCCTATTAACAATGGCTATATGTGTTGAAAAAAGTATTTGTAGCCATCAAAAATACAATTTTCAACACTAATTTAACTGTCGAAAAGTGTCAATAAAAGTATTGTCAAGAAAATTTTTTTTGACACTAGTTGGCTGTTGAAAATACTTGTAAAATTTTTTCTTTTTTGATAATTATTGATTGTCGAAAATACTTTGTTAAAAAATACTTGTTAGTTTTGTTTTACAATTATTAACAGTTAAAAAATACTCCATCTCTTGTCAACAAAAACCATATCCCAACTTTGTGTTCTTGAAAATTATGAAGGTTGACAACGTCACTATCAATGATTTTTTTTTTATTTGGGCTACTAATGATTTCTTAGAAATTGAGATTTATAAATTATAACATAAAATAAAATAAAATCCTCTTGTATAGAAAAAAAGAAAAAGAAAAAGCATACTACGGCAATAAGATCCTCTTGAACAGAAAAAGTAGCAGAAAAATAAAAAGCATTCAGTAAGTTAAATAGGCTTAAAAATGCAAGAAAGTTGTCCAACAAGGATTTAGGGGATAAGCTCTTGCTAGTCTAACGGTTGCATTTAGCATACAAGATTAACAACTTAATACTACTGCTCTGTATTCTCAAACTCACTCCCAGAGGAAATGCTTGAATAACTCAATTCTAATGTGTTCAAATGACATTCATCATTTACAAATTCCATAGAAAAGTTAATTGACATTCCACAGAAAAGCACATATTTCCATGTAGAACATTCCATTCACTTGAGTAGATTGCTCCCCTTCCTGCGTTAATTTAATTTACTCAAGTAAGTTATTTTCAAAAAAGAGAAACAAAAACAAAGTTGAAATACAAAAGAGACGATATTTTGTGGCATAGTACATTTATATAATGAGGTCCCTAATCCTCTTAAGGGGGAAAAATTAATTACTAGCAAATGATGAATAATTGCATTGGAATAAACCTCACCTTTGTTACTAAGTCTGATGTGTTTGGAGAAGTGAAAGAGAAAGGAAAAAGGGGGAGAAAAATCATTCTATGCATTTAGAAAACAAAAATCTACATACTTATACTCCAAAAGAAAAGAAAGGTGCCGAGGAACTAAGTGGGAAGATGATCTCAATGATACCTCAGTTTCAACCTCTCTCTTTGGCTTCAAAGCAAATTTGTTTACTACCAATGCCTTCACTAACTTTTAATTTCCTATAGGGAGTGTTGTGGTTTTATTATAGTGTGACATGCATTATAAACAATTGAATGTAAACTTTCTTTTGTTAACCAAAATAGCTCAAAAGGGATGAAAAGGGTGGTGGTTTCAAAGGGAACCATGCATCAAGTCAAATGAACACTATGAATTTGTAGCTGCTGAGATCAATTAACAATTGATATGGAAACTTTGTTGAAAAGAGATGTAAAGCATGCTATTTATGTCCAAAATAAGTGAATGATTTACTAGTGGCTAGATTTGATTTTCAATTTAGGTTTCTTGTGGCAACAAACATGAGTTATAGAAACAAGATTTTAGAAAATAAATAAATGAACAAAACAAAACCAAAACCAAAAAATAAAGAAAGAACATAGAGGCAAGCAATAAAAGTACTAATGGATAAACATAATCATCAGCAAATAGTCAATCAATTGTTTTTAGTAGTAATCTAATAACAAAATATGAAAATATACTAATCATGTGATGTGGAAACCATAGGTAGGCTTTTGCTAGAAGCCAACTGGTAGAACAAAGACAAAGTAGCAATTTGTATTTCAAGTGTTCAAGGCATTACCATGTATTTGCAATTCTTGAACCCAATTTTTGGCTTTAACACATGTATCCTGGAAAAAAAGATAGATAAAATAACTATAGTTAGAGAAGGTATTATGACTTTTATGAAGAAAATAAATCAAAATCATATGGAAAAGTTACATAATCTGAACTAAAGGTCTCTAATGAACTATTCAGTATCCTTGATTTTACTATTTTCTTTCTTCAAAGTGAGGTTACAAATAGAATTCAAGGGCAAGGAAAACATGATGTATACTACATTTCCCCTAACAATAAAGATGGCTAGTAGACAACCATCCCAGAAGTTTAACTAGTTGTAAAATTGCATTTTCTTCAAGGCCAAAATTCCTGTTACATTATTCTAACCCTGAATTTATAGTGCAGAATACTCATTATTAATGCAGAGTTGGGCTGCGATTTGCATTAGACACATAGCAAAGCAATGTTTCTAAAAATCACAAAGCCATTGGTCCATAATTCGAACAATGAAGCAATAACCAAAATAAAAAACACAGATGATAATGAATCACATTAAACTCACACTTTCCACAGTAATCGGAAGGAGTTAAACTAGAAAAAAAAAAGTGCCAAATTTACATAAAGATCTACAAGAAAACAAAAATATGGAAAAGAGATCTTATCCACAAGCTGGTCAACGAGAAAGCTTAAAGAGAAAAAGAAAGGAAATTGCAAAATCTTTCAAGCCAAAACTCTAAAAGGGTATTCAGTTAAGCTCATGTAATAAACAATGAACACAATCTCAGAACAAGAAAATAAACATTGTGATCATCCACTATGTACACTACTACAAGTCCATTGTATCTTTACTATAAGCAACAAAAATGAACCATGGTTGTCAAAGAGGGAAGCGGGCTTCCTTGCGAAATTGGGAGACAGAGTGGCGGCCATGGCTATTAAGGAGGTTGTTGAGGAATATGGAACCTGTTCAGTGAGGAATGCCTTGAACTTCATGGACGAGTTTGCGATGATTGAAATTACTGTGTAGATTGGTGGAAGTAGTGGCACAATGTATGTGTGTGTGTGTGTGTGTGTGAGTTTGTGAGGGCAATGGAATGGGGGAAGTGACAGGGGTTGGGTTTTTTTCCTTTTTCAAAATTTGTACTTCATTTTAATTGAATTATTGCTGCCGTATATGAGAAGTTTGTCTCTATATGCTTTTTGTTGTTTTGCCGCTTCTTTATACGGTGTCCACCGTATATGTCTGAAGAATCGTAGGCTAAATAACATTTCTCGATGACAAATGTGGGCTGATCAGTTTTATTTCTATGTATTTCATCTTGGACGATGTGGTATTTTTTCTTAATAGAGTGATATTATATAATTATGTGCTTATGTTAAAGTAGTTGCGGTGTACTTGCTCGTGTAGGGCACTGGTCTTACACTAGATTTATATAAGTATAAAGAAATATATCTAACACTAACGTGCACAAAACATTATTCAAAATAATATATGAAAATTCTATTTTACTCTTTTCAATTATAGGTTATGTAAAGTTTAGTTATTGAGTAAAATAATATATAACTTGATCCTCTAAACTTTGTTGAATATATATTTTAGTCCTTCTGTTAACCTTCTATCTATTGTTAACAGAAAATAAGTACATTTTACCTTCTAAATTTTAGGTCATGCACATATTGGTCCATAAAATAAAAAATAAGTGCAATTATATCCCTTAAACTTTTTTAAATGCATGTTATTTTTGTTAACAATAAACAAAAACAAGATAAAAGGATAAAAGTGCACATTTGAAAGGGTTTAAGGAATCACATTGTACATCCTTTTAGTTCAAAAACTAAGTGCACATAACTTATAATTAAAAGGAATAAAGTGGAGCTTTCCCTGTTAACAATCTACCCAATATTTTAAGTATAAATAAGTCAACTAAAATTTATGAAGGAGGTGCTATGAATCTAAATGGCATTGGTGCCTTTGCTCTACAGGCCACAGCTATTACGATTGTTATTTGCAATCATTTTGGTCAAACAGCTATCAATTCCTCGACTTGTTAGTAAGAATCCGCGAAATTTTCCTCTTCAGAATCCAAATACACACTTCTCAGGATTTAAGCACATGTTGAATTTCCTCATTTGACCAAATATTTCTTGCAATTTGCTATAATGATCTTTTTCTCCCATGGCCTTGAAAACCATGTCGTCTCTATATACTTCAATGATTCTTCCAATCTAGTCAATAAATACTTTGTTTATTAGCCTTTGATAAGTGGTCCTGGCATTTGTCAATTCAAAAGACATGACCTTATAACAATAATTTGTATTTTCTGTTATGAAGGCCATATTTACCTTATCAAGGGGGTGCATTCTAATCTAGTTATATCTAGAATAGGCATCCATGAAGTTAAGGAATTTTGCTTCTGAGGCTCCATATACTAACTTGTCTATGCTCAACAGCGGGTAGGCATTCTTTGGGCATGCTTTATTCAAGTTTGTGAAGTCAACACACATTCTCTATTTTCCTAAAGACTTAGCAACCATGACTACATTAGCTAGCCAAGTCGTGAAGTGTATTTCCTTGATTAACCCTGCTTTCAATAGCTTCCCTATTTACTGCATTGCAGCTTTCTGCTTTTCTAGTCCAAGCTTCCTCTTCTTCTATTCCACAAGCTAAGCCTTTGGGTCTATGGCCAATTTGTGACAAATGACCCTTGGGTCAATTCCTAGCATATCTTTGAGTGCTTATGCAAAAAGATTCGAGTTTTTTCTCAACAAGCTCATCAACTTAGTTTTTATAGGCTCTAGTAGTCCACGTCTAATGAATGTGGACTTTTCAATAATAGCTCCTGTTTGGACATTTTCAAGCTCATCATTGGGCTCTAGTCTCATTCTTCCTTTTTCCCTTGGGTCAAGGCCTCTCACTTATACTCTTGCTCTGATCAACTTCTACTGTAATATCCTATTTGAAATAAAATGCCCATTCAAAAAATAAATAAATTAATAAAACATTAGTATTGAAAAATTTTAAAATTTCACATTAAGTTATAATGATAGAGGAATTGAATTAAGTTAGAGGGGGTTAATTTTTAAATACAAGAAGAATATGTAAAAATAAAAAATAAAAAAAATAGAGAAGAAATAGCTTAGACCGTCTAAGCCTTAAGTGGTATGAACTACCTTAGCCCCTTGCCTTTTTCTTCTCTCCTTCTTCTTCGAGAGTCTTCTTCTCCCTTTCACTGCCTTTTTCTCTCTCATTGCACATCTCTTTCTCGATATACCTCTCTTACTCTCCTTCGCCATTCCTCTTTCTTAGCCTCACCACCACTGCCCATCTTTTTCTCCGCCAACCCTTAAACTACGTTCTCTGTCTCAGCTCATCCCTCTCTTTATTTGCTCTCTTTCTCTGCCATTTCTCTCCCCCGTGTCTGTCTGGTCTCTCCTTCCCCCACTATACCTATCTCATCTCCTTCTACCACTAGTTTCCTCTCTTGACTGCACGTCTTCCCTTTCTCATGGCCAAGGGGGCTATTTTGCTTCTTCTGAATCATGCCCTTAGCACCATAGGTAAGTATTTTGATTTTGGTTTTTCCCTTTTTCCTCTTTTGATTCTGCTTATCAAGAATCATAACTTCTTTAACAATCTTGTTAAATTGTTGTAGCTATATTGAAGTACTAAATTGTTCATAATAAAATTAGTAAGACAAAATATATGGATAAAAGGGATGAGAAGAGTGCAAATTAATTAAGTGAATTTTTCTTCACTTTGATGAATTTGGGTATTTGAATGTTTGATTCGATTATTTTCACTTTGTGCATCTTTTGGGGTTTATAGCAATGGTCCTTTGATTTGGTTGATGTGTTGCATTAGGTCATCTTTGATTTTAATTTCTTTTAATTGATTGTTTGACGATTTGGAATTATGGATAGAATCTTAGAACTTGAATTAGTTTTGGGGTTTTATGCAATTATGGAATGATGTGTTTTAAAGGTAATATTTTCAAACTTGCCTCACAATTTTAATTCGAGATTGATAGGGATTAACTTATGGAATGCACTTTGAATAGCTTTATGCTGGTTGCAGGCCATGCATGTGTCGTTTATAAATATGAGAAGGTTATAGCTTATTTCAATCTTTAGAAGTTTTACTAATCATATCAATGTGCTCATTAAGGATTAAGAAAGGAAAATAGGATTGGGTTTTAAATTCCAGCTTATAGTTTTTGTGTTTAATTGAAGATAATTGGTCATATGTGATTTTAGACTCTCATTTTAGATACCCAAGCGGTCAACCTTCGAGTTCGACAGCCATAGGATGCTCTCCACTATCAATGAGCAGATGATGCTATTATGGCATATGCACACTAATTGTACAACTTTACTCTTTTTTTTTTCCATAATTTGAGAATTTATTGCTATATAATTATTTGATTATGAATGGTTGTTTAGTTTAGTATAAACTTTCTATCTAATTTCTAACACCTAATTAATTGTGTGTATTTGTTTCAAATTTTGAGGAAAACCAATTCAAATGATTTTATTGGTCATTTGAAAAGATCTCTAAAAATGAACAACAGATTTTATGAATGGAAGGACAAGCTCTAATCTATGGTTTGGATTACTAAACTGATATGTTGAGTAAATTATATTTCGGATTTCTTTTAACTCTGTTGCGTACTTCCGTTCATTGGAAAATTTGATTGATTTTTATTGCTTTAGCTTTATATATATATATATATATATATATATTTGATTTTTATATATATGGTGGGAAGAATCTCAGTTTATCCATAGTTAGCAATCGCTGATGCTAGCCTTGGTACACTTTGATCTGGATCCAACTAGCAGAGCTGTTGTTAGCTCTGTGTATGTGTGTGTGTGTAGGCAATGCACACCACTAACTCAGTTGATTCTAAAGGGGCTAACCTTTATTTGGAAATTTCATGAAATTGCAAGCCTCCCCCCTTTGGTAATTATATTTGAGAAATATGTTTTCCACTTTATGAAATAATGTTAATATATATATATATACACACACACACACACAATTCTAATATTGATTCTTTGCATATATTATTTAAAATGATGAAGTCTTATTTATGCTTCCATGATATTAATTCTTTATTTAAGCGTAGATACTTTATTTCTAGAGTTTGTCCTCTTATGTTATAGTTACATTGCCCTTCACTGAGTCAGTGGAACTCATCCCCTTTCCTTTCCTATTTCAGACTCTAGCACAATACCTGGCTCAATTTTTCAAGCTTTTTAAAGTAGTTCCACCATCCACAAGTAAGATCTTGTGACTTAATGATTTATTTTTTCATAGGATATTTATGTATAGGCCTTATGGTTTTTGGGAGTTTCTTTTATTTAGTGAATAGGATGTAAATAATGAGTATAAATGGGGAACACGTAAATGGGTGTTACAAATATATCAATATGAATTACTGGAAAGTGCTCTGAGAGCCTCAACTTGTATTTGTTGATTGGTAGTCTAGAATAAGTTTGGCTAATACAAGAAAGCTTGAAAAATAGAGGAAGTTTTGTCTATTTTTTGTAAGAATAATTATATTAGGCTTGCTAGAGGTTTGCTACCTCTAAGCGTCGGTCATGACTGCAGGGTGGTTTGTGACATCTACCATATGCACCACATGTGCTCCTTTAGCCATTCTTCCCTTCTGTTTCTTCCTTAATGACTCATGATGACATCATCAAGCTTTCTTGTGGTCGACATGCACAACTCCAACTTTTGTAACTAAGATTGGGAACTTTAGTACCAAATGGAGAGTTGACACTATAGCTTTGAGAGTGTTTAGGGATGGTCTTCCGAGTTCATGTGATACATGGCTTAAGAATCAATCACCAAATACTAAACACTAATTGTCTTAATGTTCGGCTTAGTTGCAAAGGTTGTCCTTAGCTCAATGACTTGAAGGGTGTTGATTCGCTCTCCAGAAAAGCCTACCAAATCTCTAGTACGGACTAAGGCTAGATCGGGTATTTGCATCTTCCATAAGGTGGAGTCATAAAGCATGTTGGCCGAGCTTCCTTGGTTAACCAGGACCTTCCAGATTATGTAATTCACTACAACCACAGAAATAACCATGAGGTCATATAGATTTTGATTAATCCCTTTAAATTCAAGATCAGAGAACGAGATTACCAAGTCTAGTGTCTTTGGTGGTTGTGAAGGAGTGGATTCTACTACTATATTAGCTTGAAGGTGCTTCCTTTCTGGCTGAGCTTGTCTCTTTGCCTCCTATAAACCCTACAACGATATAATCTATCGCCCTTTGTATCTCTTATGGTTGCTGATCTCTAGGTTCCCCCTTATGACTTATTTTCGAGGTTCACCTTCTTCAACTTTAGCTTCTCTATCATCTTTTTCTTGCATCTTTGTCTCCACTTCAACTCCTTCTTCACCTAGTTATATACTTATCTAATAGTCCTTGCCTCACCAGCCGCTTAATTTAGTATTTCAAAATAGTACAATCTTTCATGGTGTAGCCATAGTTCCAATGGAACTTACACCATTTACTTTTGTCTATTCCAAGGGAAACTTGTTACTTTCTTGCAATAGGTGGTAGTTAGATCCAAGCATTGTAGATGATGTGTGTAAAATATACATATATCTATTACTAGTTTTGACATGATTTTGAGTGCTTTTGTGATAGAATTAGCCATTAAATATTCAATTTATTGGAAGTTGGTTTGCTCATTGGAATTTATATTTCTTGGACAATGTTTAGGTGAAAAATAAGGACAATGTTTAGGTGAAAAATAAGGATTTGAGGTCAAACTTAGATTATCTTGGCAATTGGAGAATTTAGGAGCTAAATTGAAGTAGTTTGGGTGTTGTGCTTGCATGGAATCAGAACATATCTATGAAGAAATCTCCATATCTTTCTCTCCAAAAGTTCAAATTGGGTTATTCAAGATGCTTTGAAAAGAAAAGAGAGAGTGTTACAACTTCCCTGTTTGATGCTATCTCAAATTCCCAAGTCTTCTAGGAAAAAAAAAATGGAAGCATGATAGACAATGCAATCTATCCTGGATGTTGTCATCCCTAACCTTGCTGCACTAAATCATCTATATACTGAGTTACAGGAGTCTAATTGAGATGGTTCCAAAGGTATTGGAAAGTTAAGGCATAGAGCTACAATTTTCATGAGATGTCCAAGTCTGATTCCCACTGTATAATACTACACAGATGCAAGAAGCAACCAAATTGCATGTCATCAGAGCATCTAGCATCCCCCATGTGGGAAATCTCACGAGGCCATTGTAACACCTTCTCTTATATAAGCTATGCTCGAGTCACGGAGTATATTAAGAGGTTGTCACTGTGCTAAGAGAATCTTTATAATGCGGAAAAATATAATATATGGCCCTTCAACTATACACTTTATTACTGAAAAATAGTTTATAATTTCATTGTCTCTGGTACATAGAGAATAAAATAATTACAATTTAAAAGAAATTTGTGACTAACATATCACATAGAACTTGCTTCCGCTGCGCATCAACTAGCTTCAGTAGTCTCTTGATTTAGTTTACCTCGGAGTCTTGCTCAGTGAACGTCCCCGTATTCCACTTCACACTTGATTTCCAACTTAGGTGCTGGAATGTTTATGGAAAAGAAAAACCCACAAGCAGGCAGTGAGAATCTATGGTTCTCAGTAGGTAAACTCAAGCCATACGGTGACATCATAAACATTCCAGCTGCTTCGATTTCTTATAAAAAAAATGTGAGCATATATACACAACCAGTGGTTCAGTTTTAAGTTGAAAACATCTTTCTCGAAGTGGGTTATATTTTAACAATCACTTGACATGTCATATGATAGTCATAAAAATATGAATAGTATAATATGCTTTAACAAGCAACATAATAACATTATGCCTTAACAAGATAATTGAAAATGCACATAAGGATGCTTATGCTTGACTGTATGCAAGTGCACTTGACTTAATTCGTATCTTTCTTTAACTTGCAACTTAATCTTCATAAACTTTTCCATTACTGGTTTTCATAAACTTTTTCCATTACTTGGTCCCCTGAGAGTTCTTAGCTACTTAGACTCTTCGGTAATCGTCTGCTTTTCAGGATCAAGCTTGTTCCTATATAGGAATGTCGGGTTTACTTTTCCCGACCTTCCCACCGATCTATTCCCCTTAACTTTAATCGAAGGCTGGCCGAAGTATCATGGAACTTTCATCATAACATAACCTTTATGTACTTCTTGCAAATGCACATGAATTTGAATGTAGAGTATAACTCATGCATAGGCTTACCGAAATTTGGCAGTATAACGAAACCTGTCCACTTCCCCATAAATAGTGCCAGTACTCAGACAGTCAATTATAGAAAAATCATGACATTTCATTTGTAATTCCATCATCAATCTCATAGGAATAAATGTTGCATTTAAGATATAATTGTTGTCTCAGCACATTCATTCAACCCGATTTTGTTAAATCAAGCCAAAATTTCTATATAACTCATCTGGACTCAATTTTGGATATGTTAGATTATTATGTGTCTATTTTCAAACCTCTTTGGTCCCATCTAATTCTGATAAGTATAGCTCAAGTTATTTAAGTTTCATCCCGGCCTGCCCTAAGACTGGCTAGAATTACACACTTAAAAGTAAAAATCGACGAAAAAATGAAATCCAACTCAAATCATATGAAATTGGTATCATATTAAAGATAACAGGAAAATCTTTCATTTGCAACAAATCCCATTTCATTTTCTTTAGTAGAACTTGAGTTATAAGCCCCGAAATTTGACCTTCCTAAATTGTCCTGTTTTGGCCTAGTTTGGACATAAGGCAATTTCTTTGAACCACTAGGAGTAAACGGGATTGTATCCATCTTGAAAAATTTTATGGGATGTTCTCCTATGTGTAAGCTTTATAACAAAGTTGGTTTCACTCAAATTGAAGCTACGTAGGGTGAGTTACACCCTTCTCAACTCACACTACCCGGATGAAAGTCCTAATTTTTAGATCAAACTTCAAAAATTCATATCTCTATCAATATTAATTCAATAGCCTTATATGATATATGAATGGAAAGCCTTGAATGTCTAGTTTCATATAAAAATAGTTTCATTGAATTTGAACAATTGTAGGCAGAGCTGTATACTCCGCCATATAGACTGCCAAGGGAATTTAGGCTCTCAGCCCCTCACATCTTTCTATTCCCACTCTTTCCTACTTCTCAATCAAATTTAAACATAAAAAGAACAGCCAAAGATCATCATATTAATTCACTAATCACATCAAGAAATGAGAAGAAAAAGTCAAAATTAGCCGCCCACAATCAGAACAACAAGAACAAAATTAAATCTTTACCTCTTTATATGTGATCTTGTTTAGTTTTGAAGTTTAGTTGAGAGGAGAAGAGAAGAAGAAATGGAGAAGAGAAAAAGAAGTCTGAAGTAAGGAAAGAGTAATATAATTCAGCAGGGAAAAAAAATCTGATTTAAGCATTGAAGAGGTAGTTGGCTTTGTGAGTTTTGATTGGCTGAAATTTTGTGGGTAAAATTTGGCCATGTTTCCATCTTTGGTGGCTAAAAATTGTTCTCCATTTTGCCTGAAATTGGAATTCGCTTTCATTCTGTATGAAATCGGAACTCGTCTCCATTCTGCTTAAAGTCGGAACTCGAAACTTAGGAAATACATAAAAGTCTTGGAAGACTAATTGTGGCTTAAGGTTGGAGATCGGAAATAACACATCAAACCCGTAAGTCGGGATGTTAGCATAAACTCGGAGGTTGGTATCCGAACATAAAACCTTATACCATCATCTCGGAAGTCGGGAACTAGACGCTTTAAAACTCTTGTTACACATAACTCTAAAACTCAGTCCAGGATCAATCTTGGAGATCGATCCACAACCGAGGAATTCGGGAATCAAACATTAACCCTTATTTATCGGGAAGTCGGAACTTATATAATCTCGGAAGTCGGTATTAAGCTTAAACTCGAGAACATCAATAGAAGTGAAAAGCTCTTGGTAATAAACTTGGAGATCGGAACTTGTGTATAATTTGGAAATCAATTCTGATGTCGGAACTCGTGTTCATTCTCGTTGAACTTGTATATAAACTCAGAGGTCGGACCTCGTGTCCATTCTAGTTGATTTTGAACATCAATTCTAAGGTCAGAATCCGGGTACATTTTAGTTGAATAAATTAACATCAATTATTTGATAAAAATCCGAACAAATAGGCGAAAAATGATAAAAAAATTTCGGGGGATGTTACAGTCATGGTCCTATACATAAAAGAGTGTCAGAATGCACTGTGAAGGAATCACATGGCCCTCAAGTGGGAAATCATACAAGGCCATGGGAATGTTGAGGAAAACACCAAATTAAGCTATTTTAGGCCCATGGGGTACACAATTACATATTCTGGGCCTATTCTTGATAATTAAGGATTACTCAAACCCTAAAACATGATAGAGGCTATAAATACATATCTAGAGATCATTCAGGGAGGGTCTTTTGGTCTTTTGGCCATCTTTGGCTAAGGCTTTACTAGAGTTTGGTGGCTAGATGTAGAAAAGAAGGCCTATCCTCATCAATTCATCCATCTTTGTCTTCTTTTCTTGATTCATGTTTATGATATTCCTTCTATTCTTGGTAGTGGATATTGTAATCATATTTAGTGGCTAAATATTTCTTTATTACGGTGATGATGTACTTATATTGGAATTATGAAATATTACGATTTTTCTAATATATTGAATATTCTTTTCTTTTCAATTGAGTTTTTATCTCTATGCTTAATATTTTTACGACCTAATCACCCATGAATTAATGTCGCGAGTTGTGTAGACAATCAGAAAATTAGTACCTAGCTTAGACCTAGGGATAGAAACTGTAATTGTTGATTGTCTAGGAATAGAAGTTAATGATTGTGTGGGATTTATGAATTAAAGATTTCATAGATCATTCATACCTTTTGTCTTAGCATTCAATTTTTAGGTACACCAATTGTGTTTTAAGGATGTAGAGTGAATTAGTACACGAAAGGAATTTGGTGCAGTAGAAAATCTTCTATCAATTGAATTGATAAACTTCATTAAATTAGAAGCATAATACTCATAGGAACAGCTAGATGAAATTCGAAACCTAACACCTCTTCCTTCTTGACTTTGTCAAATTGTAATCTTTCAAAATTCTCTTGTTAGTTAGTTAGTTTAGATTTGATTTGATTCTCTTTAGATTTGATTTAGTTTAGATTTTGCATTTAAATTAGTTTAGATTTGATTTATTCTCTTTAGATTTGATTTAGTCTAGATTTTCCATTTAAATTTGTGTTTTTGAATTAGGAGCCTAAATAGTTTCTAGGTTAGGGAATTGATAATTGGTTAAGTCAATGTCTGTGGGAACGATACTTTACTCACACTTTATTACTTGTATGATACTTCCAAGTGCTATTATCAAGTTTTTAGCGCCATTGTTGGGAATTGATTTTCAACCAATATCATTAGTATCTAATAAGGATACTATTAGGCAAAATTTTCTTTTATTTTATTTTAGGTTTATTTTGTTTTGTTTTATTTTCTTATTCTTAATCTTTTGTTATTTTTGAAGGTACTTGGAATGAATGCACTGAATAATTACTATAAAGATTGGGCCAAACAGATGAATTAGAAGCAGTGGAAGCAAGGAATCCTCCTCTATGGACTTATGATTTATGTGGAAGAAGCCATCCGAATGGTTATTATGAGCCAAGCTGTCATGTGCCTGAAGAGCAAGCTTCCTATATGGGTAATCCTCCAAGATTCCAAAATGATCCATACTTTAATATTTATAATTTGGAAAAAAGGAACTACCCCAATTACTCATGGAAAAACCAAGGCTCATACCTGCACAATCAGCAAAGCTATCAACCTGATGGAATCTCATCACTATAGGCCATATTTGAAAAGTTTGCCCAAGTTTGTAAGGAGATTAGAATATTATCACTAGCACCCACCCTTGAGAGGTTCATGCAACAAACTAAGGAGAATTTAAAAATTCAAGGAGCCTTTCTTTAAAACTTAGAAATTAAGATTGAACAAATCTCGAGGTAGATGGCAGAAGAACAACAAGGCATTAGTCCCAAGTGATAAGATTGTCAATACAAAGGAGTAGTGTAGGACTATTACTTAGGAGGAGGGCCAATCATGTACAAGTCCAAGAGTGGAAGATAAGTTAAAAGTGGATGAGGAAGCCTTTTACAAAACTCACCCAACAAATAATTTAGGTTTAGAGCATGCACCTATTGAAGCATCCATTTAAGGAGAATGGTCAAATGGGATGAAGGAAAATGAGCCAAATTGCAATACACTATGTAAACCTTCATAATATGATTGGATATCATGCCTACAGCTGCTTAAGAACTCGAATCAAGATAATCAAATTATTGATTTTCTTGAAGGGTCTAAAGAGCTGCTGACCATTATCCCTTCTGCAAAAGCCCTTGGACAATCATGTGCATATGCTAAATTTAGTAAGAAGAAGAAAGGGATTAAGATATGGGATCCAGACATTACCTAAAGTCACTTGAATAGTAGTATAGTTGAGCTTAAGACTACAAACGAGTGCTTCTTGGTAGGCAACCCAATTCTTTTTAGTTTTTGTTTGTAGTTATTTGATTTTCTTTTACTTTCTTTCTTTAGTGTCGTATGTCATGTAGAATCCATCATTTTTCTGGCAATTGACTTGATGTTTTATGCATTTATTCCAGGGACTTGAGTAGAAACATAGAGAAGGAACAAGTGACATTGAAGACATTTCCACATTCTAAGTTTAGGGGCATATACACCACTGGTTCTTTTTTATTCATTTGTTTAGTTTGTTTTTGATTTTGTTGTTTATGTTTTTTCTCTATTATGCCTTTTTTGTTTATTTATTTTATTTTGTTAGATTAGTCTCTAGTTAGCTTGAGTGTCTCCCTAAGTTTTACGGTCTTTGTAGGGGGATATATATAGTTGTTAGCCACACAAAAAGATTTTCCTTTTTTCTTTTTTATTTTATTTTCATTTATTTTTTTTTATATATTTTCTCAAAACCATCACCCAATTTGCATCATCATCATCATTACGACATCAATACAAGCAAAATAAATTTTTGAAAAAGAAAAGGAAAGCATTGTTTGTGAGATAAGTAGAGAGTCTGATTAGGATTGTATCATGATAATATATTTTTGGGTTTAATTGCATTTGTTCATGACGGTCATTCACATTTAGCTTAAGGCATCATATCTTACCTTGCAGATTTTGAATGATTTCTAATCGAGTTTGTGAGTGCTTAGTGAAGGCCTATGTATGTCAAAGTGACTAGTAATGACCCCACCAATCCTAGAACAATCCCTCTATTCCCTGTTGAAGTGAAATCCTCGTATGCACCTAGAAGGAGAAGATTAAGATATTTTGTTCTTGAACTTCATCATAGCCTTGGACCACCCATGTTGTATTAGAATCCTTTGTTTACTCTTTTGAGCTTATGATATCCCCATATTTTCTTTCATTAACCCACATTATAATCTTAGCCCATGGCCTAAACACTTACCTACCCAAAATCTCTAGAGAAAATGAGTGTCAAAATTGGAACTTAATTGGGATCATTCCAGTAAAAAAAGGAATCCAAAGTATGACAAGAAAAGAAAAAGCTACAAGTGTTAAAAAGATCAAAAGAAAAGAAGGTAGTAAAATAGAAAAGACATGAAAGAAAGAAAGTGCTAGCCAACATTTGGAGTGGTTTCCCTTGGTATCCTATATGGTAGATCCATTTAAGTTTCAACTTCCTCATCATGATCCTCTTACATTTGCATTCCTATTTTGCTACTCTTTCTTTTAACTCTCAACCCTTAGCCATATTACAAGCCTTATAAAGACCTTTTGATCCTTTGAAAGTGTGCACTACATTAGTGGAGAAAGAAATAGGGTTTTGCCTATTGTAAATTAGGACATTCCTTTCATATTATCTCATCATTCATGTCATGGGTTCATTGTAGTTATTAGGTGTACATGGCCTCATTCGAGCACAAATCCATTCATGATTTTGCCTTAAAAGAATGCACTGGTTTGAATTGTTTACCTTATGTTAAATGACTATGCCTGATAAACTTCTAATACCCTAACTTGAGTCTATTTGAATCATGAGGATTTCCTTTGAGCCATCTCCAAAATCTTGCATTACCAGGCTAGTTTTGACAAAAAAAACTATCACCTTAAGTTCTTAATGTCTTATTCTATTATTTCTTGAGGACAAGCCATGGTTTAAATTTAGGGGTGTTTGACGTGTGTAAAATATACACACATCTATTTCTAGTTTTCACATAGTTTTGAGTACTTTTGTGATGAAATTAGCCATTAAATATTTGATTTACTGGAAGTTGGTTTACTTCTTGGGATTTATATTTCTTGGATGATTTTTAGGTGAAAAGTAAGGATGTGAGATCAAACTTGGATTATCTTGGTAATTAGAGAATTTAGGAGCTAAATTGAAGGTGTTCGAGTGTTATGGTTGCATGAAATTAGAACATGTCTATGAAAAAATATCCATATCTTCCTCTCTAAAAGTTAAAATTAGGTGATTCAAGATGCTTTGAAAAGCAGAGAGAGAGTGCTACAACTTCATCATTGGACACTTTCTCAAATTTCCAAGCCTTCTAGGAGAAAAATTGGAAGCATTATAGAAGATGCAATTTGTCCTGGATGCTATCAACTACGACCTTGCTGCACTAAATCATCTATATCTTGAGTTATAGGAGTTCAATTAAGGTGGTTCCAGAGATATTCAAAAGCTAATACATAAAGCTACAACTTTCATGAAGAAATCCAAGTTGGATTCCCACTATATAAGGCCACATGGATGGCAAAAGTAATAAAACTGCATGCCATAAGAGGATCCCATAGTCCCTTATGCGAAAAATTGCACAAAACCATGGTCCTATATGTAAAAGAGCATCAGAAAGCCACTATCAAGGAATCGCATGGCCCCCCAACGGGAAATCACACCAAGCTATGGGAATGTTGCGAAAAACACCAAATTGAGCTATTTTAAGCCCATGGGATATGCAATTACATGTTTTGGGCCTATTCTTGATAATTAAGGCTTGGTCAAACCCTAAAACATGAGAAAGGCTATAAACACACATGTAGAGATTATTCAAAGGGGTTTTAAAGGCTATAAACGCACATGTAGAGATTATTCAAAGGGGTTTTTGATCTTTTGGCCATTTTTTGCCAAGGCTCTACTAGGGTTTGATGGATAGATCAAAAGAAGAAGGCTTATCCTTATCAATTCATCTACGTTATCTTCTTTTCTTGATTCATGTTTATGATGTTCCTATTATTCTTGGTTGTGGATATTGTAATTATATTTAGTGGCTAATCTTTTCTTTGTTAAGGTGATGATGTAACTTACGTTGGGATTATGAGATATTGACATTTCAATTGAGTGTTCTTTTGAGATTATGAGATATTGACATTTCAATTGATTGTTCTTTTTGAGATTGAGATATCTTTAATTTATTGAATGTTCTTTTCTTTCCAATTGAGTTTTCATCTTTATGTTTAATGCTTTTGTGGCCTAATCACCCATTAATTGATGTCGTAAGTTGTGTAGGTAATTGGAAAATTGGTTCCTAGTTAGACCTAGGGATAGAAATCATAATTGTTAATTGTCTAGGAATAGAAATTAATGATTCTGTGGGATTTATGAATTAAGGATTTTATAGATTGTTCATATCTCTTGTCTTAGGATTTAAATTTTAGGTAATGCCAGTTGTGTTTTAAGAACGTAGAGTGAATTAATATACAAGAGGAATCTAGTGCTAATTAGAGTGGGGAATCCCCCATTAATTGCATTGATAGACTTCATTAAATTAGAAACTCAATACTCATAGGAACAACTAGGTGAAATCAGAACCTAGCACTTATTCCTTCTTGACTTTTTCAAATTGTAATATTTCAAAATTCTCTTGTTAGTTAGTTAGTTTAGATTTAATTTGATTATGTTTAGATTTGATTTGGTTTAGATTTTGCATTTAAAATTGTGTTTTTGAATTGGGAGCCTAGATAGTTTCTAAGTTAGGGAATTAGTAGTTGGTTGAGTCAATACTTATGGGAACGATACTCTACTCACTCTTTATTACTTGTATGAACAAGTATACTTGTCAATGCCACTATCAGTAGACCTCCTTTAGAATAGTCATTTTTTTGCATTAGGGGTTTATACTTGTCATAGTGAGATTGAGGGAGGCAGAAGTTAGGCCTCCTTTCACCTTGACCTTTTTCCCTTGGACTTGGCTCGGGTTTTTTCTAGTTCCTCTTTTCCTGCTTAAAGATATTGCCCTCTATGTCGGTGAAAAAATATGCAAGTCTTAGTCTTTATATATGTGAATGCTGATATATCCTCCTAATAATCATCCTAAAAATCTTTCTAATTCAAAATTATACTTGCAATGATATGAGTTATAATTTACACAATATTTAATAACTATTTAATATATATGAGAGAAATTTTGAATTAGAAAGATTCTTAAGTATATCAATTAGAAGGATTTAATATTTCTCATATATAACTTATATAGTAGATCATCGACCCTTCAATTTCAGCTTCTTAGGAATCAATTTTTTTTTAGGAGTGGAGTAAAGACGAGGAATTTAGATTATTTACAGAAAACCTTATATTTAAATTTTTGAATCGCTATCCTGCCAAAAAGAAAAATTAAACATCACCACATAATTAGTACGTAGAACGCTAACAAATTCCACTTCTTGAGTCTTACAGATTGCATGGAGCTTTAATTTGCATGCATAATTAGTCATAGTATATGCCAGAAAATAATAATGGCATATTCATTTAGTGCCCCAATACTCGAAGATTTTTGGTAGTCACTGCCCCTCAATCAACCACCTACTCTTTACAGATGATTCTCTATTATTCAGCAAAGCTTCCCTCTCTCACTGTGCAAACATGATGCAAGCATTGAATGTCTACAAGAGGCACAATGGACAAAAGATAAATTTGAGAAAATTAGTCATTTTCTTTAGCAAAAATACCCCTCAACAATTGAGAACACAACTTGCTCAACAAATGCACATCTCCCATGTGGGCTCCCAAGACAAATACCTGGGATTGCTATCTATTGCTCAAAAATCAAAAAGAGCAACATTCTCATTCATTAAACAAAAAGCTAGCAAAAAGCTCTAACGGTGGAAGCAAGGTCTTCTTTCTACAGATGGTCGGGAAATCCTGATAAACGTAATGGGGGAACCCATTCCTATCTACTCACTAGGTTGCTTTAAATTACCAGACAGCCTCCTAGATGACCTTCATAATATGGTGATGCAATTTTGGTGGGGGCAGAAAGGAACTGAGAGGAAAATGCCTTGGGTGAGTTGGAACAAGATGTGTAGAGATAACAATCAAGGTGGTTTGGGGTTTAAGGACCTCAAAGTAATGAATATGGCCTTATTGGCAAAGCACTGTTGGAGGCTTGCTACAGAAAAAATATCACTCTTCTATAAAGTATTTAGAGGTAAATACGTTAGAGGAGGTGATGTTTTGTCTGCAGAACCAGGGCTTAACCCATCTTAGGCTTAGCGTAGCTTACTGGAAGGTAGGAAGGTATTGGAAAAAAGACTGAAATGGAAGGTGGGGAATGGTCAAAACATTAGAATATACAAGATCCTTGGTTGCCTCGTTGCTCCCTGTTCATAATGCCTCCCTCTGTGAACCAGGACCCCAATCTTTTTTCAGTTCATCAACTCCTTCATCCAGAAGCTTGGAACGAGGATCTGACTCCTGAAAAATTCTCGAAAGAAGTGGCTGCAAAAATTCTGTCAATACGCTCCTCAGAGTCAAGCAATGAGATCGTTTGGTCACTTTCAAGAGATGGTAATTTTTCGGTGTCGTCAAGGTATGAAGTTGCTTTCTCCTTTTTTCACCCTCCAATTGATGCCTTTCCTCCCTATTTACAGAACGAGAGGATTTGGAAGGTAGTCTAGGACTTAAAGGTGCCTAACAAGATAAAGCTCTTCATATGGAAAGTAATCCATGAAGGCATTCCTAAGAGAGCCAAACTTAATAGCAGAATTCCAGCGGTTGCGGACTCTTGGCCTTGGTGCAATATTCACTCTAAATCAATTCTGCAATGCCTAATCTACTGCCATCATTCAGCCGCAGCTTGGAGCTATCAGGGCCTTAATCCTTCAAGCAGCATCCAAATTTTCACTCATGTGACAGATTGGTGGATCTAGTACGTTGAAGAAGTTCAAATAAGGCCTAACTAGAAAAAGGTATTGAATATGATTGCTTCCTTAATCTAGCAAATCTGGAAAGTCAAAAATAGCAAAGTCCTCGACAACAAAACCATGAGGCCTAAGGAAATTGCAAACTTGCAAGAAGACTTAGGGTGTGTTTGTTTGTATTTTTTTAGCAAAAAAATCACTTTTTTCATTAAAAAAATCAATTTTCATATATTTAGATAAATTTAAAAAAAAATTAGATTATTAAAAAAATCAATTTTTAATATTTTTAAAAAAACTAAAAAAAGTAGCTTATGAAAAAAATTAATTTTTTAATTTTTTTTGTTATATATATTTAAGTTTTAAATTTTTTTTTTTTTCAAATTCTGAAACTAACGCACCCTTATGTCAGAACTTAGAAGCAACCAAGTTTAAGAGCCCTTGAGAATTCATCTTCATTTACTACTTGCTGTTTAATAGCGTTTGGGTTATACCCCTTATGTTTTTTGGCTAGTGTCCTTGGGAGCTATTGTATTGTGTTTCTTCATCAATGAAATGAATTCCTATCTTTGATTAAAAAAAAAAAAAATGCCCGAAGATCGAAGATCAACAGCATGCTATTATTAACAAAAGAAAGCAACACAAATGTATTTGAATATTAAAAAAGGATAAAAGCACAAATTAATAGAAAATGTGAAATTCAATCAAAAAACAGAGAATGCGGAGTAGTTATTAAGAAAGTATCAATTTTATTTTTCTTTCCTTTTCAGATTTTATAATATTTTTATATTTAACTAACAGCATAGCAAATTCAGTACGGACACTTTTCCAAATATTTTTTTCAATAGCTCTCTCTCATATAAAATTATAAAATCGTGCTATTCAAGAGAAGGAGTGGCTAGAGAAATAGTACGCGTGTAAATCATGTCGTTTTTCTTTTTTTAAATTCGTTTCAAAGATTATTTTGCGTATGATAAGCTTACATTGTTACATATGGAAAAAAGCAATTTTTGGAACATTCAGAGGGCACCGAGGGACAGGGACTGTAGTGGACTAGATACAGGCCGCAGCCATAAACAGTTGACAGCGAAATACTGAGAAGGACGCAGACGTGCATTTTGGCTTCATCGTTCTTTAATTAGACTCGAGAGTATGAAAGAACAGAATCATCAATTCAGCCAATCACAACATGACGC
Organism: Pterocarpus santalinus; assembly: GCA_031439595.1. Lineage (NCBI taxonomy): Eukaryota > Viridiplantae > Streptophyta > Magnoliopsida > Fabales > Fabaceae > Pterocarpus > Pterocarpus santalinus. The sequence goes on from CM062525.1 coordinate 22,102,695, forward strand.
GGGGGGTGCATACCCTAGTTTCAAAGTTTTGGGGCTTGGCCCCGTTCATGTACTTGAAAAAAAAAAAAATCAAGTTATAACTTATACGGATGTAATTTATGCGCTAGTCTTGATTTTTATTTCTGACTAAAATTTTAGTGTATGAAATACATTGAATTCTACCTAATTCAATTCTGTTGGGCCGATCTATTATATCTGTTTACAAAATTTAAATTTAAAATTTTGTTAAAAGGAAATAAATATTAAATTATTTAAATCAACTAAATATTAATAAAAATTTAAATTTTATGTTCCACTGTATTACTTTTAATATAGTTAATTTTAATTTTAATTTAAAAAAGTATTTTATTTTTTGGATTATAAATCATATATATTTTAATTTTTATATTTTAAAAAGTTACAAATCAATTCTTTGAATTTTATTAAAAATATACTTTAATCAAAATAAATATATTATACTTTCTGAATTTTAGGTCATGTATATTTTGATTTCTCAAATTTTTTTAAGCTTGTAATTTAATATTTTAAATTTTCTTAAATATATATTATTTTATTAATAATTGATAAAAAATTAATAGAATGATCAATTTATATTTTTATAAAATATAAAAATTAAAATATATATATATATATATATATATATCTTATTGTGAATAAAGGTAAAATATTTTTTCCCTTTGACTGTTATTAACATGTTATTATAATATATTATCAATTTTAGTATTTTTAAAATATTAATATATCAATAAGCAAGTGCCGCATAAGACATCGGCTAGAGATGGCTAACATAAATATCTTCGCTAGTTCTTACTATTCCGCCTGCTTGACTGTACTTCACCATCTCTCATATTTTACAAAGTTTCAAGCAAAAAAAAATCGAAAAATTATGTTGAAGCCCCTCTTTGAACGCCAGAAGTCTACATTGAATATAGGATTGGAAGTGAGTCAAATCAATTTACGAGTTATTTTTAACTTAGTTTATTGATAGTTTAATAAGTTGTGTTCATGAGTTCATGAGTCAAATTTAAATTAGAGATTTAAATTTGTTTATTAAATGAATTAAACTTAAATTTTATTATATTCGATTTATTAGTTCATGAACTATATATATATATATATATATATATATATATATATATATATATATATCATTATTGTTATTATTTTTGTTATTTTATTATTATTATTATTATTATTATTATTACTACTTCTACTACTGCTATATATTGTTATTATTGATGGGATTATCTTTTTATCATTAAATATCTTATAGTTTATTAAGTCACAAAAACTTAATAGAAATTTAACTTGAACTATCTTATTAAGTTTGAGCAGTTTTTGAGTTAGTTTGAACTCGATAAGCTTTTGATAATCTAATCCAAAACCTAAAAATTAGCTTCACTTTGAGCTTAAACTGAAACTTGAGCTCGAGTTTGGCTTAATATTAATGAGCCGTATCTGAGCTATGCCTAGCTCAAACTCAGCTTGGCTCACTTTCCGCCCTTCTTGAAGGTGATTACACTACAAGGAAATTATAACTTTTTAATGGGTTTTAAACACCAGCAGTATCAATTGGTACTCACGAGAAAAAGAAGGAAGCGGGAAAACTAAATAGCAAAAATAGAGAAAGAAATACAAAGAGGAATTACACTCGTTCAACTCATAATTATAGGAAATATAATGAAAATTATTTCCAATAATACCTCATAAAAGGTTATGGAATTTGGTGTGTCCAGAATTAAATTTTAAAAAAATTAATCTACTAATTGAAGATATATATAAATTGCTTTACATCTAATAAGGTAAAATTATATAAATATTCTTTTAGTTTGCGTTAGATTTTGATATGAATATCTTTTTATTAATTTTAAGGGGGAAAAACACCTTACCCCTAAATTATAGATATTATGCACTTTAATTTCTGTATTTTAGAAAAATATAAATTGACTCCTTGAATTTTTTTGAATATACAAATTAACTTTTTTGTTAAACTTTTAATCAATTATTAACAAAAATAACACACATTTAAAAAATTTTAGAGTATCGAGTTACATAATTAAAAAAGTTTAGATGGTTAATTTACATATAATCCAAAGTTCAAATGATATAGTACATTTATTTTGACCAAAATATGTATTTAGGAAAATTCGGAGAATCAATTTGTACTTTTTTAAAATATAAGGGCTAAAATACACGTGACATATAGTTCAATGGGTAAAATATTTTTTTTTCTCTAATTTTAATTTTGGTTCTTATAATTTTATGTTTTAGGTTTTAGTTTTGATACTAATTTGAATTTTACCCCTCCAGTTGAATACTAATCCGTATATTTTTTACCGTTTTAGATTTTAGTTCTTATATTTCTTATTTTTGATGATGAATTAATCTTTACTTTTTACAAATGATTGATTTCTATAGTTAAACTTAATTTTAATTTGGCCCTTAAAGAATTAAAACCTAAATGGTAGAAAATTACATGTACCTATATATATATATATATATCTTTATATATATATATATATATATATATATATATATATATATATATATATTAAAGTTTGATACAACTATAAGAATTGAAAAATATCATTTAAAAGAAATTACGAACATCATATATATTAAAGTGTATATAATCTATAATTCAAAGATAAAAGTGTTTTCCCCCTTAAAATTAATAAAAAGATATTCGTATCAAAATCTAACGTAAACTTTAAGAATATTTATATAATTTTACCTTATTAGATGTAAAGCAATTTATATATATCTTCAATTAGTAGATTAAATTTTTTAAAATTTAAGTCTTGACACACCAAATTCCATGACCTTTTAAGAGGTATTATTGGAAATAATTTTTTTTTATATTTCCTATAATTATGAGTTGAACGAGTGTAATTCCTCTTTGTATTTCTTTCTCTATCTTTGCTATTTAGTTGTCCCCCTTCCTTCTTTTTCCCGTGAGTACCAATTAATACTGTTGGTGTTTAAAACCCATTAAAAAGTTACAATTTCCTTCTAATGTAATCACCTTCAAAAAGGGCGGGAAGTGAGCCAAGCTGAGTCGGAGCTAGGTATAGCTCAGACTTGGCTCGTTAATATTAAGTCAAACTCAAGTTTAAGTTCCAGTTTAAGCTCAAAATAAATCTAATTTTTAGGCTTTAGATCAAATTATCAAAAAGCTCATCGAGTTCAAACTAACTCAAAAACTGCTCAAATTTAATGAGATAGTTCAAGTTAAATTTCAATTACATTTTTATAACTTAATAAATTATAAGATATTTAATAATAAAAAAATAGTCTCACCAACAATAACAGCAATATAGAGCAGCAATAGAAGTAGTAATAATAAAATAACAAAAATAATAACAATAATGAAAACAAAATATAATTTTATATATATAAATATTTATACACATATATACATATCAGTCAGCTCATGAACTAATGAGTCAAATATAATAAAATTCAAGTTTAGCTCATTTAATAAAGGAATTTAAATCCCAGCTCACGTTTGACTCAGGAGCTCATGAACCCAACTTATTAAGCTATTAATAAATTAAATAAAAAATGACTCATAAGTTGGCTTAACTCACTTCCAACCCTATCTTCAACAGTGACTTCTGGCAGTTAAACAGGGGCTTCAACATAATTTTTCAATGAGAAAAGTAATTTGTACATATTAATTATTGATATACTTTGATATCTTCTCTCTATCTCTCTCCTCTTCTCTCTTGCTTTTTCATTTTTTTCTTTCATAATTTTTTTTAAACTTTATAAGTGGGTGTCAAATTGGACATACCTTTAAATATGTACAAATAACACCCCTATTTTTCGATTGTTTTTCCCTTGGAACTTTGTAAAATATGAGGTGCATCACACACCTTCTAAATTCAACGATCGGATATGAGGGTGTATTTTATGTAATTACCCACATCCTCACATCCAATCGTTGAATTCAGAAGGTGTGTGATGCACCTCACAAAGCAGAATGTGCCAGCCATCTCTAGCCGATGTCTTATGCGGCACTTGCTGATTGATATATTAATATTTTAAAAATACTAAAACTTATAATATATTATAATAACATGTTAAAAACAATCAAAGGAAAAAAAATATTTTACCTTTATTCACAATAAGATATATATAATTTAATTTTTATATTTTAAAAAAATAAATTGATCATTCTATTAATTTTTTTATCATTATTAATAAAATAGTACATATTTAAAAAAATTAGGATATTAAATTACACGCTTCAAAAAATTTGAGAGATCGAATTATATATGATCTAAAATTTAGAAGATATAATATATTTATTTTAATTAAAATAAATTTTTAAGAAAGTTCAAAGAATTGATTTGTAATTTTTTAAAATATAAAAATAAAAATATACATGATCTATAATCTAAAAAATAAAATACTTTTTTTCAATTAAAATAAAAATTGACTATATTAAAAGTAATACAGTGGAACATAAAATTGAAATTTTTACTAAAATTTAGTTAATTTAAATAATTTAATATTTATTTCTTTTTAACAAAATTTTAAATTTAAATTTTGTAAACAGATATAATAGATCGGCCTGACAGAATTAAACGAGGTAGACTTCAATGTATTTCATATACTAAAATTTTAGTCAGAAATAAAAATCAAGACTAGCGCTTAAATTACATCCGTAAAAGTTATAACTTAATTTTTTTTTTTTTTTTCAAGTACATGAACGGGGCCAAGCCCCAAAACTTTGATACTAGGATATGCACCCCGCGCGTCATGTTGTGATAGGCTGAATTGATGATTCTGTCCTTTCATACTGTCAAGTCTAATTAAAGAACGATGAAGCCAAAATGCTCGTCTGCGTCCTTCTCAGTATTTCGCTGTCAACTGTTTACGGCCGTGGCCTGTATCTAGTCCACTACCGTCCCTGTCCCTCGGTGCCCTCTGACTGTTCCAAAAATTCGTTTTTTCCATGTGTAACAATGTAAGCATATCATATGAGAGCTGTTATTTGGCTCACTATTTGGGCGACACATACGGTTGATACCATATGAAAATAAAGAAAACGACAAAAGTGGAGTAGAGCAAGTGAAGTAGTAGAGCAAGTGGAGTAGAGAGGGAAAAATAGAAGAAGAAACAGTGAAAAACTCTCCCAGTCTCACGCCTTATCTCACTCCTTCTCAAGGTAGCAGAATCAAAGGAAGTAAAACGCGTCTGACTTCTTCTCTCACTCTGTAGCTTCCTTTCCCACTCCTTCTGAAGGCCCCTCTAAAGGTAGCAGAATCAAAGAGAGCAAAACGCGAAGGTAGCTGAATCAAAGGGAGCAAAACATGCAGGTAGCAGAAGGTAGCAGAATCAAAGGAAGCAAAATGTGTCTAGCTTCTTCTCTCACTCTGATTCCTCTCTCACTCCCTCTGAAGGTAGCAGAATCAAAGGAAGCAAAACGCGTCTAGCTTCTTCTCTCGCTCTGAAGCTCCTTCTCTCACTCTGAAGACTCTGACGGTAGAAGCAAAAGGTCAAACAGTTTGCTTGAGTTTGCAGTTCCGATTCCACGCTTATGCCCTCTTGCCTCTAGTAAGCGTGTGCTACTGTTTCTTCTTCTCTTTGGCTTATAACTTCTCTTCGCCGCTGAAGACTGTGCATTCAAACAAGCTAGTAACTTTCATGTATGATTATTGTTGAAAACCCATTTATGTCTGAACTGAAAACTGTATCTGTTTAGTAAACCCATTTGTGTTGATGATTTTACTTCTATTTGATGTAACTGTATCTGTTTAGTAAACCCATTTGTGTTGATGATTTTACTTCTATTTGATGTATGTGTTTTCTTTTGGGAATTATGCAAAATATGAGAACTTGCTTAATCATTGGTAGTTTGAAAATGAGCAGTCATCAGTGGAGGAGTTTGTCAAAATAACTTCCCATAAATGGATTAATCTTTAGTTGCTTTGCTTTGTTTAGTACAGCAGTAATGAAAACTCTACTTTTTCACTTTGAGTTGGTTAAGGTTCACTATATGTTGCAGTTGCATAATGTCCTTCTTGTTATGATTGTCAAAAAGAGTCCTCATAATTAGAGACTTTCAAAGTGATAGCTATATTTCTTGCCAACAATAAGTCAGGGTAACATAATGATTGTCATTGAGGGTCAAATTTGGTAGTCACTTAGCATGGTTTTCTATAATCTGTAGAAATATTAGCAAAGATTGTCTTGATTATTGGTTATAAGATTGTTTAGCAAACATTTGTTATACTTTAGGCAAAGTAAGTAATCTGCATATTTATTCATAAACTGAACATCTTGTTATAAACATAGAAGACCATAATTGTTTTACTCTCTTATAAGAGATTCACTCCCTGTATGAAAAGGAGACATATAGCATGTAGTGAAGGCAATAATTTTGGACTTTTTTTATCTTGGTAAGCTTCTCGTGAATGTGTCTAAAGAGATCAAAGTATGAATAATTGAAAACATGTAATGTAACTTATATGTACTTTGTGATTTTGGTGGAAAATGCAAATTAGGAATAGAACCAAAACTCAGTACCTGAAAAGTTACCGGCTTTTTTAAAAAGTTACTAGTTTATTGAACTAAAGTTACTAGCTTTTTAGGTGTAGTTACTAACCAAGTGCAGGTTCTTACTTAGATATATCAAGTCACTCCCTACATAGGAATGAAGCTCCCCTCACCAACCTAACATGAAGGGGTGTGATCTTAACTTATTTCGATGCACTCATCCATTCCCCAAGGGAAATAGAACCAAAACTCAGTACCTGAGAGGTTACTAACTTTTTAAAAAAGTTACTAGTTTATCGAACTAAAGTTACTAACTTTTTAGGTGTAGTTACCAACCAAGTGCAGGTTCTTACATAAGCATATCAAGTGACTTTCCATGTTGAAGTGAAGCTCCCATAACTAACCTAGCATGAAGGAGTGTGGTTTTAACTTGTTTGGATACACTCATCTATTCTCCAAGGGAAATAGAACCAAAACTTAGTTCCTGAAAAGTTACTAGCTTTTTAGGTGTAGTTACCAACTAGGTGCAGGTTCTTACTTAGGCATATCAAGTCACTCCCCATGTGGGAATGAAGCTCCCCTAACTAACCTAGCATGAAGGAGTATGTTTTTAACTTGTTTGGATACACTCATCCATTCCCCAAGGGAAATAAAACCAAAACTTAATTCCTGAAAAGTTACCAGCTTTTTAGAAAGGTTACTAGTCTATTAAACTAAAGTTACTAGCTTTTTAGGTGTAGTTACCAACCAGATGCATATTCTTACTTAGGCATATCAAGTCGCTCCCCATGTGGAAATGAAGCTCCCCTAACTAACCTAGCATGAAAGAGTGTGGTTTTAAGTTGTTTGGATACACCCATCTATTTCCCAAGGGAAAATAGACCAAAACTTAGTTACTGAAAAGTTACCAGCTTTTTAAAAAAGTTACTAACTTATTAAACTAAAGTTACTAGCTTTTTATGTGTAGTTACCAACCAAGTGCAAATTCTTACTTAGGCATATCAAGTCGCTCCCCATGTGGGAATGAAGCTCCCCTGACTAACCTAGTAAGAAGGAGTGTGGTTTTAAGTTGTTTGGATACGCCCATCCATTCTCCAAGGAAAATAGAACCAAAACTTAATTCCTGAAAAGTTACCAGCTTTTTAAAAAGGTTAATAGCTTATTAAACTAAAGTTACTAGTTTTTTAGGTGTAGTTACTAACCAAATGTAGGTTCTTACTTAGGCATATCAAGTCGCTTCCCATGTGGGAATGAAGCTCCCCTAACTAACCTAGCATGAAGGAGTGTGATTTTAAGTTGTTTGGATACACCCATCTATTTCCCAAGAGAAATAGAACCAAAACTTAGTTTCTAAAAAGTTACTAGTTTTTTAGGTGTAGTTACCAACCAAGTGCAGGTGCTTACTTAGGCATATCAAGTCATTCCCCACGTAGGGATGAAGCAAAACCTCACCAATCTAGCTTAAATATACTTTGTGACTTTGATGGAAAATGTGAAATTCATGTAATTTATGTTGATATATACTTTGATACTATCTACGTCCTATGCAACATGTTTTTAGGAGTTTTTAGGAGTGTTGCTAATGCTAAAGAAGTAATTGAATGTTTGAAGGCTTTCTTTCTTTAGCTGCTACATAAAATCTATCATTTGTGTTTTGTTGATAATGATAAACATGTTTTTCCAGTTAAATTATTTGCTTTGTGCTAATACCACTTATGTAGATAGTGATAGCTATCCCAAAGAATAAGTTGTGTTATACTATCAGTAAGTTATCAGAGGATTATGAAGTTGTAATGAATTACGATAATGACTATTTTATTTTTGGATGAATTGTTCAATAAAAATGAAAGAACACATAATGCAAAGGAGGGTACTCTTTCATATTGTAGCAGAGCCCAGTTAATTTTCTTTTCCTATTTTGTTTAGGTTGGTCCATCACATGCAGCAAAACTTCATGGAAGATACAAGTGGTGGTGATGCGAACCGGGTTGTTGGATCCATACCGGAAATTGATACCTTTACGGGCAATACTAAAATAGTTGAGCCAAGTGTTGGGATGATATTTCATTCGACTGAAGAAATAAAAGCATTTTACCAAAAAGTATGCAAATGTGATGGGCTTTCGATGGAAAATATGGAATTCAAAAAAAGGAGATGATGGGGAGTTAAATTATTTGATGCTTGCTTGCACACGAGAGGGAAGCCGGGTGTCAAAAATTCCAGCAACATTGAAGACACTACCTACACAAGTTGCAAAATGTCGTGCAAAGATTACTGCAAGCAAGGCATCAGACGGTTTATGGTCTATAAAGTTAGTTATTCTTGACCATAGTCATGACATTAGCCCCACGAAATCAAGAATGTATAGGGCAAATAAAAATATCAGTCTGCATGTAAAGAGAACTGTCGAGCTAAATGATGAGGCAGGAGTGAGGATCAGCAAGACATTCCAAGCTCTTGTACAAAATGCAGGAGGGTACGAAAATCTTCCGTTTGTTGAACAAGATGTGAGGAACTACATTAATAAGGAAAGACGTGCAATTGGAAAGGAAGGAGATGCCAAAGCTTTGGTAAATTACTTTGATAGAATGAAGGAGCTGAATTGTAATTTTTGGTATGACATTGATTTTGATAATCAATTTCGTGTGAGAAATATATTTTAGGCAGATGCTAGGAGTAGAGTTGCATATGAAGCCTTCGGAGATGTTGTGAGTTTTGACACAACGTATTTGACAAATAAGTATGAGATGCCATTTGTGCCATTTGTGGCATTTGTGGGTGTAAACCACCATGGCCAATCGATCTTATTTGCGTGTGGTTTGCTTTCAGGTGAAGATACGGAATCATTTGTTTGGCTTTTTGAGTGCTGGATTAGATGCATGGCTGGGAAGCATCCTAGAGGTCTAGTAACTGACCAATGTAAGGCTATGCAGAAAGCAATTGGGATAGCTTTGCCCAAAACGCGTCATAGGTGGTGCTTGTGGCACATAATGAGAAAGATCCCTGATAAACTCAAAGGATATGCTGCATATAAGGGAATGAAATGTGCAATGAAGGAAGCCATTTATGACACTCTCACAGAGGAAGAATTTAATGAGAAATGGTGTTTGTTTGTGAAAGAATTTCAACTTAAACAAAATGAATGACTGAGCGGATTGTTCAGTGAGCGACATAGGTGGGTTCCAGTCTTGTTGAGGAAGTACTTTTGGGCAGGGTTGTCCACCACCCCACGTAGTGAGAGCATACATGCTTTCTTTGACGGATATGTCAACTCTAAAACAAGCCTGCAACAATTTGTGAAGCAGTATGACAATGCTCTTAGGAGCAGGGCAGAAAAGGAGTTTTAAGAAGATTTTCGCTCCATGAATACTACAATTCCCTGTGGGTCAAACTCTCTCATTGAAAAACAATTTGAAGCGGAATACACACTTGCAAAGTTTAATGAAGTTCAAGCTGAATTTAGAGGGAAAATGAATTGTGGCATATCCATCAAATGTGTGGAAGGGATTATTGCCACTTATAATGTGTTTGAGGAGCTTTTGGTTGGTAGCCATGTGAAGGAGGTTTTGTATGAAGTTAAATTTAATCATGAAAATCATGATGTCAGCTGCCAATGCTTGTTGTTTGAATTTAGGGGCATTATGTGTAGGCACTCACTTTCTGTGCTTGCTCTTGAAAGAGTAAAGCATGTGGCTTCGAAGTATATTTTGGCAAGATGGAGCAAAAAAATCAAGTGAAGACATTCATACATTAGAAGTAGTTATGATGTGACTGAGTTAAAACCAAGGTCAGAGAGATTTGATAAGTTGTGCAAGCATTTCTATAATGTGGCAGAAGTAGCTGCAGAATCTAATGATGCAAGCAATCTCCTCCATAGTGCACTCGATAAAGTCCTTGGTGATATGCATGGAATGACTTCTTCTCAAAAGGAAATGAATGCAACTTGTAAGGACACTTGCTCAAAGGCCACTATGGGTGAGGGGTGTACGGATCACACGATTCAAATTCATAGCCCTTCCCGTGTAGCACGTAAAGGTCGACCACCCTCAAAGAGAAAAATCTCTCATGGCGAGAAGGTTGTGCAGAAATATAGAAAGCAAAGCATGAATGGTGCCAAGTTAGTTATGAAGGTTTGTTTATTATATCATCTATTATTGTTTGTGTTTACTCAAATAGTATCAATGGAAATAAATCTTAATGTTTGATTTCAATTGCAACCTATAGGACTCCATTGATGGACTTGTCATCCAACAACGTGGAAGCAACTTCTCCATAGAGTCCTCGGTGGAGGTTGGACCTACAATGAATGTGACTGATGACAATTTCATGTTGTGTGTGCGCATGGATTTAACATTAAATCTATAACTTTGGTTTGGTCTTGATTTGCATATGCAAATTAATTTTTTTTTCCACTTTGTTGTTGGTATTTGATGTGAATTGTGAGATAAATTGTATTGACAAGATGATGTTTAAATTTGGGAAATACTTTGTTCTGTAGAATGTTGTGCATCTATTATTTGAATATGGAAAAAATGGTCCATATTGTGTAATGATTGTTGCGATGTATTTTTGGACTTATGGAATCTATTATTTTATTCTTACATGCACTTAGCGAGAATGTTAGTTTTGCGAGCCAGATTCATAGGGATAGATTCATAGGGATGGACAGTTAACAATGATTCAACTACCACGAGTGTGACATGAAGTGACCACTAATTATTACTTGTCTAATATTGCTTAGAGCCAGAGCAGGGGTATTCCTGTCAATGAAGTCGTCACGATTCCCAATTATGAAGAAACTTGTTTGGTTTCAGAACTATTAATCGTTCAACAAGGTGGATTTCTGTCATTGCTCGAAGGCTTTACTGCTGATATTGGTCTATCTATGCAGGCATGTAAACAACTTGGGTATTTTTTATTCTACTTTGGGATTATTTTACTTATACTATCCTCTTATATTGATCCGCAGGAACACCTCCCCAATCCCACATATGCTAAGGACGGTTCTGAAAATGTTGCGGAATCATTGTAATATTACGTTAAGCTTTTTGACTTTTTGACTGACGATATTTGCTATATGTAAGCAATGTATATATACTGGCTAATGTAAATGGAGAATGATGCCTTCCTTTTTGTATAGGTAAGTGGATTATTAGTAGTGCATTTGTTATTTAAAATTAAAAAAAATTCTTATTTATTCCTTATGTTTCAATTTTTTATGTGTAGGACCAACAGGTGTACATTTTACATAGCCATTTTTTTTCCAAGGACACTTCCAGTCATGAAGCACATCTTTTTGGTTTTTTTTTACTATGGATGTGCTTCATAACAAGATAAGGGAAGTAGCCAAATAGGAAATCACCCAATATCTAGAGCATATGAGACAATATTTGGGAGGGCACGGATCAATGCTACAAGATTTTGATTTTTTTTGTTTTAATTTTTTGTATTTGGAGTCCGAAAAGTCTAATAGAGTAGACAGTTTATTTGATGGCACATGAGTTATTTACAATTATCTGTTCTTCGTAGTATTATGTGGTGTCGGAAAGCTTTATGGTGGATGTTGCATAATACCCATGTGCCTTCAAATATACTATTTACAATTTTAATTGGCTATAATAAAAATGAATATTGTATAACAAAGTATGATTTGGATTATGAAGAATTGATTGGTATCTTGTAGTGGATTTGTATATTGCATGTTTAATTTATTTGCTATTGTGAAGAGTAACTTTGAAAGAGTAAAATCAGATGCAAGCCAATAAGTCAGAGGGAAAAGCTTTGAACTCTAGTCCAATTAATTGCTCATCGATATGTTGGTCTTATTGTTTATAACTTTCCTGATTTAGCTGCCAGAGCATGCCTCTTGGGTTGACAATTTTAAGTGTACTTAAATGTTGAGGTTATATAAATTTGTGGAGGTTATAGCTTCTTGACTAAATTTATGTAACGATAGGTTGAGAGATATCATTTGTGATATATATTTTCCTAAGAATTTGTTCACTTTTAAAGGTTTGTAGCATGAAGATTTGTCGTTTTAACTTGTTTGGATGCACCAATGCATTCTACAAGCCCAATAGAAAGAAAACTCAATGTAATTGATAAGTTACCAGCTTTTAAAAAATGTTATTAGCTTTTTTGAACTAAAGTTATCAGCTTTTTGGGTGCAGTTACCAACCATGTTCAGTTTCGTAATTAGGCATTTCAAGGCACTTCCGAAGTGGGAATGATGGTCCCCGCACCAACCTAGCATAAGGGGGGCGGTCATAAGTTGTTTGGATGCACCAATGCATTCTGCAAGGCCGATAGGAAGAAAACTCAAAGTAACTGATAAGTTACCAGCTTTTAAAAGAAGTTACTAGCTTTTTGAACTAAAGTTACCAGCTTTTTGGGTGTAGTTACCAACCATGTTTAGTTTCGTAATCAGGTATTTCAAGGCACTCCCCAAGCAGGAATGAAGCTTCCCTCACCAACCTAGCATAAAGGGGCGCAGTCATAACTTGTTTGGATGTACCCATCCTTTCCCCAAGGGAAATAGAACCAAACATCAGGAACCTGAGAAGTTACCAGCTTTTTTGGTATAGTTACCAACCATGTTCAGTTTCGTAATTAGCTATTTCAAGGCACTCCTCAAGCGGGAATGAAGTTTCCCTCACCAACCTAGCATGAAGGGGCGCAGTCATAACTTATTTGGATGCACCCATCCTTTCCCCAAGGGAAATAGAACCAAAAATCAGGAACCTGAGAAGTTACCAGCTTTTTAAGAAAGTTACTAGCTTTTTGAACTAAAGTTATCAGCTTTTTTGGTGTAGTTACCAACCATGTTCAGTTTTGTAATTAGCTATTTCAAGGCACTCCTCAAGTGGGAATGAAGCTTCCCTCACCAACCTAGCATGAAGGGGCGCAGTCATAACTTGTTTGGATGCACCCATCCTTTCCCCAAGGGAAATAGAACCAAAAATCAGGAACCTGAGAAGTTACCAGCTTTTTAAGAAAGTTACTAGCTTTTTGAACTAAAGTTACCAGCTTTTTTGGTGTAGTTACCAACCATGTTTAGTTTCGTAATTAGCTATTTCAAGGCACTCCTCAAGTGGGAATGAAGCTTCCCTCACCAACCTAGCGTGAAGGGTCGCAGTCATAACTTGTTTGGATGCACCCATCCTTTCCCCAAGGGAAATAAAACCAAAAATCAGGAACCTGAGAAGCTACCAACTTTTTAAGAAAGTTACTAGCTTTTTGAACTAAAGTTACTAGCTTTTTGGGTGCAATTACCAACCATGTTCAGTTTCTTAGGTAATGGCATAAGCCATGTTTATTGGTTGAAAGGTATTGAATTTAGGGAAACTTTATGAGAAAAAAGATATGGTTGATGATGTGCCTCATCACTTATGTGAATATCTAAACACCAATCATTATCACTTAGTCTATCTATACCATTATTGGAAAATTCGTATCTAATTGATCCTTCATTACCAGTTGGACTCATAAATTATAAACTTCTACAACAATTATTTTTCTAAAGTAATTGAGTTCATGCATCACAGTTGGTTTTAGAGAAATAATTAGAAGAGAATTTTTTCATTTGGGTTTTGGGTCAAGAGTTGACCATAACAACTTGTTACAGATCAAAGAATTATGAAATTTGGAACCAGAAGTGTCCACTCATAACAAATGATAACATTGTGGAAATTAAATGAGTCATGTTATTAATTTCACAAATTCAAGTGACGGAAGAAAATTTTTATAAATCACAATCATAGCTAAATTGTTACAAAGTGTGTCAACCTTATTACACATTTAAATTTTGTTCAAGCAAGGCAGAAACATCTTAAATCAAATAATATTTCTAGCCCTCTGTGTTTCTACTTATGGATGCTGGAATAAATACATATTACCTATGTTCTAACACCACTAAAGGTCAACAAAAAAGATATAAGTTGATAAGGGAAAGCTACCCAAGTATGACACAACAGCAAAATGTGGACTTCAATTAATCATGAGGTGAGATGCTCAACAGTTTAACAAACTTCTGTGTTTCTACTTAGTAGGTCTCATGTTCATTCTCTCCTCTCATTTTTGCCCATCAGGTATTTTAAGCTTAAAGTGTTTGTAGACTACCTTCGTCAAGTCTCCTGGCATATTTAACGAACACTGTATTCCCATCCAGTCTATAAGCTTCCTTTTGAAGAGACTTCAGTCTTTTCTTACACAAGTTATGCGCATCGATGCATCTGTCCAGGTCAACACCTTTTCTTCAAATCTCCATGTCAGCAACCACATTCACCTAACAGAGATATCATTTTGTAGCATCAAATACTTGTTGCATGTGAACATTTAAGAAAGCTGAGCACATAAAACTATAAACCTTTAAAAAAAAAAATTACATAACTTGATATACACATACATACATATTCTCACAAAATATCGCACTGCACTAAATATTTGTACCATGCATCAGAGAAGCAAAACTCTGAGTCTTTACTTTTAGAGGAACCACAGCACCATGTTCAAATGATTTTATCAAGTCTCCTCTTTTATTTTCAAAAGCAATTCTATAGGAATTATCAATTTGGTCTGCATAAACAAAGATGTGGACTTTTGGAGCAGACCATTGGAAACCTATCATTGTATTCCTTACCAATTATATATAAAATTGTTCCACTAAGACAGCCCGGACAAAGGATAGGCCAGCCTCATCACTCAAAAAGACCAAAATAGAACCCTATGCCACTATTACTTTCTTGGCCTCAAACAACGCAACGGTGTGTACGGGGTTCTCGTTCTAGCTGCAGGCTTTCGCTTTCTTCCGTAAGTCTTGACCCTCGTTGCAACGGTTGATTTCGGCTTCTCCTGGGTTTTAACTTTCCTAGCATCTTCACCATCAACACCTTTTAACATAGACAGGAAATATTTAACAATCAAATTGACATACTAACTATATGCTCAGTTTACAAATCCTGTCTATACATATAACTACTTCATGTCCATCAATCTATGCCCAAACCTTTGGCATTATCTTCATACATCGGTACATCTCGATTGGCAGTGCTAGTAGAGGCCTGTATTGGAGTTTCCATGTGACAAGAAGAGACATCTACACCTGATGGGGTACGGGCAGCAAATGGGTATGCCGTTGATAACAACGCATCAACTCCTACATCGTGTGCAACTTTTGCTCTGCACACATTTCTCTTATCTAATACCCAACTAGTTAGCAACTCACACCGCAACCTTTCAGACTCATCCTGTGGCAACCAAACCTGTAATTTTAGATAATGCGAAACTAAACTACTATAGTTCCAATATACGGACCAAATAATAGAAAGCTCACCTCAGTCCAATCAGGCATGGTGCTGCCTCCCTCATATGTTGTGACATCATCCCACATCTCCATGTACTTAATGGTGTACAAACCACAATCATCACTTCACAAGAACCATACAAGGTGAAAACCCCAAACAACAAGTTACGCTATCATGATAGATCCAATTGATGAATATAGAAGAGTAAATTTTATAAATAAGACCCACTAGAACTCACCTATTCTTTTGTTTTGGCAGCAAAACACTATCAACTCTCAATTCCACTTCATTAGGATTCAACATCGATACTGTTAATGCCAACATCTCCTTGAAATGAGTGGCCTACAGGTTCAGAAAAAAGAATGGAATCAATGGACTTTTTAACAGCCAAATACCGAGGATACGTATAAAATAAAGTAATCAAGTTATTTGTAGCACCATACCGCCAATTTGTCAAGATGAGCCTTGTCACCCTTATGCCTCCCCTCCAAAGAGTCTAACACATATAATCTCTTTTTTTCTTGGTTGAAAGCATATCACCACCAGTGATGATCAAACACAATAGGCACAAACACCTTTACCATAGCTCATAAAATATCATTAGCCTATAACCATAACTCATAAAATGGACTGACACAAAGGATGAAATTGAATACCAGGTTGCTAGAGGCAATGACAGATTGAAGGTCCCCAAGACCAGTCGATAGAGTGTCCCATGGTTGATGGCAACGTCTCCTGAAGGCTTCCAAACCATGTGCGACTTTCTCCTAAATTTAGAGAAACAAACATAAGCACACCGAATGAATTCTGAATTAAAATATGCATATCAAACATATCAAAGTTAGATAACATCACCATGAAATACGAAGGCAAACAATAACGGCCCCTCACCTTTCGTCCCTGCTCAAACTCATTAAAAATAGCTGCCGCAAAAGTAACAGCCTGACGTAACAATTGAATATTAGTTACCAACTAGTTCACTTTGAGGCAAGCATGTAATTGAGACTAAAACACTGATATTAAGACTTATCATTACATAATTACTAATCCACCCCCTGGGTCCCAGTGTTTGAGCATCATGCCGATCCAGATACTGACCAAACATGCTAACCAAATTCCTAAATCATATACCCAAAGTAATTAGAGAAATATCATGTGAAGTAAGTTTGTTCATTGCAATTATCTAGATTGGGGCAAAAAGAGTTCAAGTAAATATCCATACTCGCTTGCAACCCCAGGCTGGGTGCAGTACATATAAAGATCAAGTAGCATTTTCTCTTGCCCTTTCCTAGTCGAGTGAGAAGGGTCATCCCGAATATCTGAATCAAACCCTTCCACTTTCTTCTTCTCGTTAGTAGCAGGTTCGGCCTCTTTGAAGCTTGGCAAGTTAGGGACAAAACAGTGCGCGTCGTACTTGCCGGCCAGAATAGCATCATCCATGTCCTTCAGCATCTGCAAATATGCCAGAACCCAGTCCTGCACAATCTGCATACACATGATTATGTCAATGATAATAAAAAATTTGCAAGTGGGCACAAGCATAATAGAACGTCGATAGAAATAACTGCTTTGAAAATAAGTCATCAATTTTTACGAAGTAAGAATAAGCTTCGGCTCAATATCCATCCAATTATGCTCATAAAAGATAACAGATGCTAGCATCCAAATCATTTGCGATGCCAGTGCTGAATCTTTAATCACTGTCACTGAATTCACTGCCTATAAGGTGCATATACTCATACAAATGCATATATTAAGAATCAAGGTCAATATAATACCAGTGTTGGACTTCCTAGTTGTGCAAAAAAGTCAATGACTAAATTCACAAATAAAATCAAAACAAGAAATAAAACCATAATTTTAAATAAACCATGGACCTATCAAAAAGCTAATCAATTTTTTTTGGATAACATAAGGAAAATATGCTTAAATCATAAACCTTTTCAATTATTCAACCAGTAGATAATCCCCATTACCTCTATCTTATAAGTCTTCTTTAACCACACTTCATCATATAGCTCACCTCGGTGCCGAGTGCGATACAATATACCCTATCAAAGTAATTCAACAGATGACATGAAGAAAAGTGGTGGAAAACACACAATACCAATAGCTTTGAAATTAAGTTGTCACCTTAACATCATGAAATAAACAAGAATCACAAAAATATTTTTAATGTATTGTAACTCTGTTTACATGAGTTACCTGTTTTAAGTTTCTCTCGTTGCGAATCCGACTTCACACCATTTCTTCATCCCAATATGCAAGTAGCGGACCAGTGGACGTCGGATCCCCAGCACCAAGCGGCCGGCGATGAAGGTATATAATCTGTGAAATGCCAAGTCAACTCATGAAGTTAGGTTACTGACATCTATGTATATGTGGGCAATAGACAAGTATAGACAAGCATGATAAATTATGAAAAGAAAGGCTAGAAAAGAAGCTTAACTGCAACATCAAAATAATTATGCATTACATACCATCAAGAAGAAAAGGCAGCCACCGATGCTCCCCGTCTTGCGGTGACCTGACTTGTAGCTTATGATCTAAACTACAAGCCAGTCGAAAATGAACCGACTCCAATTATACTTTTTCACATTTTGAACATCAACAATGGCACCAAATAACTTTGGACTAGGTGCCATCTTTGATGTTGGGCAAAAGAACCCAGACATGACATACAAAATAAAGGCTCGCCTGAAGCTGTCATCAACTTTGCCCTGCCGAATCATCTGCTCTAATTGACCATCGGTGACCCCCTCAAAATTTTTCAATAGAAGCTTCTGCTCTTCGGTCACTGATGTAAGAATCTCCAACCCTAAAATTGCATGGTTAGCATGCTTACTCATCATGTGCCAAAAAAAAAAATAATAATAGCAATGACAAATAGGTAGGTTGTAATACTTGAAGCCGGCAAGCGAAAAACCATGCCTACGTCATGGTATGTAAGTGGGATCGGCTCACCTTTCACGAAAATGCACATCTTGGTTATATCCAGTGCATTCACAAGCTCCAAGCATAACACCCGCTCGATCCGGCACTTGACATCGAACACTGTGCCAAATCCCATCTCCTTCACAAGGTCGGCTTGTTGTGCCGTCAGAATTTGTACAACCACGCAATCGGACAAAGAACACCGCATAGCAAAAGCAGCCTAAAATTCACACGCACTGTAATCAGTACATTTGGATTTACAAAATCACTATGGATGCCGCAACAGAAAATTATCTAAATAACTATATCACAAAGCAATACAACAAGTAGGGCGTGATTTACCACTCCATGACTAGACTGGCGAGAACCTTTTTGACCAAGTGACCTGCCATTCTTATGCAAGCTCCCTTTCTTATCCTAACCAAAACAAGGCAAAATACTCACATAGGCCCTCATTTTAAATGCATTTATTACATTTCAAACAATTGTATCATTTAACACTTACATTTGCTTCGTTCTTCATACCGTGCTTCTTTAGCCGTCCAGCCACACCTGTAGTAGGACTTCTAGTGTTTGCTTTCCCTCGCCCCATTTCAGTCTGCGTATCGGTTGAAATGGAAAATAGACAAATTTCAAATGGATAATAACCACGCATTACAAAATGCACTACAAATTACAAAAGCTTATCAGTGTTAACCCATTTCACATATTCAACTACCCCCTAGCATAGAAATATTCATTATATTGAATCTTTTCTGGATGATCGTCTTCTTTCTAAAGTGTAATAGTAAGCTAAAAAGGTCAAGAAAGATGTTAAGATGCAAAGCAAAGGCTCCAAATGCTTGTATAGAAGTCTTGTATATGTGGCTAAATGGAGGACATAATGTTTCGAGCTGCTTAGTCTTACTTGTTACATGAGCAGAAAGATAAATTCAAGCTAATATTCAACTAACAGAGGGACTCAACAAAATTCCAAGCACAGAAAACAATTAGCAATGATATTAACAAGAAAGGGAGTATAACATGGGTATATTCTCCAATAAACAACAGATGGTGTTTCTTGACTTGAGTAAGGTGAATATGAAACGATACCTATAGAAGTACTATAGGCACAACTTAAATTGTTAGCAATTTCATATAATTTATCTTTAATTTAAATGGAATTTATTTTTCCCTTTAAGCCACTACAACAATCAGCAACATAACTTGCAGATTCAAAGCATAACCAAGCATAAAATGCCATCTATAAAAGCATATGAATGGTTAATGATTTCTATTGATACCAAGGAAGAAGTTTTCGTTCTTCTAGTCATGAGAGGAATTTTGTCACTGATCAAAACACTCATGCAGTAATGAAAAGCCATCAATAAAATGTCATGATAAACTATCCACACTGAAGACCATTTTAGTTGAGAAAAGTGGATGTTAAATGAGACATCACAAATAGAAATTATTAAATCAACAACTTCACCTTTGGGTTGAGGAATGCCAACTCCCTAATGCGTCTAGCTATTGTGTTGCAGTCAAACTGAATAGCAATGGTGAATACTGCATTATTAAGTTGACATCAAAGTGAAGCATATGTAAGATAGAAGTTTAAGGTTAATAGACAAACCATAACCTATAAATGTATCATCATAAAAGATTATATGAACCTTGTTTGTCAGGCCAAAACCTGATACATGTCCCTTGTCAATCTTTCTTTTCGTCTGGAAGCACAGGGCATGTCAGAGTTGGAACTCAGAGAGTGAGTGAGTGAGTGAGCATGGAGAAGAGAATCTTAAAATATGGAACCTACATCAAAGAAATCATTGAAAAGATAATCTTAAAATATATCATAATCTTAAATATATCAGCACAAAAAAATAGAAGTCAAAATCAGTAGAAGCTTTAAAATGCTTTGTTCATAATTCATAACATTGAAAATAAGATCAAGTAAAAGCACTACATTAGCACATTTACAATGGCATGCACTTTATAAAGATACATATAACACATTTAAGAGACATAATCAGCCAAAAACATCACAGTGTCATGCATTGCATAAAAGAAAGCTTGAACAACACTTGAGAGAAACATACAATCAAAACAAGCACAACCAACAGCAAGATAAGGCCATACTAAAAGAACACCAAATAATTAGTACAAAAATTAACAGTACAAACATTAATATATATATCTATGCCTTAGTAATCTTAAATAAGGAAAGTCATGATTAAGAGCATGGATTAGACTAACTCAAATTAAAAGCTTGGTACGACTAAAACAATACATTTGAGCATTTCAACGGATGAGGATTTAAAAACCCCAATGCAGAAAAATTCAAACAATAGCTTCAATAGAACAATTCAGAAACTAAATATAACAATCATTCAATTGACAATGTGACAAATAAAAAAAACACCATGACAAACGAAACAATGATAGTAGAATTTTAAAAGTTACTCACTCAACCATGTGAAAACATATCAAAAGTACAGTGAAGCCAAAACTAAAACTAAACCATGCCATTTAAAACCTATTTCAACACATTGGAATTGAAACAAAAAATTAACATAAAGTAAAAGCAGCAACAGTATAAAGTAAATACAATAGCAATATTAGAGAAATTCAAAAATGCAAATCAGAATATACCAAAGTGTTATATATATACTATCTTAAGGATAAGAAATATAAGAAAAATAAATGACCATATTAGATATCAGAATGTTATAGTTCAATGGCATACCTATATAATTGACAAAAGTAACAGATCAGATAAGCTGACAGTGGTGTAATAAGATTTAAGAAAAGTAACAAGGAAAAAGCAGACTGGGACTACAATAGTCGCTGAGATTAAGAAAAATTATAAACATAAGACTTGTTTGTGTTTCTCCTTTTGGAGGCTACTGCGGCAGCAAAAACTGAAGAAGTCATTACTCACAACACATATTAAGATAACTTTGTGTCATTTTTTGCATGAAAAAACACAAAAAAAAATGGATCATTCGGTTATCAATTTTCCACACTTGTAAAAGGAACCCAGAATGAAATAACAAGATGTTGAATTTCTTGGATTATGATACACAAAAATAACATTTGCAATGAAGACCGACATTATGGCAATTCTTTCACAAATGCAGTAAAGAGAACTTAGAACAAGTGACATAGTAGGACTAATCAAATGTAAAGAGGCTGCCAAGTAGTCACTTCAAGGTAAAAGATACAAACAGCAAGTGTCGCTATCAATCCACCTCATTAAAGCTTTTCCTGGTAGCCTAAACAAAAGCAATAGACTTTCTTCTATCAGATTCACAACTTCAAACCCATCAAGTAAACCAATTTTTTAAAACACAACCATTAGTACAATGTGCAATGAAAATTAGCACAACACTTACAGTAACTTGATACACAAATCAAAAAGTAACCAAGGCTAACACGCTTTTCATCTTTTTAAACCAAGGCTAACACGCTTTTCTTTTTTTTTTTTTCAAGCAATTAGTCTTATAAGTACATTGATTGGATAAAAACAAAACTAATTTTGAGAGAGATAGTTGGTCCACATTTGCCTAGCAATGCTATCTCTCATTCTTTCTGATTCTACACCATCAATGCCTCTATGCTTTCTTCTTGCATGTTCACATTCAAGTTCTCTTTCCATAAGCTCTCTATCAACTTTTGATATATGTTCTTCATCAGGATCAATACCCATATAAAATAGTTAACAATCTAGTAGTTACCACAGAATAATTTAACTATTTAAGTATGCATATAAGTAATGTTTGAAACAGAACAAACTGTTGTTTATTAGTGCGCTGCTTCCAACTGTTGTTCATCATGCAAGTCTAGCACGCCTTTGAGGCAGCTTCAGCAACTTGATTAGCTTATATGTTTTGAGACCTTGACCAAAGTGTAGGCAAATATCAAATGGAGTTACACCATCCTCGGACAAACAACAGATAAAATCTCATTTGAAGTCAACATAGAAAGAAATGGCAACCATTAAACAGCTAGATGAAGGAAATTGAACACTCAATCACTGTTGAGGATTTCTCTAATCTTATAAGCAACAGATGAAATTTTTGAAGATGAATGTAATAACTTAGGACTGATACCAAGCTTCTTACAACAAGATTGCAAAAGGCTCCGAACACAAGATAGAGTAAGCAAAGAAATTAACAATTCCTTAGTTACAACAACAACAAAATCAATCAAGCTTTATAGGTCAAGTAAATGAATCAATCAACACATTGTGCTATATCACAACCCTTCTCTTTTATTTAGACTTGGAAGTTGGAACTGATTTATGTAAAGTTTGAGTTTGACAAACAACCATGACATAGGCAAAGTTTAACAATTCTCAATTACTTTTGATAACTTCTATTCAACAATAACTTTTGAAGGTTTCCCTGGTTTAAAGGCAATCTCATGAAATTTATCTCAATTTCAAAACTGAGAATTGGACTACAGAATAATTTCTTGAGGCAAAGGCAGACCACCTAACGTCAATGATAGCAATAAGCATATGAAGGAAAAGCATATACTTTTAGGCCATATTGTAGGGTACACCAAGTTTCTTTCACATTGAAATATTAGCGCAGGAAATTAATAGGCAATTACATTTGTTATCGTCTTATCAGCACCTTTAATGAGCAAAAGCCTCACTAAATGTATTCTCTGAGCTTCAGCAGCAAGATGTAAAGGTGTCCAGCCATCTTGAGACAGAGCAAATCAATTATGCTCTCAAACAGCTCAGCACAAAATGGACAAAACAAAAAGAGGTAGATAAGCTAAATAGGAGAGCAATTAAACATACATTGTCATGTAGATTTATATCCACTTTATACAATAAGAGTATGTTAATTGTTTGACTAGAAGTTGTTTGTACTGCATAGTGCATCAAGGTGGCCCTATCCTGTTTCTAGTACAAAAACAACAAAGTAGGTACATAAAAATATCAACAACAGTTAACTAAGGCTATGATACCAATATGCTACTACATTAGGATGTAATGCAATCCTTTATAACAAGCCGTCATGACAACAATGATGATTTACAAAGGGGGCAGGATGAGCATAGAAAATAACTTGTAGAAGAAAATCAACAAGTAAAGGTTCACATATGCAACTGTGATAGTGCAACTAACAAAACAATTCAGTAACCTTTACTCACTTTGTCCAGTACAAAAGAATTAGCTGAATTTCCTAGGAGATAGTTAGTTATGGCTTGCTTTTTGCCAATTATCGCTTTGTGGAGAGCTGTTAGACCATCCTAGAAATAAGTAAATCATTACAATTCAAACACAGGGTTCCACACATTTTATTAGTCTCTAATGTGGCAAGTTAGAATGTCTATACCTCATCAACAGGGGAAAAAAATGGAACATGTGATGGTGTGGTGCCATTTTGTGGAGTTCAAACTTCCACTGTCACTGGACAGTCTTCCACGACAAACAAAAGCAATAGCTATAAACCAAAGAGAAGAAGAAACAATAGCAAAAGCTTACCAGAGGGAAGAGACAGTGAGAAGAGTTTCATTTTACAACTAGAAACTCAAAGCCAATGTGTGAGCTTTTGCTTCTGCCTTTGGAGTCTTTAACTCAAGGCCAGTGTATGAGCTTTTACTTCTCGGTCTTCATGGTCGGAC
Organism: Pterocarpus santalinus; assembly: GCA_031439595.1. Taxonomy (NCBI): domain Eukaryota; kingdom Viridiplantae; phylum Streptophyta; class Magnoliopsida; order Fabales; family Fabaceae; genus Pterocarpus; species Pterocarpus santalinus. Next base: position 22,127,063 of record CM062525.1, read on the forward strand.
CCAGTGAGGCTCAGCGACCAGTGTAATGTGGTGAGGCTAGGGCGAGGCTTGTTCCCTGATGCTTTGGGTTTTGGTGGAAGCTAGATTGCCGGTAATAGGGGTGGTGGTGGTGGGATTAGCAATTGGAAGGGGCAAGAGAGAATGTTTGCTTTGGGGGGAAACAAAAATTAAAAAAAAAAGGCTCTGCGCGGAGACTAAAGGCTCAACAACTTTTGACATATGCTCATACGATGACACTCATTTCATACAGGAGATTTGTCGTTTTGTGGTAATTTCATACGGTGTCAACCGTATGTGTCTGCAAATCGTGGGCCAAATAACATTTTCCTTGAAAAAAATATTTGGAAAGTGTCTGTACTGAATTTGCTATGCTGTTAGTTAAATATAAAAATATTATAAAATCTGAAAAGGAAAGAAAAATAAAATTGATACTTTCTTAATAACTACTCTGCATTCTCTATTTTTTGATTGAATTTCACATTTTCTATTAATTTCTGCTTTTAATCCTTTTCTAATATTCAAATACATTTGTGTTGCTTTCTTTTGTTAATAATAGCATGCTGTTGATCTTTGATCTTCGGGTATATTTTCTTTTTTTTTTGGTTAATCAAAGATAGGAATGCATTTCATTGATGAAGAAACACAATATAATAGGTCTCAAGGACACTAGCCAAAAAACGTAAGGGGAATAATCCAAGTACTATTAAACGACGAATGCTATGATACACCTTGCTATGTCAAGGTGCATCATGCACAGTTTAAATTTACTTGTGATTAGAGGTTAATATGAAGGATTCCCAGTTTTTCTTTATTTCTTTTCCCTTTATTTTATTTAACCAATTACATTAACTCTTTAACTCTTTTACTACTTATCCTTACTTTGTTACCGTTACCTCAACACTAGTAAAGGTCTCCCGCCGCCACTAGATCGGTGGAGAATGGAGACTTTGTCATGTTCAACCGGATTTGGAGTAGGGGTCTAATGATCTCTGGTTGTAACCTGGGGTTACTACAGCTTCGTTGTCGAGATTGTAACATCCCCACTTTAGTAAACGGAATGTAATGAAAACTTTGAATTATTCCCCTTAGACAGTGTGAGAATTTCTCAGGCAGCGCTATGCCATGATAATTCTCACACTTGAAATTATAGGGTAGTGTAACACTGCCGTTGAAAATATGGCACTGCCACATGTTAAGAATTAAAAAATAACAAAAGCACCCCTATAAACTTTTGTTAATTATAGAAATGCCTAGGATTTTTAGAAATTATATTTTTGACCCTAAAGAATTATTTCCACAATAACCCTAGAACTTTTCATGAAATGACCTTAGCAGAATAGGATTTTAAGCAGAGCAAAATCACGTGGTGAAACCGTAGAAGTTTAAAGCTCTGCCGATTGGGCCATGAAGGCAGTCTGGTGTGAAATGATGTGGGGTGCCCCTGGACTTGCTCAAAATTATGAAAATGTCATTAGCTATGAAAAACAAGAAATAGAAAAACTCCAAATTTGTAAAAACGATTGTTTCACGTTAACAAGCAATTTATTCAATCTTATTGACTAAGTAAGGTTAATTGGGAGTTAACTAGATGTTAATTAGGGGGATTAGGCATAGGAACAATTAGAATAGAGATATAAAATTTCTCTCAGAGTCATTTAGTAAAGTTTTGCTGATTTGAAGAAAATCAGCAAAGATTCGATATTTTAAACCACCAGAACCGAACCAGTAGAATTTTCTACTAGAATCCCTCACTTAAGTGGCTGAAATTCAGCCACCTCTACCACATATGAGTGGCGCCAAGTGTTGCTCAAGATAGTGGAAAAACTTGGCTTTACCTTCATCAGATTTTTATCATTTTCGCCTAGTTGTTCGATTTTATCAACTACTTAAGATTAATTAGCATTCGATTAAATTTTTACTTAGAGCCAATTAAGTATCATTTAGAGAAATTAGATATGAGAGAATTAGATTGAAAGCATAGGAAACTTCATAAGATTTTTCCAAAACCAATTTACCGATTTAAGGGAAATCGGCAAGATTTCGATACTTTGAATTGTCGGAACCGAACCAATAGAAATTATACTATGAAAACCCTAGGATCAATGGCTGGGATTTAGCCAAACCTCTCCCTCATGTGGCGCCTTGATCAGCCATTGAGGGAGGGAAGCTAAACCAAATTCTATGATGGAGTTACATCCACCAATCAAATGAAAACTTGCTTCAAAAGTTTTCATTTTTCTCTTTCTTCTCCCCTTAAATTTCGGCCTCCCCACAACCAGCCTCATTTTCCCACTTTCCTTCATCTTCTTCCACTTCCTCTCATCCCCAAACTCAAGCTCCAACCATCAACTTCACTCAAAGATCAAGTTCCACCAAGATTTCACACCGCCAAGGTAGGAATTCCAACTTCTTTTCTTATTTTCTTTGAATTGGGCTGATTGGAACTGCACTTTCTTCCCTCTTTCTTATATGATTCTAATGTTATCTTGAGTGATGATGATGAATTAAGGCTGGTTTAAGTTGTATATGTGAGTTTGAATTGAAGATTGGATGGATTGATTTAAGAAAAATATGAATTCAAGAAGCTGTTAAGGTTTTCCCCTCGATGGGCCGTACGGCAGAGTGTACGGCTCCGCCTACAGCAGTTTGAAGTTGATGAATATATTTTTATATGAAACTAGACATTCAGGGCTTTCCATTCATATAAAATATAAGGCCATTGGATTAGTATAGAATTAGTTATAAATTTTTGAAGTTTAACCCAGAAATCAGGATTCTTATCCAGGCAGTATGAGTTGAGAAGGGTATAACTCACCCTACACAACTCCTAATTGAGTGAACCCAAGGTTGTTTGAAAGCTAACATGCAAGGGAATATTCCATGAAAATTTCATAATTAGATTTTTTGCCATTGTTTCCAGCACACCAATGAAGTTGACTTAAGTTTAAATTGGGCTGGAACAGAGTAGTCCAGTAGGGTCAAGTTTCGAGACTCATAACTCAAAATATACTCATGAAAATGATATGAAACTTATTTCAGTTGAAAGCTTGTTCTGCTAGCTTTAATTTAATATAAATTTCATAGGATTTCACTTAGATTTCTATTTTTAGTGAATTTTCACTTAAAAGGGTATAATTCTAGCTAAGAACAGGGCAGTCTGAAGTAAATTACTAATAACTTGAGTTATACAAATTAAAATGAGATGGGACCAAAAGGGTTGGAAACTAAACACATATGGCTATGACATATCCAAAATTTAGACTTAGATGAGTTGAATTGAGCAAAGGGTGGATTATACCAAAATCGGGTAGAATAGGAGGGAGTAAACCGAAAACCCCATAGATGCTTGAATTGAACTTGATGAATGATGCTATGAATATCTGTATAATTGCTGATCCATATTGAATTGCAAGTTTGAAAGATTGTACTAGTCGTCTGGCACTATTCATGGGGAAGCGGACTCGATCCATTATGCTGCCGAATTTTTGGCAGGAATTTATGAGAACCTATGTTGTGGATGATTATGCTTTGGATATATTTACATTTACATGTCATGTTCATGTACATCATGCATGCAAGTATAATTAGAATATGATATGATAAATAAGGTATGAGACATATCCATGAATGCACAAAAGTATCCAAGCTACCACCTGAGGCATGGCATAGATCTAGCTAGCGTGGGCCAGAGCGGTACTGTCTAAGACTTGGGCCAGCCCTCGACCAGATTTAAGGGGAATAGACCAATGTGAGGGTCAGGGAAAGTAAACCCGTCACTCATGTATAGGTATGAGCTCGGACCTGAAAAGCAGATTATTATCCAGGGGTGAGAGAGGCCATCACCTCCGGGGGACCAAGTACAGAAAGGAGCAAGATCAAGTTGCAAGTTAAAGAAAGAGATAAATTAAGTTAAGTGCACTTGCATACAATCAAGTACAAGCATCTACATGTGCATTTCTAATTATCTCATTATGTCGTGATATTATTATGATTCTCATTGAAGTATATTACTCTGTTCATGTTTCTATGTCTGTCAAATGAAATGGCAAGTGGCTGTTAAAATATATCCCGCTTCGAGTAAAGTGTTTTCAACTTAAAATTGAACCACTATTTGTTTATATGTGCTCATATTTTCATAATAAACTGAAGCGGCTAGAATGTTTATGACGACGTTGTAAGATTGGTTTGAGTTTACCTACTGAGAACCTTAGGTTCTCACTGCCTGCTTGTATGTTTTTCTTTTCCGTAAACATTCCAGCACCCAAGTTGGAAATCAAGTGCGAAGTGGAGTGCTGGGCCTTTCATTGAGCAAGGATCGGGCGTAAGCCAAACCAAGAAACTACTGAAGCTAGCTAATGACTAGTCGAATGTAGACATTGTGTACTATGTTAGTTACAATTTTTTTAAAAGTGTAACTATTTTATTCCCTATATATCAAAGATTATTAGTCAATAATAAAGTAAGTAGTTAAAGGGTCATGTATTATATTTTCCATATTTTAAAGATTTCTTAGCACAGTGACAACCTTTTAATATAACTCCATAACTCGAGTATGGCTTATATGATAGAGGTTATTACAGGGACTGACTTTTGAGGCCTCGTCAAAGACAATTACATGGATGGCAGTGTGTGCAACGTTATTGGAAACATTGAATTCAACTCCTTCATTGTGATTATTTACATCACATGGTGGTAGGAGATATGGGAAACACTTATGGTAACCATTATACTATCCAGTAAACACTTTTAGTTCATTTGAAAAATTTTCCAGTCGAGCTACCAAAGCTCTTTCATGTTCACCATGCGCACCTCCTTCACTTGCCGGCCAAAGTTTCTGAGGCAATCACCATCGTTGGATGTTGGCCAAGCATAGAGCAAGTTTCTCAGCAAACAAGCGAGCTTTTGTCACATCCTCCCAAGTACGGTACTATGCTTAAGTCATAGTACCCCTCCTAGGAGTTGTTACTGTCATTTTACTCGGACCTTGTCTAGCAGCAACCTTCGGCCGCCTTCGCTTTGAAAGGCCTTCTTCGGAACCTTAAAATTATCTAGAGATAACACGAAAATAAGAGTGAGAATTTTAAAACTCTCAGTAGGATTCATTAATTTATCATATACCGTGTCATCGTTATTATCTGCAGCTGCTTCGGTTTATTACAAAAAGATGAACATTCATAAGATTCAGTTCTTAGGTTTTCGAAAACATGAATGTCCAAAGCATATTCCGTTTTAACATATTCTTTGATCATTTATATTATAACATACATGGGCACAAGTATAATTACACAATACATGCTTAGCTATACTATAAGCTTCTCTTAACTACTTCTCTTCATTCGACACACTTAGGCGTTACGTATCACTGTCCCTAGGGTGTCTGCATCTGCTTACACTAGTTGGGTCATGCCATGCCTCGTATAAGCCCTATCCCCTATACTCACACTAGCTGGGTCATGCCATGCCTCATGTGGGTGAGGGGAGCATATATTACAGAGTACAATCGCCATGTCATACCCCATCAGAGCGTGATCACCATGTCACGTTCCTTAGGAATATATTCATCCTGCCACGTCCTAGAGTATGATCGCCATGTCATACTCCATCGAAATGTGATCGCTATGTCACATTTCTTAGGGTGTAGGATCATCATGCTACATTCCAGAGTATGATCGCTATGTCATACCCCATCAGAGCGTGATCGCCATGTCGCGTTCCTTAGGAATATGGGACCTTCATTCTATCTTTTAACTGCCTTCACGAGGAGGGATTCAAAGTGCAACTGCCTCCAAGTGAAAGGATTCACATTCAACATATTCATATGCTTTCATTCTCATACATAATCATGCATAGTCATGCTGAATGCACTTATACATATGCTTCATCATTTATTTTCATATATTCTTGCATCTAGAACTTCATATTCATAACTTAGATCTTCCTAACACAAGCTATTATAACTTCATACGATTCTACCAAAAATTCAGCAGCATAATGGAACGTGTCCACTTCCCCATGAATAGTACCCATATTTAGACAATCCATTTTACAGAAAATTCACAATACTTCACTCATATTTCAACATCAATTTCATAGGAACATTAGTGCATTTAAAGCATCTCAATTCATCATCAATCTCATAGGAACATAAGTTGCATTTGAAGCATAGTTGCTATCTTAGCACTTTCACTCAGCCCGAGTTTGTAAATTAGGCCATAATTTCTATATAACTCATCTGGACCTCAATTTGGATATGTTAGAGTATTATATGTCTATTTTCTAACCTCTTTGGTCCCATCTCATTTGGACTTGTATAGCTCAAGATATTTGAGTTCTATCCCGGACTGCCCTGCAGCTAGTCAGAATTACATACTTACAAGTAAAAATCCACTAAAAATCGAAAACCAGTCCAAATCATACGAGATTGGTATCTATGAAAACTAACAGAACAACCTTTCATTTGCAATAAGATCCATTTCATTTTCTTTAGTATGACTCGAGTTATAAGCTCTGAAATTCGACCTTCCTGAACTGTCCCATTTTGGCTTGGTTTGGATATAGGGCAATTTCTTCCAATCACTGGGAGTAATTAGGACCACAACAAACTCGAAAATTCTCATGGGATATCCTCCTATGTGTAAGCTTTCTAACAAAATTGGTTTCACTCAATTTGGGGTTGTATAGAGCATGTTATGTCCTGATCAATCCAGTCTGCCCAATATCAACCTCTAGAATCTAGGTTAAACTTCCAAAATTCATATCTCTCTCAATACTAATCTCTATCAAACCTTCAAGTTTCACAAGGTTCCATCAATCCAAACTCAAATTCAGCAAGATTACGCCTAAAGGAGGTAGGATTCACTTTCTATTTATTGATTTCTCTGAACTATGGCTGCATGTAATTTTACTCTTCTTCATGTATTTGAGGTTATATTGGATATATATGATGGATTATGGTTGGATTAATATGGAATCTTGAGTTGGAATTAAGGTTAGAAGAAGAAAACTTGGAGAAGTGAAGGTTTGGGATACTATCTAAGTGAGAAGCTCCACGGTAGTCCGTACGGCAGTGTGTATGGCTCCTCCTACAGCCGTTCAAATCCAACGAAACTATTTTTAGATGAAAGTAGACATTCAGGGCTTTCCATACATATATTATATAATGCCGTCTTCGGAATATCTTCTTCTCGAACCCAAATCTGGTGATATTCAGACCGTAGATCAATCTTGGAAAATACAATAGCCCCTTATAATTGATCCATAAGATCATCAATCCTTGGTAACGGATACTTGTTCTTGATTGCCACCTTATTCAACTGCCTGTAATCTACACAGAGTTGCATACCTCCATCTTTCTTCTTAACTAACAAGACTGGGGCTCCGTATGGTGATGCACTTGGCCTAATGAACTTCTTTTCCAGGAGTTCTTCAATCTACCCCTTAAGTTTGGCCAGTTCCAAGGGTGACATGCGGTATGGTGCTAAAGATATTAGTCCAACTCCTGGCACTAATTCAATGGTAAACTCAATCTCTCTCTCGGGAGGGAACTCAGGGATATCTTTGGGGAACACATCAGGATATTCCCTAACAACTGGAATATTGTTTAACTCCTGATCAACCTCTGTTATACTGGTTGATAAGAAAATGTACCTTTGACTTCCATTCCCACAGGGGTGCACTGTTAAGGAACTTAAATAAAGACTTACAGGGGTTACTGATTTAGAAGATGGAATAGGGGGGAGTATGATGGATTTATCGGAGCAATTTAACAGGGCTTGGTTGGCAGAAAGCCAGTCCATACCCAAAATAATATCAAGTTCGGACAAGGGAAGACAAATTAAATTAGCTGAAAAGTTTCGACCTCCTATTTGACAGAGGACATTCATACAAATATGGTTAGTTCTAACGGGCTCATTTATAGGAGTAGAAACTAGCAAGTCATAGGGTAATTCAAAAAAGGTAGCTGCAGGGCTGTCATGCAATCATGAGAGATGAAAGAGTGAGATGCACCTGAATCGTATAAAACGGTTAAGGTCTTACCATTTACTTCACACGTATCTTGGATCAAATCTTCTGACTTGTTGACCTTCTATGCATCCATAGTGAAAACTCTCCCTTGGCATTGCGGCTTAGGAGTCGGTTGAGGGTTTCTGGCAAGGCATTCTTGGATCATATGTCCTAACTTGTCACATCTGAAATACACATGCCGTTTAACCAAGCAAGGCTTATTTCCATGATTTGTCCCACACTTCGGACATTATTGTTTGACCACCGATTCTTGTAACTGCTTGTCCTCATATTCACTAATGTGAAATTACTTCTTTGGTGGTGAGGCATATTCGAGTTTCTAGTTTTCAGGTGCTGGCCTCCTTCCATAAACATCAGATTGGACAATCTCCAATTTCTTATTATAGTCTTCTACAAGTCTGCACTTGTTTACCAAAGTAGGAAAATCCCTGATCTCCATAAGGCTTATTGCTGCAAGAATTTCTTCCCTTAATCCGCCTTCAAATTTGACATACTTCCACGCCTCATCTAGATCCCGCTGATAGATGGTGGAAAATTTATAGAGTTGTTCGTACTTAGTAATATATTCTGAAACACTCATGTTCCCTTGTTGAAGCTTCATAAACTCTAATTCCTTAGCATTTCGCACTGATGCAAGGAAATATTTCTGATAAAATGCCTCTTTGAATATATCCCAAGTGATATCAACTTGGGGTTTTGCCAACAGCCTCTTCGCACCGTTCCACCAAAACTCGGCGTCTGCTTCCAACATATAAGTGGCAAAGGAGACTTTCTGTTGATTAGTGCAGGTCAAGATAGAAAAGACCTTCTCCATTGCCTTGACTCACTCCTCGGCTTTATCTGGGTCAAAAGCTCCTCGAAAGCTAGGTGAATTTGCTTTTCTGAACTCAGCAAATTTAAGATAATCTGGTTCTGCTCCTAGGCCATGTGGATTTCCTCCATGGCCGGCCTCAAGCCGCCTACCCAATTGGTCCATCATCTGATGAACGGCAGTAGCCTGTTCCCGCATTGCATGAACCATCTTACGTATCATATCCATAAAATTAGCAGGATCTTCTGGAATAGGTACAGTTCACGGCCTATCACGCTCAGTTCCTAGTCACACACAACAAAACATTGAGTTGATCAGGCTCAACATTAAGCTAAGTGTGACAGCAACTAATAACAATCACAGTTAGGCGGTCATGCATATCTAATTTAATTTCCTATCCTATATCTTATCTAAGCAGATAAGATTTGTCGCATGACATTTTCTAAGGATTCCAGAGTGCATTGGAAACGTAGTCAGTCCAAATCCTCAGGTCCAAGGAGGATCGAACTGCTCTGATACTATTTTTCGATAAAAGTAGACATTCAGGGCATTCCATACATATATTATATAAGGCAATTGGATTAGTATTGAGAGAGATATGAATTTTGGAAATTTAACCTAGATTTTAGATTTTGATATTGGGCAGACTGGGTTGTTCAGGACATAACGTACTCTATACAACCCTAAATTGAGTGAAACTAATTTTGTTAGAAAGCTTACACATAGGAGAATATCCCATAAGAATTTTCGAGTTTTTTGTGGTCCCAGTTACTCCCAGTGATTGGAAGAAATTTCCCTATGTCCAAACCGAGCCAAAATGGGACAATTTAGGAAGGTCGAATTTCAGAGCTTATAACTTGAGTTATACTAAAGAAAAGGAAACGGAACTTGTTGCAAATGAAAGGTTGTTTTGTTACCTTTCATAGATACCAATCTCGTATGATTTGGACTAGTTTTTTATTTTTAATGGATTTTTACTTGTAAGTATGTAATTCTAACTAGCTACAGGACAGTCCGGGATAAAACTCAAATATCTTGAGCTATACAAGTCCAAATGAGATGGAACCAAAGAGGTTAGAAAATAGACATATAATACTCTAACATGTCCAAAATTGAGGTTCAGATGAGTTACATAAAAATTATGGACTAATTGCCTAATTTACAAAACCGGGTTGAGTGAAAGTGCTAAGACAGCAACTATGCTTCAAATGCAACTTATGTTCCTATGAGATTGATGATGAATTGAGATGCTTTAAATGCACTAATATTCCTATGAAATTGATGTTGAAATATGAGTGAAGTATTGTGAATTTTCTGTAAAATGTATTGTCTAAATACGGGTACTATTCATGGGGAAGCGAACACGTTCCGTTATGTTGCCGAATTTTTAGCAGAATCGTATGAAGTTATAATAGCTTGTGTTAGAAAGATCTAAGTTATGAATATGAAGTTCTAGATGCAAGAATATATGAAAGTAAATGATGAAGCATATTTATAAGTGCATTCAGCTTGGCTATGCATGATTATGTATGAGAATGAAAGCATATGAATATATTGAATGTGAATCCCTTCACCTGGAGGTAGTTGCACTTTGAATCCCTCCCCGTGAAGGCAGTTAAAAGATATAATGAAGGTGCCATATTCCTAAGGAACGTGACATGGCGATCACACTCTGATGGGATATGACATGGTGATCATACTCTAGAATGTGGCATGATGATGCCACAACCTAAGGAATGTGGCATGGTGATCACATTCCAATGGAGTATGACATAGCAATCATACTCTAGGATGTGGCAGGATGAATATATTCCTAAGGAATGTGACATGGCGATCACACTCTGATGGGGCATGACATGGCAATCATACTCTGGAATATATGCTCCTCTCACCCACATGAGGCATGGCATGACCCAGCTAGTGTAAGCAAATGCAGACACCCTAGGGATAGCGACATGTAATGCCTAGGTGTGTCGAATGAAGAGAAGTAGCTAAGAGAAGCTTATAGTATAGCTAAGCATGTATTGTGTAATTATACTTGTGCCCATATATGTTATAATATAAATGATCAGAGAATATGTTAAAACTGAATCTGCTTCGGACTTTCATGTTTTCGAAAACCTAAGAACTGAATCTTATGAATGTTCACCTTTTTGTAATAAGCTGAAGTAGCTGGAGATAATAATGATGACACAGTATATGATAAATTAATGAATCCTACTGAGAGTTTTAAAATTCTCACTCCTATTTCCATGTTGTCTCCAAATAATTTTCAGGTTCCGAAGAAGGCCCTTCGAGGCGAAGGCGGCCGAAGGTTGCTGCCAGACAAGGTCCGAGTAAAATGACAGTAACAACCCCTAGGTGGGGTACTATGACTTAAGCATGGTACCGTACTTTGGAGGATGTTACAGCTTTGCCAAGAACTTGTTGTAGACTTTCCACCCACCATCGCTTCTCATGTCGTAGCCATGGAACATGAGTGCAGCCTCCGTCTGTGGCAGTGGAGCCTTATCAAGTAACATGCTTTCCTATTAGTATCATAGAACAATGGACAAACAGGGGCATAGGGAGATTCGATATATGACTTTCTACATACTAGGAAAATAAATTTCCATCCAAAATTTGGAACAGATTCCTGTCAAAATTCTCCGCCATTGAGATTGAGATACTGATACAACTCCTATTAATTAAGAAACTAAGCTAAACTTCACATGACAAAATATGACCATGATGCATTTCATTCAAGGCTCAAGCAGTTGGAATGTGCAATAGATTGCTCTACTTATCCAATCTACTTTTTCTACATACAAATCATTGTTTGGTTTGCATCGCAGGTTAAGTGTCAAAAGGACATAAATGAATCATCGTGATAGTGATAAATATGAACGTTGATTTAATTACGAATTGCAATGTCACCATATCTAACAAATGGGTCTATCATCATCTTTCTCATAAATTCTAACTAATACTTTCTTATTAAGCCACAATTGAATCAACCTACTATTAATCACATGGATGTGGAGCACTTTAGTTGTCGTAGACTCATTGTTTGGTTCGACTTTAAACACTCTAGATTTGTTGTGAGGTGTTTACAATTAGTTCCATCTCTATATAACACTTTTTTTTAAAAAAAAAAAATTATTACATTCTCTAAATATGGAGAACATGATAAGTTTGTTTAATGCTCAATTTCTTGATAGACTTCTTATCTCATGTTGCTATTATGGGATTCATTGGTGGAGCTGCCATTGTTATTGCACTACAACAGCTTAAAGAATAAAAGTTTTAGATTTCTCGAAAGGATGACCTGAAGCCATGCTTCCATGTTTCCTGCTGCATTGAGACGAAGGAGAAAGGTAGCGCCTTGCTACTTGCTTCTCACGACCACATCCGACCAAGAATGAGAGAGGAGGAAAAGAGACAGAGTTGTTTTTTGGTACAAGTTTGGTAATTACTAGAGGTATCAATAGAAACCAATAGTACAAGTTTTGCTTCTTTAATCTCAACTATTCACACTTACCAAGGCTTTCTAAATGACTGAGATTGCTTGCTTTAACAAGGTGCTTAATGCTCCGTGGATTCCAAAGCGCATCTTAGATAGCGCCCTACTAAACAACAAGTAGTAAATGAAGATAAATTCTCAAGGGCTCTTAAGCTTGGCTGCTTCTGAGTTCTAATATAAGGGTGTGTTAGTTTCAAAATTTGAAAAAAAGTTATTTTAAAACTTATATATATATATATATATATATATATATATATATATGAAAACTGATTTTTTTAATAAAAAAATTGATTTTTAACTAAAAAAAGTACAAACAAATACATCTTAAGTCTTCTTGTTAGGTTTGCAATTTCCTCAAGCCTCATGGTTTTGTTATCGAAAAGTTTGCTGTTTCTAGCTTTCCAAATTTGCCAGATTAAGGAAGCAATCATATTCAATACCTCTTTCTAGTCAGCCCTTCTTTGAGCTTCTTCAACATACTAGATCCACCAATCTATCACATGAGTGAAAATCTAGTTGCTGCTCGAAGAACTAAGGCCCTGATAGCTCCAGGCCGCAGTTGAATAATGGCAGTAGATTAGGCAATGCAGAATTGATTTAAAGTGAGTATTGCACCAAGGGCAAGAGTCCACAACCAATAGAATTCTGCTATCAAGTTTGGCTCTCTTAGGAATGCCTTCATGGATTACTTTCCATATGAGAAGCTTTATCTTGTTAGGCATCTTTAGGTCCCAGACCACCCTCCAAATCTTCTTGTTATGCAAATAGGGAGGGAAGGCACCAATTGGAGAGTGAAAGAAGGAGAAAGCAATTTCATACCCTGATGACACCAAAAAATTACCATCTTTTGAAAGAGACCAAACGATATAATAAATAATAAACTATTAACACAATAAATTAGTTATTAAATGAGGGTATTTTAGTAAACATCTCTATAATCAATCCTTGATTTTGGATTTCTTAATATCAGAGTTATTACCATTGAGCCATGTAACCTATTATATTATATTATGCCAATAATAATATATATTATATATTTATTTGAATTATATTATATTTTTATATATTTATTTAATTAAATCCGATTCAACCATTAACCCACTGGTTGAACCAGTGACATCGGGTCGTTCACCGGCTCGAATTTAATAATTATGCTTAATAATCATAAAAATAGTTAAAGTGACAGTTATTTTGAACTGAATAAAATATTATTTAACTACATGATACATTTATCGTGGAAAAACAATTAGCAATTTCACCATTTCTTCTATTACGTAATATCATTATTTCGATAACAATTAGTTCTTTTAAACAATTTTCAGGTTTTGCTCAACTTTCTTCACCTCATATCGGTCAAAGCAAGCCCTTCTATCCGTACTCAAACACGGCGGTTCTGTAAAAATGTTAAGCATTGAAATGGTAGCTATTATATTGTCTTCTTAATGAATCCTCTTACATCCTTCTAATTATTGAAAACAATAAGAATATATAAAAAAATGTAAAATTATTTAATGCCTTAAAAACTAAAAAATGCATTTCATACTCTTTTTAACAAATAATTGGAAGATTTTTTTATGTGAAAATAATTGGATATATAAAATCAAATAATATAAAATCACAAATACGTATAGAATTATAATAGTCATCAAGCACCTTGTCCACATGCACGTCATTCACATAGTAATTGAACCAATCAGTACATACACAATAGGTTTTAGTATACTGGTCCTGCCCATCTCTCCTCTCCTCTCGCCATGATGTTGAATGTCAATTAATTGCACTCTGTGGTGCGTTTCAATTTTTGTTTATCTGCCCATGTGCAATTTTGTCGTTTTTAACCTTTTTAATCAAGTCACTAGCTTTTTTTAGTTCTTTTAAGTCAATTTTCATTTGCTATTTACCTATATAATAAAATGTCTTTTATCACATTTATTCTTCGCACGTATAGGGTGCTTATCCCATTTATTTTTTGAAGTTGCAAATTATGAACTTTATGCACCTGTTATGGATAATAACTTGTAAGGGTGCAAAACGACAAAGATAAAACCAAATAATTGATATACACACTAAGGCCTAAAGATAAAACCATCTGAATTTAGAGCTTTCATTGGTCTGTTCATTTTTAAGTTCTGTAATAAATAACAACTTGCATTTGAAGTACCGAAAATAAAAAAATAAAAATAAAAAGAGAAAACAAAACAAGAACAAATATTACCGGGTTCTTAAGTACCTGTCTCGGCCTCTTCATTCCCGCTATAAAAACACCCTAAGCTCCCGCAGTTTTCATCATCACAAGCCTCAACAACATCCCTTCTCAAAACTAGAGCAAGCTAAGCTACCCAAGCTTTCAGTGCTCTAGCTAGCGCCCCCAACACTTCGCTATTCACGCTAATTAAGCTCGCTAGCAACTCTTAATTAGCCTCACCAACCCAATGGA